>CM050416.1:36205120-36895120 GCA_027564155.1 Gymnocypris eckloni scoliostomus
TCTGTATTTATACAATCAATAGCAAATACTTAAACTAATAACAAAACATACGTACAGTTGCTGATTCAGAAGCGCCAGATTGTCATAGCAAAGTCGGAATTCACCCATTTTTTTTTTTTTTTGAAATAGCCTTTGTGTACAGCCAAGTATTTTACTCTCCTAGGTTCACGAAACTGTTGGCCATAAAATGCATTGCACAAATGCAAACATTTGGGTTGTGCTGTTCTTTTGTAAACAAATCTTAACCAATGTTTCCTAATTGCATCTACTTTCAGAAGGCCAAATAAGGTGCTTTTGCTTTAGCAGAGAAACACACAGTGCCTTCCTGACAGGACTGCATCAACACTACTGCGTTCACTGAAACCACACCTTTTTTATTTGCGTGCACATTTGGGTGGCATTACGCAAATATTTCCACATCATGACGTTGACATGTGGGGCGTGTTTGAATGAGGCGTTTTAGCCGGTCTGGATCAGCCTTCTCTTTTAGATAGAATACATCCTTTTGTCGGAGACTTTGAGCTTTGTAACTCTGCAGGTCTTATACATGTACAAACATTTACATAACACACTAAAGAAAAGGAAAACAAGAAATCGCATCATATGACCCCTTTAAGAATTGTCTTAAGATTATGTAGACTTAAACATTTTTTTTTTTTTTTTTTTCACAGGTTGTTTAAGAACACAGGACCTCATCTATGTTATTCTGTGTAAGTATAAACACAGAATATAAAAATATACAAGTATTAAAAAAAGTTGTTCTATGTTGTTGTAAATTATTGTAACACATGTAATGTGTTAATTATTCAATTAATACATTGAAAATAATATATAATGTAATAATGTAATACATGTTGAATAAATATTTTCGATGATTTGACTAGGCATTGAGTTATTAATAAGAGTGTAGTCCTGTAGGATCAACTTAATACAGTGGTCACCAGACTCAGTCCTAGAGGGCTGGTGTCCTGCAGAGTTTAGCTCAAACCCTAATTAAACACACATTTTATATAGAGCTATATAGGAATCTAGTGGCTAAACCATGGAATGGCAGATGTTTTTTTTTACTCCGACCAGATGGCGCTAATCTGACTTCAAAATTAGATTTTAATATGAAATACTGCCATAATTAAAATGAATATAACAATCTTAGAAAAAAAAAATTGTATTATTTTTTATTGAAAAAATAATTGATCATAATTATTGCATAAATATTAATTAGTTCCATGAAATTATCTCAAAATACAAATAAAAAAATGATAATGTAATAAAGATATATTACCTTGATTTTACTGAAAATAAAAAAGTTACATTTCGGGTGTTCGGTCAGTTTTGACCGAACAACACAAGTGTGACCCCCAAATGAACAATACCAGAGTGTTAAGCTTACGATGCTTTTAGGAATCACAGCCCAGGCTGGTGTGTTGAGGTATATTGTAACTAAACTCTGCAGGACACCGGCCCTCCGTGATTTTAAACATGATATGTATTTATATTTAGTTTAAATCCTCCCCAAAATCAACACAGAAGATGCTAAACTCGTTTTCTGATTTAATTTGTTCAGTCACACAGAGCTTATTTACACTTCACATCACTTCATGTGTGTTGATCGAGCTCACATACATCTGTAAGCTCATGACATAAAGGACTCTGTTGCTGTTTTTATTTGTTGTTTTATTTGTTGTGTGTGGTCAGTTGTCTGCTATTTCAAATGCTGATCAATTTGTGTTGTTAATTAATTTGTATTCCTTATGGTTTTTTTCCAGATGTCTTGGGCTGTATAACTGTCACACAAGAGACAACCTCAGTCGGTAATATATTGTGCTGTGGTGTTTTACCTGTAAATGAGCTGATCTGTAAATAACAGGGATGTAATGATACTCAACAATTATGATTTGGTACACTGTAAAAAATAGTTGTAAAATAACTGCCAAATTTGGACAGTAACATGCTGTTTTTCATTAAAACATTCTGGGAAAGTTCTGGGTAATATTTGTCATTTTCTAGAAAGTAGCTTGCTGCTATATATCGTGAATTAACAGCGCTCAGTCGACACTCAGAGGCTATGTTTCAAATCACACCCTACACCCTCATTCACTATTCCCTACATGAGTTTATTAATATAGTCCACCTGACAGAGAGAATGAAAACTAATGAGTGAATTCCGACAGCTGCTGTTAATGAGCAGAATCACTGATGAAAAGAGAAACAAGACAAACACAAGAACTACAACTGACTTCATCCACATCCTTAGATGAAATCAACCGAAGATTTAAACAACTCAACAAACAGCTTTACCAGCTTCACGCTTTACTAACCAGACTGTCTTTATTTCTGTCAGATGTCTACAGAAGACCTTATTGAGAATGAACAGAGGTTTAGATGATGATGTTTTATTGTTTCGTTTGATGTTACCATTGTGGAGATCAGTGTTGGCTTTAGTTGGGCTCCTGAACCTTGATGATTGTGCATTATTGATGAACAGCTGGTGTCAACAAGCAGAATTGCTGAATTAAAGTGAAACCTGCGAATTATAAGAGACTTAGACAACAGCCTTAAATTAAATCTGTCAGACATATACAGAAAACCTTATTGAGAGTTACAGAGTTTTATATTAGATTTTTGTCCACTACCATGATGGAGTTCAGTGTTTTCATTGGTTGGGCTCTGGAATCTTGACTTTAAACATGAACTTTGTTTTGGCTTTTGTAACATTGTGTTTTTGAAACATGTTTGTTATGGCGAAAAGAGTCAAAGAAAAAACATCAGGGATTGTTCTTTGTGTATTGTTAATAACAACCATCTGTTGTTTCTTCTCTCACTGAATATCAATACTAGAGCGAATTAAAAAGCACTGCTGAACAATCAGTAATGAAAGACCGTTCAAACAGATCATTTAAACAAAACAAAAATGCAAAACATTGATGTAATTTGGACACACATATCAAGAATGAGCGTATGAATCTCAACAATGGTGACAAAACTAAAAAAATAAATTAACAGATCAGTAAATATTACATAAATGTAAATGTCTTCAGACACACTTCTGGATATATTTTACAATAACAACACATGGTAAGAAGCATGGTCATTGTTTTGAATATATATTTTAATCAAAAGCTAATCTTTCTGTAGACCCCTGCAACAACTACACTGTGCTGGATGAACCAAGGAGATCCATCAATAATACAAATTATTTACAATCACCACCAACCTACCACTGTGACACCTCAGTCACCTGGAGCGGCTGGTACCGTCTCTTCATTAACGGTCTGAACGCTCATATGCCAGAGATGTGTGTAGCAATTGGTCACTGTGATACTTCTACCACACTGTGGATTCGTGGTGGACACCCAACAGTAGAGGATGGAGTCGTCACTCGAGATGTCTGCGGTCACTGGAACAATTACTGCTGCTTTTTCTGGTCTTTTCCCGTTAAAATCAAAGCCTGTCCAGGCAATTATTATGTCTATGAGCTGATTCGTCCAGCTGTGTACTGTTCAGGATACTGTGCAGGTGATTATTTTTACATATGCTGTTTCCACATATTCATGGTGTTTGTGTTCTGTTCATTAATCACTATTCATCCATACTTTCAGACATTGGCAACATTAACACCAGCTCCACAGCCATCACATCAGCAGCCATCTCAACTGGTAAGTAACACATTGTCTCTCTATTGGCTTATTTTGGCTCAATTAATTGACATTGGCCCAGTAATGCACAACACAATGAAAATTACAAAAGCAAATAAGTTTTAACACCAAACAACTAAGCCACAACATAACACAAATGTTCCCAAAGCTAACATTGAGGTACACAGTAAAATCCTGAGTGTTAAATTAACACTGCTTATATGGTCCCACTCTAAAAGAGTGTTAAGTAACACTGAAGCTGTGTTAAAGTTAATGAGATAATTATGTGATTAATTTCTAGTAACTTACTGGCTCTAATTTTAGTTGCCAGTAAGACTGTAAATTTACAAAAGTACTGTAAATCAATAATTACAACTGTACTGTAAAAATACAACAAATTGTTGTAATATATATTTATATTTTTGTAATATAAATTGTGAAATTCAATTCACTTAATTAACTAAAATTTTTCACTGCTGTGATGGTGTGTAAACATTTGATTAACTTTTTTCATTTGACTCCACTGTGAAGGAATAGGCTTTATTATAAAACTGCAAACACTTAACTTTTAATAACAAAATAACTAAAAACAAGACTTTAATTCAAATTGTTATAGTTCATCGTCAACTACAGCACACATTTATGTGTTGAAGTATTTAATAAAGAGATCTTCACTGTATCAGCAACTCTACAGTCACTGTCTTTAAATAAAGCAGCAGAACATCAGTGTTTGTGTCTCATCAATGACTGAAGCACAGGCTCTGCTCTCCAGCACAATGAAGAACCACAAAACTACATTAAACTAACTGATCTCTCTTGTGCAACAACACATTCATACAGTTCAGTTAAATATTTACTCACCTTATAGACAATTATGTGATTAATTAAGTGCTGATTGAGCATTAGTGATGAACAGCTGCTGTAAACAAGCAGAATAACTGAAGAAAAGATAAACAAAAAAATTACAACAGACTTTAGCAAATGCCTTAGATTAAATAATCTGAAATAAAAGAAGACATTAAATCTCTCAAGATCTCAGCAGAAGATGATTAATCATCTACACAAACAGCATCACCAACTTCAAACATTACTAACCAGTTTGACTTTTTTGTCATGTTTCTAAAAAAAATATTATTAACCCTTTAGGTGTCAGTTTTTTTGTGGGAAAAATGCTGGATTTTGACATCAAGATTTCTAAAGCTTGTGGCTTGAAAGAGGTTAAAGATAGAGATATACTGTAAATTAGAAAAATGTTGGGCATGACCAAAAGTTTATGTGGGGTGTAAATATACTCATCTAATTTGCAAATTATGATGTCATCAGGGGGCAGCCCTCTTGCATTTAATAATATTCAGGAAACAAAAGAAATTGAATTGATGTTTAAACTTATTTGCATGTTTTTATTTTTTGTTTGTTTTTTATCCGCATTACAAATTATCAGAAAATAGGAAGCCAACAGTAAAACAGGAGAAAGTACAAAATGATTACTATATTACTATACTATATAGTAGTAAAATGTGAACAGTAGCCTACTTTTTGACCCGTTCATCAGTAATATTCAGGAAATAATAGATATTGAATGGATGTCTGAACTTATTAGCAAGTTTTAATTTTTTTTATTTTATCATCATTACAAATGATCAGGAAAAGAGGAAATAACAGTAAAACAGGATAAAGTAGTAAATTATTACTATATTACTGTGCACCTGTACTGTCTGCCAGTGGCACTTTGAGCGCGCGTGATCAGAAAGAAAGATGCAATCTGGGGCGATCATCAGCAACACAGAGCCTCTCCTATGGACAATAAGACCAAGTCCACCCCTGCAACCCCCATCCCCGTTGGGCGAAGGGACGAAATGATCACTTGTTTGTGCTTTGTGAACACTCTCGCCATGCCCGGCGGCACCATTGCACAGCAGAGATGTACCGGGAGAATCGCAGTCATTAGACGGCCGATCGTCATTTCCAAACCGCAAAAATTCCCCTTCAGAGTCAGAATCAGCTAATAACATTTGCAACACATCCTCACAGTACAACTTTTTATTAGTCATTTGGCGATTTTCTCTCACAAATCTCATAATTCACTCACACTTTATGAACTGAACTGCTTCCGAATCAATGACACTACAGCTTACTTTCTCTGCTATTTCCTTGAACACTTTTGGTCTAGAATCAAAGTACTACATGTCTGCCATCTAGTGGTAGGGAATACAAATGCGATATTACACCAGAGAGATAGTAGGGCACCTTATCTCCAAATATTTGATTGATGAGGGACATCAAAATTCCATTCCCCCCACCCCTCATAACTGGATACCTGTTTTTACACCCCACCCCGTCTAACCGGCCATCTGGTTATCCACTCCAGTGATCCCGTGGAATGTTTTGGGAAACTTGTTTTTGTGTGTGTGGGCCATTGAAATGTGCTTTAAACTTTAAAATGTGAAACTGTTTTAAATGGGATAAAGGGAAGTTTTTATTAAAGTTTTTCACACACATATCAAGAAAAAGCATCAAACATACACGTAGGATGAGGTTCAACGGTTTAATTATTTGAGGCCGGGTCATTTTTGATTGGCAACACCACAAGAGTGACTTTTTGCAATTTGTACAAAATAAAAGCTTTTAAAAGAAAACTTCCTGATTAAACATTAAAGCACACTAGTGTGATAAACAGTGCAAATTGTATCATTTTTTATTTAATATTGTGAAAATTATGCATAAAAAAAAAAAAAAATTCACTCAAAAAAATGAGGTGCCTACTTTCATATAAACGAGGCCTAAAATGAATCAGATGCACATAGAAGCACAAAACCAGTCCTAAATTATATAAAACAAGTTGACAAAAAGATAGATTGCCATATTTGGTGATAATATAGCATTATGAGAGATTTATAAACAATTATTTTGAAGCCGGGTCATTTTTGACCGGGAACACTACAAATATAACAACGTAAAAAATCTCCCCCCAAAAAGTACGAAAATTTCCTTTGTGAACAAAGTCACTAAATTTAAATCCAATGCGATAACATTAACTATTATTTTCGGGAAAAATAAAATCTTCTCCGGACAAAAAAGACCCGAACACCACGTGAGGGATAATTAGTCACTTAATTATCTCATTAACTTTAACTATTTGAGGACTTGGGATATGACTTGAAGACTTGTTTGTGACTTGAAAGTCCAACCTCAAGATTCGATGTTGATTTTTTATTGGTCTTGTTGTGGCAATTTCTTTCTAACAAACATCATCACTGAGTAAGAGACAACTCTGAGTCCAAATTGTAGTAATAAAGTATTTATTCCCTTGCAAGGAGAAGATCCCTCGTGCACTAACACACATAGCTGTGAGTCAGTCAGGAGCGAGAGATAAGGAGTCACAGTGCCAATCTGTTTTATAGTCCTTTTCCCTCAAGGCCCTATTTCTTCCCTCCCCTACCGGAGAGATACCAAGTTGTTTATCTATTAATGGTTATACAGAAACGGCAGACAAATGACCCCTTAACCCCCTGACCATCTGCGTTTCCTTACCTCTCTCACTTCCCAATCATAGTAAATCATCACACAAAGAATGCTTTTCTAACTACGAGTGAGAAAACATATAATGCACACATCTTGAATCTAAGTTTCACTGTTTGATTTATACCCATAAGGAAAATTCCATCACAATTCCTCTCTTTTTATCATTCTCTGATAACTGATTAATCAAACATTGTAATAATGATAGTAAATAATAATAAATACAAGTTCAAGCCATTAAATCACACTTATACTTTTCATCTCTGATTTTCACATAAATGATCACTCTTCTTGAACCTGTGAAGTAAGTTTTTGAAAATGTGAAAAAATGCTTAGGCTGTTTTTATTGGGACACACCCTAAATGTTTTAGCAAGCAAAGTAAAGACTTTATTCTATAGCCGGGCTGAATGGACAGGCACTGCTGTCGCACTCTCGCTTAAACCGAACCCTCAGTCACCATAGTATAAACAAGAAACAGTATAGTTCATAGTAGGAAATAAACATATCAATTTATCAATCATTCTCAGGAATAAAAATAAAAATAAAATAAAAACATCACAACTCAATTACCCCTTTCACTGTAACTTCCGCTACTTGCGTCATCATATTGTTGGTCATCAACATTAACATCATCATCCGGATAGACTGTCATTTTCACCAATTGAACAGACATTCCGACCTTATCCAGTCTCTTTACTAAGCTAGACACACATTCCTGGCATTCTGAATGGGTGCCACGGCCTTGTACGCTCCATTCTCTCAGTTACTCTGAATCAAAGGTGCTGTTATGACCAGAGAATGTGAGAAAGTACTGTTTTCGAAGCACTAAGAGTCTTATCTGTTCTGTTGATTACGATGTCCACCCAGATGCCGGTTGCGCAATCAAAGTTGCCTCCTCCCTTCAGTCCCCTCCTTGCTGCTGATATCTGGTTTCGCCTAAACACACAGCTGCAATGCAAGGGCTTTTCAAACTGGATCTTAGCATTTATTGACACTCGCGTTGAACCTCCTCCAGCGATTGCTCCGCCTCCGCAATGGGCGGCACCCTCCTGCAATGGTTTACGTGAACCCACGTAGCCCTCTCTGCGACCTTCACCGCCGTGTGCGTCACCAGAAGCACCTGGAAAGGCCCAAGCCACCTTTTCGATTTCCAGCTCTTTCTCCTGTGATCATGAATCACCACGAAATCACCAGGTCTGACCTCATGCAGGAATGTCTCAGCAACCTTACCCTTGGGCAGCTTTTACCTGCACAGAAATATTTGATAACAGACAAGACATTTCTTTGCAGTAATTCAACATGTCATTCTCACACACATCCGTTGATGGCAGCCTTTGTTTACCCCCTTCTATGCCCATGAATGGTGGCCTACCAAACTAAATTTCAAATGGGCTCAGGTTTGTTTTCACTCTTTTTCTCATTCTCATGTACATCAGTACAATTGGGAGGGCTTTAAGCCAAGTCAGACCCGTCTCTTCACAGCATTTTGCTAATTTGTTCTTAATTGTCTGGTTCTGTCTCTCTACTGCCCCTCCTGATGAGGGCGCGTAGCTGCAGTGTGTTCTCATGTCAATTCCCAAGAACTGACCCACCTGCTTTATTGCATCATTGACAAAGTGTCTGCCATTGTCAGAACTGATTTTCTTGAATTCCCCATCTCGGAACAATCTCGGTTAACAGGGCCTTTGCCACTGCTGCCGAATCTTGTTTCGAGGTTGGGAAGGCCTCAACCCATTTTGACCACATGTCAACCATCACCAGACAGTTTTTCTGTTTCCCACAAGGGGTTAATTCGATGAAATCCATCATTAGATATTCAAATGGGCCTGCCGGGTCTGGTTGAGATGCCAAGGGTGTTTTTATTCCCCTAGCCACATTGTGTGTGTTACAAGTGACACATCTTTTGCAAAAATTTTCCGCAACCACTGTAAACCCCTTTGTAAACCATAATTCCTTCATCTGCATTATCATACTCCCCTTTGACACATGATCCAACCCACGTGTTAACTTAGCATAATGCTGAAAGAAGTGTTTGGGCAAACAAGGAATGTCATCAACACTCATCCATACACCCCCCTCGAGGCTGCAGCCAGACGACCTCCATTGTTGTTTTTCTGCTCCTGTGGCAAAAGTCTGCATACTTTGTAAACAAGGGGAAATATCAGGGTTAGTCACAGATACTAAAGCACGAGTCGTTTCTTTTGTCTCCTGTGCTGCCGCTGCCTCGCTGCTCACGTTCCTGTGGAGATAACTTTTATCGTTAGTGTGCGCTGCGCATTTACAGATCGCGACCTTGTCTGGTAAAAGAATGGCCTCCAAAATCTTAGACACAAGCGATGCGTTTAATATCGGATGTCCATCCGACTTCAAAAATGTCTGTGCTTCCAAAGTGCGCCAAAGTCGCGTGACCCCAAAAGCATAACGCGAGTCTGTGTAAATTGTCACACATTTGTCTGCCATAAGTTTACACGCCTCTGTCAGAGCAACCAATTCAGCTCCCTGAGCCGAATAATTTGATGGCAATTTGCCAGACTTTACGACTTCAAATTCAGTGGTCACCGCGAAACCAACCTTATTCAAGCCTGTTTGTGGATCTTTGGACGCCGACCCATCCACAAAGAGGACATTGTCACAGTTCTCTAAAGGTGTGTCCAACAGGTCTGGACGTGGTGTACACACCTGTTCCAACACTGATAGACAGCAATGGTGTTCCTCCCCATCCTCCTCTGTAGGGAGAAGTGTGGCAGGATTCAAAGTTGTGCATCTTTTCACCGTTACATTTGGCATGTCAAGCAAAATCGTGTGATACCTCAGCCATCGGGCTGTTGATAAATGTGATGTTCTCTGCTCTTGTAAAATCATGGAGACCGCGTGTGGGACATCAGAGTCAAATCAGAATACCCCACAAATTCCCTTGAAGCCAGTACAGCCAGCTCCGCAGCCGCCACCGCATCAAGCTTTGTTGAAAAATATGCGACTGGTCTTAATCTGTCCCCATGGGTTTGCAAGAGCACTGAACTCATAAATCCATGTTTTTTCGTCTACCATCTGTGTAAAAGGCCTTTCAATCTTGTCACATGACCTCAGCCCTTTCCCTGTTGTCAGGGCTCTCAAGGGCTTCTCAAGAAATGCATAATTTGGAATAAACGTTCGACAATATGCACACATTCCCAAGAATGATAACAATTGTTTCTTTATTACTGGTCTTGGGACATCTCTGATAGCTTTTATCCGTTTCTCAGAGATAGCTTTACTGTTTGGTGTTATAGTGTGACCCAAAAAAAATTATTTGCTGCTTCACAAACTGCAGCTTTGTTAGACTGACCTTGTGACCCTCTCTCGCCAGATGGTTCAAGAGAGTTACAGTGTCAGCCACGCACGTAACCTCATCTTGTGCATAAATCAATAAATCATCTACATACTTCAATGTGTTTCTCCCCTCTTCCCTTTTCAGCCCTTCTGTGGCTCTCATGCATTTTCTCACAAACAGGCCTAAAGCGGCCCATTTCTGCTCAGTGGCCTTGGTTAGAGATAAGTGAGGCGCAGAGTTCTCTGTTATCAAATACAGCTGCATTTGTTTTTCTGAAAGCGCACACACATTTTCATTCCAGAAAATCTTATCAAACACATTTTCACAAACACACTTGTCAAAAACATTTTCTGCCCCGTTAAACCACTCTTCCTCATATTGATATATGCATATATCAATAAATGCAATCTGTCAGGCAACATACTTTCTGTGTTAGCTGATACTGTTCGATCTTTGCCAATTTCAAAATCATTTGTGCCCAATCAGAATCTCTTATCTGCCACTCGTATGCCCACTGTGGCTCAAATTTTGCACAACTCATCTGCTGTTCCTCTTCAATAAATCCCAAACCAGCAGTGAGTTTCAGATTTAATTTACACATTAGATCCCTGGCCATTAACGGAACCGGACAGGTTTCAGAGCACAAAAACGCATGTTTCAATGCCCTGCCCCCCCTCCGTCTCACATTTCAACAGCACTATACAAACAGTATAGTTTTCTGAAATCATATGCCCCGACGCCGAAGTGCTTTCAAACACTAAATCCGTCATTCTCGGTTCACATGGCAAGTCACATGGTCTTATGGTGGATCGAGCTGCCCCCGAATCAACCATAAAGTCTATCATTGTCCCGTCAACTAACATGGGATATCTCGGTAGCCTTAAAAACCCTGAACTTTTGTACATTCTCAGACATTCATCAGTAACAGCATTATTCAAAACTTCAACAATCACACATAAGGGTTGCAAGCATTTCTTCATTGCAGATAGCCTTATTCAAACCTTCAACAATCACACATAAAGGGTTGCAAGCATTTCTTCATTGCAGATAGCCTTATTCAAAACTTCAGCAGTCACACATAAAGGGTTTGCAAGCATTTCTTCATTGCAAATAGCCTTATTCAAAGCTTCAACAATCACACATAAAGGTTTTGCAAGCATTTCTTCATTGCAAAGAGCGGTATTTGAATCAGTGTATGTGAGCGTGTTGTGTGTGTGTGTCAATACATTTTTACTTCCCTTTTTCGTAGCTGGCTGAATGCCTGTCACCCGCCCTCTCCTCTCCTGTTCTCCGTTCCTCTCGTTTCAATCCGCCTTACGCGCCTCTGGACAATCCTGTGCCCAGTGTCCATCGTTCTTGCACAACCTGCACTTCGTGCAGGTAGAAAAGTCATGTTCACCACTCGCACACAGTCCACATTTGTGCTGTCTGTGCTGTCTGTGCTGTCTGCGCTGCTCGTGCTGCTTTAATCTGTACAACAGCCAGCTGCATCTCTCTCTCCCCCTTCGCTTTCGCGGCGCTGCCTGCGCTGCTTGTGCGTCCTGCTGCGGTTGTCTTGACGGAGAACAGTCGAGGTCGGGTCGAATTTCAATGCACTCAGCTGAGCCATTGGGTAGATGGGTGTTTTGGCGGTGCCGACCTCACCGTGTTTTCATGTGGGAAACACAAACATACTTTGTTAGTCGGTACTGGTGGTGCAGACACGCATACAGATCCACTTTCACACTTTTCATTTTTCCTTC
Organism: Gymnocypris eckloni scoliostomus; assembly: GCA_027564155.1. NCBI lineage: Eukaryota > Metazoa > Chordata > Actinopteri > Cypriniformes > Cyprinidae > Gymnocypris > Gymnocypris eckloni. The sequence continues at coordinate 36,217,328 of CM050416.1, forward strand.
CTGCTAACTCTTTCTGCACTTTTCATTTTTTCCTTCCTGCTAACTCTTTCTGCACTTTTCATTTTTCCTTCCTGCTAACTCTTTCTGCACTTGCTTTCTTTCTCTTTTATCTACTTCCTTGAGCCAACCATCTACTTCCTTGAGCCAACAATCTACTGTTTGTTCACATTTTTAACATACATTTTTAACACATTTGCAACAACAACCTGGTTGTTTGTCGCTACTTTGTTCAACTGAGTCCCTCACCACTTTCAGTCTTGTGAGGCTCAATGTTCCCTCTTCGGGAAAATCATGATGCTTGATTAATTTTTTAATATCTGAGGGATTTTTCAATATCTTGCATACATTTCTGACCATAATGTTTTTTCATTTGGTAGTACACCGGTGTATCATATTTCACAAGCTTGCTCTGAGACATCCCCATACTGGCTGTTTTCTGCTTTCTGTGGATTTGCTCACGCGCGTCTCTTTAATCTGCTAGACGTATCCAGCAGATCCGATTTTCTCTTATCCCGCAATCTGATCGGGTTGCACTATCAGTGCCCTCTTAATTGTGATTTACCAAAATCTTTCGATTTTTTCTAACCCCAATTAACCTCGGTACCTGTTTGAAACCCTCTTGATCCGTACAGATCTCAAGTTAATCTCAGGTTGCCTATCTGGTCGTTCGTGCCCAGATTACTCTACCACAGAAACAGTTTTCAGCCAATATGGTTCAATTTCACTCTTTCCCCCCTAATTAAACTGAATTTAATTTACTCTTACCAGAGATGTCGTTTTGTGCCACCTGGGTTCTTTTTTTGATTCCAGTGGTCGATCCCTCCGGTCCCAACAGCGGAACGGTCCCTCGTCTCTCAATCTTTTTTGCGAGGTAGGGTTGGAACTTTCAGCTCCAAGGTGATCAGCCGCCGTCCGCTGTCAGGTCCAGAAGTCACGTCCAAGGAATCCCACTGTCTGACACCAAATTGTTGTGGCAATTTCTTTCAAACAAACATCATCACCGAGTAAGAGACAACTCTGAGTCCAAATTGTAGTAATAAAGTATTTATTCCCTTGCAAGGAGAAGATCCCTCGTGCACTAACACACATAGCTTTGAGTCAGTCAGGAGCGAGAGATAAGGAGTCACAGTGCCAATCTGTTTTATAGTCCTTTTCCCTCAAGGCCCTATTTCTTCTCTCCCCTACCGGAGAGATACCAAGTTATTTATCTATTAATGGTTATACAGAAAAGGCAGGCAAATGCCCCCTTGACCCCCTGACCATCTGCGTTTCCTTACCTCTCTCACTTCCCAATCATAGTAAATCATCACACAAAGAATGCTTTTCTAACTACGAGTGAGAAAACATATAATGCACACATCTTGAATCTAAGTTTCACTGTTTGATTTATACCCATAAGGAAAAATTCCATCACAGTCTAAAAAAAAAAAAACTCATGATGCCATTATAATAGTGGTCAATGTTTACTTTAGTTGGGCTCTTGTCCCATTTAAGATCTTAAAACTGTTTGTTTCAAAACAATTGTAATATTTTTTCACAGCAAACATTTGTGCAATGCTGAATCAAAAGCTTGAAGTAACAGATTAGCATAGGCTTCTTGTTTAAAACCCATTTGAAGGAACATCATGTAATGTTCTTTCTTTGGTTTATTGACTGATGTTCATCTGATACAGAACTGCAAAACCAACCAAAAAACAAATATTAATTTAATGCTTTAATGTTGAAGTTAAAAAACTGCATTAGCTCAGGCTATTATTAGACATGAACATTTATGTGATTCTCAACAGCAGTGACAATAATGATCCATACTGCAGTGCCTGATGGGAGTTTTTTTTTTTGACTGTGCTGGTATATAGCATGCATTGTTGAGATTCTTATGCCGGTTATTGATGTCTGCGTATCAACATAATATAGGAGTTTGACATTTCTTTTATACATTACATGGACTTAAATTAATTAACAATAACTATTAGAACAGCACTTTCTTTATCCACTGTAATTTCACAGGGTTGATTACGCAAAACCTAAATACATGAATAGCAAAGCATTAAACTATATGTAAACAAACCATCTTATGATAATTGTTTCATCAGAAAAGCTAACAATATATGCTTAACATAAAGCACTGGTCTCTCTTTTTTACAACTGCACATGCATTGCTACAAAGATATAGCTAACACAGGAAGTCAATGGTCAAGAGTCCAACTAAAGCAAACACTGATCTCCATAATGGTGGCATCATTTTAACCAATAAAACATCAACATCTGATCCTCTGTAATTCTCAGTAAGAGCTTCTGTAGACATGTGACAGAAATTAAGTCAGTCTGGTTAGTAATGAGTGGAGCTGGTGATGCTGTTTGTGGAGTTGTTTAATCAGATCTTGAGATATTAATGTCTTATTTTATTTCAGTTGATTTAATCTGTGGCTGAAGTCAGTTGTAGTTCTTGTGTTTCTCTTTTCTTCAGTCATTCTGCTTGTTAACGGCAGATGTTCATCAATAATCCCCAATCAACACCTAATTATTCACTTAATTCGCTCATTAACTTTAACTCTGTTCCAGGGTTAATTTAACTCTATTCAGAGTGGGAACAAATGTTCTCTCAGTAGAGTTAATTTTACTCTGGGGGATTTACTGTGTAGTGGATCCAGTGAGGCAGGCAGCACAGAGCAGATGTGTTCTCTGACGAGCTTCTCAAAACACTTGCTGAAGATGGGGGTCAGAGCAACGGGCCTCCAGTCATTCAAGCATGTGATTTTATTTTTCTTCGGTATGGGCTCACTGGTGGATTTTTTGAAGCATGAGGGAACCACAGACAGAGAGAGGGACAGATTGAAAATGTCTGTAAAAACCCCGGCTAGCTGGAAAGCGCATGCTATGAGCACTCGGCCTGGGATGCCATCCGTACCCACAGCTTTACGGATGTTCGCCCGTTTAAAGGATCGGGTTACATCCGCGACAGAAAGCGTGAGTGGACTCACCTCTTCTGCAGCAGCCGCGGCAGCGCTCTCTGTGTGGGCGGTGTTATCAGCCTCGAAACGAGCATAAAAAGTATTAGGATAGTCCGTTAGAGAGGCGGCAATGTACACAGTAGCTGGTTTATTCCCTTTAAAACATATGATGTTGTTGATGCCCTGCCACATGCGTCTTACGTTATTGGTGTTGAATTGTTTTTCAACTTAGTTTTTATATGTTCGTTTGGCTGCTTTGATGGATTTCCTGAAATCGTAACTGGCTTGTTTCCGATCGTCAGTGTTTCCGGATTTAAAGGCAGATGTCCGTGCTGACAAGGCTGCTCGAACATCGCTGTTAATCCACAGTTTTTGATTGGGGTAGATGCAGATTGTTTTTGTCAGTACTACATTCCCTACACACTTCCTGATGAAAAATGTTTCAGTATCTGAGTAGGCCTCTATGTCATCATCAGATGCTGCCCGAGACATGTCCCAGTCCAAGTGATCAAAACAGTCCTGTAGTATAGCGTCCGATTGGTCCGAACAGCATTGTATTGTCCTGAGGGCGGGTGCTTCTTGTTTCAGTTTCTGCCTATAAGCAGGCAGGAGCAGAACGGAAGAGTGATCCAATTTGCCGAAAGGTGGGCGGGGGAGGGATTTTTAAGCGTCCAGGAAAGCAGAGAAGCAGTGGTCGAGTACACGATCACCACGTGTGTTGATGGTGATGTGTTGGAAATATTTTGGAGCTATTGTTCTGAAGTTGGCTTTATTAAAGTCCCCTGTGATAATAAAAGCTGCATCTGGGTGAGCGGTTTCCTGCTCACTTATATTCCCGTACAGTTCCCTGAGTGCCTGGTCTGTGTTGGCTTGAGGGGGAATGTAAACAGCCGTGATTATGATCGCTGTAAAATCCCTCGCTAGCCAGAACCGTCGACACAGAAGCGTATGAAATTCCAGATCAGGGGAGAAGAAGGATTTAATAGAGTGTAGGTTTCTTTCATCACACCACAAGTTGTTGATATAGAAACAAACACCTCCACCTCTGCTTTTCTCTGTGAGCTCTTTCGTTCTGTCCGAGCGGTGCACGGAGAAGCCCGTGAGCTCGATGGCTGAGTCTGGAACCATTGCAGACATCCAGGTTTCTGTGAGGCAAATAACGCAGCAGTCCATTGTTTCTTGTTGGAATGAGATGCGCGCCCACAGTTCACAGAGTTTATTGTCCAGCGACTAAACGGACTAAACTAAACTTAGACTAAACTAAACAGCCATCAAAATGGTTGGGAAAGGAGGTCGGAGGGGACGACGTCTCAGTCTGACGAGGACGCCAGCTCTCTTCCCTCTTTTTCGGCTACGTTTCCTTCATCGCGGTCGTGTGGCCCAAACAAAGGGTTCTACTTTGGTGTTTGTTAACAAAGCGCTGACATTAAGGAACTCAAAGTCTGGTTTCGAATGTGTGACGGAGGAGCTTTTTTTTTTAGAAAAAAAGTGTGTGCCTGTCATAGGCAATAAGACATAAGACATCCAGTACGAAAAACAGCAAAATAATAAGTAAAACACATGAAAACCTGCAAAGTTTGGTAGGAGCTCGCAACACGGCTGCTATGCTCGGCGCCATCTTAGTCATTCACCAGAGAAGGAACCAAGACATTCCTTTCAAGTCACAAGCAAGTTTTAAGTCAAATCCCAAGTCCTCAAAGAGTTAAAGTTAATGAGATAATTAAGTGACTAATTAAATGATGATTGTGCATTAGTGATGAACACCTGCTTTTATTGAGAATAACAGAGGATCAGATGTTGATGTTTTATTGCTTAAAATCTTGCCTCTATCACGAAGATCAATGTTTGTTTTAAGTTGCCTCTTGACCCATGTTTTAGATCATTCTCTGTGGCGTTGCTTGGGCTGTTGTAATACAGAGAGGTCAGTGTTCCACAATGATCAGATAGTCACCATAATCTGGTTTGGAAGTATTTATAACAACTTGATTTTTTGTTTAATTTAATGATGAGATTTTGCATAATCAACTCAATGACACTACAGCTTGCAATAAAAGAGATTCTCCAGTACTCACAACAATTTATCTATTAATCTATATAACGCATATAAATGAATGTAGACGCACACAGACATCAAGAACCAGCATATTAATCTCAATAATGGTGACAATCAACAAAATGCTTCATGCTGCAATGCATGAAAAACTCCCATCATGCACTGCAGTATGAATAATTATTGTCACCACTGTTGAGGATCATATGATAAATGTTAATTTCTAAAAGCCTATTGCCAATAATTAATATTTTTTCAGCATTGCAACATTGTAGTGGCATTTAATTTGAGTGTTTTATTGTACAGTAAAATGCTGATTACAAACTAAATAAAGTAATTCTAAAACCAAAGAGATTCAAATCAAGAACTCGTTGTTATCAGAATGGTAAGCTAATTTACTATGTTAAAGTTTTATTCAGCATTGCACAAATGTTTACTGTGAAGCAATTGCTTAGAAAAGCAAACTTTTTTTAAACAATCAAAAGGCTCAAGAGCCCAACTGAAGCAAACACTCATAACAATGATGGTGGCAATGTTTTTTTGTTGATTTTGTAGTTGTTGTTTTTCTCTTTTCTTCAATTATGTTGATTGTTAACAGCAGGTGTTCATCACCAATGCTCAATAATAATTAGTCACTTAATTATGTCATTAACTTTAACTCTTTGAGGACTTGGGATTTGACTTGAGGCTTGTTTGTGGCTTGAAAGGAATGTCTTGGTTCCTCCTCTGGTGAAATCAGCTGCTGAGTTCATGGTTAGAACACAAATATGGCAGGTATTTTACTATTTGGCCCCTGGACTTTTGACCTCTGGTCACTGGTCACAAAACCAAGCTTCTGCTATGGCCATTCCAGTCCTCTGACCTGAACCCTCTAGAACAGGGTTTCTCAACCCTGGTCCTGGAGGGAGACTTTCCTGCAGAGTTTTGCTCCAACCTTGATCAAACTCACCTGCCTGTAGTTTACTAGTAATCCTGAACAACTTAATTAGCTGGTTCAGGTGTGTTTGATTAGGATTGGAGCTCAATTTTACAGGACAGTGGCCCTCGAGGACCAGGATTGAGAAAGCCTGCTCTAGAAAATGAGTGAGGTGAACTGAAGAGAAGAAGCACTGTCCTGAAGCTGTGAATGTGAAGGATTTGGAGAGATTCTGGATGAAGGAATGGTCTCTGATCTCTTGTCAGGTGTTCTCTAACCTCATCAGACATTACAGGAGAACGTTTAGAGCTGTTAAACTGGAAAATGGATGTTTCAAGAAGTATTGAATAAAAAGGTGTCGTTAATTGTGACCAATGTGTATTAGAGGGAAACTGTTATTTCATAATTATATTTTCTCCCATTTTAAATTCTTATTCTACAATGAAAGGTTAGATTTTTGTGATTGTTTTAAAATAAAATATCAAAAGGATTAATGTCGTGTGTTGCGTCTTAGTAATAATTAACACCGTGATGACCACATGTGAACGTTATACTTTATTAACAGAGCTCGAGTTACAAACACGCAACATCATGACGGTGCTAGCCTTCCTGTAGCTCAACTGGTAGAGCATGGCGTTAGCAATGCCAAGATCATGGGTTCGATTCCCAGGGAAAGCAAGAGCTGATAAAGAAATGTAGAAATTGTAACTTGAATGCAATGTAAGTCGCTTAAAGTCTGCTAAATGCATAAATGTAAATGTAAATCACACACCGCGTCCGTGCTCGTGTGTTCCTTGTGAATATATACATCCAATGAGAGGGCGAGGCTGTTCTTAAAGAGCCCAGCACACATTGAAATGCAACACATTAGAATACACAAATCACATTGTATTTCTGAACAGATAATTTATCATAATGATCTACAGACAATGCAGATTAATTTTCATAACCTTCTTTGATCATATGGCAATAATTCTGACCACGACTGTATATAATTAATGTTAAAGAAAATTATTACAACATTTTTAAGCAAATAATTTTTATATATTTTTTTCTTTTCAGTTTATCCCTCCATCGACCCTTGCTACAACTACACTGTGCTGGATGAACCATGGAGAGCCATCAATAATACACATGCTACAGTCAAAAAGTGTGACCGATCTGTCACCTGGAGCGGCTGGTATCGTCTCTTCCTTAACGGTCTGAGTGCTCAGATCCCAGACACTTGTGTTCAGATCTATAGCTGTGGTACTGATACCCCTCTGTGGATTCGTGATGGACATCCAACAGTAGAGGATGGGATCGTCACTCGAGATGTCTGTGGTCACTGGAACAATTATTGCTGTTATTACGGGTCTTTTCCCATTAAAGTCAAAGCCTGTTCAGGCAATTATTATGTCTATGAGCTGGTTAGACCAACTTACTGTGATTTTGCATATTGTGCAGGTAATTATATTTACATGAGCCCTTTTTATGTTTTATTGATTAATTCATTGATAATCATCATTCCTTATATTTTTCAGCTTTTACTAACATCAGCAGCACCGATACAACAGTCACACCAGTGATAACCTCAGCTGGTAATGTAGTCTGATATTTCCTCTGTTGATTGTGATTTGACTCAATAGTTTTGCTTCTGTAGAACTGAACAGGTGTATAAATGGGTTTGTGTCTCTAGATAAAGACAAGGAATAAAATAGTATGAAATATTCTGGTGCAAACCATTGTAGACTTTTTTTTTCTTGATTAAGTGTGTGCAATCGGGAGCTCAGTGTGCTACAATGAGAATATATTAGCAGATTTTAAATGATGTGATAAACCTGCCCTGTTTATAATCAAAATCATATTTACTTCTTATTAATTTAAATGTTTAGGTTTTACATTATCAACCCTGTGAAACTACAGCAAACAAACAGTGTTTATGACTAAAAGTTTAAATGCATAAGTTTAAAATCTACATTAAACAAATGACAATTTGAGCTTCATTAACACACAAATATCAAGACGCAGCATATGAATATCAACAACGGTGACAATCAACAGAATCACCATTGTTGAGGATCATATGATAAGTGTTAATGTGTTAAAGCCAGAGCTGACACAAATCTTGTAATTGTTATTTTACAATATTGAAGTATTACAGTAGCATTAGTTTAATATGATTTTTTCCAGTTCTGTAATAGCTAAATATCTGTCAATACTACAAAGAGAAAGACCACTTCATGATTTTTAATCAAATAAGTTACAAGCAGAAAGAATAAGCTAATCTGCTTCAATTAATCAAGCTTTTCATTCAGCAATGTACAAATGTTTGCTGTGAAATAATATTGCAAATGTTTGAAAAAAACATTACTTTGAATTACTAAAAGGGCCAAGAGACAATCTAAAGCAAACACTGACAACAATTATGGTGGCATCATCTTTTTCTTTTCTAGACCAATAAAACATCAACATCAAAATTATTCTCAATAAGAGACTGTGCAGACATAAAATAACGTCCTTACCAAAAAGTAGTATACTTCGAGTTTATTTTATTAAGTATACTTAAGTAAAGTTTAAGTATATTTTAAGTATTCTTTAAGTAGTAAATATACAAAGTTTACTACTGTTATACTTAAAGTATACTTAAAAATATATTTTTTTATACTAGAAAGTGGGCCAATTTAGTCCCAAGGAGTATTGAAATAGTACACTTACGAGTATACTACTAGTACACTGATATTAGTATATTTACTACTTATAGTATACTTAAAATATACATTAACTTTACTTAAGTATACTTAATAAAATAAACTCGAAGTATACTACTTTTTAGCAAGGGTCGGTAGTAATGAGTGAAGCTGGTGATGCTGTTTGTGGAGTTGTTTAATCAGATTTTGAGCGATTTAATGGTTGTTGTTTTTTATCAGATGATTTTCTGTGGCTGAAGTACGTTGTAGTTCTTGTGTTTCTCTTTTCTTCAATGATGCTGCTTGTTAACAGCAGGTGTTCATCTCTACTCCACAACCATCATTTAATTAGACACTAAATTATCTAATTAACTTTAACTGTTTGAGGACTCGAGACTTGACTCGAGACTTGCTTGTGACTTGAAAGGAATTACTTGGTCCCATATCTGACCTCCTAGCTAAAAAAATGCTAATCAGCAAATCCAGGTGATTGGAACAAAATACAAGGGAGGCCATTTACTTTCTGAACCTGGATTTTACACCTCTTTCTGTGATCGTGTTGAGAGACAGGAAGTAGGATGTCCCCCAGTGACTGATATTTGAACGGCCTTCTCTCAACCTGCTAACATTTTGAATTCACAATGAGCTTACATATTACTCACACTGTGAGTATTACCGTATGAGAATGGTGTGATGTCACTTTGATCATCGCATGATCTCATGTGTTCACTGGGTTTTCAATGGTATATGACACATGATATCTGTTATGTATGATTCTTTAACAGATCACATTTTCAAGTAAAGTCACATTTTTATTTATCTTTCAGTCAAACTAGCTGAATTTTTTCATTAACTAACTAAATCTGGATCCCTTTTTAGCTGATGTATTGTAAATAGATGTGCTCTAATGTGAGAGTCCACCTATTTCATCAAGTTCTACTCACTTTAAAATGTCTGGCCTCGCTGCTGATTCAAACGGTATAGTTCAAGATGGGCAGTTCTGCTTCCCCTTTATGGTGTAATATTTTGCAAGTAATAAATCAATGTAAATGTCTTCAGACACACTTCTGGATATATTTTACAATAACAACACATGGTAAGAAGCATGGTCATTGTTTTGAATATATATTTTAATCAAAAGCTAATCTTTCTGTAGACCCCTGCAACAACTACACTGTGCTGGATGAACCAAGGAGATCCATCAATAATACAAATTATTTACAATCACCACCAACCTACCACTGTGACACCTCAGTCACCTGGAGCGGCTGGTACCGTCTCTTCATTAACGGTCTGAACGCTCATGTGCCAGAGATGTGTGTAGCAATTGGTCACTGTGATACTTCTACCCCACTGTGGATTCGTGGTGGACACCCAACAGTAGAGGACGGAGTCGTCACTCGAGATGTCTGCGGTCACTGGAACAATTACTGCTGTTATTTCGGCTCTTACCCCATTAAAGTCAAAGCCTGTCCAGGCAATTATTATGTCTATGAGCTGATTCGTCCAGCTGTGTACTGTACAGGATACTGTGCAGGTGATTATTTTTACATGTGCTGTTTCCACATATTCATGGTGTTTGTGTTCTGTTCATTAATCACTATTCATCCAAACTTTCAGACATTGGAAGAATTAACACCAGCTCTACACCCATCAAATCAGCAGCCATCTCAACTGGTAAGTAACACATTGTGTCTCTATTGGCTTATTTTGGCTCAATTAATTGACATTGGCCCAGAAATGCACACCACAATGAAAATTACAAAAGCAAATAATAACACCAAACAACTAAGCAACAACATAACAAAAATGTTCCCAAAGCTAACATTGAGGTATGTGTGTGTGTGTGTGTGTGTGTGTGTGTGTGTGTGTGTGTGTGTGTGTGTGTGTGTGTGTGTGTGTGTGTGTGTGTGTGTGTGTGTGTGTGTATATATATATATATATATTAGTGGTGGGCATAGATTAATTTTTTAAATCTAGATTAATCTAGATTAAAATGGCTCATTTGAATTCTGCCGAAGGCATTCAGAATATGTGTGCTACCCAAATAATGACTAAAAGTAAGTCTTTGAGAACGGGTTTCTCAAGCCAGGTGGCGCATTAGACCAGGGGCTCATCTCCTGTTTCCAAAATGCATCACAAACTTTAATCTCTTCCCGTCCCAATCCCACGAAAAAACTGGAGGAAAATCCCGGTCCACTCCCGGAAGAATGACTCCCATTCCCTCCCACTCCCGTGTTGGGTTTTTTTTTTTTTTTATATAACTGTCAATTACAGTAAAAATATAGTACAGATCACAGCGTGCCCACCTTATTAGTTGAATAAAAACCCAAAATGTAGTTTTTTGTTATTATATTGAACTGAAAGCCATCTTATGCACAGTGTTGCACAGATTAAATTTCATGTAAATCATCCATGCTAACACACACGTCTTCTATTTTTATTTTTAGACATTTCACTCTCTATAGATATATTTCTCAAAGACGGAGTTTCGAAGTTTCTCGCTCAAGTTCACATGAGACCTAAAGCGCATCCTGTTTGCTTAAAAGCGCAACGTTTCGTTGTTATTCTGAGTGCACACAAATAAACGTAGAGTCTTTACAGATTCGAAAGATGTATTAGGCTACTTTTATCTGTATGACCAAAATGACGGAGATTTTAAGAACAAGTGAGCGCACGGAGCCTGTCCTGCAGCAAGCGCTTCCACACAAACACTTCAATAGCACATTTCTCTAGGTTAACATCATATTGAGCGCCATGTAAAGTTGCTACTACATAAGTCTTTCAGATGAAAAGCCATATTTGAGGTTGATGAATGATAGGTGAGCTTTTGGATGTCCTGCCCGATTGTATTACCACATAGACCAGCCGTTAACAATCTGTCCTTCACGGACTGCGAGCCTCTAGTTCAAGACTCGTTCTCGCCCCTACAGTGCAATTCGGCTAGGTATACATCCGCGCTAAAATATCAGGGTGAAAGTCATCATAGCTTGCGTAGTATAGACCCAGCTCCCAACCCAACTTTGAGAATAGATTAACGGCGATATTTTTTTTATCTCCCGATAAGAGTCTCACGTTAACGCAGCACGTTAACGCCGATAACGGGCCACCACTAATATATATATATATATATATATATACATATATACACACACAATTTGTAATTACAAAATGCAATTGTAATTATTGAATTACAGTACTTTTGTAAATATATAGTCTTACTGGAAAGCAAAATTGCCAGTAAGTTACTGTAAATGTTACAGTATTTTTTTACAGTGTAGAATTAATTTTAAAGAAAATTATTACAACATTTTTAAGCAAATCATTTTTATATATTTTTTTCTTTTCAGAAAAAAAAAATATCAACCCTTGCTACAACTACACTGTGCTGGATGAACCATGGAGAGCCATCAATAATACACATGCTACAGTCAAAAAGTGTGACCAATCTGTCACCTGGAGCGGCTGGTATCGTCTCTTCCTTAATGGTCTGAGTGCTCAGATCCCAGACACTTGTGTTCAAATCTATAGCTGTGGTACTAATACCCCACTGTGGATTCGTGGTGGACACCCAACAGTTGGGGATGGAATCGTCACTCGAGATGTCTGTGGTCACTGGGACAATTACTGCTGTTTGTATGGGTCTTTTCCCATTAAAGTCAAAGCCTGTTCAGGCAATTATTATGTCTATGAGCTTGTTAGACCAACTATCTGTGATGCAGCATACTGTGCAGGTAATTATATTTACATGAGCCCTTTTTTATGTTTTATTGATTAATTCATTGATATTCATCAGTCCTTATATTTTTCAGCTTTTACTAACATCAGCAGCACCGATACAACAGTCAAACCAGTGATGACCTCAGCTGGTAATGTAGTCTGATATTTCCTCTGTTGATTGCAGAGGTGGGGCAAGTCTTAAAGTCATATCCCAAGTCCTCAAAGAGTTAAAGCTGATGAAATAATTAAGTGACTAATTGAATGATGATTATGTATAATTGATGAACACTTGCTGTTATTGAGAATCAGATGTTGATGTTTTATTGGTTAAAATGATGCCACCATCATGGAGATCGGTGTTTGCTTTAGTTGTGCTCTTGACCATTGACTTCTAGCATAAGAGCTATGATTATGTAAATGATATTACAATGCATACGGTATTGTAAAGGAGAGTTCAATGAAGCTTATTGAACATGTATCAGTTATATTACTATGATACGAATGTTGTTATGGGCTGGACTAACTGTAATCAAAGTTACATTTTCGATTTGTGTATTTACGTTATTTATGATCATCCATATGAAACTACAGCATACAAATAAAACTTTAATCTAATTTTTACAGATCATGAAATGTACACCTATAGGTGTTGTACACAAAAACTTGAATTCTAATAATGTTTAGACACACGCAGACATCAAAAACCAGAATATCAATCTCAACAATGTTGACAATCAACAAAATGCTTCATGCTGCAATGCATGCTGGATAACACCATTGTAAAAACTCCCATCATGCACTGCAGTATGAACAATTATTGTCACCATTGATGAGGGTCCTATGATAAGTGGTCATGTCTAAAAGCCTGATACAATACAATTTTAGGTTATGCTTAGTATTAGACGGTCTTAACTGCTGTGTACTTATACCAAAATACAAGTGCAATGTACTTATTGTGGTGAAATTGTATTTCAAAACACCTTTGCTGCTATTGAGATGGGATATGGTTAAGGTTAATGACTTGTATGGGTGGGTTAAGGTGTGAGGGATGGGTCAACAGTGTAATTATAAATTAATTACAGCGGTAATTACATATCTGTATTTAAAAACAAATATTTTTTCAATATTGAAACAATACGGTAGCATTTGTTTTGTAGTATTTTTTAGTTTTTTTGCAGTTCAGTATTACCTGAATGTTGGTCAATAAACCAAAAAGAAAGACAGCTTCATGATGTTCATTCATCATGAGTTAATCTGCTAAGGTTTGTTTCAACATTGCACAAGGGTTTGTTTTATAACAATATTGCAACTGCTCAAAAGCCAATTACTTTGAATTGGTAAAAGGGTCAAGAGACCAACTAAAGCAAACCTTGACAACAATTACAGTGGCACTGTGTGTGTATTTTATTGTATTTTTTTTCAGTTGATTTCATCCAAGGCTCTGACTGAAGTCAGATGTAGTTATTGTGTTTCTCTTTTCTTCAGTGATGTTGATTGTTAACAGCAGGTGTTCATAACTAATGCTCAATCATCATTTAATTAGTCACTTAGTTATCTAATTAACTTTTACTCTTTGAGGACTTGGGATATGACTTGAAGACTTGCTTGTGACTTGAAAGTCCCACCTCTGGTTGATTGTGATTTGACTCAATAGTTTTGCTTCTGTAGACCTGAACAGGTGTATAAATGGGTTTGTGTCTCTAGATCACGGGTAGGCAACGTCGGTCCTTTAGCTCCAAACCTAATCGAACACACCTGAACCAGCTAATCATGATCTTCAGAATTACTAGGGCTACAGTCAAGTGAGGTTTTTTTCAGGGTTGGAGCTAAACTTTGCAGGACATCGGCACTCCAGGACCGACGTTGCCTACCCCTGCTCTAGATAAAGACAAGGAATAAAAGAGTGTGAAATGTGCAGGTGACATTGTAGATTTTTTTTCTTGATTTATGTGTGTGCAATCAGGAGAAATCATTGAATTAATTACTATTCATCCAAAACTTTCAGATGTTATTAGCATTAAAACCAGCACTCCAGCGACTATCTCAACAGGTAATGTAACACACCGTGTCTTTAATTTCTATGTGATTAGGTCATACATTTTAATGTAGGATAGATGTAAAAGGAATAATTCATACTAAATGTATTTTTTTTTTATTTACTCACCCTGGTGTTGTCATGAAACCGTATGGCCTTCAGAGGTATATAATAGGAAAAGTACAAATACTTTTTCACTGTGCATATGTTTCCTTCTGCTTTTGTTTCAGTTCCTGTACAGACAGTTACTTACATGTCGTCTACCAGTCCCACAACTACAGGTGACCATGTTTCTGAACTGAATGTGGCTTTCAAAATAATAAAAACATGTACATTTCTTAAAATACATTCATGACAGCTAATCTCTCTGATCCCTGTTATATACTGGATGAACCATGGAGAGCCATCAGCCTAATACACATGCTTCAGTCACAAAGTGTGATATATTTTCTGAAAACACTTAACATGACAATGTTTCTCTCTTAATGCAATCCCATGCAAAGCATGCTGGGAACTACACATCCACTTTTGAGTTAGTGTCAACAAAAATGATTCATATTTTCAAATTTAACCTACCATACTCTAGTGGTTTTTAATCTTCACGAGTATTTTACAGAGCAGAGCAGGTGTTTTGCGGTCATTTAGTACTTTATTATTTAGATTTACAGAAGGCAAATATTTTTCAGAATGCACAGAAAATCTATAATTGTACACTGCATATACAGTAAGAAACCTGAGAAACAGTAATAATACTGTGAAAACAAAAATTATTTACAGTGATGCTGTTTGCTTGATTTGACCAGTACGCTCTCCGACCATCCACGTAAGCCTGCTAGATTGCCCTGGTGCTGCCAACTCGAAATCTGATTGGTTAAAGCAACAGCTTCATTGCCACTGATTTTAAGCTACAGACGCCTGCACTGTTGATTCTGAAGGCCTTAGGCAAATTTATTGGACCCTGGCAACACGATTGCTGAAATACGATTGGATAAAAGCTCTAATATACATCAGAGGTGTAAAATCCAGGGGTCAAAAAGTAAAAGTCCTGCCGTATGTTTATTCCACCCATGAATTCAGCAGCTGATTTAACTAATTAGTTCTACCTCCTGAAGTGGTGGGACCAAGTCACAAGCAAGTCAAATTCCAAGTCCTCAAAGAGTTAAAGTTAATGAGATAATTAAGTGACCAATTAAATTATGATTGTGTTAGTGATGAACACCTGCTGTTATTCAGAATTACAGAGGATCAGATGTTGATTTATTTTATTGGTTAAAAAGATAACACCATCATGGAGGTCAGTGTTTGAAGAAGAAGATTTGTTTTTGTTCGTCACGTACACAATTATACAGAGTATAACTAGCAGCGAAATTATGACAATCAGCAGTTTAATAGGAGCTGTTACAGTAATCACATGATATTCAATTGAGTTGTAGTTGCATAGGGGCGAGTGGGTTGAGGATTTCCAATTGTTTGAAATGAGCAGACCAGTGCCCCCACCCCGGCCAACCTGACATGGGGTGTGAGAGAAAGAGAAATTGTTAGAGAGGGCAGCTGGGGTTGCAGAATCTTCTGGACGAATCCAGGTCTCAGTCAAGCCAAGATGCTGAGAGTGGATTGTAAAGAAAAAGCAGAAATGAAGTCTGCTTTGTTGACAGCTGACTGACAATTCCAGAGAGCCATAGAAAGAAAGAGGTGCAGTAGAAGATGTAGAGATAGGGCGCAGGTTAGCAAGATTGCATTGCCATCTGTGTGTGATGGTAGAGCGTGGTTGAGAGACAACCGGAATGGTTTGGAAACACACGATAGAGGTGGAAAGAAAGGACAGAAAAGGAGAATGTGTGAAGGGAATATAAAAATGATATTTAAGTGAATTGTCACTTTCGATGCTCGGTTACAGTCGTGAATGATAAATGTGTAGGTCTTTACACTCGTCGGTCTTCACACGAGGGCTGAACGCTTCCCCATCTGCGCTCGGACAACAAATAAATACGCAGTCTAAGAGACTAGAGTGAAAACCGTTGTGGCCGCCTTCTAATTAGCACAGCCAAAAGCCTATAGCAGTGCAAATAGCTCAAGACGAAACTAACACTTCACACTTAAGCGCACGAAAGGAGCAATGCAAATGACACAAGCTCCTTCTTAGCTTAGGGGCAATTATTGCAATTATCAGTAAATGCCAGAGGTGGAAAGTAACGAATTACATTTACTCGCGTTACTGTAATTGAGTAGCTTTTTTGTGTACTTGTACTTTTATAAGTAATTTTTTTAATCTGTAATTTTACTTTTACTTAAGTATATTTTGTGTGAAGTATTGTACTTCGCTACATTTTAAAACACATTCGTTACTGAGTAAAAAAAAATCGCTCCGTGGAAACAACTGCAGCAAATAATGGGCAGAAGAAGAAACTGGCGCTAAAATCACAAGAAAGATGCAGACGGACAAGACAGACGTTATTGTGCAAACCCAGCTGAAAACCAGACCCCGTCGTATTCTGCTGAAGTTGAACTCGAAGGAAATGAAGTGAACCCCTGGCCATATTCATGCTCTATTATGCAGTGTTAGCTGTGTTTGCCTCGGGAGACCGAACTAGCAGCTTATAACATCTCGACATCAACCCTTCGCAAGCATGTAGAGGTAACGTAAATACTTACATCGTTGCATTGGTGGTTAAAATGAAGCTTTGACGGTTTAGCAAAAGGTTTTGCACAAATGAGCCAAAAAGACAGTGGTGCAGGGTGTGCAATATCATCTGAGATAATATAATAATTGTTGTTTTAACGATGTGTGATTTATCATTATCAGTATTTTGCCCAAAACCAAACAAATCACTCTAAACAGTGTGCCGTGAAATCTAGTAACGTTAGATTAGACTAATCCGCGTGCATCTGGACTGCTTTCTTTCACTGCGTGATTCAGTCTGTTAAAATGCGTTTAGAATGATCACAAAATTGAAGATATAGAAGCAGAAAATGTATATATTTATATAATTTAATATAGTAAGTCAACATCACATGAAGAATGCCGTTTTTCTCAAAAAAATCACCATGATTACATAGGCCTGTAGTTTTGCTTTTTACAACAGTTCAAAAAACAAGAAGTTAATTAAGAGACTTGTGTTTTAGACACCATATTGCCTGTTTTTGCTCTATTTCGACAACAAAAATAATACCAAACACAGCCACCATACACAGTTTTGCGTCTCTGACTCTGAGCAATGACGTGTTTCATTCCTTGAATTAACCGTTTAAATGATTCTGTTCAATCGCAATGACTCTCTTATCAGTGACTTACTGACACCTACTGGTGGTTCTAATTTAACATTTAAAATATCTTTTTATTTTTGTATTTCAAATGACTATTTAACATTTGTGACCCTGGCCTGGAGCACAAAACCAGTCTTAAGTCGCTGGAGTATATTTGTAGCAATAGCCAACAATACGTTGTATGGGTCAAAATTATACATTTTTCTTTTATGCCAAAAATCATTAGCATATTAAGTAAAGATCATGTTCCATTAATATATTTAGTAAATTTCCTACTGTAAATATATCAAAACTAAGAGCTTAATTTGAACAACTTTAAAGGAGATTTTCTCAATATTTGGATTGTTTGCTCCCTCAGATTCCAGATTTTTAAATATTGTCCTATCATAACAAACCATACATCAATGGAAATATGATTTATTCAGCTTTCAGATGATGTATAAATCGCAATTTAGGAAAATGGACCCTTATGGTTTTGTGGTTCAGGGTCACATTTTATGTCTTATTTATCAAAACATTATTTCTGCATTTGTAACTGAGGCTAAATGCATTCATGTCAGTGTGTAAATGCATCTATGCCACTTCAGATGAAGCTTCTGCGTTTCCTCTGCATTGCAAAGATGAATTTTGTTGATACTGATTTAATTTCCCTGGTAACAGCCCAAATGTGTTATTATTCTAAATAACTGATTCCTTTAATTAAAAACACCTAGTTTGAGATTTATAGCCCCATATCCCAGGTGTGTCAAACTCTGGAGGGTGTTACTGGAGGGCCACAGCCCTAAAGAGTTTAGTTCCATCCCTGCTCCAACACACACATCATGTAGTTTTCAAATAAGCCTAAATGATTAGTTTAGCTGTATCAGATGTGTTTAATTAGGGTAATATCTACACTGTGTAGGGCTGTGGCCCTCCAGGAACTGAGTTTGACATCTTTGGTCGATCCCATTTTTTCCTCCCTCTCATTGTTAAAATGTAACTAAGTACTTTTTACTCTGAGTAAATTTTAAATGAGCTACTTTTTACTTTTACTTGAGTATATTTTTAGACTGGTACTTTTACTTGTACTTAAGTAAAATTTCAGTAATGTAATGGTACTTTTACTTGAGTAGAATATTTTTGTACTCTTTCCACCTCTGGTAAATGCAATCAAAAATATAACCCTCAACAAAAATACAGAATAGAAATAGGTAGGAAACAAAGTATTCCTTCCTAGCAGCAAGTAAATAATTTAAACAACAGATCTACGAAGAAGTATTACAACACTTCACGCACTGTCAAAATTTGGCAATTTTTTTTAAAGCAATTTTTAACAGTGTATTAGTCAGTTAGTCATAACTTGCTGTTATTGACCATAATGTTCAACTAATTATATTTACAGGCTCTTTTGGTGCCGTTGTGGCAGTTCTGGCCTATAGTTAGAGAGTTGGACTTAACCTAAAGGTTGTGGGTTTAATTCTCAGTACCCACGGGAATTGTAGGTGGGGAGTGAATGAGCAGTGTTCACTTTCACCTCCAGTACCCACAACTGGACTGCAGAACATTGCAGGAATTTAAATGACTGTCTGTTTACAAGCTGTTCATTGGTTCGAGTTGTTATGCCCTTAGATTTTAGTTTCATGTTTTGTGTTTGATTTTGTTTAATTTTCACAACAACAAAAAAACAGTGGTTATCCCAAATATCTTTTTTAATTTGCTTTGTTTTGTTTTCTTGTTGTCTTCATGCTGATTTATCTCATTCCAGTTATAAATATAACGCTGCCGGCAAGATGCACCGTAAGTTGATCTTCTTATATTGACGTTTTAAGACGTTCACGCTTGGCGTCCTTTTTTAAGCGTCCAGCGTCTGTTTTACATTATAATCTCATGGAGTAAACCGTGTTTTCAAAAAAGTCCTGAGAGCTTTTTAAAATGCCACCGTCTTTTTCTGCAGCTCAGAGCGTCTTTTCGAGTTGAAAAAAGGTTTTTTTTTTTTTCTGAAAAAACCTCCCTACGTCAAGCACCTTTTTGACAGCTGACAAGCAAATAGCGAAATCTGTCGTTTCCATAACAACAAGAATAAAAATGGAGAAGGTGCGGGTAGATAGACTGATCGTTCTAGTTTCGGAGCACAAAGAGATGTATGATATGAGCACAAAACTTTATCATAATACACATCATTAAGAGGCTGTGTAGGCACAGACTGGACGGATCATTTTTTGTTTAGTGTTATGGATTTAAAAAAAATATTTGTAAAGAATGTTTACATCATCTTACTTTCACCAGCATATAAAAATATTACATGGTATGGTAGTTCTAATAGTTCACATGAAATTCTTACAAACTGGTTAATAAATGTTGATAATTTTGTGCAGAGACAATCCGCTCTGCTTCATTAAATATATTGAATATACAAATATATATGTAAATATATATTTATACCATTAATCTATCTATTTTAATCTATCTATCTGGAACTTTCTACTACCTGACTGCATGCCTGTGCCTGATGCAGCAGAGTGGAGGGGGATTTCTGCCGAGTTCCAACATCTTCTGGCTTTCCTCAAATACCTTTTTTTACCAAATGCTAAATCATCAGTTATTTGATCGTTTAATTAAACACTGTTTCAGTGAAGATTTTTTTATTTTCATGATTTTTGGACAGTGTCTGTGAGTTGCTTTGAAATTATAAACCTGGCTGACTATTCCAGCCACAGTAGACCGGAAATAATCACCCGTTGCCAAGTACCTTTAAAACAGATGAGAGATTTTATGTTAATCTTATTAGCTTGTAAACAACTAGAACATAGAGACATTATAGTCATTTACAGAGACTAATAGATCCTGTGAATATGACGCCATTTAGTGGCATATGCTGCATTACAAGATGTGTTGGACTGGCTTAATTATTGTTTTAGTACCTTTATGTAATGAAGATTGTATCCCATTTATAACTATAGGCTTATGTGACAAATGAAACCCCTTTTGAACTTAGTGGTTGATTTCTTTGTGTTTTTTTTAATGCCCTTTCATGTGAATCTAGCATTTCAAATTTACATAGGTATGTAACGTTAGCTAGGGGGACCTGTCAAAAGAGAGATCGGAAAAGTTGGACGACTCACCTTAAACAAATGCAGAGACGTTCTTCCGGGCTGATGGTCTCCCTCAATTTTGTCTGTGTTTTTGTAATCAATGGTGCAATGTTTTGTAGCAGGTCTTCAAATTAACTTTTTTTTGTCTAAAATATTCTGCAAGCCATGCATCATCCAACCGGAGCTCCTGGACAAAATTGTTGTAAGCAGTATACTGGTTCCTTCCCCGTATAATGTCGTGCATCCACAAACGTCGTTGTGAATTGACAATTTCTTCCCTGTTAAGTTCGAAAGCCAACACAAGAGCCAACTTTTTACTCTTTCTTGACATTTCTACAGCACACAGCACTAGGCTACTGTTGCAGCTGTTGCTATAGCAAAAGACAAAAGACGCTCTCGGCTGCCATTTGTAACAGACGCTGCCAGCTTTTTTTTTCATTAAAAAGCTCTCTTGTCAACTTTTTCTAGTCAAAAAAGATGCCAAGTGTGAACACGCCCTTAGAGTTGAAAATGAGATGTACATTGTGTATATTTTAAATATTATTGCGCTTTTTTATATAAATATATACACACACACACACATACACATACACAGTGGTGGCCAAAATTATTAGAACACTAGTATTTTCTTCTGCTAAAAATGGTTTTAAGTCAGTGATTTCTATATTTTGCTGTAGTGTGTCTGTAGGAAATATCAGTTATATTTCCAAACAGAAATGTTGCTGTTAATTGTAATAATGACTGGAATGACATGAAGAAACAGAACAAACTGAGACAGACTAAATCCAGAAGAACTGTGGCAACGTCCTCAAGATGCTTCAAGAAAGCTACCGGCAAATCTCTGCGCAAGTGCACCGAGGGAAAAAGCTGCTTTAAACGCAGAGGATGCTCGCACCAAATGTTAATTTAATTTAGTTAATAGAAGTTAATTGATAAATAAAATATATTTATGACATTATTTTTGACAGCATCCTTATTTTACAGCATTTTTACACAAGCGCCTAAAACTATTAACAGTACTGTAGCTTTGCAGGGAGGTCTCTTGAAGCATCTTGAGGACGTTGACACAGTTCTTCTGGATTTAGTCTGTCTCAGTTTGTTCTGTTTCTTCATGTCATTCTAGACAGAATGGATGATGATCAGATCTCTGTGTGGAGCACTGGCTCTTGCCAAACTGATAATTCCTATACTGTAAAAAAATGAATTTGTTATATTTACTCAATAAAATTGTTTCAAAATATTACAAGCAATATTATTAATTCAATTTAACACATTTTCCCCCAGTTTCACAGACAAGGCTTAAACCTAGTCCCAGACTAAAATGTCAGTCTGAGCTGTTTCGACTGAAAGAAACTTAAACTGACTGATCTTAAAATATATTAGTGCTTTTGTTTTGTCTCAAGATGAACACCAGTGAGTTTTTTTTTCTAAAGCACATTGTAAGCCCGGGCCCGGTGCCAAAATGTCTGGGCCCCCCTAGAGAGGAACTGTGGGCTTGGTGTCAGTAATCAACGGGAGCTATCTCCTGCATATAGCAGCAACATCCAGGACGCAGCACACTGGGGGGTTTCACACCCGGTGCTGACGGTCCGCACGACGGACCGGCTGCAGTCGCCATTCTCCCCCCTCCCCTCACCACCTAAAATCCATGCAATGTAATATGTACAAAAAGTAACCATACATGTTTGATATCTTTTGAAATGTCTCAGTGCGCCTGGTAAAATGGTCTCATCCTCCCAACCATAATGAAAAGCTAAAAGAAGTTCTAAAATCTGAGAAGAATAGTGTACAGCAGGGGGACGTGCCTTCCCCCTGATTTCCTACTCAAAACACCTCCTGTATGTAAATAAGTAATCCTGGCCACAGGATCTCCAGAAGCCTTTGGTGGCCAATTCTAAAGACTTATTATAATGACAAGATACCACCTGGGTACCCACCTGGGTGGGTCTATTGAATTCTGGGTATATAAGGAAAAGGGACACAAACATCTGGGAGTCAGTAAACTGATTGCCCGCACATGTCACTTGTGTGTAGTTTTCATTGCCAGGTAGTAATTTCTACAAGTTCTTCAATTCCTGAATTATTGTTATGTTATGGTTAACCGTTGATTCTATTCTTGTAACATTGGAGCTTTGAATTATTGTTTTGATTACCTGGTCAATAAATTGTAACGTTTGATTCTATTCTAAATGCCTCTGAAGATTGCTTTCTCTACTAGATTAGTGGATTCGTATATTTCCATAAAGCCTGCGTCAGTTTTAGCGGACGGCTAATATCCGGCATCTTTTAAGTGTGCTTGGGTGTAGGGACGGGTTAATTCCGTTCAATGACGGTGAACGCCGTCTGATCAGATTGAATTCGAATGCACGTCCACACCTCTGACTTTGATTTAATGTTACTTTAAACAAAGATTTGGCCAATCCAAAGCTATTACGAGTGTAGTATATTGATCTGCTAACATATCTGATAGTGGCCAAAACCCTTTACTGAAGTAAACGATTGAGTTCGAGTTCTGAGGGTGCCCCATGAGGGTTATTGATATCTCTGATTGTGTACGTGTGAATTTACGGCAAATCTCAGATACGTAACCATAATTTACCTCTGACTGATGACCGGGCCTGACGAGATTGTGTCCGTGAGATCTGTGGAAAACAGGACCTCTGAGCGATATAGCTTCCCTATGTCTGGACGGGTAAAGTATTGAAAAGAGCTGATAAGAATAATCAATCATTGTTCCTGTTTTAATGATGCACAGACATCATTAAAACCCTTTTCATTTTATGGAGTCAGATGAAATAACGAGATAAAATATATAAGAAGAAGTGTTCCATTTAATGTTCTTGTTGTGTCGTGAAAAGGAAAGATCGTAACACGCAAAGCCCTTCACCGCGGAACGACTGCCGTCATTGGATCGTTCCAGCCGGGTCCTTTCTTCACAGTGGTGACCCGAGGACGTGATCTCGCAAAGGCGAGCGTGATTCTCGCAGAGACTAATACGTCATTCCAGCTGCGACAGCCGACATTCAACTTGAATTCTCTTTGGGACATGAGGTTTGAACTCCTTCTCATCCATATCCAACTGCTGTGGTAAGTATATTTTCTTTGCCTCTTAGAAGTTGAGGGAAATATTGTTTACACCATATAGACACATTTTGTAGAACGGGTCGGTATACCCATTTTGAGACCGAACCGAAAAACCCGGTGGTATTAAGAATTAGACGAGAAACAACATGTCTTTTCAGGGAAACCACAGCAGCAAGGAGATCAGGAGATAATGGAAGTTTTAGGAATACAATTACAAAAATCCTTGTTCGGTTAAGCGACAAGGGATTCAATTTGAAGTGGAACAACAACGAAATAACATCCTGGTATTCTGCCGAGGGTGCGAGACTAAAATCGAAATCAAAATACAAGAAAATTCCGCTGCAATTGTTTATTTGCTTCGTCGTAACGACCTCGCGACCATGACCGAGAACGAAAAAACAATAACAAATATCAAAGAAATCGAACGAGTGCGATCTGACGAATTACAAAAGTTAAGAAAGCAAGTCGAAATGTTTGCATACGAGCAACAGGGGTGGGCTAGACAACGCGAAGAAATGGCTACAAAAATTGATCAAGTTCAAGGGAAACTAATTACATATAGTAATTACATATCTGCGCTCGAAGATTGTTGCGACAAAACAGGTTTTCCAGTTGCCGCAGTTAAACAAGCAGCACTGGATGAAACCGAGTTAGGCGCAAACTGAAAGCGAAGATGAGGACACTGCGTTAGCGTGTAACAATAGGGCCACGCAGAGAAACTCGTAACCGAGCTCTCGTGAGTCTGTGGCCAGAAAAACAGAGCCTCGAAGCCCAATAAAGACCGAACCAAATCAAGCGACTCGCCAAAAAGGCAGTTAAAATCGCAGTGTTAAAAACCATGAAAATGCGGATGATGATATCACAACAATCAGCCGCCCGTTAACATGCGAAGAATGCTCTAGGCATAAACAAGTCGTAGGAATTATGCCGAGAAAAGGGCCTTTTCAACCCTACTGGGAAGCATTGATGCTACAGGCTAATGTCTACAAACTAGAGGTTAGAGACGTATGGCAAATAGCCCTCCTCACTATCCCTGAGGAGCTCAGACCGAAACTAAACACAGAAGAAATCCGGCAACATAATGAACAGAGTAAATGACGAAACCGACGAAGGGATTTATGAACGTCTAAAACAGGCATTATTAGACATGAGGGACCGTCACATGCAGACTGGAGCAAAATATTAGAAATCAAACAAGCAGGTAATGAGTCATTTGAAACGACGCTGAACGGTTATGGGTAACATACAGAGAGCACTCAGGCCTTGAAAATGCAGACCGCAACCATGACGCATTACTGCAGCTTGTTAAAAACAATGCCGGCATCCCCTGCTCAAAAAGCGTTATCAAATGGCGTCGACCCAGCCGAAAACACGCTTCAGAGCAATAGTAGACTGGGGTTCAAGAATAGAAAACAGATGGCGATTAAAACCCGCAGCGTTAATCCGCACAGTGGTTAACAGAAGGAACAGCACAGATAAATTTAACCAAAGGTCTCCAAATAAAATGATATGCCATTATTGCAGAAAAACTAACCATGTAATGCGAGATTGTCAAAAGAGAAAAGATTTAAAAGAACAAGCGAAGCATTACCAAACGACGCCCTCTAGCGACGACTCTGAGCTGTTGAAACAATTCATAAACTTCATGAATGAGTTTAAAAACAAACGGCCAAAATGGCGCCACACAACGCGAGCATAACAACTGAAAATTATAATCACCAATAGGGATACGTGGCCTCCATTGCCATAGGGAGCATAATTAAGAGTGGAAACCGAATAAAAATAAGGGCTAATTTAGGAGGCCAGTTAGCCAACATACTTATTGATTCGGCGCAGCGTGCTCCTGTACAGACATTCCACTACCGTTAACTAACGAAACGATTCCGATCCAAGGCATCGGCGATACGATAATGATTGCGATAAAAACACAGCCAGTTCAACTTGATTTAGGCGTGACAGTATTGGAAGAATCCTCTGGTATTTACCTAACAACAGTGAAGGGACTGTGCTGGGAATGGACATAATGCAAAAGTATGGCTTTGGAATTCACTGTTTTGAAAAGCAAATTGAGCTGAAAACAGAAAAACAGTAAATAAGTGCCTACCAAAAAAAATAACGAGCGTTATGTCCATATCCACCCCAGATCCTATTCAACAGATGGTAAACAAACAGGAGATTAGAGCACGCGATTCCTCACTCTCCGTCGTTAAAGTGCGTGCGCACATCATCAAAAATCCAGATGAAAACGAGAAAGACAACAACATCGCAGATCAATTAGCCAAAATAGCAGCACAAAAGGGAGATGAATGGAAGCCTGACAGACTGATTGTTCCTGCCGTGAGTGCGATTCAAACTATTCCTATTGACTTGAAACAGTACCAACAAGAACTGTGGAGTTCTGATGGAGAGCTGACACCGCACCTGCAGCAGGACCAACTAGTCAAGGTCACTGAAGGCATGATTTTAAGAGACGATAAATACATTGTTCCAGAAGCCCTCCAGAAACCAGTGATAAAGTTGTACCACGACTATGCACACGTATCAGCTCCAAAAACACAACAGCTGATCCAAAAAACTTCTGGTGGCCACAAATGGCATCAGACATTCAAAGATGGTGTGACACATGCATCGTATGTGCCACCATTAACCAAGGCAAGCCTGGCCGCATACAAAACTGTGTAGACCAGAGCCACCCAAGGGACCTTGGGAGTTACTCCAATTGATTTCATAGGCCCACTACCTAGTGCCAAAGAGGGTATCGTTATTGCCTTGTGATAATTGACAAATTTTCCAAATGGGTCGAAGCAATCCCCACCCGCAATAACAGTGCAAACACAGTGGCACGAGTAGTAGCGAACCAAATCCTCCCACTCTGGGGAGCACCAATCCAAATTGAATCTGACCAGGGCACACACTTCACAGGTCAGGTGATGAAACAAATATGCCAGATGCTGAACATCAAACAAAGGTTTCACATACCATATCGACCGCAAAGCTCAGGCATGGTGGAACGTGCCAACCACACAATAAAAGCTGCCCTGAAACAACAGCAACCAGACTTAACGAATGATACACAATTCAACCCAACCTCTGAGGTAAAATTCTCAGAAGGAGACATGGTAATGGTACGGGTCTTTGTGAAGCAAGGTGCATTCACACCCCGATGGCATGGCCCACATGAAGTTAAAGCTATATGCAACAGCTGTGTGGCCACAACTGTGAAGGGGAAACTGCGATGGTACCACATGTCTCAGTGCAAATCATTCAAAAGTACTCAGAATAAATAAATGTCACTGTCTTCTCCTCTTGCCTTCCAGGTCGACTGCAGCGATCCCATGGAGGCCAGATGAAAGGAAAGTGTCTGGGCCCACGTGCATCAGACTGGGCCAAAGGATTTCACTCACACACAACCTGAAATGTGGAAGGTGGGTGTGGAAATACTCCAAGGGGCCATCCACACAAAAAATCACAGTCGCACCAAAAGAGACAATTACATGGCCTCCCGGATTAGCACCGGATCCAAATTGCACACCACAAATTTGTTGTAGTTCAGGTAACACCCACCCACCTACAAGAAACATTTCAGGACACAGAGCACCAAAATTCATGCACAACCTCACTGCCTGGTATCAACTTAAAATAGATCCAGGTGACACAATAGGTAACATGTACACACTACGAAAACAAAACAATGGCATAGACCCAAAATTGTGCTACTATGTTAAAAATTTGGAACCTGCAACATATAGGTGCACACATACAGAAACACATAATGACACACATATGAGATTCACGAGCTAATGTACGATCTCACGTCAGACACACCTAACGAGCCAAAACCAAAAACTTTTGTCTGGACCAACCGAAAGGAAGGAATGTATTGTGTCGGGAATGTTCGATAGCATAGACAATTTCACCAATCCACACAACTGTTCATGGACTGTTAAGTACTGTTTTAATTTGACCACCTGTGGATACACTAAACCCAAAAGTGTCCAGAATTGCACTCAATTCCTCCTGGTGGACTGATTAGAGGAAACATCAACAAGACTTTATTACATGATGTAAATTTGGTAATGACACATGTAACTTATAACATTTCCAATATACTCTGCCTATACAAAACATTGTAATACTAATGATGAGTCATATGCATGGCTACAGTCACGAATCGATGATTTAATTTCTGATTACAAAGACAGACTTGCCGCCCAAATTCCACCTGCTCGCTCAAAACGAGACCTGCTCAGCAGTATAGCCGGCCTGTTCGGATCAATTAATTCAGCAGCCAACACTTATAAAATAACCAAACAATCTCAATTCTCCACATGGTTGACAGATCAGATGGCCACTGGTTTCCAACACATCACCAATAGCAATGATAATATTATCAAAGCGGTTCGTTCCGAGGCGCAGGCGCTTCTAACGATCAGCCACACATTGTTCAATCAGACCCGTACCATCGAACGTGACTTAGCCTGCAGATCATATGCACAAGATTTATTCACTGCAACAAGACAAGAAATTTTAGATCTTCGTCTTCACAAGACCCCGAGACATGTTTTGAACGATTTAATTGAGGTTTTAGATTTACATAGATGGTTCTCTTCAGAAAAAATGAAAAATGTAAAGTATTCAGAATTAATATCCACAATTATGATGTATACTGAAACGAATGTATTGGTTGTATTGGATTTTTGCCACTTTTCCTTTAATCCACCCAGATCAAGTTTATCCAAATTCCACTAATATTCGATCCATTGGCATGGTAGTTAAAGATCAGGTAATTAAATGGGATCACCTCACCGATATATGACGCTGAAGGGTACTGAGACCTTATTTACCAGTCGCACTTGTTGTCATGAAACTCACAATTATGTTGTCTGTACATGTAACACATTACAACCTTTCTCTCCCAATGATAACAAACTCATAAGTGTTGAATCTTTGCATGGACATTCAAATGCGATTCAGGTGTCTCATACACAGTGGTGTGTCATCAGTGAGATGAATTCGTTCACATATGGAGGACTGACCTGTCCTGCTGATCACTCATTTTGCTTGGAAGTGACAGAGGACTTTTCTATGGGCCAGATCGACATCCTCGGAAGGATGCCAAAGGACGCAGAGGTCTCCCCATGGTGGGACGACACCTTTTATGAACACGGAACACAAGCCTTGATCGACACGATGGACCTGGTACAGAACGTCATCCTCCAAACAGAGTACCACCTTTCTCAAGCACAAGTGGAGACAAACTTGGCGCGAAAGACTGCACAGATTCTGTCTAGCTCATCCACCCGATCGGCACAGACTGCATATACCTGGTGGGACTGGGTACTTCGAGGTTGCGCAGTTGGAAGCGCACTCATCTTCTCCTTCACGCTATTCCAATGTTGCTATTTCCGACACCTCATCAGATCAGTAAAAGCATCCACCAACACTATCCCAACCCTCAGCTCCTTAAAGCTGCCCGCCTACAACGACTGAAGTGACACTGCAGGAACCCTGGGAGTGGCCCAAACAGTGCCAAACTGTAAGCCGGTGCCAAAATGTCTGGGCCCCCTAGAGAGGAACTGTGGGCTTGGTGTCAGTAATCAACGGAGCTATCTCCTGCATATAGCAGCAACATCCAGGACGCAGCACACTGGGGTTTCACACGGTGCTGACGGTCCGCACGACGGACCGGCTGCAGTCGCCATTCTCCCCTCCCTCACCACCTAAAATCCATGCAATGTAATATGTACAAAAAGTAACCATACATGTTTGATATCTTTTGAAATGTCTCAGTGCGCCTGGTAAAATGGTCTCATCCTCCCAATCATAATGAAAAGCTAAAAGAAGTTCTAAAATCTGAGAAGAATAGTGTACAGCAGGGGGACGTGCCTTCCCCCTGATTTCCTACTCAAAACACCTCCTGTATGTAAATAAGTAATCCTGGCCACAGGATCTCCAGAAGCCTTTGGTGGCCAATTCTAAAGACTTATTATAATGACAAGATACCACCTGGGTACCCACCTGGGTGGGTCTATTGAATTCTGGGTATATAAGGAAAAGGGACACAAACATCTGGGAGTCAGTAAACTGATTGCCCGCACATGTCACTTGTGTGTAGTTTTCATTGCCAGGTAGTAATTTCTACAAGTTCTTCAATTCCTGAATTATTGTTATGTTATGGTTAACCGTTGATTCTATTCTTGTAACATTGGAGCTTTGAATTATTGTTTTGATTACCTGGTCAATAAATTGTAACGCTTTGATTCTATTCTAAATGCCTCTGAAGATTGCTTTCTCTACTAGATTAGTGGATTCGTATATTTCCATAAGCCTCGTCAGTTTTAGCGACGGCTAATATCCGCATCTTTTAAGTGTGCTTGGGTGTAGGGACGGGTTAATTCCGTTCAATGACGGTGAACGCCGTCTGATCAGATTGAATTCGGCACGTCCACACCTCTGACTTTGATTTAATGTTACTTTAAACAAAGATTTGGCCAATCCAAAGCTATTACGAGTGTAGTATATTGATCTGCTAACATATCTGATAGTGGCCAAAACCCTTTACTGAAGTAAACGATTGAGTTCGAGTTCTGAGGGTGCCCCATGAGGGTTATTGATATCTCTGATTGTGTACGTGTGAATTTACGGCAAATCTCAGATACGTAACCATAATTTACCTCTGACTGATGACCGGGCCTGACGAGATTGTGTCCGTGAGATCTGTGGAAAACAGGACCTCTGAGCGATATAGCTTCCCTATGTCTGGACGGGTAAAGTATTGAAAAGAGCTGATAAGAATAATCAATCATTCGTTCCTGTTTTAATGATGCACAGACATCATTAAAACCCTTTTCATTTTATGGAGTCAGATGAAATAACGAGATAAAATATATAAGAAGAAGTGTTCCATTTTAATGTTCTTGTTGTGTCGTGAAAAGGAAAGATCGTGAACACGAAAGCCCTTCACCCGCTGGAACGACTGCCGTCATTGGATCGTTCCAGCCGGGTCCTTTCTTACAACATTTATTAAAAAAAAATTCCGAACAACCAGGAGTCTTCAATAACTTCTATAAACTGTTTTGGGGGCCTGAAAACACAAGCTTTTGAACACGATGCCTGTTGTCCAATGAAACCAATATATTGATTTAAATGTGTTAATGTGTTACATTTAATGACATTGCTTGTAATATTTTGAAACAGTTTTATAGAGTAAATATTGTGAATCATTTTATACAGTGTACTGACACACACTGAAAAAATTATACTTTTTTAAGGTAAGGGTTGCAAACAATTTTTTTGGGCTACATTTAAATAAATACATTTAGTTGAAAGTTAGTCAGCTAAATTTGTTTATTTAAATGTAGATCAAATACATTGATAGAAAAAGATGTATATTAATAGCAAAATATAAAAATAACTGATTTAAAATAATTTCTTAGCTGGTGAAAATACTAGGCTTCTATTAATTTTGGCAACCACTGTATGTGTGTATATATATATATATACATACACACAGGTGCTGGTCATATAATTAGAATATCATCAAAAAGTTGAGTGAAACTTGTATAATGTATACATTCATTCCACACAGACTGATATATTTCAAGTGTTTATTTATTTTAATTTTGATGATTATAAGTGACAACTAATGAAAACCCAAAATTCAATATCTCAGAAAATTAGAATATTGTGAAAAGGTTCAATATTGAAGACACCTGGTGCCACACTCTAATCAGCTAATTAACTCAAAACACCTGCAAAGGCCTTTAAATGGTCTCTCAGTCTAGTTCTGTAGGCTACACAATCATGGGGAAGACTGCTGACTTGACAGTTGTCCAAAAGACGACCATTGACACCTTGCACAAGGAGGGCAAGACACAAAAGGTCATTGCAAAAGAGGCTGGCTGTTCACAGAGCTCTGTGTCCAAGCACATTAATAGAGAGGCGAAGGGAAGGAAAAGATGTGGTAGAAAAAGTGTACAAGCAATAGGGATAACCGCACTGGAGAGGATTGTGAAACAAAACCCATTCAAAAATATGGGGAGATTCACAAAGAGTGGACTGCAGCTGGAGTCAGTGCTTCAAGAACCACTACACACAGACGTATGCAAGACATGGGTTTCAGCTGTCGCATTCCTTGTGTCAAGCCACTCTTGAACAACAGACAGCGTCAGAAGCGTCTCGCCTGGGCTAAAGACAAAAAGGACTGGACTGCTGCTGAGTGGTCCAAAGTTATGTTCTCTGATGAAAGTACATTTAGCATTTCCTTTGGAAATCAGAGTCCCAGAGTCTGGAGGAAGAGAGGAGAGGCACAGAATCCACGTTGCTTGAGGTCCAGTGTAAAGTTTCCACAGTCAGTGATGGTTTGGGGTGCCATGTCATCTGCTGGTGTTGGTCCACTGTGTTTTCTGAGGTCCAAGGTCAACACAGCCGTATACCAGGAAGTTTTAGAGCACTTCATGCTTCCTGCTGCTGACCAACTTTATGGAGATGCAGATTTCATTTTCCAACAGGACTTGGCACCTGCACACAGTGCCAAAGCTACCAGTACCTGGTTTAAGGACCATGGTATCCCTGTTCTTAATTGGCCAGCAAACTCGCCTGACCTTAACCCCATATAAAATCTATGGGGTATTATGAAGAGGAAGATGCGATATGCCAGACCCAACAATGCAGAAGAGCTGAAGGTCACTATCAGAGCAACCTGGGCTCTCATAACACCTGAGCAGTGCCACAGACTGATCGACTCCATGCCACGCCGCATTGCTGCAGTAATTCAGGCAAAAGAAGCCCCAACTAAGTATTGAGTGCTGTACATGCTCATACTTTTCATGTTCATACTTTTCAGTTGGCCAAGATTCCTAAAAATTCTTTCTTTGTATTGGTCTTAAGTAATATTCAAATTTTCTGAGATACTGAATTTGGGTTTTTCATTAGTTGTCTCTTATAATCATCAAAATGAAAAGAAATAAACACTTGAAATATATCAGTCTGCGTGGAATGAATGTATACATTATACAAGTTTCACTTTTTGAATGGAATTAGTGAAATAAATCAACTTTTTGATGATACTCTAATTATATGACCAGCACCTGTATATGTGTGTGTGTGTGTTACACAAACTACATTTGGTTTGCTATTAATATTGCAAAGCATCACAGAGTCTGTTTGATTTACTGTATAACGCTCAATTGTGATTTCAGAGTCAGACCTCTGGAGGATGTTTTGAAAATCTTCTTGAGCAGATTGAGAACATTACAGCTCAAGTGCTTTCTTTGGAAGTAAGTCTTTAAATATACTGGTAATTTAATATAATTTGTCAGTTACATAATGATTGACATAGCAGTGATGTTTTACTAGTTCTCTTCCGGTTTGCATGTTGAGTAACTTTTTATTTTTCTGACCAATACATTAGACTGTGAGCAACATTTTGACTATGGCCTTCAACAATTCAGAGAAGATTTTTGAGTCATCATCATTGTCATCATCATCATCAGCCAACCAAGTTAAATTAGCCTCCTATGGAAACCGTATGTTAAAAACCAGTGAGAAACTAATTTCTACATTAGTGAAGCCAACAGACACAAGCGACAGTGTCAGTTTTACTCTTGCTGTTGTAGGTAAGTGGAGACAACTATCACGATGGCTTGTGAACATTCACGTACATGCTACTATTCAGGTTAAGAAAAAAAAAACACTGAACAAAACAAAAAAATCCCACTGTTTTAAAGTAGATCTGAAAAAAATGCAGTGAATTTAATAGTAAAAGACAAAAAATGCTACAGTAACACTGGTTACAATTGTAAATTACCCTACTATATATGGTAAAAAATGTATTGGACATTACATGTTATGTTATGGTAGTATACCGTTTTTGGAAGTGAAAAATAAGTAGAATTATGAAGTGAATAAACGTAAATTGACATTCCCAGAATTCCCTGCATTACATTTCAAATTTAATGATTTGTTTTTTTTTTTTATAACTATTTTTGCTTAGTTTTTCTTATCAGTTTTGTACATTAGGGTGGTATGTTACATATAATGTTGTTAAATTCATCTTTATTACATTATTTCAGTTTCATGTGTGTTAACATGATGGTGTTTAGTGTTTGTGTGAATGACACTCTGCACATATATGTTATTATTGAAAAGCTGCATGCTATGGGCTTTGGTTCATTGTGTGACTTTCTCATCACGTTTTTGGTGGTTATCAGTGACTTACAAAGGTATTAAATAGATATCAGTACTTCAGTAGGTAAGTACACTAAAAATGTGTCAATCTAAATTTACATTTTATGTCATTCAAAATGCTTACCAATTTTCTATCCATTTAGATTACATAGTTTTAACATAAACAAATCAATAAACGTAATGTGATTCATATGCATGATTCACATGTGAATGAAACAGGTCAGATTTATGTAATAGTTCACAGCAAAGTCTCCACACTGCTCAGTGTTCATGTGTTTCCAAATTTCAGAATTTTAAAATCGCATTGAAGCAGTGCTGGAGTTAAGGAGATAACAATAAAGCATCTAAACCTCTGTTAATTCTCAATAAGAGCTTCTCTAGAAGTCTGACAGAAATAAAGTCAATCTGATGCTGTTTGTGGAGGTGTTTAATCAGATCTTAAACAAATGTTTGAATGTCTTCTTTTATTTCAGTTGAGTTCATATTCGGCTGAATTCAGTTGTAGTTCTTGTGTTTCTCTTTTCTTCACTGATTCTGCTTGTTAACAGCAGGTGTTCATCATTAATGAACAATCGTCACATAATTATCTTCTTAACTCCAGCACTGCTTCAATTCTACTTTAACACTCAGTAGTGTGGATACACATGAACACTGAGCAGTGTGGAGACTTACCTGTTTCATTCATGTATGACTGATGCATATGAATCACATTAAGTTTATCTCACAACTATGTTATCTAAATGGATGGGAAATTGGAATAAAATTGAATTACATAAAATGTGAATTTAGACCGAAACATAATTTTTTTTGTCAATTAATGAAATGTTGGTATTTAAATGTAAATTTAAGTTAAAACCGTAAAACCTAAAATGTTGCTACCATATTTTTTACAGTAAAAGTCTGGCAACCACTGCAGATTTTTTTTTTTACAGAGTGAAGAGTTCAAACTAAATCAGAGAAGAAAAGACCAATAATGAATAGTCATTTATTTGTTTGTAAATTCAGTGACTGGGTTGGACTTAAATGAAAAATTATATTAATACAAATCTGATTTTAATTAAATTCATGAAGCACATAACTGCTTGTTTGCTTTTAATCAGAGGGTCAAGTCTTCATGGTTGGACCACAGGTCGCCTTAGATAAAATCCCTCAACTTGACACGACAAATTCTTCTGTGGACATCGATCTCATTGGGATAGCCAAGAACAACAATGAAAGTATGTTTAATGTTATAGTGTAATTCAAATAAATAAATACAAATTGACAACATACTATAACCGCTAAACCACATTTACTTATTTCTTTATTGTTCTTGTTTTAATTAGTATTGCTATTCTGTTTCTGTCTCACAGGATCAGCTGCTGTGGCTTTCATGAGCTACACGATGATGGAGAATCTACTGAAGCCAGACTTCTTCAACACATCAAACGACACGATTAAAACCATGATGTCCACTGTAATCTCAGCTACTCTTCCCAAAACCACCAACACTAAACTCACCAAACCAGTCAACTTCACCTTCAGACACATCAGAGTAAGAGACTGAAATGTGTTTTTGTCCAACCTGAGAACTGATGAACATCTGAAAACATCTAATATTAAGTGTTCTGATATTTTCTTCTTCTGTTTGCAGGAGTTTGATCCCAGCGGCTCTCTGTCCTGTGTGTACTGGAATATCAGCGAGTGGATTGTAGATGGTTGTTCTGTTTTAAAGACCAACAGCAGCTTCACTGTGTGTTCCTGTGTTCATCTGTCCACAATCGCTCTCATCATGCAAACCAGCCATCCACCAAAGGTACAGAACATTTCTACTGAACACTGAAGAACAGCACAGATTTAACACTCATGTACTCTGACATGTTTTCTCAGAGCGACCCACTGATGGAGCTGTTGAATTTGGTGTGTGTGAGCGTGGGGCTGGTGTTCTTCACTTTGGCCCTGTTGTCCTTTGCCTTCTGTCAGTGGAGTCCTGGAGTGAATAATGTGGCTCGAATCAACATCTGCATCAGTCTTCTGCTGGCTCATCTTCTGTTCCTGCTCACACAGCAGTTCCTGAGCCTCATACGGCCTCAGCAGGTGAGAATGATGAAGGAGCTCTACAGCTCAGCACAGCCTCACTGAGAATCATCATAACCGTATCTCATGATCTCCAGGTGTTGTGTGCCGTGATCTCAGGCCTTCTGCACTTCCTCTTTCTCTCCGGCTTCGTGTGGATGTTCATTGAAGCTGTGCTGCTCTTCATCTGTGTGAAGAACCTATCACAGATCAGCTCCAAAAAGAGGGAGGTGCTTAGCGGCGGATTCATGTGTGTGATTGGATATGTGGTTTCTCTGGTTGTGGTGTGTGTGTCTGTCGGTCTGGTTCCTGAAGGATACGGCAGTGAATAGTGAGTTTTTTATGATTATTGATTTGATTAGATAAAATAAAGACAAAAGGTGTGCTTGACTTTAGCTGTGGCTGGATGTAACCGATCAGTGTCACTTGCAATCAGGGGAGGAGCTGAAAGAAGAGATGTGAAGTTAAACACTTTCTGCTTTCAGTAGTGACGCTCACGTAATATTTACTGCTCTCAAATCACTCTTGCTGTATTTTGACAGTGATGTGGCGTCCTCTCAAGTCATACAAAATGTCTAACTGGCATGCACTGCTTCAAGTCAGACACTGATGTGTGTGTCCGTCCAGCACTGCATGAAGTCCAACACTTTTTAGATTATGACCGACAGTTCAAAGGTATTTTAAAACAGTGCTGCTTTTGATGAATACATTTTATGCAGTTTTGTAAAATCATCCAGAATAAAATAAATGTATAGTTTATGTTTATTTATAGTTGCTTTTCCAGTAGTATATCACCAGTCAGCCACTGAACTAATATTTTCTACAATCTTTCAGTTATCATATTATGTTTTCCTCTGAACAGCTGCTGGATTAAACATGATAAAGGTTTTATCTGGAGTTTTCTGGGTCCTGTTTGTGTCATACTAGCAGTAAGTTCTAGTTACAGACATTATTCACGTGGACTGTTGAAACCAAAAGTGACCTTATATTTAAGTTTCTTCATTTTCTGCAGTTAAACATTATTATCTTCGTCAAGATCGTCATCACTCTGAACTCAACTCTCAAAAATCTCAACGCTGAAATTTCACAGATGAAACATACCAAGTAATATGCATTGTTTTTAGTTCTACCAATCTTAATAAAACAATATATTCAGTGAAGACACGTGAACCTTCTTTCTCTGTTTCTCTGCAGGATTATGGTGTTTAAAACTCTGGCTCAGTTTGTGGTTCTTGGTTGCTCCTGGATTCTGGGTTTCTTCATTAATGGCAGTAAGGTTCTGGAGATCCTCTTCCTGATCTTGAACTCACAGCAGGGAACCTTCATCTTCCTGATCTACTGTGTCCTCAATAATGAGGTCAGACATCACTCTGCTTACATGTGTAATCTGGACATTAAACAATATTACAGTTGTTTTTATAGAGGAAAAATGCCTCTGATTTCAGAGAGGAATGTCTGAGGCAGTTTGTTTAATCTGTTAAACCCGGCTCACACAACAGGATTTTTAGCCCGATTTAGCCCCATTTTCCCCTCCCGAGAATCGGAGCAAAAATCTTGTTGAGCACCTCGATCCGTGCTGATGTTTGGCGCAGATTATCTGGTAATGTGAGGTGTTCACCGATCGAATCTGGCACCTCTCGATCTGCTCGTACACAAATCGGGGCCGCACTGATGATATCAAACATGTTTGATATTTAGGATTTCAAATCGGGATGATGACGGCTATATGATTACATCATCAGTACTTTAACAACAGCCAATGCACGACCACAAAACAGCTTCTGGATAGTGGAGACGGAGGAAACTGCTTCTTGACGTTTTGTAGTAACATGACTGTCGGTAAAATGTGTCAAAAACTTAGCACAACTATAAGGAGAAAGAGGAGTGCTGGGGTGAAATTGCCTCAGTTTTGAACATACCGGGTGAGTGCAAAAAGCTGTTAGCACGCTAGCTAGCATATGTAAACATCACTGAAATATCAATGACGATCTGCTGTGTAAAATAACGTGAGGCACTCACTCTGATAATCTTAATAATATCTTGTAGTGTGTGATGCATACAATTTTCTAATCTTGTAGTGTGTGCATGCTTAAGATTTGAGGGAAGAAAATCTGCAAAGATTCTCCTTATGTGTGTGCTGCAGCCAGATTTCATAATCGGTTATGAATTTAAATCTCCTGTTGTGTGAGCTGGGCTTTACTCTTCCAAATCCTTCCTGTGATGGAATGTTCAAATGAGCCAAGAATCTTCAAACTCCAACCGTCAAAAAGTAAAATTCCAACAGACCTTTGATTTCCAATCTTTAAACCATAAAATACCAATCCAAGTCAGAAAAGTGTATATGGGTCTGCGTCAGTTCAGCAAAATCATCAGATATTTTGAAATATAAACATTTCTGAGAGACTCTATGTCCCAGAAACAGCTCAATGCTTTCAATTTAAAAGATTTAACACACTAGATCACCAAGGTCAACAAAAGTAGTCATTGAAACATTTTCTAATATGAAACAACTTCTTAAGTAAATCTCCATTGGCAGGTGGACGCCTATGACGCAAGCTAATGAGCGTCTGCGAGCATAAAAGGG
Organism: Gymnocypris eckloni scoliostomus; assembly: GCA_027564155.1. NCBI lineage: Eukaryota > Metazoa > Chordata > Actinopteri > Cypriniformes > Cyprinidae > Gymnocypris > Gymnocypris eckloni. Next base: position 36,255,915 of record CM050416.1, read on the forward strand.
CACCTGTGGAACACATCATCCTCATTTTTTCAAGGGGGACCGACAGGAATGCCCGAAGCATGGCCAAGAGACGCAGTGTCTTGTTCCCATTCTCAGAGAACTATGGTTACATACGTAACCTGAGACATTCCTTCCAAGGAACTCTACACTGTGTCCTCTTCGAGGGTCGCTTTGGGAACGCTATGCCAACGCCGCCATGCTGAGGGAAAAATTTCCAAAAGCTGGATTCCTAAGTCACAGACTTGAGGAACACCATCCCTGCTCAGCAGAACTAGGGTCAAAAGAAAACCCTTCTTCAGGCCAGCTCAAAGCTCGCCATCATAGACTAGCTCACGAGTATGGCTCTCGGAGTGGAAGTCTCAGAAAGCGACTCTCTAAATTGAGAGGAGACTTCTACACTTGACGCTATGAACAGCTAGTGAGGCTCAGGACGGAGCATGCATGTAGTACTGCCTAAGCGGAGCTCTGGAGAGTGGAGGCTTAGGCAGAATGACTCTCTAAACGAGAGAACACCTGGCACACTCAATCCAGGTAGGGGAACTCTTAAGAGTGGAGGTCTCAGCATGACGACTCTCTAATTGAGAGGAGACCTGGCTATACTCAGCGCCAGAGGCAGTTAGTCAAGTCAAGTCAAGTCAAGTCATGTCAAGTCAAGTCAAGTCACCTTTTATTTATATAGCGCTTTTAACAATACAAATTGTAACAAAGCACTGCACAATATCAAAATAGGCAAAATGTGTCAATAATGTAAAATGACAGGATTTAACACTCAATTATCAGCTGAATGCATTTCATTATTGAATTTAGTAATGGCATTGTCCAGCTTAGTTCAGTTTATAATATCTGTGCAATCAAGTCGATGATTTAGCTGGAAATGAAGTGTCCCCAACTAAGCAAGCCAGAGGCGACAGCGGCAAGGAATGAAAACTCCATCGGTGACAGAATGGAGAAAAAACCTTGGGAGAAACCAGGCTCAGTCGGGGGGCGAGTTCCCCTCCGGCCAGACGAATCAGTAGTTTGTTCCAACTGCAGCAAAGTTAGAGTGTAAGTGGTCCACTGGTTCCAGGGGTCTTTCCCCGATGGATGTCTAGGTGACGAAGTCCTCACTGGAGATCTGTCTCTGGGGCTCATCTATGTGTCCTAGACTCCACTGACGTTCAGGGCTGTAGGGGATGTAGAGGTTGTCTCCAGGTGCTGATCCTCCATTTATGGCAGACTTTGGTTAAGTCAGTATAATCGCTGATGGTTGGCTTCCTCTGAGGTCCTCGGAGGGGTTGTCATCGTCTCTTCTCAGGTGTTCGGTCATCTCAATCGTTTAAGGGTAGGATCCAGACTGAAGCTTGTGTAATTCCTAGCTACCACGGGATGTTAATTCCGTGGCAGTAACATAGAAACAGTAAGACAATTAGCGTAGCAGTTGTTCCATCCAGGAATAACCCTGGATGAAATTATCAGTATAACCCAAGCTAAAGCATAATAATGTGCATTTGATCAGACATAGCTGAAGTACAAGATTGTGAGATGCATTATATGAATGCTTGGCTAAAGAGATGCGTCTTTAATCTAGATTTAAACAGAGAGAGTGTGTCTGAACACACACTGAACTCTGTAGTCTCTCTCTGTAGTTAGTGAGGCTCAAGAAAGAGCCTGTGCATAGTGCTGCCTAAGCGGAGCTCTATAGAGTGGAGGCTTCAGGAGAATGACTCTCTGATGAGAGGAAGCTTTACAACACTCAACCCTAGTTGAGGGGCTCTTAAGAGTGGAGGTCTCAGCATACCGACTCTCTAAAGCGAGAGGAGACCTGACTACACTCAGCGCCAAAGACAGCTAGCGAGGCTCACAATAGAGACTACATACTAATGGTGCTGCCTAAGCGGAGCTCTGGAGAGCAGAGGCTTCAGTAAAATGACTCTCTTGAACGAGAGGAAGCCTAACACTCGATCCAGGTAGGGAAACTCAAGAGTGGAGGTCTAAGCATAACGACTCTCTAATTGAGAGGAGACCTGGCTACACTCAACGCCACAGGCAGTTAGTGATGCTCAAAGGAGTCTACATTCTCCTATTACTGCCAGACGGAGCTCTGAAGAGTGGAGGCCTCAGCAGGACGACTCTCTAACAAGAGGAAGCCTAACAACACTCAACCCTAGTTGGGGGGCTCTTAAGAGTGGAGGTCTCAGCATAATGACTCTCTAAAGTGAGAGGAGACCTGACTACACTCAGCGCTAAAGACAACTAGCGAGGCTCACAATAGAGACTACGTACTAAAGGTGCTGCCTAAGCAGAGCTCTGGAGAGCAGAGGCTTCAGTAGAATGACTCTCTTAAATGAGAGGAAGCCTAACACTCGATCCAGGTAAGGAACTCTTAAGAGTGGAGGTCTCAGCATAATGACTCTCTAAGTGAGAGGAGACCTGGCTACACTCAGCAGGCAGTTAGTGAGGCTTAAGAAAGAGCCTGTGCATAGTACAGCCTAAGCGGAGCTCTAGAGAGTGGAGGCTTCAGCAGAATGACTCTCTAAACGAGAGGAAGCCTAACAACACTCAACCCTGGTTGAGGGGCTCTTAAGAGTGGAGGTCTCAGCATAACGACTCTCTAAATTGAGAGGAGACCTGACTACACTCAGCGCTACAGACAGCTAGCGAGGCTCACAATAGAGCCTACATACTAACAGTGCCGTCTAAGCGGAGCTCTGGAGAGCGGAGGCTTCAGAAGAATGACTCTCTTAAATGAGAGGAAGCCTAGCAACACTCAATCCAGGTACATGAGCTCTTAAGAGTGGAGGTCTCAGCATAACGACTCTCTGAAGTGAGAGGAGACCTGACTACACTGCTAGCAAGGCTCACAATAGAGACTATACACCAATAGCGCAGTCTAAGCGGAGCTCTGGAGAGCGGAGGCTTCAGAAGAATGACTCTCTTAAATGAGAGGAAGCCTAACAACACTCGATCCAGGTTAAAAATTTTTTTTCGATGTCAGCATAGCTTATACCGATGGATGCGAGGTGAATATGGTTTACGATCTTACTATGAATATCTGGAGAAGGAATGGGAGGCTCACGGGAGCTGGGAGGTTATGCCAGAGAGAGATCGCTCATCAAGTCTACTGCGAGCCACTCCCCCTTTTTCGTGCCTCCACTGTAGGTTTACCTAGCAGAAGCGCACGCTTCATAACCTCCAGCAGCTCTACATCGCGGGAAGCACACCATGAGCCAGCAAAGCACTTCCTGCTGGATTAGAAGATGTAACAGACAATACATCTTCCTCCCGCAGTTCACTCTCATCAGCCGCTGTCAAGCGCGAGATGAAAAATTCCTCTCTCTCAACTCGTTCGCAAGCTTGTTCCAACTGCAGCAAACTGCATCAAGAGTTTGCTTAAACTGCGTCAAGTGCATTGGGTGTTTATAATCATGCTTCAGGTAACCGGTCACGCTGGAGGCGTTCCCAAAGCGACCCTCGAAAGAGGACGCAGTGTAGAGTTCCCTTCGGAAGGGAACCTTTAGTTTAGTTTAGTGACGTGACAGTATGACTTGACACGTTTAAGCATGCTTTTGTGAATATAGCCTGTAAATAAATATGAATATACAAAATATCTACCTTCCAGAAAGGGAAATAATCAGCAAAGAACAGCCAACAGAAGATAATAATACAACAAACCAAAGTAATTTAAAAAAATAGCCTGTAAATAGTTATATTTGTTTTGTTATTAACACAGTTCCCCAAGTGCCCGTGGTTACTTGGTTAAATGTTCTGAGAGTCGATGTCACTTTATTTTCCTCTCCTGAATTTTTCCACAACTCATAATATTTTCAGTCAATATTAAAAAAACAAATGTTGCAATAAAGCTGCAGTCCGTAACTTTTTTATGTTCAAAATTAGCAAAATTATATAAGTACACATGAATCCATTATCCAAACCATGTTTTTGGCTTTTCCTAAATCACTACGGTACACCTATAATAAGTGTTTATATTCAGACTATTTTAGACCGCTGGTAGGTACCACTCATGGAGTAGCCCAGTACCTGTTCTTATGCAAGATGCACGCAGTTCTGTTTATTAACTGCTAGAGCGCCAAATGTTTTTCCCTGCGTCCCAATGTTTATACTATCCATCCTAAATAGTATGTGAGATTATAAAAAGTGTGTATGTTGAAAAGAGTATGTCATAAGTCCCCATATGGTCTACTATTTCAGGTCGATATTTGAAGTGTGGATCCGTGTACACTCTAATGGCTAAAATTGCCCACAATACATTGCGCTTTGGAGAAGGATTCGGTCCAGAACTACAAACACGAATATAACTACAAACTTAGCGGATGCACGTGATTGACCGCTAGGTAGAGATGTTTAGAAAAAGGGGTTTGAGTTACTAATAAATCAACATTTAACCTGGTAAAAATATATATATATATATATATATATATATATATATATTATTTTATTTTTTTTGTTATCCGTGTAATATTTAATCTGCAACAGCAATGTGAACTTTTATAAACATCAATTTGCTCGTTAGCATTTAAATGCATCATTATGCAGAAAGTATTAGAAGAGTTATACTCATGAAAGGCCGCGACTGGCAGTGCTATTCTTTTCTCTCCAATACGGTAGGAAGTTAAATTAGATTAAATGTGGAGGATGTTAACTGTGACAAGATGATTGACAGGCCAGTTAACAGTGACAGGGTGCTTGTAACTATGCGACAGAGCGGTCCGTTAAAGATGCAGTTGTGTGATGTGATAGTATGTCCTAAAGCTTGCTACTCTTCTACTACACACTCAAATGTGTGTACTTTTGCTCTATCAGAGCGCCACCCTCAGGCTGAATTACTCAAGGAAGCTAGACCGCTGCCTAAAGTGTTCTGTCACATTAATGTAAAACTTTGGCTACTAGCAGTTAATCATAGGTTTGTCATATAGCCTACGATATGACCCAGAACCTGCCCTGACAAAAATGATGGTCAGGAGCCGCTCTATAGGAAAATCTTTTCAGAGTCTCCAGAGACAATATAAGAAAGAAAAGTAAAACATTTACTTCTGAAAGTGTGAATCTAGTCTCTAAAGTCTTACCTGCTTGTTATGAATAATCTCCATTCAGTCTCATGTGTTTCAGAGGTTAAATATATCTCATGAAGTCACTCAGCTCCTCTTGTCTCGTCTCATTCTTGTCCAGGTCAGGCAGCAGTACAGGGAGCTCTTCAGACGTCTTTACTGTGAACACAAAAAACACTGAGAACTACAGCATCATGTTCAGGAGATGAGTGAAGTGCCATTATCATACAGTGAAATACCACTAATCAATGCTTTTACATATTACATGACCGTTTCTGCTTTTATTTCTAAATTAGCAATTATACAATTATTATGTCTCAGCTGTTACTCATTTTGATGTAAATGTTTGTTTGCTTTGTTCTTAAAGACTCGTGTGATTTATTTAACTTCAGCCTCATAAAGTCTGTTATGTTTCCTTTTAATTGCCTCTTGTGCGAGAATATTTAGTGTGACGATAACTGATGATTCGTAATTTGTTTTCATATTAATCAGTAAATAATCTATGAATGTTTCCTAGTAATTTTCTTTTCAGGTTTATTGATTTGTATATATATTGATTTGGTGTAATTTATTCAGCAGAAATTAGATGACTTCTTACTCACTACTGAGGACTTTATTATGAGGATGATAATCAAATTTATAATCGAATTTAGTCATAAGCATGTTTTATGTGGATGTGGGATATATTATCTTTGAATGAATGATATCAGAGTTTACAGGTTATCACTATATTTCTGTTTAGAATCAACGTTACATACTTCAATAAACATCACTGGTTATAGAGTAACAGAGAGATTACATATTTCTGCAAATGTTTTTATTTTAATGCAAATAAAAGCAAAAGGTGGCTTTGAAACTTCTGTATAGCGAGTGTATTTTTGTGTTGTCTATCCCAATCACACGTAGGTGGGCGGAGTTAGTGTGAATAGACCCTCCGTAACTTTAAACATCTCAAGCTGTTGGGCAAGATTCTCACACATTCTCTGCATTTGGGTTTGGCTTAATTGTAAAACTTAAGTCCAAACATTTGTATTTATTTTTCTCTTGTTGATAAACTGTAGTCTATTTTCTAGAATCCCTTCAGAAATTGTCAGTCTTTCATTTCTAATGTCTGTGTTTCCCAAACGTATCGTGAGCTTAGATACATCATAGACCCATTGAAACCAATTTAGGCTTACGATTCTTTTGGGAAACACAACCCAGATCAGTGTTTTTTATGGGCCCCTGTCACAAGAGGGATTTGTACTTCAAATACTTTCTTTACAGTTACTGAGAAACTATTGATCAATCATAAACAGTAAATGTTTGATCAAATGACGTCAAATATTCTTCTACTCCTGGGTGGATTTGCATCTTTGATACAAGATGTAAAGTAGTGGGCAGATCATATATATATATATATATATATATATATATATATATATATATATATATATATACTCTCATTGTTTTTCAAACCAACAAAAACAACAACAAAAATAATACAAAATAAAAAACAAAGCTCCTTTTGCTCACCGCTTCCAGCTGATTAGAGATGGCATTAAAGATGGATGGAGCTGTTGAGAAGCAAATGATCCGGGTCGACCTTTGTATTCGTATTGATTCATTTGCATAAAATCATCTTGCCATGCGTTCTGTCTTTGTTTATAGATTTGAATACAGATTTGAATTTGAGCAGGAGATTACAAAATATGCTTCCTCAGGCAGAGCGGCAGATAACGGTCATATAAACTTCTGATATAAACATGAACATGTAGTCATGTGAAGATCACATCAAGATAAACCCATACCTGGTAAGATGCTCTTGAAATACTAAACCTGAATACTTTATTAACTGAATTGTATTTGCTGTTTGTGAGGAATTCTAATCTAATCTCTGATATTCATTGTGATGATGAATGATCAACTTTTTCAAAACAAATATACTGCATCATATGTATACTGAACTAATTTCTGTGTTATTTTAGTCATTGCAATAATATTCTTAACATGAAATAACTGTAATGTTTACAGACAGAGAACAGGATAGACAGCAGACAGTGTTCAAATGAAAACTATATCACTTTTATAGCAGCTGGCACAGTTTTCAGTCTGATGAATATCCCTGGTCAAATCAACATTAATAGAATAGAACAGAATATAATTGAACAGAACAGAATAGAATAGAATGGAAACTATATTTTCATGTTAAAGGAACAATGAAAAATCGTCAGCAGAATGACAGACATTGTAAATATTGGACAGCTGTGCAGCGCTCGTCGAGTTACTAACAGAAACACAACTAGGTTCATGAAGAGCTTTCCACATCACTGCTTTTGTGTAAATATATTTGTTTTTATGTCAATTTGTTTTTATTCAAAATCTGTTTCAGAAAATCGACCCCTCAACTAAAGTGTATTTTATGTACACTTCAAAATGTAGAATACCTGAATGCTATTTTGTAAAACCATATAAATATTAATTCATAATTTCAAAGATATCTTTTAAATGCCATGCTCGTTCAACGGCGCTGTAAATCACTTGATCCAGCGGTATTTTTGTTTTGTGTTTGTAAAGGAGGCTCTCGTGCGAGCTCAAGCTGTGATGCTCTTTCTTCTTCAGTCTGCTAGCCATATTTTCTGTTATCATATGGTCAAAAGTTTGGACATATTACTGTTTTCATTGTTTTTGAAAGAAGTCGCATGTTCACTAAGCCTGCATTTATTTGATCAAAAATACAGAACTTGAATGTAAAATGCTTTTCAGTTTTAATATATTTTTTAAATATAATGTATTTTTTTGCGTCAAATACGTCCAGTCCTCAGTGTGATCCTCCAGAAATCAGTCTAATATGCTGATTTATTATTTATTTCAAATTTGATTTATTGTCAATTTTTGAAACAGTTTTGCTGCTGAATATTTTTATAACGTGATATAAAATAGAATTTAATAGGTTTTTCAGGATTATTTGCAGTTTAAAAAGAAAAGAAAGAACAGCATTTCTTTAAAATATTCATATTTTTAAAGAATACACTACTGTTCTAAAAAGTTTGGCATTTGTCTTTTTTTTCTTTTCTTTTTTGAAAGAAATTAATACTTTTATTCAACAAGGATGTGTTAAATTGATTTTAAAAAGTGATAGTAAAACAGCCAGGAGTTGCAAGGGATAATTTAATGACATTTGAATCGTTTTTGTAATAATGCCTTCTTTTGTGATCCAAAAATAAATAAATAATAATAAGATAATATAAGCCTAATATGGCTTTAGAACAGCATCAGGTTGACTAATTATTTAGTTGTAAGTTGTAAAAGGGTAAATGAACTATAAACTATGAGAGAGAACGAAGAGCACATATCTTTATTGTGTAGGGCCCCATACCTGCAATTAGGGTAGGGCCCCAAATGCCCTGTGTGTGCATGCATGTTCTTGTGTGTGTGTGTGTGTGTGAGTGTGTGTGTGTGCATGCATGTCCTTGTGTGTGTGTGTGTGTGTGTGTGTGTGTGTGTGTGTGTGCATGTGCATGCATGTCCTTGTGTTGTGTGTGTGCGTGTGTGTGTGTGTGTGTGTGTGTGTGTGTGTACATGCATGCATACATGTCCTTGTGTGTATGTGTGTGTGTGTGTGTGTGTGTGTGTGTGTGTGTGTGTGTGTGTGTGCATGCATGTCCTTGTGTGTGTGTGTGTGTGTGTGTGTGTGTGTGTGTGTGTGTGTGTGTGTGTGTGTGTGTGTGTGTGTGTGTGCATGTAAGGATAAGTTGCATATTAGGATTGAGGTTATGGAGATGTTCATGTTTTACCTTACTCATCGTGTTGTTGTTTTTTATATGATAATTGATATAATGGTTGGTTATATTTGTGATCCACAACGGAAACAATGTTGCCTGAGAGCAACGGCTGGATATGAATAGTTAGCCTACTTTTGTTAAATATGATGTGTAATACATTATAAATTAGATAAATCTGATTGTTCAAGTGTTAGGTTAAAAAATTTTTCAATAAATATGTTTATTTTTTCTGCATAAAATTAATCTATTTATCCGTTGTAGAAAACGCCTTGAAGTAACCAACTTTTAATAAATAAATACATTTTAAAATAATAAAATGTTTATTGATATTTTGTCAAATTTAAGCAGGCAAAGCATCACAGATAGTTTCCCATTAATATGATATCGTGTGCCAGATAAAGCGGTTAAACGCTCTTTTTCCACAAACAAAAGCAAGCAAGAAAAGCCAAAGGCGCCACCTTGTGTCTCTAAATGTATAACTCTTTTAGCCTTTGTATAAATACATAACTGCAGCTGGATTGTCATGTGTTTGTTTTTCCTCTCTAAACTGCAATGAAAAGACGTCCTCTGATTATTGTATTTTATTTATTTGTATTTTATGATTATGTTTATTATAGATAAAGAGATAACATACATCAGACTGACAAAACTGACAATGGCTTGCTCTTTTCATAAAGGTGAGTATTTAAAAAGTGCTTCTTGATGCCCCAGAAAACTGACACGAACCGCAACAGATTATGAATAGAGTTGTCACAATCTCAAAATTACAATTCAATCCAATACATTTCCATTTGTTTTTATAATTGTTCCCTTCGTATTTCACGACAGGTTTTATAAGAGCACCAGATATCATTGTTACGCTGTGTAAGTCTGAGCAGTGTTTTTTGCTTCTTGTTGTGAATGTAACACATACTGTAAGTGTTTGTTTAAATATAATAACTAATTGTATTAGGTGTTTCTGGTCTGAATATTTTACTGTTTAAGATCCTAATAAGAGTTTATGTACCTGCACAGATTTAATGATATTATAATGTAATTGATGATCTTTTGGGGAGTTATAACTAAAAATTAATCAATTTTTACGTGTGACACACTTCTTTCATTCAGATGCCTGAGCTGTGCATTAACCTGCTGAACAGCCAAGCATTTAATATTTAATATGTTTTTAATGAATTTGAATTCTTTATGATTTATTTCCAGATGTCTTGAGGTGTATAACTGCCACACAAGAGTCAACCGCAGCTGGTAATGTATGGTGTTGTGGTGTTTTTGATCTGTAGATTGCTGTGTTGAGCGTCTGGACAAAAGTTCTTTTTTATGCTCATTTATGCAGACAGTGTAGAATTTGACTCTTTCTGTGTTAAATTGTTAATTTATTAATTCCATCTATATTTATGAAGGATACTGTATGTGTAATGTTCATTTTTACTGTATAATGTAAGGTTGGCTTATCCTTTATGATGTTAATATTTAGTTAATTCTAAATAAAAAGAGATATAAATACTGTAAAATAATGTGTCATTTGTTTAATGAATTAATTAACATGAACAAACAAAGAACAATACATTTATTACTCTATTTATTCATCTTTGTTAATGTTAGTTAATAAAAATACAGCCGTTCATTGTTTGTTCATGTTATGTGCATCAAGTAATGTTATCAAACACAACCTGTGATTTTAATAATGCATTAGTAAATGCTTAAATAATATTACCTATGATTAATAAATGCTTTAGACGTATTGGTCATTTTTAGTTCATGTCAACTAATAACAAACTTTAACTAATGAACCTTACTGTAAATTGTTATTAATATTTCCATAACAGCTATTCTTTCTGACCCCTGCTACAACTACACTGTGCTGGACAATCCATGGAGAGCCATCAATAATACATATGCTTCAGTCAGAAGTTGTGACCAGTCTGTCACCTGGAGAGGGTGGTATCGTCTTATTATTCATGGCTGGAATGCTCAGATCCCGGACACATGTGTTGCTCTGTACAGCTGTGGCACTGATTTCCCACTGTGGATTCGTGGTGGACACCCAACAGTTGAAGATGGAGTCGTCACTCGAGATGTCTGCGGTCACTGGGACAATTACTGCTGTTATTTCGGATCTTACCCCATTAAAGTCAAAGCCTGTCCAGGCAATTATTATGTCTATGAGCTGGTTAGTCCAACTCTCTGTAATGCAGCATACTGTGCAGGTGATTATATTCACATGAGCTCTTTCTACACATTCATGCTATTTGTGTCTCTGTTTATTAATCATTATTCATCCAATCTTTCAGATGTCATCAGCGTTAACACCAGCTCTACAGCCATGACAACAGCGACCATCTCAACTGGTAATGTAGCAAACTGTGTCTCTATCGACGTATCTCAGTCTGATCACTGATGATCTCTACTGTTAAATGTGTGTGAGTGAGTCAGTTTGATGATGTTAGACAGGTAAAGAACTAGTTTGCAAACTACCATCTTCTCCAACTGCACACAAAACCGAAAGAAAAGAAAGAAAGAAAGAAAGAAAGAAAGAAAGAAAGAAAGAAAGAAAGAAAGAAAGAAAGAGAAAGAAAGAAAGAAATATTTGATTTAAATACATTCTATTACAGTGAGAAAAATAATTCCTATTACATTTCTTCCTAAAAACCCCCAAAAGTTTTAAATATACATAACACAATACATAAACACTTCACAAAAAGCTCCTTTACTGCAAAAAATATCATCCCTTCATATACCGAACATAATCTACACCATTTTATTTCAAACGATGACAAATCATTCATCGCTTTGACAAAATTGAAATCTATAATTACTCTTGATTTATTTAAATTGGCAAAAACCATCAATACTTCTTGTCCAGAAATATTTTCAACCTTGTTCCTCCTTCTCACATACATTGCCATTTTTGATTGGCCCAATACAAAATTAAACAATTGACACTCAGAAGCCCTTCTCCTTACATACAAAAAGGGCAATCAGAACTAATCTCTGGATTCAGCACAGTAATAAAAGCATTGACTGCTGTTACTCTCCCCCTCCTATCCCCTGCTCTCTTAGGTAACGGTGGCTTGTATAGTGCTCTCCATTCTGCTCTACAATCCACACAAAGCCCAAGAGCACTACAACAAGGTGTATCACTCCTGTTACTCAAAACCTTCCTATTCAAAACCTTGACACAGCTTTTATAAACCTCCTTCGCATTAAATCAATCGCCACTAAAACATATATCTTATTTTCCCGTAAAGGCCCTTCACATTCATCCATTTTAGGTGACAAAATTAAATGATAAAAGGGGTCCTCTTCATTAGGTTTAATAAAACCTTGATACAATTCTGAAAGGATTTGTACCTCTTCTTCTAAAGCTGACCTTCACTTCATTAACATTTGACAAACCAATCTGATAGATTTAAAACCAATCTAAATGGAGCACTTAAGCCACCGTTAACCTTAATAACACTTTCAGTATCATTGTATAATTTAATTTTATCCACAAAATCTTTTATAAAACCAAAGGCTTCCAGAGTATTTAAAATATATTTGTGTTCTACTCAATGGAAAGCCTTCTCCTGATCTAAAGAGATTAGGCCGAAATCAAACTCTTTCATTTTTGCAAGATCAAAGATATCACGAATAAATGATATGTTATCATAAACAGACCTCTCAGGAATACAATACGTTTGGTCAGATTGAATCACTTGCTCTAAAACTCCAGCAGGTCTATTGGCCAAGGCTTTAGAAAGTATCTTATAATCTCTACACAATACTGACACGGGTCTCCAGCACCTTATATCTGTGAGATCTCCTTTTTTTTGGTAAAAGGGTAAGAACAGCTCTACGACAAAGGTGAAAAAAAAAACTTTTACAAAACTGTCATTTAAAACCTAAAATAGTCTTCCCCCAACACAGATCAAAAAGCTTTAGAAAACTCAACAGAGGTGGAAATACAATTTTTAAGTACATGAATAATTTTTCCATCTTTGTTGGCACAGTTTGGACGTGTCTTTTTCTCTTCTAAAGAAGGGGTGCCAGTACTTTTGTCCATATAATGAATGCACAAGTCATTAGTGTTTGGTGATGAGTTTGTGGCTCATTTAAAGTCACACCAGAGGTGTTCAGCTGCTTTCTGCAGACCAGTCAAGTTCTTCCACACTGACTGAATCATCATTTCTCTTTGATTCTTGTCTTATACACAGAGACACTGTCATGTTACAATAGAAAAGAGTCCAAACTGTTGCTATATAATTAGATTCCCTCGAATATCATTATATGCTTAAACATTAAGATTTGTACTCATGGAGATTACTAAAGCAGTCAAACCGTTCATTAGAAGGGGGTCTAATACTTTTGGAAATATAGTGTGTATATATTTAAATGTATTTACATTTTAATTCAATGTAAATCGAATGTAACTGTACTAATTAATTAATTAATTAATTAATTAATGTAACTTAAATTAAATGTAACTGTAATAATTAGAATCTAAAAAATTATGTAAAAATAAAATATTACATTAATAATGTAATAATTAATATAATGAACTTAGAATAATTACATATTCCACGCTGAATTTTCTTCAGCGTTATCAATCTTTGAATCAGTGAATTTACACAACCTTATGGAAAATACCTTTTAACTTACAATTTCTACTATAATAATAATAATAATGGTAATAATAATGATAATAATAATAATGTATTTTATTCATAAGAACCTTACAAGACATTCAAGGACACCTTACGAGCAACATGTATCCTGAAACATTTTAGAGCATGGCGTGTCTAAATAGTTTATTAATTATGAACAGTCTTTGCCGGGTCTGATAATCACACTGTTAAAAGTCAGCTGCTTCGTATATTCAGGCAGATTTTTAAAGACAGATCTATGAAGTTATTTTCAGTTATGTTAACACTTGCTTCGTCCCATTTTAAGTCTAAAGTCATCTGAAAAAAGATGAATTCTGATAATTCTGTCTTTTCTGTTCATAATTTACTCCGCTTCAAGTTGTTCAAAACCTCAAAAGTGGTTTGCTGAGGTCTGCTGGTTGAGAAGTACTGCTTCAGTGTATATTTCTAGCCACAGTGAATAATTAGTTATATTTTTAATTTAAAAAAGTATTATAACATTGTTTAACAACATTTCTTAACAGTGTATCCTTCTGTTGACCCCTGCTACAATTACATTGTGCTGGACAATCAATGGAGAGCCAACAGCAGTCAGCCATCAAACCTCTTCATGATGTGTGACCAGTCTGTCACGTGGAGCGGCTGGTATCGTCTCTTCATTAACGGCCTGAACGCTCAGATCCCAGACACATGTGTTGCTCAGTACAGCTGTGGCACTCATATCGCTCTGTGGATTCACAGTAGACACCCAAAAGTTGAGGATGGAGTCGTCACTCGAGATGTCTGCGGTCATGCTGACAGTTACTGCTGTTATTACGGGTCTTACCCCATTAAAGTCAAAGCCTGTCCAGGCAATTATTATGTCTATGAGCTGGTTACACCAACTGATTTCTGTTCAGCATACTGTGCAGGTGATTATATTTGCATTGGCTCTTTTTTAGGAATAGTCATGGTGTTTGTCTCTGTCTCTGAGTCAATTTCAGGGTTAACACCATTTTCTGCAGTTTACAGAGTCTGAAAGCATTCAGGTATAGCTGAGACATTGTATCAGAGCTAAAATAAAAACAAGAATGAATGAATGCAAATGTAATGATAATGTTTTGTAACACTGAGCAGGTTTGCAGCTCCATTTAGAAAGCATTAGAAAGCATTTATCAGTTTTACTGGAAGAACTCAAACACCTTCATATTGCTTAGATCTGCATTTATCAAGCTATAGTTTGTGTTTTCTGCTTCAAACATGACTTTCTGGAACTGGCTTTTTAATTTTGTCAGATTCAGATGATTATTTTCTTTAGAGAAGTGTAAAACAAATTTAGATAAAAGTGTGACTTGGCCATTTTCATGTAAATCTTGATCAGGCAAATTCACATACTTTGCTGATACATATATTTGGTCATTTGTATATTTCAGTATTATTTGTGTTTGTCAGTTCATTAATTTAGAAAACTGTTGACTGCTAATCTATTAATATAAGTTTAACATGGTAAATTCCTACTGAAATGTAGCTGTTTTCTGAGAATGATTATTTTAATGGGTTATTGATTGTGGTTTGTGGTTTATCACTCTGGTTTTTCTCATTGCAGTTATAAATATAACACTGCCAGAAGAATGCACCGTAAGTTGAGTTTCTGACAATTACAGTACAAAGAGCAGTGCAGTAAGATGTGCATTGTTGATATCTTAAATATGAATGTTACTTTCGATTTATTCTTGATGATTTTGTGCACAACTGGCTATTTTGGACTATTGTTATGGCCTCCTCACCGGCCGTCCAAAGAAGAGCATTAGACCGCTGCAGCTCATCCAGAACGCTGCTGCCAGGATTCTGACTAGAACCAGAAAATCTGAGCATATCACACCAGTCCTCAGGTCCTTACACTGGCTTCCAGTTACATTTAGGATCGATTTTAAAGTACTTTTACTCGTTTATAAGTCACTCAATGGTCTAGGACCTAAATATATTTCAGATATGCTCACTGAATATAAACCTAACAGAGCACTCAGATCATTAGGATCGAGTCAGTTAGAAATACCAAGGGTTCACACAAAACAAGGGAGTCCGCTTAGCTATTATGTCACGCAGCTGGAACCAGGTTCCAGAAGAGATCAGATGTGCTAAAACATTAGCCACATTTAAATCCAGTCTCAAAATTCATCTATTTAGCTGTGCATTTGTTGAATGAGCACTGTGCTACGTCCGAACTCATTGCACTATGTATAATCATTTTCTATCCTTAACTGTTTTAATAAATAAAAAAGTAATTGTTTAACATTTTAATTCCTTGCTTTTATTGATTTGATAATTTTGTAGGATTATTTTAATACCTTTAATGTAAAGCACTCGAATAACCACAGCATATGAAATGTGTTATATAAAGGAAATTGCCTAGTCTTGCCTATTAATATAAAAACCTGAATCAAAATCAAACTCCACTTCACATTTGTGATTTCAGACACAGCTTACTCTAGACTGTCTTCAAAATCTTCTTGAGCAGATCGAGAACATTACAGCTCAAGAGCTCCCTGTGAATGTAAGTCTTCAAGAGAAATATGATCAAATAATCAAATCAAATCTAGATAATAGATGATTGACAGCAGTGCAGTCTTGTTGGCTTTCTTGACTTGTACATGTGCATTAACTCTGTTGAACTGTATTTATCTGATCAATCAATTAGACTGTGACGGACATTTTCACTTTGGTCTTCAACACGTTGGAGAAGATTGTAGAGTCATCATCATTATCAAACACAACTGAACTAGCCTCCTATGGAAACCGTATGTTAGAAGCCAGTGAGAAACTCATTTCTACATTGGTGAAGCCAACAGACACAAGTGATAATGTCAGTTTCACTCTTCCTGCTGTAGGTAAGTGAGACACTTATTAACGTGAAACTGAGATTATACATGATATCAGACACTTTATATAGTTTAGAGAGCAGCGGTGAGTCACAGGTGGCAGAAAGCAGCAATGCTGAATGCAGCAGCTCCATTCAGCTCCACAGAAACTGTTATCATATATATGTGTGGAGCGTCTCAGACACCATCTCTGCGTGTTGTTGTGAGTTTGTGTTTATTATAACGTTCATCTGGGAAAGCAACGTGCACCATTTCACCAGATTTGTTAGATGATCTATAAATATAAGCACAGGATAATTCATCGCGGTTTCAAAATAAAAGCTCAAACCTTCACTCTGAGTTTACACGTGTTGATGTCCACATATTCATTTAATTACAGCAGCTATAGCGTTTCTGTCCTAAAGAAATGGCCAAACATTGAATATTAAGTGGACAATTCAATTAGAGGTCTTCACGGGTCCAAAAATTAGTATCCGAGCCCGAAGAGACCCGTAAATATGCTGCATGGAACCAACCCGGACTCGTATTTTATTTGAAAGTGGGACCCGAACCCGTGCAGACCCGAGAAATGCCTTAGATGTACTACCCGGACCCGACCATTATTCAAAAGTTGGACCCGAACCCGGCTGGGAAGACACAGACCCGACTGCACCCGATCGGCACATATTGCACAGCAAATGCTATTAAGTAAATAAACACCATTTTGCCTTAACTACTGTTAGTAGCCCTCTCCCTGACTGCAATGCATTCAATCCTGTTTGTCAATAAATGTCCATCCATGATAGGCTGTTCCTCTCTCTTGCTGTCTTAATCCACTCATTGTTCCAGCTTTAAAAGTCTACTTGCTGTCACGGAGACGGATGACTAACGCAACTTCACAGTTTTTTTCCCATCTCGAGTCATCTTCGACTGTTACATTTACTCTTTTGAACTACAATAACCATACTTTTTGTTGGTTGTAATAAAGACTCAGAGCAATTGTTTTTTAGCAAAAAATGCACATAATTAGAAGTTCGTTACACTTTACTGCGTGTGTGTTCAAAACAGCTTGTGTCTACCTTGCTATCTCATGCATGTGTGTTTTGACAAAAAATAAAAATAAAACGGTCATTTCCAGACAAAGCATTATAAAATAATTTACTTACAGTTTGTGAAGCAGTTGCAGTCAGATCTAGTTCTAGGGTTGGGCCGATAGACGATGGCTGACAGACATCACGATGTTGAGCAGGTATCATGATTACCACCCCACCCCCCTTTCGCAATCCACCACATCCCAATTCAACACAACGGAACCCTTAAGATGAATACATTTTTATTAAAAAAAATGTAATACTTTATTTCGCAATTATATTGTTATAATTAAACTGCGGGCATCAGGGACCCACTACTAATATACAGACAGGGCACTGAAACCGCTTTCGAATGCGTGCTCTTATTTTACTTTCACTTTCAAGATTCAGGATCACACGGACTCTAAACTACGAAGCAGCAGTACCATATATTTTACAAGATTAAATGTTTGTCAGTGGTGCTCAGTATCTACAAATCATTCACTGTTGTCCTATCAGTCACCTCTCCTTACTCTATGTATGTGGTAAGTGAACTTTCATGCACTGTAATGCAACACGCTGCTACTGTAGCAAGCGGCCCTTTAGTGGCTCCGTAGAACACCTTATTTGCATGCGGATTCACGCTTCGGACACATTCCTAACCCTGCCCCCTGATGTCATCGTCTATCGTCGATGTTTCACTGTAGACATGGTCCGATGCCAATTTGGTAGACATCGCCCAACCCTATCTAGTTCTGCTTCATCTTTCAACAAATGTATCTTTGTGAACTCTCCATGACACTGTGTCTCGTTTACAAAACAAAATCCTCAGATCAATCCTCTGACACGATACAGGATGCCGTTAAAACAAACTATGCTCTTGTTTCTTGCGCTGGGATCCTTCTGATATCTGTACAAAGACGCGAACGAGCTGTTTAAACCAAATGCATCAAAATGAACGCTCTGTCACTTCATTTGTCCTATTGACAGACTCGAGCTCATGGACCGTGTCAGAAAGGGATTTTAGTTTCTATTTGCTTTCAGAGTGATCAAGTGTCAGCCATTAAGCAACTGAACGCCTATGGTGAGAAGATGAATATTCACTACTCTGGAGGTGGTGTTTATGCAAATATTTGTGCCCAGGTGACGTCACCTTGCCCCTTGGATCCAAAACGAGCCATTTTTGGAGCTTGATTAAATAAATGTTTTGTTTATAATAAGGAGGATGTTTTAAGCTATGAAACTAGCAGGATGTTTAAATGGAACAAATATATGCCAAAAGATCAAGGCAAATTTGATTTATCATGTCAGGACCCTTTTAATATAACAATAAGAAAAAAACCTTACTGTAGTAAAATAGCACATAATTGCTTATTTTTTCAAACAGAGGCAGAAGTCTTCATGGTTGGACCACAGGTCACATTAGAGAAAATCCCTCGACTTGACACGACAAATTCTTCTGTGGACATCGATCTCATTGGGATCGCCAAGAACAACAATCCAACAAGTATGTGACATGTTTTTGTGTGAATAAACAAACAAACAAATAAATAAATAAAATAAACTAATAAAGAACAATTTGAAAGAAAAAATTGAAGAAAGAGACACAACTAAATCAAATAGCCTACACTTAAATATTTCCATTGTTGTTTTTACATTAGCTGCGTCTCATTTCAGAGGCTGCGTCCTCCAGAGGTCACATGTGAAGGCTGCATACGTCATTGGGGCAGTCTCATTTAAGAAAAGTTACCATTCATTTGCAAATTAAAAAAGAAATTGCAGTATTTTACACCTCACAAAGAATAACTGTCAATTTCGTTACAGTTACTTTTTCTTTATAGCCTTCAAAATGAGACAGCTATAATAGTATTTGATGTAAGCCTCCATGGCTGCGGGAACTAGGGGTGCTGAGGGTGTTGCAACTATTTTTGTGATAGTTTTGTGATTATAATGTACTGATCAGAAATATGCGGTTGCATTTTTCTTGTGTGCATCCCTAAATCTGCCTCTCACTGACAGAATTTCATGTGAAATGTTCACGCGATTAATTTTAGATTCAAACTTGTAAAAAAGATTTATGTCTTTGTTCTTTATATGAGCAGACTTCCGAAGCTTTCTCACTTCTCAAGATGGCCACGACAATCACATAAACACAGCCCTTTAACTGCGCTCTAGTCTCTGGTCAAATGTCATAGTTTGTCGCCCTCTGCCTTGTGTTTCCCTGCCTATATTTGGTTTTCCTGTTTTCAAGGTTTCAAGGTTTCTTTATTATTTGTCACATAATAAGTTATACAGGGTATAATTAGAAGTGAAATGTAATCGAATCAGGTCCGCTCAGTGGACAGTGCAAAATAATAAGAATACAAATTATATAAAGTAACATAACACAAGGGCATACATATGGTAAGAAAAAGAGAAATAAGAGTAAAATGTGCAATGAAATAAAAAAAGTGCAAAACAATAAGATGTGCAAAAAAACTATAAGATGTGCAAAAAACAACAAGATGTGCAAAAAACTATAAGATGTGCAAAAAAAGAAAAACAGTGTACTGGGACTTAATAAATAGTAATGTGAATAAGAGGGATGTGCAGACGGTATTGTACATAGAGCAGCAATGATGAGAATGTGAGAATATTTACAGTTAACAATGGGTCTTGTAAGTGTTTATGAGACTGAGTTTGAGTTTAGGAGCCTGATGGCCTGAGGGAAGAAGCTCCTCCTCAGTCTTTCAGTCTTTGCCATCATGCTCCTGTAGCGCCTGCCAGATGGCAGTAAACAGAAAAGATGGTTACCGGGGTGAGTTGAATCTTTGAGGATTTTAGCAGCTCTGCTTTTACAGCGTTTGAGGTAGATGTCCTGCAGAGAGGAGAGCAGACCCTGAGATGCGCTCAGCTAAGCGCCACGACTCTCTGTAGAGCTTTGCAGTCCTGGTTTGTGGCATTATTATACCACACTGAGATGCACTGAGTCAGAACACTTTCTATGGCCCCTGAATAGAAAGTTTTCAGGATAGCTGGTGAGACCCTGAATTTCCTCAGCTGTCGCAGATGGTACAGTCTTTGCCTGGCTTTCTTAACCTGTGTTTGAATGTGTGTAGTCCAAGTTAGGTCATCGGAGATGTTTACACCGAGGTACTTGAAGCTACTCACCCTCTCCACAGGGGTCCCACTGATCATAAGAGGAGTGTAGGGCTGCTGCTGTCTCTTCCTGAAGTCCACGATCAGCTCCTTAGTTTTGCTCACGTTCAGAGAGAGACAGTTGTCCTGGCACCATGATGTGAGTCTCTCCACCTCCAAGTATGCGGCCTCGTCATTGTTGTTAATGAGGCCCAGAACCACAGTATCATCCGCAAATTTGACAATAGAGGTGGAGCTGTGAGAGGACACGCAGTCGTGGGTGTATAGAGAGTAGAGCAGGGGGCTCAGGACACAG
The DNA here is from genome assembly GCA_027564155.1 of Gymnocypris eckloni scoliostomus. Lineage (NCBI taxonomy): Eukaryota > Metazoa > Chordata > Actinopteri > Cypriniformes > Cyprinidae > Gymnocypris > Gymnocypris eckloni. The sequence goes on from CM050416.1 coordinate 36,276,689, forward strand.
CCCTGTGGGGCTCCTATGTTCAGGGTGATGGAGTTGGAGGTGAACTGGCCGACTTTCACCACTTGTGGTCTGGCGGTGAGGAAATCTTGAATCCAGTCACAGAGTGAAGTGTTTAGGCCGAGGTCTGAGAGTTTAACAGCCAGCTTGGTGGGGACTATAGTGTTGAAAGCTGAGCTATAGTCTATGAATAGCAGCCTGACATAGTTGCCATTCTTGCTGTCGATGTGAGTGAGGGAGGAGTGCAGGACCTGAGAGATGGCATCATCAGTAGACCTATTTGGCCGATAGGCAAACTGAAGAGGGTCCAAAGTAGCAGGGATGGAGGAGCAAATGTGTTTCTTTAAAAGTCTCTCAAAACCTTCATGACTGTCGATGTGAGGGCAACTGGACGATAGTCATTCAGGCAAGAGGGTTTACTGTTCTTAGGCACAGGGATTATGACAGATTTTTAAAGGAGGTGGGAACAACAGAGGTAGCAAGGGACTCATTAAATATGGAAGTAAACAAACCAGCAAGCTGATCAGCACAGGACCTCAGAACGGCCAGTAATCCCATCAGGTCCTGCTGCTTTCCTGGCGTTCACTCTCTTTAGTTCCCTCCGAACGTCATCCTCTGAAAAGGTGATAGCATAATCATTGCTGCTCTGTCTGCTGCTTCCTGACGAGCTGTTCGGCAGATTTGCGCCGCCATTACAGTCAAAGCGGCCGTGAAGGTGTTTAGCTCTTCGACCAGTAAGCGGATCTGCTCTCACCTCTGCGGAGGAGTTATTTCCAGAGGAACAGATGGTCTTCAGTCCCTGCCACATGCGTCGAGAGTCATTGAGCTGGAAATGTGACTCAATTTTCTCCTGTACCGGCGCTTAGCGGCTCTTATTACTGCGCGGAGGCGTATGCGATGTTTTATGCTCGCTCATGTTTCCTGACAACAGACCGGCATTGTATGCGGCAGTGCGATGGTTAACCGCATCACGGATTGATCTGTCCACCCACGGTTTCTGATTAGTAAATGTCCTTATTGTTACCGCTTCAGTGGCTTGCTCGTTAGCGTGTTTACGCTTAATGCTACATCCGTGAATTCGCTGATGTCAGATGAACTCGCCCGAACATGTCCCAGTCGACGCTATCAAGAGACGCCTGTAGCATAGCTTCAGACCGAGAGGACCAGCGCTGTCACTTCCCTCTCCACCGCGGTTCGCGAGCGATCCTTTGTTTGTATTCGTGTGAGGAAGATGGCGACATGATCTGATTTGCCAAAAGCCGCAGTGAGTGGGCTTTGTAGGCATTATTGAGCGGAGTGTAGCAATGATCCAGTGTATTCAGTCCTCTGGTTGGACAGGATATATGTTGATGAAAGTTCGGCAGGACTTTCTTGAGGTTGGCCTTGTTAAAGTCCCCGGCGATGAAGGCAGCCAGGATGCTTGTTGTTATATCCGCTGAGCTCGCCATGGAGTTTGGACAAAGCCAAGATAGTGTCTGCTTGTGGTGAAATGTAGACGGCAGTAACGATGATCGATGTAAACTCCCGTGGCAGATAGAATGGGCGGCAGATAATGGAGAGATGTTCCAGATGAGGCGAAAACAGGAACGCGACAGAATGGAGATATTCCTGGGGTCACACCATTTCTTGTTAATAAAGAAACACACTCCACCACCTTGTTTTTCCGCCTCGGCTGATCTGTCCATCCGTAAAACAGAGAAGTTATAGACGGCGTTACAGCGTGTGTCCGGGACCATTGGCGTGAGCCATGTTTCAGTCAAACAAAAGATGTTACAGTCTCTAATGTCCCGTTGGAAACTAATCCTGGCTCTAAGATCGTCCATCTTATTCTCCAATGATTGGACATTAGCGAGCAGAATACTTGGTAGAGGAGGGCTGTGAGCCCTTTTGATTTCGTTCCCAGGTGTTTCCAGTTATGTCCCCCTTCTTATAGTCTGTTCTGCCCCATGTTTCCTGTGGATTATTGTTTATGTCTAAGTGTCCTTGAGTGTGTGTACCTGTCTCTGTGATCTCCGTGTTTCCAATTAAAGTGTTTATAGAAGGTCCTTGTCTCCTCGTCCCGTGTTCCTGGCTCCTCCGTGCAACCTCTGGACGTATTCGTGACAAGAGCAATGGGAAATGGAGCAAAGGAAGAGAGAGAGAGCCATTGTCGCCTCGCAGCCTATTTATCCGGAATCCTTGATGAGGTCACGCGACTCTCATGGAATGGGAAATCCCACACAACGCCACCTATGAACTTAAAACATAAATGTCACACAAATACACATAACAGTGACAAATAAAGCTCATCTGAGCTTAATCTTTTTTTTTAGCACTCTACAAAAAGGCTATAATACCTAAGTGTATGATTAATTAATCTCTTATTTAGATTGCATATACATCTGCACTTTGTTTTTTCTGATGAGAGAATTCGCCAAAGTGCACCGACCAACTTTGACATATCAACGATTAATATTTAGTAAAATGCCATTAAATTATAGAAAAGGTTAAGAAATTATTAAATAAATTATATAATTAAAATCACAAAAATATATTGGTTCACATTAGTGTTGTCACGGTACCAAAATTTCAGTATTCGGTACCAATACCAATGAAAATCCACGGTTCTCTGTATCAATTTCAGTACCAAAGCTAAACACAAAACATGCTAATTAAAAACGCTTTTTCTTAAAATAGTTAATCAAAAATAAACTGTACAAAAATCAATGCCATTCTTTATACTAACTAAAACTGTTTCAAGTTTTTCCACTACTAATAAAAGTATGAAAACGTTTCTCCCAAATGTTTCTGCTGCCACTGAAAATCTGAAAATGGTCTGTTTTAGGGTTTGCTGGTGTGTTTCATGATCTCACTGCAGCTGTGACAGGAAAATATTATATACTTAAGTAAAGAAATGGGCTGAGTCTGACCAAATGCAACATTAGATCATTGACAACAGCTAAAATATAACATTTCAGTAAATAACAAACTTTGACATTTATGATCAATTTAGATAAGATTGCATATATTGTGCAAGTGTATATAAAATATAAGGAGACTGTAGTATTAAAAACACTTTACATTTGCATTTGTTAGCTAACAAGACCTAACAATAAACAATAGTTGTAAAACAATTCTTCTTCTTGGGGTTAATTTCAAAATGTACTAATACATCAAATCAAAAGTTAAATCTGTCAAATTTATTTAATGAACAATGAACAAACATGAATGATCAAGTGTTTTAATTAAACAACATTAAAATACATTTATGTAAAAATATATTGTTCACTTGCTGTAAGTTGATGTTAGATAATAACATGAAGTCGTGTTAACGAACGGTATCTTATTGTAAAGTCTATACAGGAGATACAATTTGACTGTACTTTAATTGAATCCAAACTGTGTACATATTTAATTTTAAAGCACTTGTAAAACCTGCTAAAATTATCAAGCCAGGAATAACAACTAAGTTAGCTAAAAAAAAGCACTTCTGAACTTCACCAGAACTTATTTTATGATGGACTGATCTGACATAAACACTATTAACTGTTTGTACATTCTCTAACAGGCATATTTTAGATTCACAATTCATTTAAAAGCCTCTTGTGTGCAAAAATAGTAAATACCATAATGTCCTCCTGTTTTTTACCCTAATAAAGTTATGGGAGCATTAAATAGTTCATAAAGAAACTTCATTCGAATGCTCATTATACTAGCGTTAGCCGTGCTTATGCTAACGATTAACTCAATCCGACATTCAAATTAAAGTATGGAATAATAATCATAACAGAAGATCTAAATATTAAAGATTAAATTTAAACTTACCTGCTTGAAATCTTTCATTTGATCCGGGGGTCGGTCTTTAAAGTGTTTTTTTGTGTTTTCTTCTTTTGATGTTGACTTGTCTTCAGTGCTTTTATGAAGAGAGCGCATCTGCGCACCTTTCAGATACCGCAGCAAGAAACGGGTTGACTGTGTACTCGGTACCACCGGGTCTTCTGGTTACACTAGTTCACATATAACTCTTCATTCATTTGTTTGTTAATCTATAAAAGCTTGGGCTGTTTAATATTAAGATTTTGTCTTTTGATTTTGATTTAGATTAAGATTTTGACCCCACCCTGCAACATCAAGTCCCACCCCCCAGCACTCCCCCTGATAAAATATGTTCCCGCGGCTATGTAAGCTTCTGTTTCTGTCACACAGGATCAGCTGCTGTGGCTTTCATGAGCTACAAGATGATGGAGAATCTACTGAAGCCAGACTTCTTCAACACATCAAACGACACGATTAAAACCATGATGTCCACTGTGATCTCAGCTACTCTTCCCAAAACTACAAACACTACACTCACCAAACCAGTCAACTTCACCTTCAGACACATCAGAGTAAGAGACTGAAATCTGTTATTCCAACCTGAGAACTGATGAACATCTGAAAACATCTAATATTCAGTGTTTTATTATTTTCTTCTTCTGTTTGCAGGAGTTTAATCCAAGCGGCTCTCTGTCCTGTGTGTACTGGAATATCAGCGAGTGGATTGTAGATGGTTGTTCTGTTTTAAAGACCAATAGCAGCTACACTGTGTGTTCCTGTGTTCATCTGTCCACATTCGCTCTCATCATGCAAACCAGCCGCCCACCAGAGGTACAGAACATTTCTAGTGAACACTGAAGAACAGCACAGATTTAACACTCATGTACTCTGACATGTTTTCTCAGAGCGACTCACTGCTGGATCTGGTGAATTTGGTGTGTGTGAGCGTGGGGCTGGTGTTCTTCACTTTGGCCCTGTTGTCCTTTGCCTTCTGTCAGTGGAGTCCTGGAGTGAATAATGTGGCTCGAATCAACATCTGCATCAGTCTTCTGCTGGCTCACCTTCTGTTCCTGCTCACACAGCAGTTCCTGAGCCTCATACGGCCTCAGCAGGTGAGAATGATGAAGGAGCTCTACAGCTCAGCACAGCCTCACTGAGAATCATCATAACCGTCTCTCATGATCTCCAGGTGTTGTGTGCCGTGATCTCAGGCCTTCTGCACTTCTCTTTCTCTCCGGCTTCGTGGATGTTCATTGAAGCTGTGCTGCTCTTCATCTGTGTGAAGAACCTATCACAGATCAGCTCCAAAAGAGGAGGTGCTTAGCAGTGGATTCCTGTGTGTGATTGGATATGTGGTTGCTCTGGTTGTGGTGGGCGGTCTGTCGGTGTGGTTCCTGATGGCTATGGCAGTGAACAGTGAGTTTAGTGTTTGTTTGTTTTTGTCTCAAACTGTATCATTCCTTCATAAACTCCAAACTGAATCTTCTTCCAAACAGCTGCTGGATTAAGGTGGATAAAGGCTTCATCTGGAGTTTTCTGGGACCTGTTTGCATCATTCTAGCAGTTAGCATGTTTAATTTTTATAATTTTGATTTGTATTAAAAGGAAAACATGGTGATTAATTATTGATGTTTTTTCTAATTTGCAGTTAAACATGATTCTCTTTATCTGCATCATCATCAGTCTGAACTCATCTCTCACAAAACTGAATGCTGAAGTTTCACAGTTAAAAAAAAACAAGTAATCAACATTATAATATAATCGCTGTAAGGAAAACCACATCTAGAATTATTATAGTCAATTAAAGATACATGATCTCTGCTCCTTTCTCTTAGGATTATGGTGTTTAAAACACTGGCTCAGTTTGTGGTTCTTGGTTGCTCCTGGATTCTGGGTTTCTTCACTAATGACAGTAATGTGTTGGAGATCATCTTCCTGATCTTGAACTCCCAGCAGGGAACCTTCATCTTCCTGATCTACTGTGTCCTCAATTATGAGGTCAGACATCACATACTCCACCACACAATCAGCTTTACTAGTCTATATTCAGTCCATCATGTCTTGCTCATCTCCTGAAATTAGCAACTTGGTTGAATATTACATTAATATATTGTTTTATAGAAGAATAACTTTTTTATTTTCCTTTTTGGCAAAAACAAACGTATTGTTATATTTTGAAGAATTGTTTTAGTCAGTATATAACAACTCACAAGAGCAGTGACTAATTAGTCATTTTCAAAATTACAACATTCTCAAAAGTTAAAGGTGCACTGAGCAATTTTTCCAAACGATATTGATATTTGAAAGCAACAAAACAAACACGCCCATACCCCGACAGGACCTCGCCCCTATCTTTATATCCTCCCATTTATATCTTCAAACTCACTTCTGGAACAGCCCTCTTCCAAGAGAAAATGACTGGTTTAGTTTTCTCCACTGAGAATTTAAACCCCCAATCATACGCCCATTCTTCTACTTTCCTAATTGCCTATTGTATCTTCCTATAAATATATCAAATATTCCTTCCCCTTTTCCAGATAACCCCTTCATCTGCAAACAGAGACTCTGGTTCTACTTGATTAAAAACATAATTGATCATTATAGAAACCAATAGTGGACTTAATACACGCCCTTGAGGAGATCCATTTTCTATCTGGAATGCATTTGACATTTTATTTCCTATTCTTACCTGGATGCTTCTTGAAACTTTTATTCAAGTGTATATTTCTCCACCAATATTCATAATTTTTAATTGTATCAATAGTCTCTCTCTCTCCACATCATATCGTAAGCCTTCTCGACATCCAAAAACACTGCTATTACTGACTCTTTATTTACAAACCCGATTCCAAAATGTTGGGACACTGTTCAAATTGTGAATAAAACAGAATGCAATGATGTGGAAGTTTCAAATGTCAATATTTTATTCAGAATACAACATAGATGACATATCAAATGTTTAAACTGAGAAAATGTATCATTTTAAGGGAAAAATAAAATCAAAAAGTTGATTTTAAATTTCATGGCATCAACACATCTCAAAAAAGTTGGGACAAGGCCATGTTTACCACTGTGTGGCATCCCCTCTTCTTTTTATAACAGTCTGCAAACGTCAGGAGTGAGGAGACAAGTTGCTCAAGTTTAGGAATAGGAATGTTGTCCCATTCTTGTCTAATACAGGCTTCTAGTTGCTCAACTGTCTTCATCTTCCTCTATATGATGCGCCAAATGTTTTCTGTGGGTGAAAGATCTGGACTGCAGGCTGGCCATTTCAGAACCCGGATCCTTCTACGCAGCCATGATGTTGTAATTGATGCAGTATGTGGTCTGGCATTGTCATGTTGGAAAATGCAAGGTCTTCCCTGAAAGAGACAACGTCTGGATGGGAGCATATGTTGTTCTAGAACTTTAATATACCTTTCAGCATTAATGGTGCCTTTCCAGATGTGTAAGCTGCCCATGCCACACGCACTCATGCAACCCCATACCATCAGAGATGCAGGCTTCTGAACTGAGCGCTGATAACAACTTGGCTTGTCCTTGTCCTCTTTAGTCCGGATGACATGGCGTCCCAGTTTTCCAAAAGAACTTCAAATTTTGATTCGTCTGACCACAGAACAGTTTTCCACTTTGCCACAGTCCATTTTAAATGAGCCTTGGCCCAGAGAAACGCCTGCGCTTCTAGATCATGTTTAGATATGGCTTCTTTACCTATAGAGTTTTAGCCGCAACGCGGCGAATGGCACGATGGATTGTGTTCACCGACAATGTTTTCTGGAAGTATTCCTGAGCCCATGTTGTGATTTCCATTACAGTAGCATTCCTGTATGTGATGCAGTGCCGTCTAAGGGCCGAAGATCACGGCATCCAGTATGGTTTTCCGGCCTTGACCCTTACGCAGAGATTGTTCCAGATTCTCTGAATCTTTGGATATATTATGCACTGTAGATGATGATAACTTCAAACTCTTTGCAATTTTTCTCTGAGAAACTCCTTTCTGATATTGCTCCACTATGTTTCGCCGCAGCATTGGGGAATTGGTGATCCTCTTCCCATCTTGACTTCTGAGAGACACTGCCACTCTGAGAGGCTCTTTTATACCCAATCATGTTGCCAATTGACCTAATAATTTGCAAATTGGTCCTCCAGCTGTTCCTTATATGTACATTTAACTTTTCCGGTCTCTTATTGCTACCTGTCCCAACTTTTTTGGAATGTGTAGCTCTCATGAAATCCAAAATGAGCCAATATTTGGCATGACATTTCAAAATGTCTCACTTTCAACATTTGATATGTTATCTATATTCTATTGTGAATAAAATATAAGTTTATGAGATTTGTAAATTATTGCATTCCTTTTTTATTCACAATTTGTACAGTGTCCCAAATTTTTTGGAATCGGGTTTGTATCTGCGCTTTTCTAATTTCAATTCCTAAACATACAATAGGATCCATTGTTCCTCTTCCTTTTCTAAAACCACTTTGATATTTTGATATTAATCCTGTTTTTTCCAATAAATATGTCAACTTTTCCATAATAATCCTTTCCATAATTGTACAAATATTCGACATAAGAGCTATCGGTCTATTATTAGAGGGTTTTGAAGGATCTTCTCTTATAGGTATTATTATTGCTTCTTTCCAAACTTTTGGGAAGTCTCCTTTCCACCCATACTCTATTATATAACTCTAAAATGTTACCAACTACCCTATCCTTAAGATGTCTCATCATTATATATCCCACCTGATCCTTTCCTGGAGATGAAAGTTTTGTATTTGCATTACAAATAGCTCTCAATTCATCTCTGTTGAATGGGAAGTTAATTGGCTGGTCTTCCGTTCCCCGACTCCTTACCAACGCTTCTATATTTCGTCTCGTTGTTATTTCTCTCCTCCTCTTACTTTCCTCACTTAAGTTCCCTGACCCATGTATTTGTGCAAATGTTTTTACTAGCATTTCTGCTTTATACAGCTATTTCTCCTTCTGACTCTAATCCTGGATAATCCCACTCTTTCTTATTACCTTCCATTCTCTTGATCATACTCCACTCTTCACCTTCTGGAGTTGTTCTTCCAATTCCACCACAAAAACTTGTTACTAGCTTGCCCGATAGTTTTCCTCAAAACTGCTTGAGCTATCTTGAATAAAATTAGATGGATATAATTATGTATTCTCTTAAGAAGTTTAAATGCCTTATTTCTATCTCTCACAGCTTTACTACACTTGTCTGTCCACCAAAGAACAGCGTTTCTTGTCATTTTTTCTTTACTTTTTGGAATTGATTCAGATGATGCTTCTACATTTACATTTACATTTAGTCATTTAGCAGACGCTTTTATCCAAAGCGACTTACAATTGGGGAGTACATAAAGCGATTAATCTTGAAGAGGCAAACATACAGAGGAAGTGCCAATAACACCAAGTCTCAAGCATTGTTCAAATAAGTACAAGCTAGCAAGGGAAGGAGAGAAAGATAAAGAGAAAGATGAAGATTTTGAAAAAGTGAAAGATAATTATAATTATTATTTTTTTCAAGTAGTCAAGTAGAGTTGAAAGAGATTAGTTTTCAGTTGTTGCTTGAAGATTTTCAGGGATCCAGCATTCCGGATGGGGGTGGGAAGATCATTCCACCGGCCAGGAACGGTGAACGAGAATGTTCTGGACAGTGATTTTGAGCCTCTCTGTGATGGTACTACGAGGCGTCGCTCACTAGCAGATCTCAGACTTCTGGAGGGGATGTAGATTCGTAATAGTGAGTGGAAGTAGGAGGGTGTTGAGCCTGTGGTTGTTCTACATGCAAGCATCAGTGTCTTGAACTGGATGCGAGCTGCAACTGGTAGCCAGTGCAAGGACACAAAGAGAGGTGTAACATGGGCTCTTTTGGGCTCGTTGAAGACCAGTCGTGCCGCTGCATTCTGAATCATTTGTACAGGTTTGATTGTGTTTGATGGAAGTCCAGCTAGAAGAGCATTGCAGTAGTCCAGTCTAGAAATGACAAGGGCCTGGACAAGAAGTTGTGCAGCATGCTCTGTCAGAAAGGGCCTGATCTTTCTGATGTTGTGAAGTGCAAACCTGCTAGATTGAGTAGTCTTTGCAATGTGCTCTTTGAAGGTCAGCTGATTATCAAAGATTACACCAAGATTTCTGACCGAAGCTGATGGGGTTATTGTTGATGAACCTAACTGAATCGTGAAATCATGCTGTAGAGTCGGAGTGGTAGGGAAGACAAGAAGCTCAGTCTCTGCCAGGTTGAGCTGTAGATGATGTTCTTTCATCCATGCCGAGATGAGCCTGAGATCCGTGCAACTACTGTTGGATCATCTGGTCGAAATGAGAGATAGAGCTGTGTGTCATCAGCGTAGAAATGGTAGGAGAAGCCATGTGCCTGTATGATGGGAGCCAGTGATGTAGTGTATGTGGAGAAGAGGAGGGGTCAAAGAACCGATCCCTGGGGAGCCCCAGTGACCAATTGATGTGCTTTAGATACCTCCCTTCCCCAGGCCACCCTGAAAGACCGACCAGTGAGAGAGGATTCAAACCAGCAAAGTGGAATCCCAGTGATATCCAGTGATGAGAGGGTGGACAGGAGGATCTGATGATTGACAGTGTCAAAAGCGGCAGAGAGATCCAGCAGAATGAGGACTGATGATTTGGAATCGGCTTTTGCAATCCGCAGGGCTTCAGTGACCGAGAGTAGCACAGTCTCAGTTGAATGGCCACTCCTGAAACCTGACTGTTTAGCATCCAGTTTGTTGTTCTGTGAAAGAAACAATGAGACCTGGTTGAAGACAACTCGTTCAAGTGTTTTGGCAATGAATGGAAGGAGAGAGACAGGTCTGTAGTTTTCTAAAAGAGAAGTGTTTAATGTAGTTTTTTGAGCAGTGGGGTAACCCGAGCCTGCTTGAATGCAGTGGGGAAGATGCCTGTGAGGAGAGATGTGTTGATAATGTGTGTGAGTGCTGGTAGGAGGGAGAGATTGCTTGGAGAAGGTGTGAGGGATAGGGTCTAGAGGACATGTTGTAGGATGGCTGGCGAGGAGAAGTTTGGATACTTCCGCCTCAGTGAGGGGACAGAAGGAGAAGATGGGAGTTTGAGCAGTGGATCTAGTTGGTTGGGGGTCCTGTGTGAGTGGAGGTGAAAACTGACTACTGATTGTTTGTTTTGTTTGTAAAAAAAAAGTTGCAAAGTCATCAGCTGTTATAGACGTGGTGGAGGGGGACAGAGGAGAGAATTAAATGTTCTGAAGAGATTACGCATATCTGGAGCATTGTTGATCTTATGGAAATGTGACGATGCTTCTAATATGACTTTTTCATAAAAAATGTCAATATCATGATTTTAATAAATTGTAGCCGTTCTAATATCCATCAGTCCACTCCAATTGAATGCTTTCTTCTCTCTATCAGTACAAGACATGCCCCTTACTGCTGATTGGCTGCTAGTGTGTTTTGGACTTGATCCGACACTGGTGGTCAAAAGTGTTTTTCAAAAATTGCTTAGTGCACCTTTTTTACTTTTAGATTATGTTTTAAAATATAACTTGGACATGTTCTGATTTTTTCTTAAAAAGGTAAAAATTGAATCTGGTCTCATTCTTGTCCAGGTCAGGCAGCAGTACAGGAAGTTCTTCAGATGTCTTTGCTGTGCCAAACAACACTGAGGACTACAGCACCATGTTCAGAAAATGAGTGAAGAGCCATTATTATAAAAGTGATTCTATCATTATTTAGATGATATATCAGTCTCAACTATACATTTCACTACTTTTTTTTAAATGTCAATTCTCTGATATAAACCTATTATCAATACTTAATGTTTTGGTGAAGGGATTGCTGTTATTGTTTTAGAGCCCTGTACACTTGAAATAATTTCATAGCAAGTTAAAGAATGTAACTTTTTTTTATTATTGAAACACAATTGTAAATGTAACAGTTTTTGATGTTACAAAAAAAAAAAGTAGCAATCAATTTCTATTCTTTTTTTTTTTTTACTATTTGCTACCTTAACGGTATCACACAAACCCAAGTTCAGCTACTGCCTTTATGCAAAATATTTAAAAGATAAATGTTCAGCGTAATAGAATAGAAAAAAAACAACCCGTGTCCCACATTTCGTTTAATATCAACAATGAGAACCACCATAAATCCACAGACAAAAGTCAGAGCAATTCATAACATCAGTCAAGAAAACAGAAACACAGTCCAATGTCATTTTGTATAAGGAATGAACCAAATCAGTAATTCGGTGTACTTTTTTCTAAAAATAAAAATCAAATTTCTTCTGTTAATTTGCTGTCTAGGTGATTTCTTGCATGTGCTGATTCACATACTTATATGAGGGACGATCCCAGCAGGGATCACTTTGGGCCACCACTATATTGTGAATGACGTTACTAAACATCTCCATTAGACTGTGATGGAAGAACAACTACAGGCTGCTTTCACAGAAAGCCTTTCCTGAGGTATAAAGTCAGAACAGAAACCATACGTATCCCCACACATCAGAGCATCCTCTACTGTCCATCTTTGGAACAAGACAACGTTGTAAACTTAGATCGGTGTAGTGCACAACAAAACACGGGCCCAGAGACCACCGCTGGAGACGTTCTGCTGGACTAGACCCAAAGGAAACGTGTGTTCATGTACATGACACTGATAGATAAACCAGTCTAGTCCAGCTATGCTTTGGTTCAGATAGTCTCTCAATAGCAGCGTGTTACAGAATAACAGCTTTGCTTTGCAGAAGTAATTGGGCACCTTATTGGGCTGAGCTCAAGTATTCATCTTTAATGCTATGAATCAAAAGTCCCCAATGGCAGCGGCTCCAGCGTTGTAATATACACAGCTCAAGAAGCTGGTAAAACACTTGCGATAGTGTCTCTGGCACTCTGACTCAACGTTTCAGGAAACACGACCTCGTATTCGACCACCAAGTCCCCGCGGCGATCTGGGGATTTCGGAAGAGGAAGACCCTCCCCAGTCACACGCCGTTTCATCCCGGGACGAATCATTTCCTGAGTGCTTAACTTAATCTTGCGTCCATCCAGTGTTGGGACGTTGACCGTGCAACCACCACAAAGCGCCTGAGAAGGTAGAGAATAAAGGGTTAGAAAGATGCAAAGAGACTACAAAAGTGTTTGTAAAGAAACTTGTCCCCGTCTTACCTCTCGGAGTGTAATTTTAGCGGGATATATAATGTCTGCTCCGTCTCGTTTGTACACGGGATGGGGTTTATCTTTCACCACAAACACAATGTCTGCGGGGATGTTTGACGGCGTCTCGTCACCTTCCCTGGGGAAAGTAATCTTGGTTCCTTCCTTCCAGCCTTTCTTCACCTCCACTGTGAGAATCTTGTCTTCAGTGCGCGTGGTTCTTCCGTCAGGGTTCAGACGTTTGCGTGAGATCTTCATCTTCTTGGTGCAGCCAGTGAACACTTCATCTAGACTGACCCTCAGGTCGTGGGTCACCGGAGGGTCCTGTTTTTCCCGGTCTCCCACCGTGACTGCGCGTGTTAAAGAGCGGAAACCGCCATGCCAAAAGGGTCATTGGTTTCCATATGGTCGTCCATGCCACCGTTGGGTCCGAAAAACTGTTCGAAAGGGTTACTTCCTCCAAAGAAATCTGCAAACATTGCATGAGGATCGCCTTGGAAAGAGTAGGTGAAATTACCACCTCCGCCTCCGCCTCTACCGCCAGGGATGCCTCCCTTCAGTCCTGTACATGACAAACAAAGAGGTCACATATTACACAATGAATGGTGTTGTATAAAGATCACAGACAACTCAGGAATGCTGCACCGAGGACCCAGAATCTGTACTATCTATTAAAACAGTGCATTACATTGATTACCTAACTACTACATCTCCCAGAAGAGCTGGGGATTTTAATTCCTCCCAGCTGGAATTCACCATAAGTTCCTTTTTAAGGAAAACCTTGTCTTTAATATTCATTATCTTTGGATTTTACTTTGTATTGTAGGGGAGCGCGGGGCACAAACTAATGCGGGGTTAGCTGTAACATGGTTTAAATATTTCCACTCATGTTAGCATAACTAAATTTAGGGGATTTACTTGTTGCCATATCAACACTATATAGAGAAGATAAAAAATATAGTGAAAGAAGTTCACAAATCTATAAAAATATATATATCACTGAACATTTCTTTTACAATAGTAAAAGTTAAATTCGGTCTTAAGTGCATTTTTCATCCCAGTTGTTCGTATTCTTTTAAAATAAGACACATCTGCTATCATTTGAACCTTCAATCTGTCAGATCTATCAGTTTTTAATGCGTCACTAACTAGAAGACACGAACCGGTTTTAAATTCCAGTTGTGCCGATGGGGAACGTTGTCACACTCTATGATATTCTATGACTCTAGTGATGTAATTTGCACTAGTTTATTTAGAAACTATGAGAATTTTAAAAACAATATTGGAGCAATGTAATTATTTTAATAACAAAATAAATGGTCTTTTTTTAAATCAGATAACATTTTAAGCGGTTATGTTACAACTTGCCCCTAAGATGTACCCGCCCTACGGGGCATGTTGTCACATTTCACTTCCACTTTTGAGGGTAAATAAAGAAAAACGTATACAACGTAATTATGAAACATAGTATTCGTACTAGACATGAAATTACGTGTGAAATTACGTGTGAAATTACGGTGTATAAATAATTATACATCTATACTCGTCGGAACCCCATGTGGATTTACAAAAATGTAGATAATAAAAAAAGTGTTAGGTTGAGAAAAATTAAATAAATCTAGGGTTGCGTCGAGATTTCTGGAATGGGACACAACCCTAAAAAGTGACAGCACGTAAACGCTCCGCCCCTTTCTACCACGTGACCATCAGAATCTTCCAGCTAGTCGAGGTAGCCAATCAGAACGCAGGATTACAACTCGTGTCTATTTAACCTAACTATAAAACAAACGTATTAACACTAACAGTTGTTCACCAGACGGGATTAAACAACTGATCCAGATAGTGAGCTCATATAATCTCCAAACAAACATGGACACGATAGTTTAAGATGTGAACTATATGATTTAACACGAATTGCTAAAAGTGTCTTCATTTCTCCCCATATCTCTATCTGCGTCATCAGGCACAAGCAACAGTTTATGTTTATTCGTGATGCCGCAGTTTAGTATCATTAATATCCACCTTATTCTTCAACGCAGAAGCCGTTTTCTGTGAATGTGCGAGACTTCCGGTTCATTAGCCGCTACAGATAAATAACAAGAGTTAGGAGCGTCGTTTTACTCACCTTCTTCACCAAATCCGTCATAAATGTCTTTCTTTTTCGGGTCGCTCAGAACGTCGTAAGCCTCCGCGATCTCCTTGAACTTGTCCTCGGCGCCGGGCGACTTGTTTTTGTCCGGGTGGTACTTGAGCGCTTGTTTGCGGTAAGCTTTCTTGATCTCATCGTCGGATGCGCCTTTCTTTATCCCCAGCACACCGTAATAATCCTTCCCCATCTTCACCATCGAGCGCGTGCTTCTGAGGCGATGTTCTCCGACAGTCAAACAGCTGAGTTTATCAGGTCTCGGGGTGATTTCGTCGGAGAGCTGTTGTCCCGTCCACCTGTGGTGTTTTCTGCCCCTGCGTCGCTGCGGAACCGGTCTATAAGAAACCGCGAGGAAAGTTCGAGAAATGTCTCAAAGTCTCTGGTTGTTTCTACACCCGAGCCACGTGGGTGCGCTGCTGCTCCACCCACAGACCTGCTGAAACTACCCTGTATTGCAAAAGTATTGGGTCACTCCCTTCTAATGAACATGTTTGACTACTTTAGTAATCTCCATGAGTACAAATCTTAATGTTTAAGCATATAATGATATTCTAGGGAATCTAATTTTATAGCAACAGTTTAGACAGAACTCTTTTCTATTCTAACATGACAGTGTCTCTGTGTATAAGACAAGAATCAAAGAGAAATGATGATTCAGTCAGTGTGGAAGAACTTGACTGGTCTGCAGAAAGCAGCTGAACACCTCTGGTGTGACTTTAAATGAGCCACAAACTCATCACCAAACACTAATGACTTGTACATTCATTATATGGACAAAAGTACTGGCACCCCTTCTTTAGAAGAGACAAAGCACTTCCAAACTGTGCCAACAAAGATGGAAAGATAGTTCATGTACTTAAAAATTGTGTTTCCACCTCTGTTGCATTAGTTTTGAAGTGTATGAAATAACTGTACCCATATGTACAAGTCATTGGTGTTTGGTGATGAGTTTTTGGCTCATGTTAGAATAGAAAAGGGTCCTGTCCAACCTGTTGCTATAAAACTAGAAGCACACAATTCCCTAGAATATCATTATATGCTTCAACATTAAGATTTGTACTCGTGGAAATTACTAAAGTAGTCAAACCTTTCATCAGAACACATAGTGTTCCTGTGGCTCAGTGGTAGAGCATTGCATCAACAGCTCAAAAGGTTGTGGGTTCGATTCCCAGGGAACACACATACTAATGAAAATGTATAACCTGAATGCAATT
This sequence comes from Gymnocypris eckloni scoliostomus, assembly GCA_027564155.1. Lineage (NCBI taxonomy): Eukaryota > Metazoa > Chordata > Actinopteri > Cypriniformes > Cyprinidae > Gymnocypris > Gymnocypris eckloni. The sequence continues at coordinate 36,292,993 of CM050416.1, forward strand.
CTGATAAATATAAAATGTAGAAGGGGTGACCCAATTCTTTTGGCAATATAGTGTACATCAAGAAGTCTTTCAGTGCATACTTTTTTGTCCATGAAATGTATTTATTTACATTACTTAAGGATATGTTAAAATAGATTTAAAACTTTATGAGATAGATTTAAAAATGTATGATGTCAAGTTAATTTGTTGAATAATAATTGTTTAATATCGTAACAACAACTCCAACTGTGTGTGTGTGTGTGTGTGTGTGTGTGTGTGTGTGTGTGTGTGGGTGTGGGGTGGGGGGCAGGTTTATATATCCTGGTGGGGACTTAAACCTGAATGGAGACTCATGCCATGGTGGGGACCTAAACTGAGGTCTCCATGGGTACAAAAAGCTTATAATTCATACAGGATGTTTTTTTTAAAGTAAAAATGCAGAAAGTTTCCTGTAAGGGGTAAGTTTTGGTGTAGGGCGATTGAAAATATGGTTTGTAAAGTATAAAAACCCTTAGGCCTAAGGAGAGTCCCTACATGTATAGCTGACCAGACATATGTGTGTCAAACATTTTCAATTTGTTTGGTATTATACACAAATACAACTGTACAACAGTTTAATAACAAAGAGTCGTCCTCATCATTTCCACACAAAAGCCGCATGTTTCGCCTCATATCTCCACTAGACGGCGCTCGTGGTGTTTATTTAACGTTTAAACAGCTTGCGTCTGATCGGGCTCTGATTGGTTAGTAACACACAAAAAAGGCGTCCCTGAAGCGTTTCGGCCAATCAGAAGATGGAGCGCAGCTCTCCGCATCTTCCGTTCGTTTTGATTGGACCTCGCGCTTGTCTCTCACCCGGATGCGATAAAGCCATTCAAACTGCAAAGATGAAGCATTACGAGGTAAGACGTTGTTATTGGTTTTCAGATGTCATATAAGCGTTTAGAGACGCTTTATCTGATGCTGTTGAGATCATGATCGTGCTGTATGAAGATGAATAAACTGCACGCGTTATAATAACACGACTGTGAGGCTGCAGATTAGAGAGACGCTGGATAGTGTGACAGCACTTCGGCCTAACCGAAAAACCGCTCGGTATGAAGAATAGGATGCAGACAAGAAAAGCGGTCTGTTAGATGAAATATTATATATAATGGACCTGGAGGTCTGCAGCCTCGACCCAGAGAGGCATGTCGCATCTCCGCAGACTCTCAAACAACCCATGGCCCAGATTACAACATGATAGAAATATCGCTTGCAACATAACTCGTCCCCGAGCTGATTTGAATGGGAATGAAATTAGCTTTATTTTGAATGGGAGCCTCTTTTGTGCACTTGACTGACTGATTAAACGCCCCCCTGTATTCATTATATGTGTCAATAAGCACAATAAAGTTATGTTTTGTGATGAAAACAAAAGGAAGTGCTGTGGTATGGTGGTAAGTATTGTCTAAGTTAATGTTAATGGGTGACTTAGAGAATTAAGTCACAGCTCTGTTCTCCATAAAACCGGAAGTAGTTGATGTTTCCGAGTTAATTTACTATTAGTGCACATCAAATCTGGCAAGGGGATATAAGTAGTTTTTAATATAATTTTCCATGCTGATGTAACACTTGCTTGCTCAACATGTGGAACAGGTTCGGTCAAAGTCGCTGTTGATAACATTGACACGAGCTGTGTTTATGATGTCCACAAGATGGCGCCGAGAGGTTAAAATCTCTCAGGGACATGACTGTAGAATTCAGAGCAACTAATAAAATAAGAAAGATACAAAACAGACGTAAAGACACTTAATATTAAAACAGTATTTACATGAGGTATGCTAGTTATGTCCATGTAAGGCGCGAAAGGCACTCACGCGCTTCTTCAGACAAGCTGAGGAGTTGATTGATCGAGGATCTATGCGGTATTTCTCTTCTAAGTACACTTTGATATAATGTTGGTTATATTCCACGCCGTTCTATCAGTTGGAGTTTCTCTCATTGTCAGTGGGTATTTCCTCCAGTGTCATCTGCTCATGCCTTTCTGAGTTATTAATAATCTCTCCCTCGCGCCCTGAACTGCGCGCGCTACCGACAAACATAAATCTGCGAGTTATCACGATTTAAAATTATATAATGGAGTTGTCATTGCAAATAATAATAATAATAGACTATTTCATTAATTGTCATGAAAAATAAATACAATTTAAGTAATTTAAGTATTTATTATTATTTATTATTTTATCAATTTTCAAAAATCATCCTTTTTTATTGTGCATTCCAATTAATCTCAATCAAACTACATGCAGTTGGGTTGTTTTGATTAGGTAAAAATAACAAAAATATAGCTGACTAACACAATAAAACAGTAAAAACGTACCAATAAAAATTGCTTTTTGAAAATGTAAAAAAAATGAAATTATCTGTTTTTGAAAATAAACTTTTCATTATTTATATATTATATACACACACACACACACATACATATATGCATACACATATGCGCCCAGGTCATTTCTTTGGAGAATATTTTTTACATTATGACTATACTGGCAGACTTAAAATGGTCTGTAACTTCACTCTGTATGTGATGTAGTTGGGTTTGTGTAAATATTGGTTGTCTCTCGATGAGGAGACGGCTGGACTCTGTTACGTGTGTGTGTGTGTGTGTGTGTGTGTGTGTGTGTGTGTGTGTGTGTGTGTGTGTGTGCATTCATAAGGCAAGTTATAATTAGCACGTATTGGGATGACTGGGGAGGGGTCACGTTTTCCTCTAAAGGTTCAGAAGAAAAAGAGAATAAAGTTAATGTGAGTGAGAGAAAGAGGGACAAGTATTGTGGATTTGTTTGCATGTGTTTTTAGGGGGGTCGGGGGCCAAATGTATCGGTGAACAACAGGGTGACAACACAGACATGGGAGGGTCGAGTTAAAGAGAGAGAGAGAGAGAGGGGTGGGGGCACAGACAGAGAGATTTATTTCCACAGCTGCCCGTGAAGCTCCCGTCCCACACTCGTTTTTAAAGGTGAGAGAGGGTCTAAGAAAGATTTAACTCGGAGAAAGTGGACAGATTAAACAGACAGTATGGATACTTTGGCTTTAGAGGCCACGCTGCCCAAAAAGGCTCAGAACGGAGCCGTGGCACCAGCCCCTGCCAAACGCAAGCCCGCTAAAAAGACTAAGAAAGCTGTGGTCTTTTTCGAGGTGGAGATTCTGGACGCCAAGACGAAGGACAAGCTCTGCTTCCTGGACAAGGTAGGAAACATGTTTACTTTCACTGCATGCATTACTCAACTCTATATCATCTTAAACAGCGCTTTCTCAAATGCAACTTCGTCTTAATTAAACATCTGCATGGGATGTTTGTGCTGGGAACATTTGATTTGAGATGCCTCCGCAGGCGTATTTAGTATCGTTAACATACTATAATATTTTTTTATTATTTAAATTAGCTTTTCTGTTTTTATTTTATTTTTAACTTACAGTTTCAGCAATTTAGATGTGCTTTTATGAATTAGTTATGTAGTACTTTGACTTGAAATAAATAGAAATGAGAAAGCTTGTGGCATCCACGTGAAATAAAATATAGTAGTCAACATTTGAAGTGGTTAAAAGTTAATCAAAGTTGTCCTAAGACAAGAATGCATTTCGGTTTTAGGACAACTTTGAAAGGTTTTGATCCGCTTCAAATGTTGACTAGTGTAAACTTTCAATGTTTAATGTTTATTTTGAGAAGCCGAAATGTTTTAATGTTTTTTAGCTTCATTTATATTTAACAATGTGCCACAAAGCAATTAAAGAACTGCAGAAAAGCTAAATTGCGATTAAAAAAGTGTGACTAGCTCAATAGAAACGGCTTTTAAACCTCAAATCAATGTTAGTTATCAACTGTCCGTTTACAGATACTGCTTGCAACCATTAGCTTCGGTCAATTCGCTCTTTAATCACTCTTGATCATTCTCAAGCGAATGCACGTGCGTTTACCGCTGTGAAATCCTCATCCCTAGAGTGGTGCTATCTATAGAAACTCAGGGTAGCCTGCTGCCTCGAGGTCTTCCTGTAATGGAGCCGCGCTGCAGGATTATCGAGGATTGCACGCGTATGTCCTCGGATTAGCTGCCGCTTCCCCGGTGATGTCACTGTGAGCTCATGACATCACAGAGGAATGGAACCCTGCGGCGGTGACATCATGCGCAGAAGGAAAGGTGCTCATGACATCACAGAGGAATGGAACCCTGTGGTGGTGACATCATGCGCAGAAGGAAAGATGCTCATGACATCACAGAGGAATGGAACCCTGCGGCGGTGACATCATGCAGAAGGAAAGGTGCTCATGACATCACAGAGGAATGGAACCCTGCGGCAGTGACATCATGCGCAGAAGGAAAGATGCTCATGACATCACAGAGGAATGGAACCCTGCGGCGGTGACATCATGCGCAGAAGGAAAGATGCTCATGACATCACAGAGGAATGGAACCCTGCGGCAGTGACATCATGCGCAGAAGGAAAGATGCTCATGACATCACAGAGGAATGGAACCCTGCGGCGGTGACATCATGCGCAGAAGGAAAGATGCTCATGACATCACAGAGGAATGGAACCCTGCGGTGGTGACATCATGCACAGAAGGAAAGATGCTCATGACATCACAGAGGAATGGAACCCTGCGGTGGTGACATCATGCGCAGAAGGAAAGGTGCTCATGACATCACAGAGGAATGGAACCCTGCGGCAGTGACATCATGCGCAGAAGGAAAGATGCTCATGACATCACAGAGGAATGGAACCCTGTGGTGGTGACATCATGTGCAGAAGGAAAGATGCTCATGACATCACAGAGGAATGGAACCCTGCGGCGGTGACATCATGCGCAGAAGGAAAGGTGCTCATGACATCACAGAGGAATGGAACCCTGTGGTGGTGACATCATGCACAGAAGGAAAGATGCTCATGACATCACAGAGGAATGGAACCCTGCGGCAGTGACATCATGCACAGAAGGAAAGATGCTCATGACATCACAGAGGAATGGAACCCTGCGGCGGTGACATCATGTGCAGAAGGAAAGATGCTCATGACATCACAGAGGAATGGAACCCTGCGGCGGTGACATCATGCACAGAAGGAAAGATGCTCATGACATCACAGAGGAATGGAACCCTGTGGTGGTGACATCGTGCGCAGAAGGAAAGATGCTCATGACATCACAGAGGAATGGAACCCTGTGGTGGTGACATCATGCGCAGAAGGAAAGATGCTCATGACATCACAGAGGAATGGAACCCTGCGGCGGTGACATCATGTGCAGAAGGAAAGATGCTCATGACATCACAGAGGAATGGAACCCTGTGGTGGTGACATCATGTGCAGAAGGAAAGATGCTCATGACATCACAGAGGAATGGAACCCTGCAGCAGTGACATCATGCGCAGAAGGAAAGGTGCTCATGACATCACAGAGGAATGGAACCCTGTGGTGGTGACATCATGTGCAGAAGGAAAGGTGCTCATGACATCACAGAGGAATGGAACCCTGTGGTGGTGACATCATGTGCAGAAGGAAAGATGCTCATGACATCACAGAGGAATGGAACCCTGCGGTGACATCATGCGCAGAAGGAAAGGTGCTCATGACATCACAGAGGAATGGAACCCTGCGGCGGTGACATCATGCACAGAAGGAAAGGTGCTCATGACATCACAGAGGAATGGAACCCTGCGGCGGTGACATCATGCAGAAGGAAAGAGTAGCTCCAGACAACTGAACATTTAAAGATGTTTGGAGGGAAAGGAATTATCGGCTCAGCAGATGATTTAAAGGGATACTCCACCCCAAAATTAAATTGTGTCATTAATCACTTACCCCCATGTCGTCCCAAACCTGTAATCGGAGCACAATTTAAGATATTTTGGATAAAAACCGGGAGGTTTGTGACTGTCCCATTGACTGCCAAGTAAATAACACTGTCGAGGCCCAGAAAAGTATTAAAGACATCGTCAAAAAGCGACGAGAATACTTTTTTACACAAGGTAGAAAAAAAAACGACTTTATTCAACAATTCGTCTCCTCCCGTCACCGTAGCACCATTTTGGAGAATATCCTTTTGGACACAAATAGCATACGCTCTTCTGTGTCAACCGTACCGCGCGGATATGTCTTCTACATTATTTATGCTTTGATTTAAACGAAAACAGCGTATCCGTGTGTTGTGGCTCAAACAGAAGAGCGTACGCAGTCCAGCGGATATTCTCCAAAATGGCGCTACGCTGACGCAGAGGAGACGAAGTGTTGAATTAAGTCATTATTTTAGTTTTCTTTACATACAAAATGTATTCTCGTCGCTTCATAACGTCACGGTTAAACCACTGATGGCAGATGGACTATTTTGACGATGCCCTAAATACTTTTCTGGGCCTTGACAGTGTAATTTACTTGACAGTCAAAGAAACGCATACTCCTCAGATAATATGTCCTCAGTTTCTAGGAGATTTTATAAGGCTGCAGGTTTCTAAGATCTCGCGGCTGTTTCGGAGATCTTAGAAAGACCTCGAGGTCTTCTGGGAGATCTGGTCAGCTGGCTGTGTTTGTGTTGGTGGGCTTGTTTGTTTGGTGTTTAGTGTCTCAGAACAGCTGCTGTACTAAAGCCACATCGCCTGGGATTGTAGCTATATTTACCCCTCATTTCTCACACACACACACACACACACACACACACACACTAACAACACATACACACACACACACACTACACACACACACACACACACACACACACACACACACACACACACCAACAACACACATACACACACACACTAACAACCACACACACACACACACTAACACACACACACACGCACACACACACTCTTACACACACACACACACAACACACACACACACACACTAACAACCACACACACTGGTGTTTGTTTGATTGGCAGGTTGAGCCCAATGCCACTATCGGGGAAATCAAGTCCATGTTCAACAAGAGCCGTGAGTATAAACAAGTCTCTGATCTTCACTCAGCTAACGAGTAAGAGCCTAATCTATCAAACTGATGTATTATTCATTTAGCGAGGAAAGTCACTGGGTAAATGTGCTTACTTTTCTTGAAAATAATGTCAAGAAAGTGATGCTAAAAATTTAACAATATTTCACAGTATTACATTTGACTCTATTTTTGATCAAATAAATGCAGCCTTGGTGAACAGAAGACGTCTTTCAAAAATACAAAACATATCTTACCTTACCAAAACGTGTGTATGTTTAAAGTGTTTATGTTTAATGTGTGTTTACAGTACTGTAATTGTTTGTTTCAGACCCTCAGTGGTATCCGGCCCGCCAGTCCATTCGTTTGGATCCCAGTACGTATTAAAGTTGGATTATTATGAGTCCATTATCTGGACACTATCTTTTGACAGCATTATAAGAGATCCATGCTGTTTCTTTAAGATGATATAAGTTGTTTGTGCTGTGGGTCTCTGTTTTCTAAGATTAGCAGCACAATTAAAACATTATGGTTCTTGTGGTCAAGTTATTATACATCTAGTGGAAGGGGTGAAATGTGTTTTCTGTGGTTCAACATACATTGTACAGAAGATGACTGTTTCTGTTAGCTGGCATGTGCTGATGCATTATGGGTTTGTTGTGCAGAAGGGAAATCTTTGAAGGACGAGGATGTGTTGCAGCACCTGCCTGTGGGAACCACAGCAACCTTCTACTTCAGAGACCTGGGGTCCCAGATCAGCTGGGTCACGGTGAGAGACCTCACACACACACACACACAGAGAGACACACACACACACACAGACACACACACACACACACACACACACACACACACACACACAGACACAGACACACACACACACACACACAGACTCACAGCCAAAAAACACATGAGGTGGTTTTCAGCCAATTCAAAAAAGGAATATTTAGTAAAACTGCAATGGAAACATTTTTTCCCGCATTTGCAGGTCACAGGGCGTATGTAAAGTCACGTGATCATTCTTGAATGTACTATAAGCTCCAAGAAACACTTCATACGTGGACGCTCTTGAATATAAGGGGCCTTTTCTTTTAATGCTTAGATAATGTACACTGCACACGTCTGCGGCGCAGTGTGGCTCTGATACAGCCACTGAAGCTAACTCTCAGCGATGCTTGTGTTTATACCAGCCCTGCCACGCATGTAAAGATACACGCATACACCTCCTTTGAATAAATATAGCCAAAATCCTTTGCCATGACTTATCACGAGAGTTTTAGTCGCATAACATAGGTTAATGGAAACGCCGTCATTTCGAAATACTTTTTTATCGACATTTATTGCCACATTTTTGCGCAAATCTGTAATAATAAAAGCCAAGCCTAAACAAGCAGCATGTGGGAAATGTGTGAAGCCTACCCTAGTAATAAAGTGCGATATTTAAAATAAATTTATTTCATACTAAGTATAGTTCAAATCTATTAACATATTTACTGACAGATAACTCAAGACTGATATAAAAACTATAAATTGGAGTTCTACTTGTGCATTATGCACATTTCTTATTATCAAGTCTTAAATGTGTTTTAATGTCACTTTTAATGATAATTGTATGATCTTTGAATAATATCGGTCTTTAAATGCAAGATATTTAAAGTGTACCTGAAGTATACTTGCAATAGTTCCACTTCAGCACAATCATTGTAAGCACTAAGTATATCTTTACTTGTACTTTAGCACTACTTCTGCACAATTAAAGTGTGTTAAGTACAACATTAGTTCTTCCAATTTAAGTATACCGGTTTAGTAAACTAAAAGTACAATTGCAGGGCATTTTATTAAGCACATCGATATGAAAGTGTATTTGTAGTATACTTGGCATGAAATACATGTATGTCAAGTATATTTATTTTTCTCTAGGGTATACAAACCAAGTTTTGTTGTGTTCCCAGTCTCTCTCATTCATGATGCATCCTGAGATGTTATACATTGGAACATATTTACATCACATGATTTATGTATTGGTGGTGCTTTGATAAACCTCGGCGAGAGCTGTGTCTAATGTCATGGCTTGACTCTATTATATGTGCTTAACGTCAGTGTTTATCCGGCTGCGTGTTAATCTGTCCGTTTAGTGTCTGTCACATTATCTGTGTGAGAGCATGAGATATTTATAACCTGGAAACATGAACGCGCTTCCTACAGCAGACGTTATAACGTGTGATCATCTCTCTCAGGTGTTTCTGACGGAGTACGCCGGCCCGCTGCTCATCTACCTGATGTTTTACTTCAGAGTCCCGTTCATTTATGCACCTAAATATGACTTTACCACCAGCAAACACTGGGTTGTGCAGTAAGTACAGACGCAATATAACATGCTTTTCATTTCACATCTGTGACCCTGGAGCACAACACCAGTCGCTGGGGTATATTTGTAGCAATAACCAAAAATACATTGCATCGGTCAAAATTATTAATTTTTATCTTATGCCAAAAATCATTAGGATATTAAGTAAAGATCATGTCCCATGAAGATGTACATTTCTTACCGTAAATATATCAAAACTTCATTTTGATTAGTAATATGCATTGCTAAGAACTTCATTTGGACACCTTTAAAGATGATTTTCTTAATATTTAGATGTTTTTGCACCCTCAGATTTTCAAATAGTTGCATCTCAGTCCGATCCTAACACACCATACATCAATGGAAATATTATTTATTCAGCTTTCAGATGATGTATTAATCTCAGTTTCGGAAAATTGACACTTAAGACTGGTTTAGTGCTCCAGGGTCACATTGTAGCAAAGCTGTCATGACAATAACAACAATCTCTAGACGAGTTAGCGTTCTATGTAAAGTACAGGAGAGGGCTGATGGGTGTGTAATCGAGTGTTTTTGTTGCTATAGTTTGGCGTGTATGTGTCACTCCTTCCACTACGTGAAGAGACTCCTGGAAACACTGTTCGTCCATCGCTTCTCGCACGGGACTATGCCTCTCCGCAACATCTTCAAGGTGAGAGAAACGGCTTCTTACGGAAATACATCTGCACGGTAGATGCATGCAGATTGAGACATAAAACGTCATCTTTAGATGTTTTATACACTGTCAAATATAAACGCATCGTTTTATGCATTGCCAAAGAGGGAAGTAGTAATGACCAATGCAATTGTGCTTTATGCAAAACATTGGGACGATAGGCAGGAGCAGCAGCAGCAGCAGAGAGCATGGTGGTGCAGCAGTAGTGATAGCAAGCAACAGCAGCAGTGAGTCAGCAGCAGCAGCAGCAGTTGTTGTGGTAGCAGCAGCAGTACAGTGGTAGCAGCAGTAGCAGCAGCAGCAGCAGCAGCCAGCAGCAGTTGCAGCAGCAGCAGCAGCAGCAGCAGCAGTAGTTGTTGGTGCAGCAGCAGCAGTCAGCAGTAGCAGCAGTAGCAGGAGCAGTGGTCAGGTAGCAGAGCAGTGCAGCAGCAGTAGCAGTTAGCAGCAGTGCAGCAGCAGTGGAGTAGCAGGTAGCAGTGCAGTAGCAGTGGTAGTTGAGCAGGAGTAGGTGGTGGTCAGTAGTAGCAGTAGTAGTAGCAGCAGTAGTGTAGTAGCAGTAGTAGTAGCAGTAGTAGCAGTAGTAGTAGCAGTAGTAGCAGTAGCAGTAGTAGTAGTAGCAGCAGTCAGTAGTAGTAGTAGTAGTAGCAGTAGTAGTAGCAGTAGTAGTAGTAGTCAGTAGTAGCAGTAGTAGTAGTAGTAGTAGTAGTATATGAATAGATGGATGTAACCGTCGCTGTAGAAAGTGGAAATAACTCTCACTGAAACTGGCAATTATTCAAGAGCACAAACGAGAAATCATAGCTTGAGCTGTGAAAAGTCATGACTTTTAATATAGAGAGAGAAAAAAAAAACTTGTTTTTGAGTATAATTTCACATAACTTGTCAGATGTAATTCATGCAGTGTGTTATTAAACAGTGTCTGTTACATATATCCGAGCAGCCCATGTCAGAGTGATATGTTTTAGATATTACTGGACCCTTGCAGTGATATTTGGTTGTGTGTTTTGCAGAATTGCATGTATTACTGGGGATTTGCAGCTTGGATGGCGTATTACATCAACCACCCGCTGTACACGCCACCCAGTGAGTCCACACGCATTCATACACTCATAAATAATCATACATTCAAAACATATAGTGCTGTCATACAATTAACGGCATGCACAATAAAAGGTTTGTTTACATGATATATGTGTGTGCACTGTGTATATATATTTCTGTTCTTATATTTCATATATAAAGATAAGAAATTCTTAAATGTATACATGCATGTTTGTGTATGTGACATATATCATGTAAACAAAACGTTTATTTTGGATGCCATTAATCGTTTGACAGCATAAATTTAAACACAAAACAGCCTTTTACATTGTATTAATATTTGACAGCGTAGTTTTCCTGTAGTTCTGATCATATAAGCAGGTCTTTCAGAAACATTATAAAGTGTGTTTGTGTTGCAGTCTACGGCGAGCAGCAGATCAGACTGGCCCTCGTCGTGTTCCTGGTGAGATCTGGATATTCATTAAAGGGTCATCAACTGTCTTTGTGTTTTGTACTGTTCTCTGAGGTCCACTTATAATGCGATCAAGATTTTTACATTAACACATAAATGAGTTTTTAATAGTACAGTGAAGGTCTAATGATCTCTTTATGATCAGTTCTGTCAGATCGGAAACTTCTCCATCCACATTGCCCTGAGAAACCTCCGGCCACCAGGTAAAGACGTCTGTAACTCACACCTAATGTTTCTTAACTCATTCAAAACTCATGCTTTTGTGTCCTTCTGCAGGATCGAAGACCAGGAAGATCCCATATCCCACTAAAAACCCCTTTACCTGGATCTTCCTGCTGGTGTCCTGCCCCAACTACACGTATGAGGTACGAGATCGCTGAATCATTAATGAACTGTCATCTCACAAGTCAAAGTTTGGTTCTTAGACAAACTCATGAAGGTGATGCTCAGAATCAGTCAGGTATATATCAGTAGCACAATCCTTTAAAGACTCATGAATTCAGGAAATTCACCTCAGAGTCAAAAGAAAAGTTGCACTAATGCAATTAATACCAGTGCTTTTTATGCATTGTGAAAATTCAGATGAATTATTATATGTGAATAATTATTGCCATGATGACAGCCCTTTTGCCAAAACTGGTAACACTGTACAATAACCCTCCTTAGTTAATGCATTAATTAACAATGAATAATACATTTGTTACAGTATTTATTATAAAATACAGCTGTTCATTATTAGTTCACGTTAGCTCAGGTTCATTAAACTATTAACATATACAGCTTTTGATTCTAAACATATATTAGTGCATATTTCAATATATAAGGTGTATATTTGTATATACGTGAATACATTTCCCATTACGGTAATACAGGAAAAATAACTAAATATATATAAAACTAATGAGGATTGAACAGAAAATGTGCTTCATTATTCTGAAAATAACATCAAAATGCAAAAAGAATAGTCCCAAAATATGCATAATTTGTGTTGAGGAAATGTTGTATTTAGATTTTTGGGTTGAATTATGGCCTGGATCTTACACCTATTTAAATTAGTTTGACTGTGATGATGTGTGTTGTGTATTTTTTTATTACATGAACTGAGTTTGTGTGCTTGTGTGTGTGTGTGCGTGCGTGTGTGTGTGTGCGTGTGTTTGTGTTGCGTGTGTGTGGTGCGTGCGTGTCTGTGTGGTGTGTGTGTGTTTGTGGTGCGTGCGTGTCTGTGTGCGTGTGTGTGTGTGTGTGCGTGTGTGTGTGCGTGTGTGCGTGTGTGTGTGTGTGTGTGTGTGCGTGTGCGTGTGTGTGTGTGTTGTGTGTGTGTGCTTGTGTGTGTGTGCGTGCGTGTGTGTGTGTGTTGTGTGTGTGTGTGTGTGTGTGTGTGTGTGTGTGGTGCGCGTGTGCTTGTGTGTGTGTGTGTGTGTGTGTGTGTGTGTGTGTGTGTGCATGCGTGTGCTTGTGTGTGTGTGTGTGTGTGTGTGTGTGCGTGTGCTTGTGTGTGTGTTGCGCGTGTGCTTGTGCGTGCGCGTGCGTGTGTGTGTCAAGCAGCTGGGCTCCTGGCTGGGCTTCACTCTGATGACCCAGTGTCTGCCCGTGGCCTTCTTCACGCTGGTGGGCTTCATTCAGATGACGGTGTGGGCGAAAGGAAAACACCGCAGCTACCTGAAGGAGTTCCGCGACTATCCCGCGCTGCGCTCGCCCATCCTGCCCTTCTTCCTGTAGGACCGAGTCACGCAGTATTTTTAACCTTTTCCTCTTCTCTCGTCCTCCCTTCATCATCTCTTTTATACTGTGTCCATTCGTCTCTCATGCATCTGCTCATCTCCTGAAACAGACTCTGATGAATAAAGTCAGCTCAGACCCAGGAGCCTCGCTCTAATGGCTCTATCTCGCCCTCTACGGGCTGATGATGTCTATCGTTTGGGAAATCTCATGAAAAACGCTCCAGAGCATGTCCGGATCATAATCAAGTCAATCAGAAGAAACAAATGAGAACTGTTACACAAAGAAAATCGAGCACATGTTAAGACCATGAAGAATTTTTGACATTATTTTCATAATTAAACTCCCTCAATTTTCATTGGCTGCTGTGATGTGAAAAAAAAAACAATTAGTGCACAACATGAACATGTTGCTTGTTGTCCTGAATTGATGATTGTAATAAAATCATTGTGTCTGGAGTCGGACAATGCACTTTTTTTTTTTGCATTACATTTATGAAAATGTGAAGGGAAATTGAAAAGTCAATACCAGTCCTTTAATAGTCATCTACTTATACATATAGCTAAATCATTTCCCCCAGACATGGACGTTTCTTCATTAGATCCCCCCATCTTGTCACGTAACATCTTAAAGAGGTAGTTCCCCTAAAAATGAAAGTCATTTACTCACCCTCAAGTTGTTACAAACAAAGGAAGACATGTGACCCTGGAGCACAAAGCCAGTCATAAGCAGCAGGTATATTTGTAGTAATAGCCAAAAATACATTGTATGGATCAAAATTATAATTTTTATTTTATGCCAAAAATCATTTGGATATTAAGATCATGTTCCATGAAGATATTTTGTAAATTTTCTACCGTAAATATATCAACTCAATTTTTGATTAGTAATACACTTTGCTAAGACCTTCATTTCTGATGGTTGAGGAAAGACCCCCCCCATGTTTGTAAAGCGCTTTGGGTGTACAGCAATACACAATAAAGCGCTATATAAATGCATCATTCATTCATTTGGACAACTTTAAAGGCAATTTTCTCAATATTTCGATTTTTTTCTGCACCCTCAGATTCCAGATTTTCACATAATTGTATCTCAGCCAAAAACTATCCTGTCATAACTACCCACACATCAATGGAAAGCTTATTTATAAATCTCAATTTTGTAAAATTGACTGGTTTTGTGTCCAGGGGCACATATTTTGAAGAATACAGATACAAGAGTATAGTTTTTCCATACTATAAAAGTCATTTGATTACCAACATCTTTCTGAATATCTTCTACGTTCAACAGAAGAAAGAAACTCAAGGGTTTTATAATAACTTGAGTGTGGGTAAATGTCTCAGTTTTGGATGAAGTGTCCCTTTAAAAAGCTCTGAGGGGAACCGGTCCAAACCCAGTATTTCCTCCGTGTCTTGTTTGCGCTCCGCTGCTGGGAATCATGTATTTTGAGTGCACTACATATACTGAGATCTCTGATGTGCACTGTGACGTCAGTAAAGACCTTTAGTTCTGCTTGACACTAGCAAGAGGACCTGAAGGAAGACCAGCGACTGTGTGATTCTTGCATGTGAAGCTAAAGGCAACTTAGCAGACGTCAAAACTGTTGACCTAACAATTTATATCAAATAAACACCGTCATGTGCTCGTGCTTTGTCTGTTTAGATGATAACAGACGTGTAGCATTTGATTATATTCTGCTGGATTGGTTTGGAAACATAACTGTTCGGTTTCTGGATAAGTCTTTGCTCATATGCATAAAAGTTTATTTCAGGACACTTAATAATGACACAAACTAATACTATACTTAATATATACCATCTTTCATACCCTTTTAAACACTCATCATGCATAGAAAATACACTTTTTTGAATTATGAAATTAATATATATAATAAATATCATGCATAGCCACATATATTAATAGATTTAATAATTAATTTCAAATGTTTTTATGTTAATATCCTCTTTATATGATATACTCAACTACGTTTATGGTCTCTTAAAATAGTACAAGTACATTATTACCATGCCATTAATAGCACTTTTTCCATATTAATAAAAATATAGCTCAAAAACTATACTTTGTGAATTCTTCATCTGCACACATATGAATGAATAATCCAATCATGTGTTATTAGTGTATTTACAGTAACCTGCAGGGGTTTATTTAATACATCTCTACTGTATTTGTCATGAAACAGTAATAGTATATATAATAATTATGTAAAGTGATCATAGCACACTTAAAGCAATGTGATTATACAATACTTTGACTACACAAAGTCAATTTCAGGTGCATGTATATCAAGTGTACTTAAGCGGCACAATAGGGGAAATGTACTTATTACACTATTAATATATTAATTTAAATAACTATATAAAGGTGTACTAACATTGATCAATTTTTAATCATTCAAAGCACTTTTAAGAAATGCACTAATAATAGACCTCTGTATTTTTGCTGTACGATACGTTTTCAATGCACTAAAAACTCATCAGCTGTATTTTGTATCATTTTGCAATTGTGCATATATTTTTAACTCCTTAACTGTCGCCGTCCCGTATACGGGACGCCAAACTTTACTTCAATATATTACCATTAAATTTTAATCTAATCATGACAAACTATATATCGTTGGAAAGGTCCAAGACTCCTAAATAGATATTGTACCACTGTTTGTTGTAAAAAATGATGTAGGAGCAGTAATAGATTAATTTATGACAAGAGCGCACCTCAAAACATATACACCATAACAGGAGCTCTGATCTTTGACACAAAAATTCTATTCGCTTTCCTTTTTTCCTATCACATGTTTTAGTAATCATCATATATTTGAAAGCTTATAATCTCAAAATTCATCCTGTGAAACCGTTTTGAAATCGGACATTGCGTTACCATAGAAATGGTACTTTAGAATCTTTTAGCAGGCTCCTCCCCTTTAGTGGGAGGTGTCATATTCCAAATGTATTACGGTCTTATAGAATCACAACTTCTTATAATCGTGACAAAATACATATCATTGGAAAGGTCTGAGTCTCAAGATTCCATATTTGGTGGTCATTTTGTGATAAGAGTAATAGTGGGAGAGAAATTGATACATTTGTGACAGAAAAGTGCATACAAAAAAATTCAATGGGGTTTGAATGGCACCCGGTGGCTGTTTGTGGTATAACGCCTAAACAAAATTGCATAGTGACCTCAATTTTTGATATATCAACTTCAAATTTGAAACACAACTTATATGGCTTTAATTTTATGCCAAATTTGGATTAAAACATATTTTGTAAAATATTTTATATAATATACAATAATAATTGTACATTACATTTTATTTACAGTAAATTTAAACTTGTATAACTTTTTTTAACTTTCATTTTTTGAAATGATTTCACTTCTGCAATAATCTGCTGATTGTCTTCTTTAAAAAGAGACCAACCTTAGGTCTGTATTCAAAAGCATTCATGAATTATAACAATTTAACTTTAAATAGTGCACTTTCAAGTTTTTCAAAAAGGGGGGGTGACAGTTAAGGGGTTAATTAGTGTATTTATAGCGTATGACTTTTACCATTGTATTTAGCACACAACATAAGAAAGTATTTGTTTAGTGCGTTCACCTGCGTTAAGAAAATGCTCCATCCGTGTTTTGAGAGCTCATAAAGTAATCTTTATTATTGAGAGAGCTGTTTATATACAGACACTGATGGAGACGAGGGGGGGGTGTTTATGCTGCATTGGCCTCGATCCTCTTTTTCCTCAAGTTCAGTCTCCTCTCTCGCTCGTACTCTCTCATCCGCATCACATAACTGCAAAGAAGAGGAGAAACTCAATGAAACAAACACTGAGCGAGCAAGAAAACACATGCCTACTTACAATTACACTTTAGTAATAAGATAAATCAATGTATTGATGCATTATTAAGCTTTGGAATGATAGAATCATATTTATTTGAACTCTAAGTACTATTGCAAGCTAATATGCGTTCACACACGTCAGATGTGATATGGAGAAACCAGTGACACGTCTACATCCGCAGCAGTGTGACTGAGCGCTGTTTCTTACTCCTGATGTTCGCAGTAGTCCCAGTCGTGTCTCTCGTGTTTGCAGGCGAGGAAGTTGGGGAAAGTGTCTCTCTTGCACTTGAGGAGTTTGAGCAGGTGGTGTGCGCAGTAGTCGCGCTGCTCCACCGGCAGCATGGCCAGATTCATCTGCTCCTGCGTCGCCACCATTTCTGAAACAACACAATGACCCCGCACTAAAACACCAACCATACATCATCCTTACAGTGTTATTACATTACAGGGGGGACACGATGGGACGGGTCAATACACACATGATGCTAAATCATACTAATCACATTCATTTTACAGTATTAAACTAATAAACGTATTTGTCAGGCATGCTTAAATGAATCAGGTAACAGTAGAGCTTAATGTGCTTTAAATACACACAAGCCGTGACTATATATGTTTCTTCAATAAATCTGATATTTTACCTGAATATTGTCTGTTCTATTATTATAGATATTTAACCACGTTCATGTTGGCTGTGCACCTGCACAAAGACAAAACTGAATCTAAGCTTTTAACTTATTAATGTAATTGTTTTCACAATAAACTGGTGATTATAAGCGATTTTAATAAATGTGTTTTGAACATACAATTATTAAAATGAAATCAATCAGAAACCAAAATATGATACTTTTCTTGCCTGTTGCATATATTTATGACTCACAAATATGCATCAGCTTACTAGTTAAAGTTAATACTGTGCAATCCAAACAAAAGGACATTTAAATACATATTTATACTATTTAAATACGGCTCCTTTTTTGCATAAACAGCTTATATTAGTCTTAACAAGATAGCCAGTCTATTTGATTACTTGAAGTCTTTTAAATCGGTTATAAAAAGGTAGATTGGTCTATTTTAAATCAGTAAAGACTGATCACTTTACTGCTGGTCTGTGTTTATGCAGCTGGCGCCTGCTATAATAGAGTTATATATGAAGATATTAGAGTTATACCGACACCGGCCCCACACGGATACAGGTAATAACTTCATCTAAACAGACATGTTTTGTGGTTCAGAGTCACTCTGAGGAGCTGGAGACTCGCTGGTCATGTTTAGAGACTGTGTGGAAGTGCCGGGGAGAGTCTGGAGTGAGCTGCGGAGGGTCACCTCTCTCTCGGCGCTCGGGGAAGCCCAGGTGAGGGTCGTACGCGGACGGCTTCCTCGGGTCTGGCGTCGTGTCGCTTTCCGTGATGTAGCTCCGCACGAGGTGTGACCCCATTCTGAACTATATCCTCACTGACTGCAAACACTGCTTAACTTACAACCACAATAATTGCGCTTACGATGGAGAAATCAAACCAATTCTGCCCACTGCCATTCGGTCACCTCCAGAAACCCTCTGATGTTTCCGGCCTGCGCCGGAAGTAAACACGCGCAACGAGTAACACGCTCCTGAAGGTCCTCGACACTCATTACTCGTTCCGCCTCGAGCCTCCTTAAAAGCTGTAACAAATATTTAAACTCAAAATCAATAAAATCAATCGCTGATATTGCTGTTTTAAATATATATATATGAATATTATGTTACACATAAACTAAATTAAATAATTGATTCGCTTTAGACTTTGATTCATATATCGACATAACACATATTTTCCACATCTCTTTAATAAATTGCAATAAAATCAATTTAGTTAGATGAATGTTTGATTTCTTACGCAGATAAACTACTTATGGCTTTAATTAAATAAAATTAAAGAAGCGAATCAAATATGAGCTTTTTATAAACTACATAATAATAATACATAGTAATTGTAATAATAAAAAGACGCGTTAAAACAAACATAATATATGAATAAATATATAAATGTATATAAATAAAACGACATTTGCAAGTGCACATGTGCACGTGACAGCCCGCCGCAGAAATTCAAAAACTAACGGTCAGTCAACTCGCGCTGATCCATTTAATTTATTTGATGGATTAATGTGTGTATTTATGATTCATAAAATATGAATATCATTGTCAGACCTAGTTAAACAGAATTGGATGTGGACGTGAATGTTTTATTTATTAACAGACTAACAACTGGATACATGTAGGCCTATCCGCAAATTTGTTTTGTGGTAAGTTACTAATGTTTACTTAAAATAGTAAGGTTAATTGAACGTTTAGTTTAAGTTGGTAAATTTACTTGTTTGAGAAAGTTAATTTCTACTATAGAAAGAGGGGAAATACATTTTCTTTATTAATGTTAATGTCGGCAGAAGCGTCATGACCATTCAAAAGTGACGGCACGAGCCCCTCAGATTTTTGAGCGAAGTGGATTTTGAAAGCAGCTTCCAAAAGACAAAAACAAATTAATATTATATTAACACATTAGATTAATATTTTCTATATTTAATACAATCACACCAGCGTGATTAGAACGTTCAGTTCGCTGGCTGGTAGACACGTTTGTGCATTATAACCAATCACACACGATTCTGGTGAGCTTTTGAATTCATCGACCAATCAGAAGTGTTCAGATGAGTCATCGTTAAAATGCCGGTGTTTTCTTCACTTGTTCGCTGACTGAATACCTCTTTCTGGCGAATTCTCTCCTCAGAAACAACAAAGTGCAAACGTGTGTACGAATATGTAAGTAAGATATTAATTTCACTGTGTAAACAGCTTCAGTGATTTTAATGGGAGTTTTTGAGAGTGCTTGAACTCTAGACTGTCAGTGAA
Source organism: Gymnocypris eckloni scoliostomus (assembly GCA_027564155.1). Classification (NCBI taxonomy): domain Eukaryota; kingdom Metazoa; phylum Chordata; class Actinopteri; order Cypriniformes; family Cyprinidae; genus Gymnocypris; species Gymnocypris eckloni. The sequence goes on from CM050416.1 coordinate 36,312,961, forward strand.
AATGTTCTTTGATAATGTAAATATGATTTGCTCTCTTTCTGTACAATGAAAGTGTTATGATTAGTACCTTAACTTACAATATTTGTATTCACATTAAATATAAAGTCAGTCGTATTAAAATATGGTATGGCATGACACCCATATCTGTTAATGAAGTAAACAGACAGGTTTGTATGCATAGTTATTAGATTACGTTAGGTTGCTTTGACCACGCCCACTAGATCAACATAATCTATACAATCTATAATAATGAGTGCATGACACCCCTGACTGTCGGGCACACATTTCACATCAACACATGTATTTAACAACATAATCTTATAATTTAATATGAGAGTAATAGACATTCAATTTAATGTTTCTGGCAGGACTGTAAGAGATTAAAAACTCTGTCAGAATGAGAAATTACACTGGTTATTCTTAAATTATAATAATCATAATGTGCAGATTCCAGTTGAAAGTGGTTTTCATCTCTTCTCTCACTGTCACAGACACCAGGTGTTGGGCTGGTAGAAGACAACCTGACTTTGATTACTGATAGAGATCATCCTCTCCATCATCTCTGAAATGACCCCCAGAGCCTTGGCCTGACCCCTGACCTTCACCTGACTGAGGTGCTGTAGGAAACCTGACAATGGGTCAAAGAATGAAAGACAGAGAGGCATTTTAGTTCACAAAATGAGGTATGAAGTGGCATGAGGTATTGATTTGTGTGTTTGAGTACCTAAAGTTCCCAAATCCACGGCTTTGCTGAAGAGTCTGAGAAAACATCTCGTATTTCCGAATGTCATTATCGCTGACAGAACGACGAGCAAATCTCATGGCTTCCTCAAAATGATCCTTTCTGATCTCAGGCACCGGGTCATAATCATCATCCTGGAAACAGGTACGAAGGTATGATGCACAGGTTTGAAGTCACCAGGATACATGCTCCTTTTTTAGATTATATCATTCTCTAAGTACACAACACAATATACAGTATAAAACATTTTAAAACCTTATACTATTATTATATATATAAGTAGTCTAACGTTAAGACACATCAATGTGAAGCTGAGGGTTCTGACCTATCATAAATATGAGAAAAATATGCATCTGGTCTGCTCAACATGAGATAAAACACACAAGGATTGTTGTACAACATCTGACCTTTGATTAGTGAGACAAAAAAAAAGCAATAATATCATAAGTTTTGCTTCTTCAGCTCAAATCACAAACCAAAACTGTATTTTCTCAGACTGGTCCAGTAAATGCACATGCCCATTGTAGGGTAAACTAACAGAAAAACACTGAAAGGAGATGTGGAAAGGACCACGTGTTCTTCTTTGTGCATGCATGTTCAGGAACCAGGATTTTACTGCTCTCTTAGTCTCCAACCCACCATGGTGCAGTGGCTTTTTTCAATCACATGCGCACTAACCATAGCAGTCTCTTTCTTGGCTTGGCGCTGTCTCTCAGCATGGATCTCTGCCTCTATAGCTTCTCTTATAGCAAGCTTACAGGCCCTCTGACAGATCTCAGTTAGGTCTGCTCCTGAGAATCCCTCAGTTATCCTGGACAGATATGCCAGGTCTACATCCTGAAAAACACACAAAGAAATGCACAGGTAGTGGTGCTTTCATGTGGAGATGCATGTATACATAGTTTGTGTGTAAATTACCTTAGCGATAGGGGACTTGCGGAGGTTGGCGCGCAGGATGGCACTGCGGGAGAGCATGTCAGGTAGAGGGATATAAATCAATTGATCCAAACGACCAGGCCTCAGGATTGCAGCATCAATGATATCAGGCCTAAGAGTAACAGACAGGACTCTGAGCACTTGGCCTCTTTACTTTATCCTCACTTTATCCCCTGCCAGAAAATGCAAGCACAAGCGACAAACGTCGTTGTCACCTGTTGGTGGCACCAATGATAAAGACGTTCTTCTTATTGGTCATTCCATCCATTTCTGTCAAGATCTGGTTGATGACCCTGTCAGCCGCACCTCCTGCATCTCCAGCCCCGCCACCTCGTGCTTTAGCAATAGAGTCCAGCTCGTCAAAGAACAGAATGCATGGGGCCGCCTGCCGTGCCTGATACCACAACAACACAAGCAGTGTGTGATATATATCACAATGAGATCTGGAAAATTGAAGATTGACACAAGCAGCACATCTGGAACGCATGTTACTACCAAGTATAAACTGCAATATGTCTTGGCTGAAGGATGTTAAAACCAGGTGTAAGCAGTGCTATAGTCTTTGATAACAGTTTGTTCACCTTATCAAACACATCTCTGACATTTGCCTCTGATTCACCAAACCACATGGTGAGCAGCTCTGGGCCTGCAATCAATACAAAATATAGAAAGCAGTGTTTCCCACAGGATTATGTGAGACTTGTGGCGGCAGGTGACGTCACATATTCATTTGTTTATTTATGACATAATTGCGTCAAGTTTGCGTTAAAGACAAGTTTTGGCACTTTGGATCCGTTCTACTCTCTGAACTGTCATAGACTGTAATATAACTGAAAGCCAAGTCTTCCAACTCAATGATAGCTAAGGTTTGTCTAACAAAAGTCTCTACGTTTGTCAGTATGTACCTTTTATGGAAAAATGTCACTAAAAGGGTCTGAAAGTTGCTAAATATGGTGCTAAATTCATGCTTGTGTGTGTGTACAAATAAATCAATGTATGGGAAACACTTTAACTTTAGTTTCTCTCACAAACACATACCTTTTATAGACACAAAGTTGGCCTTGCACTCATTGGCAATGGCTTTAGCTAGTAGTGTTTTGCCGCATCCAGGTGGACCATAGAACAGAACCCCTCGAGATGGAGTCATTCCAAATTTTAGAAATTTATCAGGATACTCCACTGGATACTTAACACAGAGAGAGTCAAAGTGAATTAGAGAGAGAGTGAATGACCATTTCATACCTGTGTTTGTATGTTTGTGGTTTTACCTGGACAAGCTCCTGTAATTCTCGCTTCACCTCATCGAGTCCTCCAATGTCCTCCCAGTTTACCTGTGGAACCTCCACCAACGTCTCCTCAGAGCAGATGGGTTACTCTGACTCAGAGACCACTGGAAGAGACAGAAACCAATCGATGTAATTCTCACTGGAAATAATAATCTATTTAATGATGGTTTCTCCTAGACAGATTGAGGTTGACAGCAAATATGAATATTTTTTCTCTTCTATAGAGTACTGTTTCTCAGGTTTTTATACGGAGAAAAGAACCCATGAATTCTTGAAGACTGTGTCTTCTCTAGAGTTTCAATGGGCAGTGTATACATGTGCAGTTTTAATTAAGATACAGCAGGATTTTGCATAGCTGCTCTACAGCTTTCATCTGTCAGTCCAAGTATGCATAATACATCACAATGCATAATCTTAGTATATTATTATGCATAATAATTAGAAGGATTTCCTGAAGCCAGTAGCCTCATAGGCAGCATTCCAACACAACATTAAATGAGATTATATATAAAAAAAGATGGTTTATTGTTTGAATGTCTAGGAGAAACATCTGAGAGTTGCTACTTAACGATCTCTCTGGATTTCTCACCAAGAGCAACATCTGAATAATAGATTTGCCCTTTGGGATGGAAAAGATTTTAAAATCGAAGCATAATCTGTGTGTGTGCAATGTTGAAGCTGGCCTATATGTAGAGGTCTACTCGGGTCCTAAAATCTGTACCTGACCTAAATCACTTCTTACCCAAACCCGACATGCATACATTCGTTTTTTAAAAGAAATAGCTGACCCGAGATGACCCAATAAAATTAGACCGAGTCTCACATGACCCTGTGGCATTTATTTTCTAACACAACTAGACCTGAAAAGTAAACAGCATTGATGTGTGCACAGCCTGCAGTCAGTAAGGAAAAATCCTGGTGTCCTGCAGGCTGATTTGGGTGCTGCTTCATTACTTTCATTTATTTACTTATTCATTATAACTTTATATTGTTTCCCACCTGATGGATACAAGTTATTTCTGAGTTCAGCTTTCAGTTGTGACCAGTGGATTGGAAAAATAAATGTGATAGGTTCATAAAAATAGCCTAATAAATCATGTATTCACTTGTGTTGTCTGCAACGCTTCCGAACACAAAAAAGAAAAGCCCTGCATGAACACACAGAGTGATGAAGCCATTGGCTTTTCCTGATGTATTTCCTGATACATCTTTCTGATGTGTCATATCTATAAGATGGATTTCTGTGTGCGAGGTTACAAACGTTTGTTCCTTTTCTACGTGCGTTTCTCAAAAATGCACTTAAAATGAATGCACAAGTATGTATCTGGGAAACTGTAACATCATTTGGGTTTTATCGGGTCCATTTGAAAAAAAAACACATTTATTTTAAATTACCTGAGACCTGATGCCACTAAATTTGAACCCAACCTGTGTCCGAGGCACTTGTCGAAGTATTGGACCCATTCCCCCTTGGGTCACGGGTTTGACCTCAAATTTCGGATCAAAGTGGATCTGTGAATCTCTACCTTGAAGTCATCCATGGTGACGGCCATTGAGTTGAGAATGTCTGCATCGATGCTGTCATCCTCCAGATCAATTAGGTTCATCTTTTTGCGGATGGCCTGCAGCGCTGCCTCTGAACACAGAGCGGCCAAATCTGATCCCACGTGCCCATGTGATTCAGCAGAGATCTACCATAAACAGAAACGTCCAAAATGTTATCAAATATCTGACATGAATTAGACCCTCCATCACTCTCATCATCCTCACCAGTTCCAGGTCCACATCATCCGATAGTTTCATGTTCTTGGTGTGAATCTGTAAAATTTCCAGCCTACCGGTGGAATCAGGGATGCCAATGTCAATCTCTCGATCAAAACGACCTGCAACACAACTTTTACAATTGAACTTTCTGTAGAAAGTGTATTTTGGTCCATTCATTTGTTGATGCAGATAACTCTCGGCATGAATGTTTTGAATCTGCATATGTGTAAGTTCGCACCAAAACGACGAAGAGCAGGATCCACACTGTTGGGTCTGTTTGTGGCTGCCATAACTACAACATGAACCCGTTGTTTCAGGCCATCCATCAGGGTGAGCAGCTGAGAGACGATCCTCCGCTCAACTTCACCATGAGTCTACAGACATGGCATAACCATCAAACCAGTGACAAACATCAGACTGTACACAGTAACACTCCTGTTTCTCTTCCGCCTCCTTACCTTCTCTCGTTTCGGAGCGATTGCATCCAGCTCATCGATGAAGATAATAGCAGGGGCATTTTTTTCGGCCTCCTCGAAAGCTTTTCTCAGGTTGCTCTCAGACTCTCCTGCCAGTTTACTCATGATTTCAGGACCTGGGATACAAAAGCAACAGCGTACGCCTGAGGAAATGCATCCTGGAAACTGCATAAAGTCCTGGGAATACATCAGTGTAATTGATACTTGATATCTGGCACAATAATACAATATGATCTGCCAGTTTCATCAAGAACAAAAATCGTTTGTCACAAGGATCATCTGTTTGGCTTTTCAAGGTAAATACATGATCTAGAAGTAAATATAAAAATGTCAATAAGCTGCTCAGTTGCATTCTGTTGTAGAGTTTTAGTGTTCACATTCATCTGTTATTGCAGGGTAAACAACAGTCACAGCAGTTTCAGACTGTGGCTTTCAAGTGTGTGTATGTACCATTGATGAGAAAGAAGAAAGCTCCCGTCTCATTAGCAACAGCACGAGCCACCAGCGTCTTGCCCGTACCGGGAGGACCGTACAGCAGTATTCCTCTCGGAGGCTGAGGAACGACAGTGAGTGGGTGTAATACTTGCGTGTGTGAGTAATCTTTATTTACAAAGGAACTTAAAAAATACAAATGTCTAGATAAGTTAAAAAGATTGAGAAACATATTGTTAGATATGTGTGTAGGGATTCTTGCCTTCACTCCAATGGCTTTGAACAGGCCGGGGTGCCTGAGAGGCAGCTCCACCATCTCTTTAATCTGAGCCAGCTGTTTACGACAACCCCCGATGTCATCATACCCGATGTCATTCAAGCTCTCCTCCTCATCCTGACACCATCAACATATGACAACATGACGGGGTGCGGACATTGAAATGGAGAAACTGTACAGGTTATGATGAAATCACACATACCTCTCGTTTGATTGGTTCTCCCTCACAGTGGATGATGGTATCCGGGGCAACAATGCAGTGAGGGGCGGGGTCTGTTTCTACTACTTTAAACTCCACTGCTCTCATGCCTCCTCTGACCAGGAAAATATCATCTGCACAAAGCATAATCTTAAAAAATACTAAATTGTGAATTTGTAGTTGTTGACTTTTGGAGTGCTGGTAATCTTAAGCGAAACTAAATCTTTTTAAAATAGTTTCTGTTAATTGAGGTAAAGCAATGAAATCATTAGATGATAAATCTAAACTGAGCAAAAAAAATATAAGAAATGTTGCCTTGGCAGCTAACTGAAAAAAGTACTAATATCACTAAAAGTAAAACTAATAAAAATGGCGTAAGAAAACTAAATGACTAAAACTAATTAAGCATAAAAGTTAATTAAAAGTGGTAATGCATACTGGAATAGTATATACATAAAAGTAAAATATTTTAAGATATTGGTGCTAATTGAAAACTGCCTGATAATTAAAATCCTTTTTCAATGGATTAAGCTTTTCGGTAAAAAAGTGTGCAGAATAATAACAGGTCACAAAAATGGTAGTGATTTCTTTACTGTGTGTGTGTGTGTGTGTGTGTGTGTGTGTGTGTGTGTGTGTGTGTGTGTGTGTGTGTGTGTGTGTGTGTGTGTGTGTGTGTGTGTGATTTTCAGACGTGGGTGCCCTGCTGAAATATTTTTTTAAAGATTTACAAAATTATTAAAAATGTTAAATCCCCATGTATCTAAACTTCAATGTAGACCTAACAATAACCACACGTAACACTACACCTAACCTAACCCAAATGCAAAACCAAACTCTTATATCCTTATATTCAGCACACTGAATGAACATGTGTACCTTTGTGAACAGGTCGGTAGGCCTCCAGGAAGTACGGCTTTAGAAAAACCTCAAACAGGTTGCCCGTTAGCCCCTCGATCGTGTCATCAATGGGTAGAACATGAATGCGCTTCCCGTATTTCACATCTGGACAAGCATGGATACTACATACACAAGCATATGAGTGAGCACTGCGGTAGATGTGGTTTAGCACCAGCAGCAGATACAGGCCTCTAATTTTAAATATATGTATACAACAGTAAGGCCTTATGTCATCATCACCGCACACCTGATGACATCACCGAGACGCACGCGCAGGTTGTTGCGTGACCCTGTTCATGCGCACGCGCTCGTTGCCACACGTATTGTCTGCGAGAACGATGCAGACCGTCTGCCTCCGCTTCCGGCCCCGTAACATCACAGTGTCTCCTCGAAACATCTGCAGTTCCTCCATTTTAACCTGTAACACTCATGCAGGGATTTACAGTACATGTTTGGGAAACCTGTTTGAAACAATGATTACTTTGGCAATTCGGTGCAGCTAGTGATATAAATTACACGCTGCAATTTCATCACTCTATCAGATGCACACACAAAAATAGGCAGATTACCTGTGACAAGCACACAATACTGTTGTCCTCATTGTTGGCTTCGTCCACGATGAGTCGATTCGGTCGAATCTTCTGCTTCAGAATAGCAGTGGAGAAATCCTCCGGTTTTGGACTGTTCAACACATTATATCAATGCATAATCCAATTTTCCACAACATTAATAATAAACAGTGATGTACATGCACGGTTCTTCAGAAAAGCCAAGTCGGCACATTTTGTTTTGCTGCATCTCTCTTCAGAATACATTTATATACACACGCCAGAGATATTGAAAATCCCTGCATATCAATTTTATAATACCCTGCATAGGAACAACACCAAGACTGCATAAAACATGTGTATTTTTAGCTTACAGGTACCTTCTAATGAACTTAGAGTCAATGTACATTAAATTGGGCCATACCAAGGTTTAAAACCCATTTTATAAGGGTAACTGAGTTTTAATGAGGAGAATGAAACATGAAAACAGTTCTTGGTGGCACTAGTGTGAATACAAACCCACACACATACACGGCTCTGGTCTCCTGTTTCTTCATGTGACACTGGTCTGTTTTTAGAGCAAAGTTATGTCTACAGCTAAGATCGAACTACTCAGACAAACACAGACACATTACTTGTCATGTTATGGTAAATATTATGAATTGTATGAAAAAGAGACAAACACTCACTCTACCGCTAAACTACAACTGAAATGTATATCAACTAAAAACATCGTTTTTGAAGAATCGTACACATTCAGTCTAAACAAACAAACACACACTCAAACCCAAAGCTCAGTAGTTATACTCACTCTGAGGCTCCAGCGGCGGGCATTGCAGATCAGGCTAGAGGTGTTTAACCGTGGAAAAGAGCCAGTTCTGGGACAGAGACGATCAGAAATCAGCCTATCCTTATCTTAGAGGTCAGACTTTTGGAGTCCAGGTCTAGTCTGTAGTTCTTAGTTCAAAGCAGTGCTGTATAAAGTGTGACCGCAGGCTCCAAGCCTAGAAAATGTGTTTGTGTGGCAGCCTGCGCTACTTCCCTGGATGTCTGAAACCCATCCCCTCACATATAAATAAGATTCTGGCACAACAACCCAAGTTGCATGCATATGTACACAAACAGTGAGAATGTATTAATCTTTTTCAGTTTACCATTGTATTCAAATGCATTTGCCCTCTTTCCCACCCGGCTCATTCCAGACATTCCTGTCCTCCTTCTAGCATATTCACAAACAGTCATAAGAGTTCATTGATGCAGTCATCTGGAGTGTCCTTTTTAATGAGAGTAATCAAAAAGCTTTCCGTTTTCTTGTTACAAAACAACTGAGATAAATAGAAACGGCAAAAAAAGACACAGAAACAGTTGCTGTTCATTTCAGTCAGAGTAAGACTGAAGATACTCATAATGAACAAGAAAGAGCACAAATGAAGAAACACATGGACATTCAATAACTTACACAATGCATTATTCTTCTCAAACTCTTTTCGAGTCACTCCCAGCATCTACATTCATCAATATGGATGCTGGTCTAATGTTGTAACTTCTGAAAGTAAACCTTTACCCTGATGGCATTTACAATTGGATCCAAGACATTTCAGTATCCATGTCACCCTCTGCTGGCAAACCCTTGCACATTATATCTCTAACAAAACAGCTGTAGCGTCTTGTCTTTAATTAGTTCTTTATTTTGCTTTGTGATACTTGTTTTCTTGCAGTCTGTTAATGTATTAATTACAAAGCCTTGCTGAGACACAGAACACCCATTTTTAGGGGTTCGTTGATATTCCACTTCATTAATAAGTCAACATAAAAAAGGGGTTCATCATGAAAGGCATTAACAGAGAAACTGCAGGCATTATCAATATCTCAATGAGCTCCAGCTTTTACTTTAGATTGTAAATCAACAAAGAACCTCTGAATTTTAGACAGGTAGTTAACGTCATAAAAATAAGATAATGTTTTATAAACAAACATACAAAGAAATAAATAAATCGGGACAGTTTCAAGAATTTGAGGTGGAGACTATTATCTGAAATCAGGCTGACCTAATGGTTTATTCACAATGCAAATGAACTGCCTTTAGTGACAGTAACAGTCCCATTTACAAGTGTGATGCTCCATCTGTATATGCAATCAGTTTAACGACACAAAATACACTGGAGCTAAAGGACATGTGTCCAATTTCCACATCCCGTCTCTCACAAGTCAGTTCTTGTAATTTGTTAATTAAATGGACCGTTACATTATTATTATTTAATGGCTTTACACAAATTGTTGTCTCAGTTCCCACTCCATTCATCTGATGGACTGATACAGTACATACATATTTTACAAACTGTAAAGTTTAAGAGCTGCATGGCTTTGGGCTCTCTGTGCATTTGAGGACATTCAGACACATTCTTCAACTGCTGGTGAAGGAATATTATCAACTTGGACTTCACCTTAAAAAAACTCATATTGACAAAAGTTATACTCCGTTATTAATGGTGATGTGGGGCCACAATGTCATGGCTGACAAATCTGAGATGAAAGGAGTCAACGTCTCTTTAAAGGGAGATCCTCTGTGAGATGCGCCCACTTGATTGTGTTCAGAAAATCGGTATAATGTTGGTGTTTTGTTTTTTTGACATAGAGCAAGACACAAGAAAACTAGAAGGAGCATTAGACATTCAAGATCATTTCAATGTCAGGAAGAAATAATTCAGTCTATCACTGAGGGAAGACGAGGGTTTCAGTGTCCTTGCAAAAGTGTTAGCAAGCCAAGAACACAAATCCAATCAGAATTTACTTCTTTCCAACTGTAACAGTCAGTTTTTTTTAACAAAAAGTGCAGTGCGCATTGGAAACCCTCCAGTCTTTGTTTGGTTTCAATAGTAATCTTGAAACCATTGAGGTCACAAAAAAATAATGTTCCACTCCCTACTGGACTGAATAAGAACTAAAGAAGAAAATCCACTTGATGAAATGAATTCAGGGTTGAATGTCACAATCCAAACAGTGGTCTCCATCAGAGCAGCATTACCTGCACAGAACTGCAGTCTTTAAAAAAAAATGGTTGACGCTTCTTAAAAAAAAGTCTTCCCACTCTTACTCCATTCTTCTTCTTAGTTTGGTTCCTTTTACTCATGTTTTTTTCCAGGCAAAAGTTATTTCCAATAGCTGCGGGATAACTGATTAAATATATATATATACATTTGTGTGTGAGGAAACACGAACAGTCATACTGAATGTCTTCAGGACCATTCGTGTTTTGGGATGAGTAAATATCGTTTGGTATATGTATATGCGAGTTACTTTGTTATGCACAATAGCTAATATATATGCATGTGCGTGTGTGTATCAGCAGAAAGCTTCGTCGTCTTGGAAATGGGTCCTCTGCAGAAGCTTCACGTGTCTTTCATAGATCTTTAGGGCGGGACCAAGTCTGATTGACAGGCCTGTCAGCACATCATTCCTTTGCATCAGAAGGAGGGACTTCCCGTCGATCTCCTGTCAGGAACAAAGGTTCAGTTATACCTTGTGTCTATAGCATAACTTTGATCTTAAGACCAGTAAAGTAACGTCTGAACTCGTCAAGGATCATGCAGTTCAGCGCACCTGTGTCCTGAAGGCGAGCGCCTGCTCTGGAAATCCAGCCGTGGTGAAGTAGCTGGCCACGTCTGCTACAGTCCAGTCCACCGGACTCATGCCACTCGTCTCCAACTTCACAAAGCCACCTCTGAGACCGCACAGAAAACAAACATCAATTCATATAAAAAAGTGCAAAAGGTACGCTGGAGACACTAAAGAAAATGTAATATCATGACTCAAAGACAACCCTCAATCTTCAGTTTTCATTATTACTCACGTCTGGCGATTCCTGTTAGAAGGTCAGTCGCTGTTTTACAGAGACTTTTCTTGTTATTTCCCCCCCAAACAAAGCCTTTTCTCTCTGCGCTACCCTGTCTCTCTCTATCTCACTTTAGTTTGTGTGGTACTCACATTCCTTCATTCATCCCTCGTTCTTCAGCCGCTCCGGGTGAGGCAGAGGGAGTCAGCAGACATGACGACACTCCCACTTCCAGCTTACAGTCTGAACCTGAGGAAGACAACACACACCGCCATATAAAACACACACAACTACAATACAATAACACAACACATATAAACAAATGCATATATATATATTTATATACTGCTGCACAAAAGTTTGGGATCAGTAAGATTTTTTAAGTTTCTTCTGCTCATCAAAGCTGTATATATTTGATCAAACATACAGAAAAATATGTTATTTATATTATCGCAATTGAAAATAACAGTTTATTTAATATACTTTAAAATGCAATGTATTTGTGCTGTATTTTCAGAATCATTACTCCAGTCTTCAGTGTCACATGATCTTCAGAAATCATTATAATATGCTGATTAATTATCCATGTTGGAAACCGCTGTGCTGCTTCATAGTTTTTGGGGACCTGTGATTTTTTATTTATTTATTTTTTTTAGGATTTTTTGATTAATAAAAAGTTAAAAAGAACATTTATTTAAAAAAAATTGTTTTACAATATACAATGCTATTCAAAAGTTTGGGGTCGGTAATTATTGTCTTTCTTTTTCTTTTTTTTGTAAGTGTTGTGGCAATTTTAACTGACTCTCATCAGCATAAGAGACAAACTCACTCTTAAGGTGCGTTCACACCTGACGCGAATTAAGCACGAGTGATTTACATGTTAAGTCAATGCAAAGACACAATAGACATCCTGCAGCGCTATATGTGCGAGTAAACTCAAAATGTTCAAGCGTCTAACTACACGCGAATAACACGATTTATTTTGTGTTAACGACTCTGGTGTGAATGCACTGTAAGTCTTTAAAAAGGTTTTATTCTTTGCAAAGAAAGTCAACAGTCATACAGAAACACAGAGCAGTGCTCCTCCACCTTATATCCACGCTCTAGGCACTCAAGGTCACATGCTCGCAGCTGTACTTTTCCATACTTGGTGAGAAACTAAATAACATTCTACTATATCATGCAGTAAAACCCCACTCCCCTTAGACTTAGAGCCCAAATAACCTTTCAGATCACAAACATACATCTGGCCCGTCTCCACTCGTCCGGATCTCCACCCAATATTCCCTCATGGACCCCCTGTCATCCATACATCTTAAGCTAAAGCCCCAGACCCATGTCTTCCTACACAGCCATACCAAAAAAACATGTTCTCATAAACACATGAAAATCAACAAAAAATGAATTTCTTCAACATAAGAAATAAATACTTTTATTCAGGAGGGATGTGTTAAATGAATACATGTCATACTAAAGACTTTTATTGTTAGAAAATATTTATATTTTGAACAAATGCTGTTCTTTTTAACTTTGTATTCATCAAAGAAAAAAGTATCACAGGTTCCAAAAAAACAATATTAAGCAGCACAACATTCCAGCACTCATAATAAATCAGCATATTAGATTGATTTCTGAAGATCACGTGACACTGAATATATACAGAACACTACCTTTCCAAATTTTCAGATCGTAAGGTCTTTTTTTTAATGTAGCTTAATAAAAACACAGTATAAACTGTAATATTGTTAAATATAATTTCAATTTGAAGTAACTGTCCTTCAGAAATCGTTCTTGGCTTTGATGTAAGTAATTAATGTACACTACGGGTCAAACGGTTGAAATAATAGCTTTAAAAGCGGTCTCTTTTGCTCACCAAGACTGCATTTATTTGATTAAAAATAAAGGAGGTAATATAGTTACAATTTAATCTAGCTGTTATTGCTGTGATCAAAGCTGAATGTTCAGCATCATTTACTCCAGTCTTCAGTGTTACATGATCTTCAGAAATCATTTTAATATGCTGATCTGCATATTAATGAGAGAGACACCAGTACATAAAGATATGAACACACTAAATCAGAAAGTAACATAAATGTAGGACTTACAGTTTCGTATAGGTATTGACGATGGAGCCTTTACAGTATAATTGATCACCTGATCCTAAAGGAGAAAGAGGGAGACAAATAGATGCACTTAGTAAGACTATATTAAAGGGGGAATGACAGACAGAATTGTGCTAAATGTGAAAAATAAACTACATATATTCTGAAAAACCATTAACTCATTCGTTAAGCCAACAATTGATATGTCAGGTCACTCATACAAACAGAGCAATGTCGTGACAGATCCGCACTTCAGGACGTCAAGCTACGAATGGCCTGCATGTCTCTGCACAATAACACTGCAATAGGAGAAAGACCTCAGATATTAAAACCTCCAGTAAGCTTTGTGCATTACCTCAATGCCGGGATGTAGCTGATCAGCCGCATCTGTGTTTTTCTCAGCTCCAGCATCCTCAGGCTCCACAGACATCGTCTGCTCTGAAAGTGTGTGAGAGAGAGATTTTAATGCCATCAAGACTTCAAACATAGACATGTGTCACAGATCTACAGGGAGCCCATGTCTGTATCACACACACTCCAGCACTTGAAATAGCAGTTTTGTTACATACATTCGAGAACACTGTTTTAAGTGTGGCACAACAGTTGTGGGCTCCTTGGCTTCCACATAAAACTCACAAAAATGTTCCATAACAGAACTTAAAACCTCTACTGCTTGATGCTGCACCTGTGGATACCCTGTGCTCACATCCACCTACTGCCTTCAAAAATACCAGAAACCATTCGCCATCTTCAGCTGTAATGCCATCTGGGCAAAGTCATGTTCAGACTGATTTTTACAAACTTGGTTCAAATTGTATTTTATTACTTTGAGTTATTACTGTGGCTAGATACACCAGATACTGGCTGTCTGAACAAACAGATGTTTTCATCACCTAGCCTGCGTACGAAAAACTAATTTGATTTATGTGCAGTGTGAACAAACACCCCTCAGAAAGCACTTATAATAATCCTTTCATCCTCCATAGCTTTAAAATATTGAATGACTTGCTCACAGTTCTACTCCATAATCCAGAAGGACTTCTCCTCTGGATAAAGTATTGTTTGAATTTATTAAAAGCCAGTCCATGCGTAAAAAATATAATACAAATATTATCTGTGATAAGGTCAACACGCCAATCTGAGCTGGGCTGGGCGTCATTAAATTCTACTTCCTGTCCCTCAGGTTGAACTTCCTTTGAGGTGTGGCCAATTTTATTCAAATTCTAGCACAAGAATTGAAAGGGAGCCCATACTTAAACACTGAATAAGTGAATATTAGCAAAAGTGCAACCAGTGTATTAAAGCATAGATTTGTGTGAGACGTTAAAAATCATTGTGGTCAGAAATTCTTGTATTGTTCAAGTTTCATTTAATTGTTTTAATTGAGTAAGAAATAAAGGAAATGCTGAGATTTCACAATTTATACCCACTGTATAAACCGTCATTACAATATCGCGTTACTCCATAAAAAAGTTACTAATTACGTTACTTAGTTATGGAAAGTAATGCATTACGTTACTTTTTGTTATCGGGCTCGGGCTTGCTTATTTACTTTTATTATCAGAAAACCTCTTGGCATTGAAATATTTCTTGTTTTACGCATTTATGATGAAGGTCTGATTTCAAATTCCTGGGCATTGAGAGGTTTTTATTACAGAGAGGTGGTAACCGTGATTGAAAACTGCTTTTTTTTACTAGATTTTTGAGTTGAAATCATTAACCCCAACAGGATTAATTGAAGAGATAGATCTTGCATGTTTTTTGTAAAGTTAAATTGTTGTCATGACTATTATCCCTCAATTTGCAATTGTGTCTATATAAGTGTAGTTGCTTTTTTGCCTCATGAGCACTGAGGAAAGCATGGGCTGAAACGTCTGCTCTCTGGTCTGTTTTTAATACCCTTTGCACCTTTGCATATGAAAAATAAATAATTACATTTTTGGTAGACCTTTTTTGGTCTGTTCTTTTGCAGTGTGTGGACAAATTCAGCTACCTATAGGCCTGAAAATGCTCAGAAAACCCAAAGTTATATTTTTGGTGACTGTAAAAGCCCTTTCACACCAAGAGTGGAATTAATAAGCCTCAGGCTGAAGAAAAGGCCTGCACCTACTCTCACTTTCTCTCAACACAGCGTCAGTGAATAACTACGAAAACAAAGCACATAGATGCAAACCTCTCACTTTATCGAGATCCAAATAGCCCACCTATGAGATTGGCTTGGATCCAATGAGAAAGTGTTTTTTATGAGGGGTCTTACGAGGGTAAATAAAGAACTGGGGCCGGTTGCAGACTAGTCATAACTTTTTATATTCAGTTATGAAAAGCTGGTGTTATTTGTATTGGAAAAGTAAGATGGATAACCACTTGGCAGATGCTGGTAAGTTTTGTATAGTATTTCCTATACGCTTAACTAAACTATGTCTAAAAAGGGTACTATTATAAGTATTTGGGGTCTGAGATCCATCTCTGATAGCAATTTGTGTAACTTATTTAACTAAGTAATGCATTACTTTACTAGTTACTTGAAAAAAGTAATCTGATTGCGTAAATCTTACCCCAACACTGAAAACAAGAAACCGAATAATAGTCCATTGGACACAAAATATGTAATTTAATATCTATTCTCCGTCTTATTCTGATCAGTTTGTATCATGTTAAGCATGTTTAGATGTTTTACTGGAAAACCAGATAAAAATACTAAAGAAATGTTTCTGTCATGAAACAGAGACGGTGCAAGTACCTTCACCTCCTCCCACGTCTGCGTCCTGCTGTAAGGAGCACGGGTTCGACGGCTCCAGCGATGATGATGATGATGATGAAGATGACTGGGACTTCTCCTCAGAGGTCAGCGGTGAGTTGGGGCCGTTCTCGACCTCGGTGTCAGGTGAGGTCAGGTCAGTGCAAGCTTTGACACCTGCGGGTCCTTCATCAGGGATGGTGTTGGGAACATCCTCCGCTGAGCCCACTGTGTTTCCCTCACTCTCCACCTCCATCCTTTCTTCTTCCTTCACCTCCTCCTGACGAGGAAAAGAGACCGTTTCAAAAAGCTCTAATGGTCCAAGCGTGGTCATTACTGAACACTTTATTTCACAGATCTGCAGAAACCTCTTCTAGGTTTTATGCCTAGAAGATCTAGGCATAAAAACTACCCCCCCCCCCATGCCATCTTCGGCCTAAACTGCTTACACAGGAATTATTACCTGTGTTCTGTAATTCATCCCCCGTGTTTTATTAGTGCCTCTCTCTCAAGTGTAAAAATAAATACATATCTCTATACAGCTGTGTGAGTAAATAATGCACACATCTGTACATAAATCTTCTGTTCCAGATTCATACATGTTATTATTTATTGTTAAGACTTATTTAAATGTTTCTGTTCTCAGATATGTAGGCCAATGTATGCATGCATGTAAAAACCGAAACGAATTCCTCGTGCGTTTGCGCACACTTGGCGAATACAGCTGATTCTGATTCAGTCGTGCATCAGCTGCAAATGGAGGGGAAAGAAAAGAAATAACAACTGAGTCTCGACGCCCTTGTTCCTGGAAAAGGCTAATAGCGGTCGCTTTCGCGCGTGCATGTCTCCGTTTGCATGCAGGATTTGACGAATTGCGGTTTTAAGTAAGAACAACAACACCATCTGAAACTGCCCGAACATCCGCTACAGATTCCCCTGCCAGTGATTTGATTAAACAACAGCGCTTGACGCTAAGTAACTCAGTGGGGCTCATAATCAATTTGACCACAGTCTGTGAGTGAGCGGGACAGTGCTTGAGAAATCTGATCAACGCAGCGCAAAGAAAAGAGAGAAACACGATGAACGCGCATCGCTCAAACTGACTGGATGCGCCGCACGGAACGAAACTAAGAGGCTTAAGCCGCAAGCGCAGGGCGCGCTCCGCTTCGGCTCGTGCAGCGAATTTCCGCCATCGCAACTGCTTTTACCTCGTCTGACCGAAGTACTGCACAGAGCGACGGCTCGCCCGAGAAAACAGACGCGAGCCTCGGGTCCCCCTCCCTCCCTTTTACATTTTCCGTGCGCGTCTAACTTAACAGACACCGCCTAGTGAAAAATATCCAGCACAACTTATAACGCAACAATAATCATCGGCCCTGTCTGTGAAATCCTGATGACGCGCAGACATCGGTGTTTTTTCCGCGCACTGTCCGCGTCTGATTCTCGGCCGAGCGCGCTTTTGTGTAGCGAGTAAGAGCAGCGGAACAAGAGAAGCGACGGTGTCTCGCACGCACGCACGCGGGCGCTGCCGAGCGCGAGTCCGCACCTTTTGTGCCGAGACGCTGAAGTGAAACGGGGCGCGCAGACAGTTGCGTGTCTAGTTGAACACGCAATCGAGGTGTCGCTTCTCCCACCGTTTGCACACAACACGACCTCAGAACAAGCACACAAACACGTAGTTTGTCGCAGACACACACGCACATAGTTCTGGCGCACAGTTGCACGCGAGAAAAGAGCGGAAATCGGATGGTGCGGGGCTTTTTTTTCTGCGCGTTTTTCTTTCGCTTTTCTCAAAGCACGATCATTTATTTATACGGAGACGCGGTGTAGCGCGGCGCGCTGCGCAGGACGTGTTGGAAATATTAAGTTACCTTTTTCGCGAGATGTCTGTCCTGCAGTGCGCTCTTCAGGAGACGCGCGGTCGCCCCCATCCCCCTCGCGGCAAGAGTGATGTGGCCGAGGCGGGTCCTGCGGAGACGGTCCCTCTCGATCTCGCGCTCCAGCACCACTTTAACGCGGTTGCGGGTCAGCTTCTCCCCGGGCATCCCTCGCTGCGTGCTGAGGTGGCCGAGGATCTCTTTGAGCCCCAGCGGCGCGTGGCTCCGTGTTGCGGCGGAGCCCCGGTGTCTCTCGGACAGACTTCGCACCGCAGCAACCAGCCTGTCGCCCAGATCAGCGCAGCTCTCATCCGGAGAGTCCGAGCAGCGCGCCCCGGAGCCCTTTGCCCCCGCCTTGAGTTTGGGGGACGCGGGTGGCTTGTTTCTCAGAGGCCGACTGCTGGCGCTTGAGCAAGTTTTCTCTTCTTTCTCTTTCTCATCACCATCCTCATCGCTGCCCTCGTGGCCGCGCGTCTCGTCTCCTTCGGCCCGTCTGTTCGCACTTGAAGCAGCATCGGAGCCGCTTGCCCCCGCCTCAGCGACTAAGCTCTTGTCTTCCGATGCACTTGCTTTGACGCTCCCGGCGGAGTAGCCCGTTGCGCCACAACTAACAAAACTGTTTCCGCTCGGTAGTGGTAAAACCTGCTCTTGCTTTTGGAGAGCGGAGGGCGAGGTTTGAGGCAGGGGGTCAGGTTCCTCTGGCTCCTTATCCTCGCACTCCTCTTGGTCCGTGAGGCTGAGCGCGCTGTCGCCGTTGTTATTGCATCTGGCGTGTTTGCGGTGCTCACCCAAAGACTCGCCGCTGCCGCTGTCGGGGGTTTGCTCCGTTCTCTTCCTGCATTTTCTTTGCACTTTAGCAGCGTTCCTGTAGGAAATGGACCCCTTGTAGCTAACTTTCAGCACAGTTTGCTCTTGGATCAGTTTTTCTAGTTCAGCCCTGGTTTTGTCCGGGTCTGAGCCGTGTCTCCTTCGGACCATTCGGCAGATTCTTTCCAGGTCCGGTCGGGCTTTTCTCGAGCGCAGGGAGTCGATGGTTTCTAGGATCCATTCTCGGTATTTTGGCTCCGACATGTTGCAGCACTGGTTCCGCTGGCTTTGGCCGGGCGCCTCTCTGTTGTCTCCGAAGTGATCCGCTCCGAGCCCGGCTGGGAATGAAGCGGAAGCCTCGCTCTACGCCTGCGTTTACCCTCTATGTGCGCTTAAGGTGGATTACTCTCCGAAGAGAACCATCCGCGCCGACGAGGCGCTCATTTAAGGTGGTATTGCGGAGATACGCGTTTTGCGCATCTCGTCGACGGGCTTTTGTTCACGCTCGCGCTGCAGTCAGTTACATCAAACGCAACATATTTCTCATATGCAATCTCGATGCAATTAAATAACAGTTTAAAACTCATCTGTGTTTAATGACAGGTCGAGACTAAACTGGATGAGTCTTATTTTATAACTCCGCACGTCACTGCCAGCTGTAGATAAAACAAAAATATGATGAAAAATACACAAGTTACATTATCTACAAGAATTGTTTTTTTATTATAGTTGAATCAAAGTGCCTCAATTACAAATCCCACTAGCTTTATTGCCGAAAGCTAAAATATTTTAGTTTTATTGCCGAATAAAATATTTTTTTAATTATAATTTTTTTAATAAACGCAATAATTACAAACATGAAGAAACTAAGTGGAGCTGACCTTCAAAAAAAGGAAGCCTTATAGGAACAAAAAATAATTATATTCATTGAAGATTCATTCATCAGTTACCAGCAAGTTAATCATTTCACTGTAACGTCCTGCAATGGTTAAGAAATACAAAGATGATGATGCAAACACTCTCAATGCATACTTAACTTGTTTGGGAGGTTCTGGAGAAGTGGGTGTGAGATCCCCTCTGTGCTCAGTTAACATCATCAATATCGTCCTCTTAACTTAGATAGCATGCCAAACAGGACAGAAGCGTAAGACCTAGGTGTTTCCACGATTACACATAACGAGACGTAACACCTGTTTGGTATTTATAGTAATACTTTATTGGAATGATTCTTGTGGTGCAAAATATCACAATTAACTTGAACCATGTCCCCAGCACTGTATCCACTGAGTTCACCTCCAGCTTAGGAGATATTTGTAGCCTAGAGAGTTGCGTGTAAGAAATTCTCACCCAAAAAGGAGCCAGATGCACTGCACCCATTCAGAGAGAAGACTTTGCCTGTTTAAAAATGCAGGAATGGAAGAATAAAGGGGGAAGAAATGACGAAAACGGAGAGAGCCATGCGTCGACCTCTTGTCAATCGCACAGAGTGTGTTCAGTTTCGTCAGGCTTTAGAAGTGTATGACCCAGTGAGTAACCGTAACAATTATAATATTAACAATACTAAACAAACGAAATAAAAACATCCATCTGCACGAAGGCCTGACGCAGTAAATCATCGCCCGTATATCTGTCAGCCATAATCAATGAAACAACTGGCGAGCCAAAGTATTGACCCTTGTAGGATTTCATGGCACATTTCATAGGTGAAAGTTCATCCGTGAATATTTTACAGAGCACGGCTGACCTAAAACTGAAAGAAGAAGAAGAAGAAATAAAAGTGGTGCTCATTTGATGCTTCTTTTCAATGCCATTTTCACTTCGTCATCCCTTCAGTGCATTTTTAAGAATGAAGTAACTCACAGGACCAAAAATATTTCGGTTATTACACAGGAAAACACGTTTTTTATAGTGACCTGGTGGAGAACTTGCACTTTAGCTGCTCAAGATTAGAGATAATCTGTGAATAGACAATAACTAACCCGTCTGTCTTTGTGCGGTAACAACAATCCCAGTCCACAGGCCAACAATTACACCCTATCAAATCATCATGATTAATATCACACGAACAGAGATTAAAAAAGAGAAACTGACAAACATGATTAAAACAGAGGAGATGATCAAGGCCTCGCTGTTTATCCCTGGAGGTCTTCTCTGCACTCTTCCGCTGCTGAACAGGAGGAAGGATCGCTTTAAGATTCATGCACTTTCTCTCTCTCTGATATCGATCGCTTGTTCCCCTAGAACTCGGAAAACTCTTTCACACACTTCTCCGTGAACGACACGCGGACCTCTTCCTCCTCGTAGTCGTCGAAGTTGCTGGTGTCCCCGGGACCTCTGCATTTAGGCACAAACGGGGCTTCCACCTGAGAAAATACAACGAGGAAGAGATACTGTTAACCCTTTAGGTGCCAGGGTTTTTGGGGAAAATCAAGATTTCAAAAGCTTGTGTCTTGAAAGAGGTTAAAGATAGAGATATACTGTACATTAGAAAAATGTTGGGCATGACTAAAAGGTATATGTGGGGTGTAAATATACTCATCTAATTTGCATATTATGGCGTCATCGGGGGGGGTGGACCTATTACATTTCATAATATTCAGGAAATGGTAGATATTGAATTGACGTTTGAACTTATTTGCATGTTTTTTTTATCCTCATTACAAATGATCAGAAAAGAGGAAACCAACAATAAAACAGCAGAAAGTACAACATTATTACTATACTATATAGTAGTAAAACGCTTGTGAACAGTAGCCTACTTTTTGATCCGTTCATCAGTAATATTCAGGAAATAATAGATATTGAATGTTTGAACTTATTAGCATGTTTTTATCTATCTTTATTTATCTTATTAGTCTTTTTATCCTCATTACAAATGATCAGAAAAAAGAGGAAAAGAGGTATCTTGCTTTATTAAGTAAAGATCATGTTACATTAAGATATTTTGTACATTTCTGACTTTAAATATATCAAAACTTAATTTTTGGTTAGTAATATATATATAGCTAAGAACTGCTTTAAAGGAGATTTTCTCAATATTTAGATTTTTTTGCACATATTTTCAAATAGTTGTATCTAAAAACCCAACATAAATGGAAAGATTATTAATTCAGCTTTCCGATGTATAATATATAATATTTATCCTTTATTTGACCAGGAAAGAAAATCTCACAGAGATTACAATCTCTTTTTCAGGAGTGTCCTGACCAAATACATATAACAACAATACACACAAACAATCGCTAAAATACAGCTTTTAGAAACATTTACAAGTCTTTCTCCAATAAATCTGAATTTTGACAAATGGACCCTTATGACTGGTTTTGTGGTCCAGGGTCACATATGTTGCAAAAGCACTGCACACATCAGATCTCTATCAGTGACGAATGGGACGCGTGCGTTCCTCACCCTCCGCTGGTAAATGGATATCCAGTCAGTAGTGGAGAACCACTTGTGTCCTTTGATGTCGTTCACTCCGTTTTTAAGGTTGCCGAAGCGTTTGGTGAGATCCACCTGCAGCAGGTTTCTCAACAGGTCCTTCAGGTCGGAGCTGAAGTGTGATGGGAATCGTACCTGTGAAAAGACTGGCTTTAAGTCTAGCTAAACTAAACCCAAGTAAACTGCGCACTGGTTGGAGACAAGTTGATTCATTTTCAGTCTAAAGGCTAGAGTTTTGTCGGTTCCTGGTAAAAGTACCTTTCCTGAGACAATCTTTTCGTAGATCTGAATGGGTTGATCGGCAAAAAACGGAGGATAACCGGCAGCCATCTCGTACATCAGCACACCCAGAGCCCACCAGTCCACAGCCTTATTATAACCCTGAGAGAGAAAACCCGTCAATACTGAGCCGTCGCAGACCTGCGTGTGTCATCAATGGAGCTACAGCTGCGAATGTTTATCTCAAGAAACAACAGATTTAATCGAACAGCCGAGAGATCAGAAAAGATTTAATGTGATGCAAAAGACTGAAATACATAGATCAAATGAATAACAAGCAATTCTTATACTCTTATGTTTTTATGATTTATTTGATGTTTTGAAAGTATCTTCAGCTTCACCGAGGATGTATTTATTTGATCATGAACACAGTAAAAAACAGTAATAGTGCTACAATTTAAAATAACTCTTTTCTATGTGAATCTATGTTAAAATATAACTTATTTCTGTGATGCGCAGCTGTATTTATTACTCCAGTCTTCAGTCACATGATCTTCAGAAATCACTCTAATATGCTGATTTGCTGCTAAATAAACATGTCTAATTATTATCAGTGTTAAAAACAGTTGTGCTGATTCAGATTTTTTTTGTTTTATATTTTACTCAAATTACACAGAATTTTTCATATTTGACTTTTTTTGTGGAAATCGTGAAACACCATCAATCACACGTTTAGTGCAAGTAAAAATATTTTTTAAAGGACAGAAATGAATTAATTTTAATTAACAAGCTTTAATAGCTTTAATGCATTAGATAGATCCAAAGTGACAGTACAGACATTTATAATGTTACAAAAGATTCCATTTCAAATAAATGATGTTCTTTTGGAACATTCTATTCATCTGTGAATTCTGAAATGTATCAGTTTCCACAAATCAGTGTCATGTGACACTGAAGACTGGAGTAATGATGCTGAAAATACAGCTTAGGTCACTATATTTAATAACATATTCAAATAGAGCAGTTATTTTAGATTGTAAATATATTTCACAATATTACTGTTTTTCTAATCAAATAAATGTAGAATTGATGAGCAGAATTGTTTCAAAACCATGAAACACTCATAGATATCTGAAACATTCAGCTGGTAGTGTATTATGTTTAGAGTAGCTGTGCCGCTGAAAGCGCTTCATTAATCACGCGTTTAGCTGCATTCAGTCTCACGGCTCACCTTGCTGAGGATGATCTCTGGAGCCAGATACTCCGGGGTGCCGCACAGGGTCCACGTGCGACCCTTGACCCGCTTGGCGAAGCCAAAGTCTGTCACCTGAAACAAAGGTCCCACAGATGACATGTACCAGAAGCGTTTCATAACGTCCTTATCAAAGTAGCCACGAGGGGGCAGTAATGATGAGATCAGAGCCTAAATCATTTAAATCACATACAAATGTTTTAACCCTTTGTTATGTTTTTTTTGAGTTTCAGAAAATCAATATTAACACACTTATACACAACGCAATACACTTAATTTGACATGTTTCTGTTTCATCTAACACAACATGTGTTATCATCTGTGCTTGATTTATCTTCAACACGATTGTAAAATATTCTCCATTTGCACTATATTAAGTAAACATTTTGTTTAAAATGTATATTAATGTACAGAAGGCCAAAACATTGCTTTAAACAGTAACAGCATAAGTTCAGAAGTTACTAATTTTAATGTTAATCAATTAGCCAATAATGCAAATGTAATACTGTATGCTAATTAATGCTAATTTAAGACAGGAATGCCTTCCTTATATGTAAGTTCTTCATATTAATTTCATACAACTAAATATTCTAATATATGATTTTATATTTAGTGCTGTTCCTTAGAAACAACAAAGACCGTAGGTTTGTAATATTTCTCTAATATATGACTGAAGGCGAGTTTCTTCTTCTCCAGGAAATTGATCTTTTTTTCTTCTTAATATTTAACCATTGATTATAGCCATTACAGTATAATTGAGAGATGTCCATTTGAACATTTATTAGACTTTAAAAAATAACTTTTAATTAAAGTGAACTTAAAACAATCTATACCTGTTCCCTTCAACAAGTAAGAAATATACAGACGTTGATTAACGTCATCAAACACTAAAGTCTAAATGAAATACAGATGAGTTCTTAAAGCTACAGAAGGTATTATTCCTCTCGTGTTCTTTGATGAACAGACATCGCAGCAGTTTTGGCTGCTATAGCTTTAAGAGCTGCCGCTGCTGAACGTGACGCGCATGCTCGTTGTGTTATTCACGCTTTAATATGAAATGATACAGCGCACGCCGCCACATGTGTGCGCGAAGAGTAGAGCTGGGCGATATATCGAATATTAGCGTCAATAATTATGACGAAGATGTTCAATTTGAAAATATAGTGAATACCGAATATTTCAAATTGAAGCATACTTTCCCAAAACAACGCGCCGAACGTCCAATATTATGTCCCCTTAAGTATTACCGCTCAAGATTCGTGAGAGGTAGCGTTCATTACTGCGGTTGCCAGATATCAAGAGTTCAAATCAGAGCTGGGATACATGTTCTGCCCGTGTTTTGTTTATTTTAAGCAATCTGGCAACCATCAACCGATGATCTCAAATCAGGACATACAAGCTGTGGTTAGTGATGTGAATGAAGTGTCCCTCGGCCAGTCTGTGTTCTGTCAGATCTCCACTGCATTGTCTGTGATGTGAACTTACTCAACCGCTGTTGTTTAAACAGAGAAACACAGGCTACTGCAATCTGGAAATACTAATTAACTGTCTCGTAAACCAGAGACAGATTCGTGTTCTTAGCTAAAAACGTGTAAAAGAAAATACGTATCCCAGTTTAATTATGTCCGCCGGTTGCACAGTGTAAATTGTCAATTGCATGCACTATAAAAGTTGACAGAATGCACGTTCTGTACTGTACTTCAGTTACACATGCATGTGTTCGTTTAATAAAAAGCAGTACGTTATCTCTTGGTCTAGATTTATTTTAAATGCTTAAATATGCACTAAACACTTTGTATTTACATTGTAACAATAGCTGTTCTATCTAAATCGTTTTTTGTTTTTTTTAATGAGCAAAAATAAAATCATGTTTTTATTTTTATTATTTAAAAGCAAATGCAAACATATCGAGATATATATATATAGAATATCGTAAAAATGTCAAGATATTACATTTGTTATATATATATTTCCCAGCCCTAATGAAGAGCATGCACTACGAGGACAGTATAACGGGACAGGATAGGAAAATTAGTTTTTACTGAATTATGGCCGGACAACATCTCATCTGACGCTCATTTTACCCGCGGAGTGCGCGTCTGAAAGTCTCCGGTTTGATGTGGTTATAAGGACGTTCTACCTTTAAATAAACGCAGTTCTTGAAGAAAATAAGAGACAGACGCCGCAGTTGTGAGTAGCCAACTCTAGCTCCGCTTAAGTGCATTAAATATGTTCACATTAACATATTTAATGCACAGGTTATACATGTTCCCAGGGAACTAATACAACCTGAATGCACTGTAAGACGCTTTGGATAAAAGTGTCTGCTTAATGCATAAATGTAAATATGTTTTAAAAACGAATCGCCCGCAGATAATGCACTAATTATAATGTTATGATGTGTTTCTGTTCATCTAACGCAGCATTTGTGCTTGATTTACAGTAAGACTGCTAATGAATGCTAACGGATTTACACGTTCTTCATATTATTTTACACAATGATGAGATATTATAACATATTATGAAGTCACAGTATGTTTTTGTTCATCTAACACAACATTTATCATCATTTGTAAAATACTCTCCAAATTGCACTTTTACAAAAGTGCAAAAAATATATTTTTTAATTAATATTGACGTTATTAATGTCGCAACAAAAGTTCAAACGTTACTAATTATGTTATTAATCATGCTATGCTAATTAATTGCTGATTAATGCGTATAGATAAATTCAAGCCTTAAAAGATCCAAAGGCCTTTGTATTATTTTGAACATAATAATGAAATATTATATCATATTAAATGATTGATACGTTTCTGTTCATCTAACACAACAGTTGTCATGTGTGCTTGATTTACTCTTGACATGGATCATAAAATATTGTACAAATTGCACAATATTAAGTCTTACAGAAAAAAAATCATTGTTTAAAACAAATATTAATGATAAAAGTTTGAATGATACTTATAGGTATTAATCATGCTAATTAATCTAATTTAGAAATTTAAGGCTGGAAAACCAAAGTGCATTTAATAACTAAACATTATATATAGTTGTGATATATATATAATTCAGACATAACTTAAAAATGCTCGTGCACATTGTGCTCTTTAGCTTAAAGTGTGAACACAGCCTAAAAAACTCAACATTGAAGAAAGAGAGTAAAATACATGCTAAGGTGTCACCGGCAGGTAGTCATGCTGACTATACTGTAAGTGGCTTTGGATATAAGCGTCTGTTTCTATCTGAAACGGGTCATTCAGTAAGACAGGTGTATCTGAGTGTAACTGTATTACCTGTATATAGCCCAGCTGATCGATGAGCAGGTTCTCTGGCTTAAGGTCTCTGTAGATCAGGTCAAGGGCATGCAGATATTCAAATGTCAAAACTATTTGTGAAGCATAAAACCGTGCATGGGGTTCACTACATGAGAGAAAGACAGCAAGAGAAAAGATCGTTACAACATAGACTATTACAGCAGGGCTAAAATAATAACTATGTGTACAGAAACAGCACAGACACACTTCTCACCGTTCCTCACAAATAAGTGTGCACGCTTTTGAAAGCAGCAGATACAGAAATGATGAAGAAAACACAGACAGTCGCTTTGATATCTAATGAAACAGCATTCATGTATTTTAACATGCAACTGTACATGTTGACGTAGCTAAGTGGTTCATTTTAGTACACCAACAAATAAATATGAAGCACCGAGCATCTTTACACAACCGAGTGGATGCTGCACACTGGTGGTGTTTGAGGAGACCCCCCCCACATGATTGTAAAGCGCTATATAAACGCATTAACACACATCTTTCAGGACACAGCGCTGTATTTCAGTCTAAACCAACGCTGGTTTTGTGTCCTGTACGTTTAGCTAGATGAAATGAGACACAGAATACAAGCACAGATATGCAGACTGCTGGTGTCACGTCTCATTTCTCGATATCTTATGAGAAAAAAAATCTAATAAATATACATATCAGCTAAAGTACATGAATTGACTGATGTCCAGATGATCAAACTGAGCATTTTAAAGTGGCATAAATCTCAAAATCACAAACAAACAAAGTGATGTCAGAACTTATTTTATTATTATGATCATTATTATTATTTTTTGTTTGTTTACATTTACACACATGCAACACGATTCAATCTGGCACCAAAAAACTAAGTATATACAGCTTTTTTCTTCTGTAGTTAAAGCCAGAAGTTCACACATTTGACTGACTTTATGTTTATGGATGTTAACATTTTGATTAAAAGTCTTCTGCCTGAGAATAATTAGTGTTGTGCGTAGTGATGGAGAAGTGTGTGCATCATGTGAACTCTTATTATATAAAAGCGAGTGTAAATAGTGAGTTAACAGAGTTAATCTAGATCAGTGATGCTGTGCAACACAACACCCCCCCGACAGTTAACTGATGCCTCGCTCGGTTGATGACTTACTGACTCAACGTTTCACAACGGCTGCTTCGTCACGTCCAGAGTGGACTGGTTTATTTCGGTTATTGTTTTCGGCTAGTAGAAGTTATGAATAGCGGTAACTTAAAACCTTAGTAGCCACATTGGCTCGAGGTTCAATTCAAACCCTTCTTAATACTAATTACCCCCCCCCCCCCACACACACACACACACAACTTCAATACAAGAATAGACATTAAAAAAAATTATTTCAAAAGAATGTTTTAAATATAATATAAAATTATTGAACTGCCCAAACTATTTATAGGGATAATTTTACATCAAAAACATACATTTTTCTCTGTGTTTTGTTGTTTTATTAACGTTAAAGGAATAGTTCACCCAAAAATACAAATGATGTCATCTGTCTGTCGATTCGGTCATGGTGTTTTATTGTTATACATCATTTACTCAAGTAGTTTTAAACCTCAGTGAGTTTCTTTCTTCTGCTGAACGTAAATGCTGTTTTGAGGAACAAGGAAAACCAAACAGTTTGCTGATCCTCAGTGACTTCCACAAAATACCTTATTTTGTGTTCAGCACAAGAAAGAAATGAAGACAGGTTTGAAACAACATGAGAGTGAGTAAATAATGACAGAAATACGATTGTAGGGTGAATTATCTCTTTAATGACAGTCGGTTGCATGTTTAGTACTGTCTCTTTAAGACCTGCACGGGTCTAATATACAGACGCGCATCCGTTTGTCTCAGCTGTTGTGTTTACCTTCATTTTAGACACAACCAACTGAGTCTAAATGTAAACCTTGTGTGTTTTGGCCGTATTAGTTTAAATGATGACTTAGTTCAGTACTCAGGCGCTGTTTGACAGGGTTTTAGTGCGCGTGCTTCAGAAAAAGCGGACGTCAGACCAGCGCGCGAATGAAACGTTTAACCGGCAAGGCTTGTATGTTAATAATGTACTCTTGCGATCGTGAATAAGTGCAGTGTGCTGTCAGAGTAACACTATCGCTGTGTGTCGTGTAGTACACTATATAGAGACGGAGGCGCCAGAACTGTAACTGATAGAATGTGTGCTACAATATTTCTCCAAAAGCAGATCGTGGAAACATTTTTATCGTCCACGATCAGAAATCGTCATATCGCACAACCCTAATCTGAAGCTAATCATTTACAGTTGGTTTCAAATGTAAGATATGTGTGTATATATATATATATGAGTGTGTGACGTTGGACAACAAAACCGATAATTTTTTTAAAACAACTATTTGAAAATCTGGAATCTGAGTCGTGCAAAATAATCAAAATATTGAGAAAATCTCCTTTAAAGTTATTCAAATTGTTCATTTAAGTTCTTAGCAATGCATATTACTAATCAAAAATGAAATTTGAATATATTTACAGTAGGACATTTACTAAATATCTTCATGGAACATGATCTTTACTTAATATCATAAATATTTTTGGCGTAGAAGAAAAATCTATAATTTTGACCCATACAATGTAGTGTTGGCTATAGCTACAAATACACCCGTGTGACTTATGACCGGTTTGTAGTATTTGTGCTGTGTGTGTGTGGCTCTAATAAAGCACATCTGGAGTGTAAATATATTCACCTGAATCTGCCGATTCTACGCAGGTGTGAAAACATCTCTCCTCCCTGAACGTACTGCATCACCATGTAGAGATTGGTGGTGTCCTGAAACAAACACACGTTATCTAGCACGTCCTTCACATCATCCAGCGTTTGATATGTCTATCAGTATTCACCTTGAAGGAGTACTCCAGGCGCACTAAGAAGGGGAAGCTGACGGCCTGCAGGATCCGCTTCTCGTTGAGAGTGTGTTCGATCTGCTTCAGCTTCACCACCTAAAGAGAAACCGCGAGAGGACAGCATGACGTCGTGACTCACTGTGATGTCACGGCTCAGGCATTAGCCCCGCCCACCTTCTGTTTGTTAAGGATCTTCATGGCGTAGTGCTGCCCGGTCTCTCTGTGTCTGACCAGCATCACGCGACCGAAAGAGCCCGTGCCCAGAGTCTTCAGCCGGTCGAAGTCCTCCAGACTCGCTGTGTTCTGAGAGACAGAGCAGTGATTAAAACACGCTCGCTGTCCCGTTTCCAAAAGTGCTTCACGGCACATTTCAAATAGTATTCATTTTGTATCATTCAGAAAATAGTAGTTTTTGGTGATATTTTGAATTCGATTTTATTTGTATGGTTTCTGCATTTTATGTACATTATATTTATTATAATGTTAAGTTTGTTTTCTTAGTGGTTGTTGTTTTTAACTCTTTCACTGCCACTGGCAGATTTCTCCGGCTTTCCGTGTTTTCACTCTTCTGGAGTATTTTACAAAAGTTTAGAGGATTTAAGTTCATCTGTAAACATTATTTTATGCATAAAGAAAGTAAAAAAAAAAAGCTAGTATTATAATACAACTGAATCAACCCATTAGCTGAGTTAAATCAACCCTTTATGATGGGTTAAATAAATAAATAACATAATTTGCTGGGGATAATTAACCCCAAATGTGCTCTGTCCTATATTTACCCAGCCCTTGGGTTAAAAATAACCCACATTTGGTTTTTAACCCAGTGTTTTTTAGAGTATAGACTTAAAAAATCAGCCATAATGTTCTTTGACAAACGAGCAGTTCTTTGCTCGCATTCTCTGTATAATTTATTCATTTCTGAATAACTGCGGAAGGTACATGTATTAATGACCTCATCCGTGAACATCCTCCTTCAAAGCATCATCAAGCTTCACTTTGTAATTGTTTTGAAAATGTGACCTCTAGCGGCGAAATCGTACCTTTAACGCGGTGTGTGCGTGATTCAGTGCTGGATTTGCTTTGACGAACGTCTAACGAGTTTATGATCTTCTGGGTTTGTTCAAACGGCCGCTGAACATATAATAACACTGTGATGTTCACAGCGCACCTGAGAGCACACAAACCTGCTTTAAATGACTCTCTGCACATTTCTTGTTCTGCTGAACACTGATCTATTTAACCCTCACTTCGGTTTTCTCTGTCTTTACTCAACGTGCATCCCTCGTCTAGTCCTCGTACCTGTGCAGGATTCTCCCATTTGCCCAGGAAATCTTCTCTGGCGAAGGCCAAAAACTCCTTGACTGTGGAAGAGACATGAAGCACATTAACGTAACCTTACATGCAGCGACGTCATACTGTGTTTTTCTGAGGCCACGACATGATCGACTTGATAAACATGTCGTGCACAATCTACTACATGCCTTGTTTTTACCAACCAAAGGTTGTGCTTCATGGCATCTTTGCTGTGAAATATTTACTCATTTGTAAAAAGTAAACATTAGAAAGACTTCGATATTGCTGGTAATATTTCATGATGATACTGTGACTGAAGCAAGCAGCTTAGCTTTACTTGATTATCCTTTTTTATATATAAAATATGATCATCAGGCTTTTGAAGGATGTTTCTTCATTCATCTCTCAATCATCAATGCATTGCATTATATGTTTTGAAACTACAGAGCTTTGATCAGAAAACTACGCATTTAAATATGATCTCAATGAGACCTTATTGGTAGATATAGAGCTGATATTTATATTATTTTATCTAAGTTATACTATTATAAAGATCTCATTGAATTACATTACAAGCTATCAGCATTTATCTTACTTTATGTCCATGTAAATATTAGGAACTGCACCAAATTGAACATTTTTGTACAGTTTGGACTCTGAATATGTATTTCTTCCTCAATATCCTCACTGTAGCATACTATATGAACCATAATGGCCTGATGGATCAAATATAATACTCAACAAAAACACTTTTTCATATTGTGTCTAAAGGTTCAAATAGATTTCCAGACTATTATTCCATATATGACCCTGGAGCACAAAACCAGTCATGAGTATATTTGTAGTAATAGCCAAAAATACATTGTATGGGTCAAAATTATTGATTTTTCTTTTATGCCAAAAATCATGAGGATATTAAGTAAAAATCATGCTCCATGAAGATATTTTGTAAATGTCCTACTGTAAATATATCAAAATGTAATTTTTGATTAGTAATATGCATTGCTAAGAACTTAATTTGGACAAATTTAAAGGTGATTTTCTCAATATATATATATTTTTTGCATCCTCAGATATTCAAATAGTTTTATCTCGACCAAATAATGTCATAACAAACCATACATCAATGGAAAGCTTATTTGTTCAGCTTTCAGATGATGCATCAATCTCAATTTCGAAAAATTGACACTTAAGACTGGTTTTGTGCTCCAACCAGTGTCACATACGCTATATTGCCAAAAGTATTGGACCCCCTTCTAATGAAAGGTTTGACTACTTTAGTAATTTCCATGAGTACAAATCTTAATGTTTAAGCATATAATGATATTCTAGGGAATCTAATTGTATATCAACAGTTTGGACTCTTTTCTATTCTAACATGACAGTGTCTCTGTGTATAAGACAAGAATCAAAGAGAAATGATGATTCAGTCAGTGTGGAAGAACTTGACTGGTCTGCAGAAAGCAGCTGAACACCTCTGGTGTGACTTTAAATGAGCCACAAACTCATCACCAAACACTAATGACTTGTGCATTCATTATATGGACAAAAGTACTGGCACCCCTTCTTTAGAAGAGAAAGACACTTACAAACTGTGCCAACAAAGACATTAATGTACTTAAAGATTGTGTTTCCACCTCTGTTGCAGCAGTTTTGAAGCGTATGAAATAACTGTACCCATATGTCATTGGTGTTTGTGATGATTCTTGCCAGGTTAAATAAGCATGCGTTTGGTGCAGTCACAGAAACGTTCAAGCGCCAGCATTTGAGGGAAATGGTTTCAAGATCGCGAGCGGTTTCGGTTCCGGTTTAGACACATCTTATACTGAAACAGGAAGGTGGGGTGGGACATAATCGAGTTACTTAACACCAGTAGCCAATGTTTTAAATAACATCCGTGAGCCTTGATTTGATCCTTCCAGAGAGCATCTTATTAGACAGAAAACGATGGCGTCCATTATTTTGGTTTGTTTTTTAAAAGACTCAAATCAAAGGAACACTGTAAATATGAAAAACAATAAAGTCATCCTGGGATTTCCACAAAGCACAAAACCTGACTCGAATGTTTAACCCAGGGTTGTTCGTATATGTTAGTATGAACGGTGTGAATCCTGGATTACTTAATCCTGAGTTAAACAAACCCGAGTGAGAAAACCCAACCGTCGAGACTCCAGCAAGGCCGTAAGCATCACAGACACCGAGAAGGACACATAGTGGTCAAATACTAAGGTTGTTTTCAACGACAAGATTGTTAAATTGCAATATTTAGCCTTCAAATTAGATCTCAGCATGTAGGTTTTTGTACTAACCGTTTTATTCAGACCTTCCACACATCTGTCCTTCCCCAGACCCATCATAAGTACACAAATAGACCCTTTTCTATCTACTAACCAGCCATCTTTGGCATGTTATAAACAGGGTGCAGCATAAACGCGCGCGCACAAACCCCTCAAACGAAGCGCAGCTCGCTCTTATTAAAGCATCAACACATTGTTTGCGCCTGTGATCGCCATGACAGCATCAGCATCCTCTCTGCTGCTGAAGCCTCGCGCATGCACGAGCATATTCCCGACGAGCATCTGAGGATCGATGCTGATGATGTTAAAGACACCCACCGCTTTCCATCTCGTTGCCCCGTTTGGCGGCCGGCGTGTTGCCCATGACTCTGGGCCTGTCAGGCGCTGGAGAGCCGCAGGTAGGGAGGGATGCTGCCCCGCCTGTCGCGCGATTGGCGTCCACCGATCAGCTCTGAGTGTGAAAACGGGGGACGTTGACGCGTCCGATGGCGTCTCGGATAAACGGCGATCCCTTATGATTGCAGCAGCAGCAGCAGCATCCGCGTTTAAAGGGCGGACGGGCCGCCAGCATCAAACCGGACTCGGGCGTTCTTTCCTGGCCTGGCTCTTCGCCGCTCCTCCGCGGCCCCGCAGTCCCGTCTCTCGCCTCCTCGCGGGGGTGTTCCGTGAGCGGCGCTCGCAGGGGGAATCGTGGCGGAAAAACACGGATGCAGCTTCGGCGAGATCGTTCATGCAGCTGCGCTTCCCGTGGCCATCGACACTGACTCCGCCCCCTTTACTAGGCCCGCCCACAGCGACACCCCATTGGTCAGACGGACAGATGTGCGAATGATTGACACTTGTGTTCGCAACGGACGGAGCTTTATTATTGATGTTATGTTTGACTGGATTCAAAATGTTATTGTGATATAAAGTAAATATATATTATATGTAAATTGAATATTTCCACTGTTGTTGTCCAGGAATAATACAAATAACACTGTAACGCGTTGGCCCCAATAGAAGGCCATTTTGTCTCTCAATGTGGGGAAAGTTATCACATTCCCGAAACATATAAACAGTGAAACAAATATGAAGCACAACACTTTTTTATTTTATTACTATTTTTTTAAAGAAATTCTGCGAAAATGCAAAAGGGTAACATACAAAACGTTAGTTAACATATATTTCTTGTTTTCATATTATGTCTTATTCTTGTTTGGTCTAAATTAAACAGAGGTGTAAAAAATAAAAGTATAGATACTCAGTTAAAAGTAAAGGTATCTGGCCAAAAACATACTAGAGTAAAAGTTCAAAAAAAGTACACCTTTAAATTGTCCTCAAGTATTAAAAAAAAATATTTGTTGAATACCCCCCCACCCCTTTTTATTTTCTATTTATTTAATGAAACTATTATTTTCATTTAGTTCAATATTGCTGTACCTGAAATAAAATACTATACAAATATTCAAACAAATACTATATTATACCAACTACTATACAAATCAATGTATGTTTCTAAAACTAAAATGGAAGATATAAACAATTATAAAAACTATAAAAGTATTTGAATGAAATTAAAATATTAACTTGTACTAAAATAACTGAATCTGAAATAAAAAATGTATGAAAACCTAAAGAACAATACACACAGTATATATTAGTATATATTACTAAAATTTTAATAAAAACAATATATTAAAAAAACATTCAAACTATAAAAACGATATAACTCAGTGAAGTATTAAAACACTCCCTGTACTGTAAACCATATAATAATCCTACAAAACACTCTACACATAAAGCATAAAGACTCTGAACACCTTTTTTTTCAAATGTTGCATTATTGTATTTATTAAAACATCTTAACATCCATCCCTCGACTCTTCTCCCATCCACAGCAGTTTGAGACGCCAGCGTCCGGTCGCGCCTCATATTTCCAGATCAGAGAACAGAGCGCGGCCAAAGCTAACTATGGGATGAGAGCGAGTGCGTGATGGAGGGATGAAAGGAAGAGAAGCTGTCTGATGTGATGTGTGGATCAAAGGTGGAGTGCCATCTATAACAGCTGTCGCTTAGCAACATCACAAAAGACCAAAGACAGATGTTTATATTTATTAAATCTAAGACTTTTCATAAACAAATATCACATGGAAAGAAAAAAGGCAACTTGTATTCAGTTTAAAACACAATCTTCTTAACAATCTCACAAAACAGAGCTGGAATTGTGACGAGTTACAAACATAATCATATCATAACATCATATTCCCCAAAAATAGCTTTCTAAGATTTCTGACCATAAAGACCCACAGGATGAATCTCACAAAAACACGTCAAGGTCACATTATTATTATTAGGTAATTCCTATTATTCTCAGTGGTCTGTTAATTGTAAAGAGTTAACTATAAATATTAGCGTCATAATTATTAAGATATAGTCAATAGTCATCTCTATTCTTAAAAATAATAAGCTTCAAGAATCTCTCGATTCGCCGCAGAATGAACGAGTGGAAATACAGGATCCTGTAGCAGCACGCACCACCAGCAGTGCACCCAGTGTGTGTCAGAACTAATGAATTACACAGTCCATCCTGGACTATGTGAGGTGCAGCCACTGTTTGATCTGACCGGCATTACCAGATTTCAGATCTGTGTCTCAGTACATGACAAGCATGATATCTACTGAGTGTTAATTCAGTTTCCTCTTCATATCTCTGTTCCAATTCACCAGTTATAGATTACATAATTAGTATTTTAACTTTATTCCATGAATCCATGTCAACTGTGCTGTAGAGGCCTGGGTGATAAACCAGTATCGGTATTTATCAATGGTACACTTTCATTATTAACGATAGAAACATGTTTCAGTATAGCGCACGATATATTATAGACGCTACACTCAACAATTTTAACGTGTTTGTATGTTTAAGTAAATGCAACGTTATTCGGCTTTGCATTTTTTTGTATCATTAAGTACCAAGCATAAACACATGACATGTTTTGTTACTATAATCTTTTAGATTTGGCTTGAAAATACATTTGTTTATAGATTTTATTAGATTAGTAATTACTTTTTATAGATGGTCGTTATTTCACTGCACTGAATACATAATTCAATGTGGTGCATTATTTTACTCATTGTGTCAAATCGATATAAGAAAGGAGATATTAGTTTACATTTTATTAAGTGTTTAACTAAAATAATGTGTTGTTTGTTAAAACTGAAATACATTTCAAATGTTAAAATCAACATCAAGTAATAAATGGTTTTAAAGTATTTTAATTGTTCATATAAACTATTTTAACTAATGTTAACATGGAATCTTATTGTAAACATTAACTATTATTAGCTTCATAATTATTAAGATATAGTCAATAGTCATCTCTATTCTTGCATGTGATCGATCAGCCCTGTGTTTGGAGCGTCCGCCTGTCAATCAAGACAAGAGATTGTGAATGCTGTTTCCAAATCATCTCTGCAGCTTGCAGGTTGTAAGTGTTCTTGTATCTATGACTTATGACTAATCCAAGGTATGTCTATGCTTTGAACTGTGTCCAGAAGACCAATGTGCCATAGTTTTTGCACTTTTACAGGAACAGAGATGAGATGAGCACACATCTAACTGCAATTTGTTACTTGAATTTGCACTTGTGATTTTTCCATTCATCTCTAGGTGGCAGTGCACTGCAATGCATTTACTAAAATTGTATTATTTATATGGGTTAGAACTAGAGATGGGTATAAGGTTTGATATATTACATACACTACATTTGACATTTTAACGTGTTTGTATGTTCTGAAGTAAATGCAATCTGTGTAATCGCCGCTTCATCTTGAAGAGGCAAACATACAGAGGAAGTTCCAATAAACACAAGTCTGTTTTGTTCAAATAAGTACAAGCTAGCAACTTATGAAAGATACATTTGATTTATAGATGAAGATTTTGAAAAGTGAAAGAATTTTTTTTTTATAGATGAAGTCAAGTAGAGTTGAAAGAGATGAGTGGTGCAGTTGTTGCTTGAAGATTGACAAATCCAGTACGGATGGGGATAAGATCATTACATTTTATTAAGTGTTTAACTAAAATAATGTGATTGTTTGTCTCTGTGATGGTAAATACAGTGGTTCAATTTAGCAGATCTCAGACTTCTGGGGGATAAAAGGTAATATTTTCCAAGTAGGCGGTGCTGAGCCTGTGGTTGTTCAACTGATATGAAGCATCAGTAGTGTTAGAACTGGATGCTGAGCTGCAACTGGTAGCCAGTGCAAGGACACAAAGAGAGGGTGTAACATGGGCTCTGTGGGCTCGTTGAAGACCAGTCGTGCCGCTGCATTCTGAATCTGTAGAGGTTTGATTGTGTTTGATGGAAGTCCAGCTAGAAGAGCATTGCAGTAGTCCAGTCTAGAAATGACAAGGGCCTGGACAAGAAGTTGTCACGCATGCATCTGTCAGGGGCCTGATCTTTCTGATGTTGTGTAGTGCAAACCGCAAGTCAATCAAGTCTTTGCACAAGTGATTTGAAGGTGCTGTTTACAAGATTACACCAAGATTTCTGCCCAGCTGATGGTTGTAAGTGTTCTTGATATCTATGACTGAATCGTAAGTCATGTTGTATGCTTTGAACTGTGTCCAAGAAGACCAGTCTTTGCCAGGTTGAGCTGTAGATGGTGTTCTTTCATCCATGCCGAGATAGAGATGAGATCCGTGCACACTAACTGTTGGATCATCTGTGTCGATTTGAGAGATAGAGCTGTGTGTCCATTCATCGTGAGAAATGGTAGGAGAAGCCATGTGCCTGTAATGATGGGAGCCAGTGATGTATTATTTATATGGGTTAGAACTAGAGATGGGAACCCAGTGACCAATTTATGTGTTTAGATGACATTACTACTCTTACGATACTGCTTATCGATTCGGTACTTTAACGGTATTCTTATCGGTACTTTGCATCATATATATATATATATATATATGAGAAATTAAGAGCTGAATTAACATTGCTTTATATTCTGAAATGTACGATATATTTAATGAAATGAATATAAAGCATCAATTTGTAAATGCACCACTGTGCAGGCATTTTTGTGTTTTATACATATTATAAGATACAGTAAGAACATGAACAAAGAAACAAATAAAACAAATATAATTCAATAAAACAAATATACAAATTAAATGAAATAAACAGTGCTTTTTTCATGGAGGTCCACTAACATTACAGTTCAGGCAAGTAATAGCTACAAAATAAATCTGAAAGTAATCAAATGTAAATGAACACTGCATAGTTTTCACTGTATGTATTGATAGATTGATGCTTATTAAAGCTATAACGTTATACAGATTAAGAGCTGTGGGTGGTTTTCTTTTCATTTTGTTCTTTGATTAACATTGATGAAGCGCCAGTCTGTCACTTTAAGACAATATATTGACACACATCAGATTTTCTCCCAACTGTTCTCATCCACTTAAGACATAAACTGTGTTTAAGAGAATATTCTCCAAGCCGGCCATTTTGACATATTTTGTGTGTATCTTATCGACTATGGATGCACCCGAAGCTCAAAGTGTACTTTGCTTGTCCATTTTGGAGCGCCCGCACAGGCGCACAGACACACACACACAGAGACACGGACACAGACCAACACACACACACACACACACACACACACACACACACACACACACACACACAGAGACAGACACAGACAGACAGACACAAACACACACACACACACAGACAAAGACACAGACACAGAGACACACACACACACACACAGACACACACAGACACAGACAGACACACAGACACACACAGACAGACAAAGACACAGACACACACACACACACAGACAGACACAGACAGACAGACACACACACACACACACACACACAGACAAAGACACAGACACAGAGACACACACACACACACACAGACAAAGACACAGACACAGAGACACACACACACACACACAGACCAACACAGACACAGAGACACAGACAGACACAAACACACACAGACAGACAGACACACAAAGACACACACACACACACACACACACACACACACACACACACACACAGACAAAGACACAGACACAGAGACACACACACACACACACACACACACACACACAGACACAGAGACACAGACAGACACAAACACACACAGACAGACAAAGACACAGACACAGACACACACACACACAGACAGACACACACACACACACACACATAGAAACACACACACACACACACACACACACACACACACAATTTAGCAACAGTAAAGACGGCATTTTACAACAATCACCAATTGAGCTGATTCTGACGTTAAGTTTGGGTTTTAGGGAGGAACCGCTGTGAAGGGAAAGAAGAAACGCGGCTATAATGCTTAGAAGCCAAAATCGAAATACAATAAATGTAATTAGCAGCCACAGGCCTAAAGCGTAAGCAGATGTTTGAGTGTTCAGTTCTCTCTTCTAATCATAAACAGGGCTTTCATGTGCGCGTGCTGAAGCTCCTCCGCATGAGCGAGATCTCGCTTCTGAACTACGAATACATCTCTATCGAAATTAGTTATTTATTTTCTCCACAAGTGATCGCAGATAAAGTATAGTTCTGTATTTCAATATTCAAGAGAATATTATTCAGTGAATTATTCTTCACTCTTTAGTCTATTAAACAGCGTTTAAACCTAAAACTGTAGTTTAACATGAAGCTGATATGACTTCTGTTCTTTATTTTCTCCATTTGAAAACATTAGACATTCTTTGCTTATTGTTAATATCAGTGTTGCTGATGATGCTTTTTATAAATAAAATGTTTTTATTGTTGTAATTTGAAGATTAAATTTTACATGAAAATGTTACATTTTCAACAGTGTTTGTTGTTGTTAAGATGACTGAAAGAAGGAAAAACCAAAGCTTCACTCTGTTATTTATTACTTTATAACTGTAAATAAATATCTGTTCTGAATATCGGTTATCAGGATACATAAACATGCAAATAATTGGTATCGGTTATACAAAATCAATATCGGTCGATCACTATAATTTAGCCCCGGGACCGATTAAATACCGGGTTTCAGTACCCGTCCCTAGTTAGAACTCATATTTGCAGGAAGTTGATCATACCGCACCGGACCAGGAACAAGTATTTCCCAGATCATAACCCACCTGAAAGACAAACATATGTCTGCCTGCAGGAACTGGGCCGACCAGAACCGAGTCCAGGACCTGGTCGTACTCCTCGCTCTCAGCTGAGCCCACATAGATGATCTTCCACTCCAGATCTGAGAGAGGTAACACAGGGATAACCAATCGCTTCTCTAACAGTGAATAGACATAATTACAATACCATACAATCAGCATTTCGTGAAACTGAAAATCCTCTGTATTTGTCCTTATATTTGTATTTCAAGTTTCATATTTGATTATGAGCATAAACATTGAGGTTTTGTAGCACAGAATGTGACGATTTCTTATCTCAATGTTAATTAAATTAAATTATTTATAAATCAAAATTGCTCTTGGGTTGGTTTAATGGATGTCATGACTGAAATCTGTTGCAATAATTTTACTGGGATTGTTATTGTGCCATTAATTGTAATATTACTTATCGTCTGTAAATTAATATTATAACGATTAAATAAAAATGTCCTTTTATCAAGTTAGAGAAACAGTGTGGAAACATGCCTAGGTAAAATTTCTTGTTAGACCATGATAGCTATACAATAAATTAATAAATACATTTTTATAATATTTGTATTGTGAGCAATGGCAAAAAAAATTGTATTATAAAACAGATAGTTCCGATTCTGATTGGTTGAACTGCGTTCGAAGCCGTTGTACCATTACACTACAAACAAACCTACGCCTTTGTTTACTTTGTGTGTTGCTTGGCAACCACTTTCTTCCAACCACAACTGTTTCGGAGGAACTACATTGTTTGGAGGAAGGATACTGTTTTTATTAGTATCATTACACTTTATTAGCTCTATATTATATTTTATTGTGTGAAACCTTACTAAGTATATAGAATAACCGTTTAACAACAGCAATAAGCCCCGGGAAGCCATGGTTTACAGTGGATTTATAACAGCTAACAACGCCCCTTAGGGACGTTGTAGGGGCTTCTTGGGACGTATAGCTTTATAATAGCCGACATGTATAAAATAAAACATAAGATGTCCAATTAATCAGAGGAACATTCTAGCGAAATTTTGCAAAAAAAAAAAAAAAAACTTGAATTTAAGAGTTTTAGCTTATTTGTGTTCATGAAATTAAAATAATGTCCCTATACAATACAGTAATGTATTTTACGATACTACTGAAGCGCAAGTTCTGCTCCAAAACCGGCACAGCGCCTCCCGACACGTGACGTCACAAGAAATCCAACCAATCGGAGAGGGCACAGACACATTATTCACGCCCCGCTTCTGCTATCGGACTAATCAGGGAAGGAGCCAGGGTTGCCAGATTTTCAGAACAAAACCCACCCAATTGCTACTCAAAACTATCCCAATCGTGTTTCGAGGGGAATCCACTGGTAACAATCGTATTCCGGGGTTAAATACACGTTTTATGACGGTTCCCCTGCTAAAATTAGCATTATACGGGCTAAATATCACGTTATTGGGGTCACTTACATCCGCGGACAAGAAAACAACCCATGGGAACAGTTTAAACTCGCTTAATTCCGCGGGATAATCGTGGACTTGGCAACACTGGAAGGAAGGGTGGCCTCGCGCTGTCATCGAACTCCCCGCCGGCGCCAAAATATTACGCGCGTAAACATTAACAGCTGACGATAAGACTTTTCCCGCACAATATTCCCGTGATTTGGTGTAAGGTGTAAGACATTATAAAACATTCAAATCCTTCAGTATTAACGAACTAATTGCAGAATACGTGTATAAACACTGTTGTTTTGTGAAGTTCTCACCTTCAGGAAGGTCTTCCATACACTCAAACGTGATTTCGAATTGAAACGGGTTTCCAAAAGGACTGGGATTATCCAGAACAGCCACGTTTAGCACCTGCACTTTAGCCATGATGGCTCACAAGGTTTGAGCAACAGAAATCGGCCTTGTGTTTGTGGAAGAGAGCTTCTTAAAAACTGTCCAAATCACTAAATCCAGCGGAAGTGTCAAACCGGAGTCAGATTCACGAAACGACCTTCTTCTGAAGCAGGTAAAGCGGGAGGGTTTCTCTTGATGGGGTTATATTGTAACGTTACTTTTAAACTAATCAGATGGTCGCCAAGCATCCATTTTATGCATTGCTAAAACATCCTGAAGAAGATGTAGCACAGGTTTAGCGTGGACGCGGTTTGAAACAACACCATAAAAGAATCAAATCCAGTCCTTTCCTTGGGATCCTGAAGGAAAAACGTGCTTTAATGCAGTAAAGACACTGAATGACAGCAGCAAGTGCCCTGGATATGATGTTTTTCTTCTTCAGGCTGATAAACCTGCTCTCTGCTGAATCCTGCTGGACTGGAGGAAATCTTCTTCCTCTTCTTCTTTGGGGTTTTATGGCAGCTAGCATCTAATCTGTTGAATTACTGCCACCTACTGTACTATTTCCATTCTTGTTCTTTCCTACTCATACTATTATCTCTTGATCAACGGTTTCATTTTGCCTGGGGGCACCTACCGGTAGACCATGATCTCTGATTTTTATTTTTTACATGAATTACAAATAATTAAGCCTTAACATACTCATTAAAATACGATAATGCAAATAAAATGAGACAATGTGAAAATGTTTTGTATTCATAGATCTGACAAAATCGATTGGCTCTGATCTGGGGGCATGCCCAAACTCCGCCTATGCTCTTGATACACCCACACAGAATATAAATGCCTCCCCAGTCAGCTGCGTTTGGCGCGGATCTGGCCCAAATCAACAGCTAAGGTCCATATCTTTTAGCCAGAACTGAACCAAAACAGTGCCATAACCCAACCCGGAGTGAGCCAAATAATAAAAACAGACGTGGCTGATATATGGACTGTATGTATTCATGGCTGAAACACCAAAAGCCAATATTCAACCATATTTACACAACACCTTATCTTTTTAATTGAAAATACCC
This sequence comes from Gymnocypris eckloni scoliostomus, assembly GCA_027564155.1. NCBI lineage: Eukaryota > Metazoa > Chordata > Actinopteri > Cypriniformes > Cyprinidae > Gymnocypris > Gymnocypris eckloni. The sequence continues at coordinate 36,356,642 of CM050416.1, forward strand.
ATTACACAGTAAATATTAAGCACAAAAAACGATTCACACAATTTTTTTATTATAGTATTTTAATAACAGAATTACAAAACAGAACAGAACATAACAGTGCTATTTTGTAAATGTCAGATGAGTGAATAAATGTGCAAAAATTCATACTTATAGTAAGTTTTGCCAGTCTTTAAGACCAGAGAAAAAGAGCATTGGTATATCATAATTACATTATATATTATTTGAAGACAAGCACATAAATGACTGTAAATCAGCACTGCACACATTATTTTCTATAACGAGTGCTGGTGTGAAGTCCCTTTTTAATGTTTTATTATCTAAATAAATCAAAAATAGCTACTTTAATAACAGGCTATTTTTAGACATAATAATAATATAGATAATATTAATGAAAACATTAGGGGTGTAATGCTACCTCAGTTTTGAAGTCACAGTTTCTAACATTTTTGCTACAGCTAGGGGAGAAAACATACAATTGTTTTTTGTTTTTTTTTATAAACGGTGGTTTACTGAACAATTTGTGTCTCTGCCTTTAAATAAACTCAATAATAATTGACATTTTCTTAAGGATAACAAAACAAATCTATCTCCGCTGCTATGCAATTTGGAGCCCTATTAGAGCACATTACTAAAATATTAAAGGCTGCAATTAACAACAGAGCCCAGTCTATTAAATTAAATTCAGATATTTTAGATACAATCACCAACACTATAAATAAAATAAAATAAATAAAGAATGCAAACATAATTCCCAGGTTTGCACTTTCCATCTGTGGACACTGAATGCCTCGCCTGAGGTAAAGGTATTGCTGTTTTATTGCCATTTTTCCATGGTTGCAAAACTGATTGAGATTAAGTGACATGAACGTGTTTATTTTGTGTTATGACCGGTTGTAACTAGTAGAAAAGATAATTAAAGTTTCTGTTAGCCACATCAGGGATGAGCGTCAAAGCGGCATTTATGGATATAATGTCCTGATAAAATAGACATCATTATAAAGATGAGACATTATGCAGTCTGGTTAAATAAATGTCAGGTAAAATTTTCTGTACAATTTTCTGTATAATACCATTACACCAATAGAAAAAAAAGTACAACACCAAACCTGCACTTACCTGAATAATATGTGTCTAAGCAAATGCTGTTGTTGTAAATAGGGAGCTTTCATCTTCTTTTTAACGGCAGTTGAAAGAGGAAGTGGAGTGGGATATAACGGATACATTTTCAAAATGTCCGTGATCCACCAATAGAAATAAGGGAAGACTCAAAGCAACCAATAGCATTGTTGAATGGGCTGAGCTGTGGACTGCCACTAATCTGCCATACATGACTATAGCAGTTTATATGTTTTTTTTTACCAAATAAAAACCAAATGTTAACCATAAGTTAACACATTCCATGGTGTGCCGTAGCCAAGCCATATATGGCTCTCATTTGTGTGCTGTCATCTGGACCATATACCTCAAAACATATTGTCATCCAAAATAAAATTCCTTCCAATTCTAAAAACATATTTGGGGAAAGTTTGGCCCATATGTGCTCATCCATGCCATACCTAGGCAAATGTGATAGCTATCAGCCACATTTGTCCCAAACGTTCTTGCTATCTGGGTCTCTTTTGTTTCTTCATGCCACTGCTGCTACCATTTGTCCAATATTTCATTCTCTTTCCCTCTGATTCGGATAACTTAATTAAAACATTTCCTTGTTGGTTGCCTTTTTTTGCTATATCCGCCCTTTCATTGCCCAGAAAACCTGAATGAGCCGGGACCCACATGCATGCAATATTCCTCCCCTGCTGTTGTAGAAATAAATACAATATGATAGAGCAGGTCTTGATGATTTATAGCTGTGCCTGATTTAATGCTCGTAATAGCAGATACAGAGTCACTACATATTAAAAAAAGCTGTTGGCACCGCTTTCTACAATCTACTCTACTGCTTCCAAAATGGCAACTAACTTTACAGCTTATAATAAATAATAAGCACTTTTCATGCATACAGTGCAACTCAATGTGCTTCATGAGCATAAAACAAATATTAAAAACAACAAGAAAAGTTCACACATGCAAATATAAACAAGTAGATTAAAAAGAAGTCATAAAAACAAGGAAAATGCACACTATATGCTCATACTTTAAAGAGGTACAGTGGGGCAAAAAGTATTTAGTCAGCCACCAATTGTGCAAGTTCTCCCACTTAAAAAGATGAGAGAGGCCTGTAATTTTCCTCATATGTTTACCTCAACTATGAGAGACAAAATAAGAAAAAATCCATAAAATCACATTGTAGGATTTTTGAAGAATTTATTTGCAAATTATGGTGGAAAATAAGTATTTGGTCACCTACAAACAAGCAAGATTTCTGGCTCTCACAGACCTGTAACTTCTTCTTTAAGAGGCTCCTCTGTCCTCCACCCGTTACCTGTATTAATGGCATCTGTTTGAACTCGTTATCAGTATAAAAGACACCTGTCCACAACCTCAAACAGTCACACTCCAAACTCCACTATGGCCAAGACCAAAGAGCTGTCAAAGGACACCAGAAACAAAATTGTAGACCTGCACCAGGCTGGGAAGACTGAATCTGCAATAGGTAAGCAGCTTGGTGTGAAGAAATCAACTGTGGGAGCAATTATTAGAAAATGGAAGACATACAAGACCACTGATAATCTCCCTCGATCTGGGGCTCCACAAGATCTCACCTGTGGGTCAAAATGATCACAAGAACTGTGAGCAAAATCCCAGAACCACACGGGGGGACCTAGTGAATGACCTGCAGAGAGCTGGGACCAAAGTAACAAAGGCTACCATCAGTAACACACTGCCGCCAGGGACTCAAATCCTGCAGTGCCAGACGTGTCCCCCTGCTTAAGCCAGTACATGTCCAGGCCCGTCTGAAGTTTGCTAGAGAGCATTTGGATGATCCAGAAGAGGATTGGGAGAATGTCATATGGTCAGATGAAACCAAAATATAATTTTTGGTAAAAACTCAACTTGTCGTGTTTGGAGGAGAAAGAATGCTGAGTTGCATCCAAAGAACACCATACCTACTGTGAAGCATGGGGGTGGAAACATCATGCTTTGGGGCTGTTTTTCTGCAAAGGGACCAGGACGACTGATCTGTGTAAAGGAAAGAATGAATGGGGCCATGTATCGTGAGATTTTGAGTGAAAACCTCCTTCCATCAGCAAGGGCATTGAAGATGAAACGTGGCTGGGTCTTTCAGCATGACAATGATCCCAAACACACCGCCCGGGCAACGAAGGAGTGGCTTCGTAAGAAGCATTTCAAGGTCCTGGAGTGGCCTAGCCAGTCTCCAGATCTCAACCCCATAGAAAATCTTTGGAGGGAGTTGAAAGTCCCAAAACATCACTGCTCTAGAGGAGATCTGCATGGAGGAATGGGCCAAAATACCAGCAACAGTGTGTGAAAACCTTGTGAAGACTTACAGAAAACGTTTGACCAGGATTTCTATATTGCTTTGATTCAAAGTACCTCGAGAGCATTTCGAAAGCAAAAGGAACGGATGCCATACACCGATTGGTCTGCACATGCAAACAAAGCCAAATCCTAGATATTTTAGGCAATATAGAAATCCTGGCCAGGATGCATCTGGGAAAAATGGCACGTTTGGTCACTCTAAAATAGTCAGATGTGCTTTTACAAGTATCCACCTTATATCTTGGCACAGTTCTGTAGGAAATCTCTCCATAGTCGGGTGTCAAATACAAAGAAGCAGATGCACAAAAATACGAAATGAAAACAAGAATGCTGTGCGAATACCGCCAATCAACAATTTTATTAAAAAAGAAATCAATGCAAATCAAAAGCAGTTCCACAGTACACTTAATATCATCATAATAGGATGAGTAATTTCAATCTCAACACTTCAGAGCAACAAATGAGACTCAAGGACATACAGTACATTAACACACTGGAGCAACACATCAGAGGTTTGTTGTGTCATTGCACACAGCCGTTAATATGATGAAATAAACTAAAGCACAGGAAACTCAATCAGAAGTTATACATTCTCAGATCACAATAAGATTGACTCCATGAGATTATACAAGTAAAAGCATGACCAGCCCAGATGAACCCTATTTCTCACAAATCCCGTTTATTGTGTAATTGCATGGCAGATCATTCCAGTTGTTCAGGGTAGGGGTTGCAGGATACAAAACAATACAGTCCTCATGTCCATCAAGGTCATTTGGCTCGCCCATGTACCAAAACCTGAAGAAAATGTGTCAGATGTTCAGTCATATCAGCCCCAACGTTTTTACTCTTTCAGCAACTAACAACTGAGGAGCACCACAAGCATGTCATGAATCAACGGTACTAACAGTACCGCAAAGTTTAGAGAGTAAACTAAAGTAGCACAAATGACTCAGCGTATTTTTTGTTTTGTTTTGCATTTTAGCAGAAACTTTTATCCTTCAGGCTATAAATGTTTTATTTTATTTTATATATATTTATTTTTTTATCAGTATGATAAAAGCAGAAGTGGAAGTGCAGAAAACCAAAAGAGAGAAGTTTTCTGTTAGAATTGTATATTTTTTTTTATGAGAAGTCCCTTGAATTGTGGTTGTGGTTGTCCTGATTGCGTTCGTGGAAGAGCAGAGTCTTCTGATGTTTTTTGAAAGTCTCAAAAAAAATATTTCAGTTTTTTAATCACTTACCCTTGTTTCAGTGGTGAATTATCCACCCATTTCATGACGCCCTCGTTCTCTGTGTCAGACAAACCAATCCAAACACTCTTCGTGGTGAATGAAGATATGAATCTCTGAGTGAATAAAAACAGGAATAAGTGTGATTCCTCTCATTCATTAACAGACACTCACACAAACTCACCTGCTTCTCTTCAGTGTTGATAATGACCAGATCAGCTCCACGATCTCTGCAGTACTGTCTGCTGTCAGACCAGCTCTTCAACTCAGTGGACACGAAAAAACAACCTGAACCACACAGAAACACTTTTCAAAGCTATACACGAATGATACAACAACGCATATGATCTAACCTCGTTTAGATGCTGCCTTCTTCAGTTCAACACTCAAAGACAAGACTCTGCTTTCTAACTTACCTTTCGTCTGCATGAGATCGGTGTTATTGTCCTGTAAGCTCTTTATCAGGTCTCTCTCTGCTGTGATGGTGATGTACTGCAGTATGATGAAGACCAGCAGAAGAACACAAATGATCCCGAGACCCACTGAGATCAACACCAAACATCTCCTTCCTCCTGAAGAACAGGACCAAAACACAGTTAATAACATCTCACTGAATATTATTAGACAACACCTCAAATCAGCTGTAAGTAGGCTGACAAGTAAATAGAAAAACAATTATATTAAAATGGTAATAAACTTACTGCGATTTTTAGCTTTTCCTTCTGCGTGCCTGTGATTCTGTGTTTGAGGGCTAAATGTGTTCTTAATGTCGTTGTGCTCAACATTTTGATAAACATCATCGTCCTCCATTAGTTACTGTTGGTGCCAGTCTTCACAGATGAGTTGTGATCTTCAGTATGTTGCCTAATGTTTCAATACCCCTAAACCTACACAGGAAGTCATTTCATTCCCTAAACGGGTTACAAAACCATAAGATGCTGTGGTAGATGATGCAATCATTATGTTTCTATTGCATGTCTATTTAATTCTTTGAATCGGGTCAGCATACTTTATGCAAACGTATAGCCTACTTCTGACAAACGAAAACCACAACAGCCATGTTTTATGAAAATTTTAACATTATTAGTAAAATAACTCAAGTATTTAGTTCCATCACAGGTCTATGTCAGTAAAGAGCAATTATCAATTAACAACATTTCACTCTATATTATTCAATATAACCTTTGAATTCAACCTTCAATCCTCTTTTCCATATTTAGATAATATAGAGCTTTAAAAAGTATTCTTTCAAAAGGACAAACATAAGTCAAATTCAAACAATAACATAAAACAGGAAAACTAATTCCATGTTAATACAGTTTATAAAAGCAGAAACAAGTTATTGTGCCTCAGCTTGACTATTTCAGTGTTAAACCCTCAGACGTGTATGTTACACAATAGTTTTGATTGGGAAACAAGCTATATTTCTAATTTATATTCTTCAGACATTCCCTGTTATATACAATACAAGTATCTGTAGTAAGTGACCCTCATTTGGCTTTTGACCACTTAAAATGGGTAAAATTCAACAATCTGGACATGGGCCTTGAACATTAAGATCACAAAATTAAACTATTATAAAGAACTGGAATTTAAAAGTATATTCAGATAATTGTAGAAGTACATGCGTACAAATTTTGAGAAAAAAAAAATATTTCTGCCACTCATGTTCTATGCTTTTGACAGAGGCAAACAATATATATTTGTAGTTTCAACATGATTTTGTTCCTCAGACATTCCTCTTTAAACGTGAGAAAGTATCGACCGTTTACAAAGTGATCCACATTTAGTTTTGACCACTGAAAATGTGTTTAGCAATTTACTCAAGGAGCCTCACAAGAATTGAACTGGGCCTTAAAAATGAAGACACCAAGAGAACAGTTTTGGAAGGGTATTTAAGATATCTTTAATACTTAATTTATGTATTTCACCAGGAAAAATGAATGTATAATTGAGCTGGGAACATTTGGTTAAGTTGACACAAGCACTGTCTTGACACGATGCCTTCACAGATGGTTTGTGATCTTTAGATAGCAACTACTGGTGTTTTAAAACAGTGCTAAATCTACACAGGGAGTGATTTCATTTGACACTAGCCTTCAAGAAGAATATTAGCAGAAAAAGTGCTGGTGTGAGTTAGCTGTCAAATTTAGCTAGTGACATTTATTCAGCAGTTAGTCTACTAATCTATAGCAGTGTCTTCTGATTCAAAGCGTTGGAGTTGAATAAGTAAAACAGGCAGCAGTAAGAAAACATATTTATAAGGCGTTAAGCTTTTAGTTCATGCGTGGGAGCTATTTGTGACGCTCTCTGCGTAGTACATTTAAAACCGAGAGATGGGCTAAACAGCACATGCTTCAATATTTCGGGTTCAAGAGGTGTACAAATTCAAAAAGAAAGAAATAATCCCAGTGTGAAAATAATCTTTAGCGCTCTCTAGTGTATGAAACTCTCTAGGACTGAGCTAAAAGATGGTTTTTATTGTGACACATGAGCTGCTTCTCATTTCATAAAGTGCACATCCCTGTTTCACTTCTTTACTTCATTTTCTCGTGTCTTCTAAACATGGTGAAATGTTGCCTCGTGATTCCTGATGCTCTGAGCGTGCTGTAAAAGATTCAATGCCTCGGAGTAACAATAACAGCGCTATCTGCTGGCTCCTGAAATCTACAACAACTATAAAGCCTGGAAATACACCAAAGGGAACTTTGAAATAGGTTTTGTCTCGAGAAAGAACTCCATTGCATAGACCTCACAAAACAAAACTTCAGTCTCAGTTGATTCATGGAGGGTTGTATTTGATTTTTTTTTTTTATAACCTGTATTTCATTAATAAATGCTGATAGCTGAAATCAATTTAAGTACTACTAAATCTAAGTTATAGTAGAATATACTGCAGAATATTGAAACATGTCAAATCTATAATTTGTAAGCATCATATTTCTCTTCCTCTCTGATCTCTTCAGTCTGATGAACTTGCTCTCTGCTGCGCCCTGTTGGACTGGAGGAAATATCTCCATACAGCAATAAAACAGATACACAAGGATGAGGTAAAGGATGAAATGAAAACAAACATCCCAAGTTGACTATGGTAATGATGGTAATAGAACATTTTATTCATACAGAAAGCAATTCAACTCAAAAGCAATTTAACAGACTCAGTATCAGAGTAACAGGGTTAATAAGGCGACTGGAGACTTTGGACTTCTGTGGTTTACTGTCATTGTCTCCTCAACACTTCAGACCAACAAACTCATGTGTCTCACATGATACCATCTAGAAAAGATTATAATGAGTTGCTTGAGATGGCGCAAAATATGAATACGCCATTCACATGGGATGGGATGAACCTTATTTTTCACAAACCCCTTTTATCTTATCTGAGCATGAGCGATCATTCCAGCTGTTCAGTGTCTTTTTTTCATAATTCAGTTCGATACAGTCTTCAGCTCCACCGTAGTTATTGGGCTCACCTTGGAACCAAAACCTGAACAACATATATCAGATGTTCAGCTTTTCAGGAAAACTAATTTTTGAATCAACAATACTCAGAGTATAATAGCACATACTCAGAGTAAACTAAAGTAATACAGAAGTTTGATCAGAAGGGAAAGTAAAAAGAAAAGTAAAAGAGAGAAGAAGAGATTTCTTTATCAAATTTACAGTTTTTAAAGTGTAAGGTCTGTTTTGGGTTTCTTCTTTAGGTTTTCTTGTCTTTTATTTAGTATTTGATTCATGCTGTTAGTATCATGCTTCCCTTGCAGTGTTGCCAATTTGGGGATTTTGTCGGCAAATTTATCTACTTTTTCATTGTTGCTGCACTTTTATTGATTTTTGAGACAAGGAGCTATTTTAGCTATAGCTATTTAAATAAAACGCCATTAGGCACATTCGACTTTAAGCGGTGCTGCACAGAATGGTCAATGTATGATGTTAAAGTACCATGAGAGCCATTCGAAAGTATTGGATCCGTCTGCTCTCTTCTCTCTCGCGTGGTAATTTGATGTTATGCACTGACCATTCTGTGCAGTGACACTTAAAGTCGAACGCGCCTAATGAGTCTGCGCAGTGAACACACAACAGTGCATCTGCCAATCAGATATGATGACACACACTACCATTGCATTATACGCATCAAGATGGTGGAGAAAAATATGATTACATCAGGGCACCAACTACTCAGTGTATGAACATCTTGTTTTAACCACAGACACGAAAGTTATACCTTTACCTGACACTTTTATCCAAAGCGACTTACAGTACATGCAGGCAATACATTTTTTTGTCAGTATTTGTGTTCCTTGAGAATTGAACCCACAACTTTTGCGATGCTGATGCAATGCTCTAACCACTGAGCCACAGGAACAGCGCTCTAACCAGATACTGAGAGACACAGTGCATCATCGTGTCATGTGTGCTTTGCTTTGTGTTGACTGAAATAAGTTTGTATGAATAACGTTTTTGTTTTTGGAGAATTATTTCATATTTCTTATCTGTTGTATTAGAGCAGGACAGGGATGCACTTTGGTGACACATGACACAAATGCCCAACTTTATGTGTCTTTTTTACATCAAACATGATAGAAATTATGTGCTTCCAGATCACAGGAAGAATTTACTAATTCAAATGTGTCGTGTAGAGTTAATTACAAGTAATCCTAAGCATTTCGTATTTATTTTGTTATAGGCCTACTTCATCTTTTGTTATATTTTTTATACAGTCATCATTTGTAAAGTATATATATATATATATTTTTGTTTATTTTCCTTTACCAAATTTACCGGTTTTTTATATCTTTACATATTTTGCGACTTTTTTGAAAAAATTGAGACTTTTGAGGGTGGTTCTGATTTTCTGAGGGAGGGGTTTGGCAACACTGTTCCCTTGCCCTCATGTATTCCTGCTATTGGTTCCTCTGTTCCACCGTTCAATAAACTACACTTGGGTTCTCACTACGCTCGCCTTCAGTGGACTGAATCATTACATACAGTGGCTTTACTTGTGGTTGTTTAGTATTCAGAAGGTTTTTTGAAGGTTGTGATGGCCTCATTTTATAATGAGAATCAAAAGGACTAAAACACACAATGATTTTTATCACTTACCCTTGTTTCAGTGTTGAATTATCCACCCATGTCATGTTTCCCTCGTTCTCTGTGTCAGACAAACCAATCCACACTCTCTCCTTGATTAATGAAGATATGTGTCTCTGTGTGTGAATAAAAACATGAATAAGTGTGATTCCTCTCATTTATTAATAGACACTCACACAAACTCACCTGCTTCTCTTCAGTGTTGATAATGATCAGATCAGATCCACGATCTCTGCAGTACTGTCTGCTGTCAGACCAGCTCTTCAACTCAGTGGACACGAACAACAAACAACCTTAACCACATCGAAACATGCACTTTATAAAACTGTGTTAAAAACAAACAAACAAACAAAAACATGTGTACTGACCTCGATTAGAAGCGTCCATGTTTAGTTTATCACTCAGAGAAGTGACTTTGCTCTCTAACTCCAGGTTCTTCTGACTCACAGAGTTGAATTTGTTCTTTATCAGGTCTCTCTCTGCTGTGATGGTGATGTACTGCAGTATGATGAAGATCAGCAGAAGAACACAAATGAGCCCGAGACCCACTGAGATCAACACCAAACATCTACTTCCTCCTGAAGAACAGGACACAAAACACACAAATATCAGTGAATACTCTTCATGTTAGATATTAAGTTTCAATTCTATCTCTGTAAGAGTAATCTACTATTGCTTTTGGTAATAAACATGACTTTTTATGTTTTATAAGTATATTTTAATGTCACGTGGAAATGCTACAACAAAAATTGCAAACAAGAATATTTTTAAAAAGTAAATAAAATAAGTCAATGTTAATACACTTTTAACAACACATCTGCAAAATCTGCTTTAAAGTAATGTTCTGCTTACTGCGCTTTAGATCTTTTCCTTCATCCTGGCCGTGACTCTGAGTTTTGCGTCCAGTTGTGTTCTGAATATCTCTCCCTTCAACATTTACATAAATATCCTCTAAATCCATTATTCTCCGTGTCTTACAGTACGTCTTCACAGTGAGCTGTGATCTTCACAATGCTGATTAGTATTTTCAAGAGTGTTAAGTCTACACAGGAAGTGGTTTCATTTCACACTGGCCTTTGGTGAGAATAAAGTCCTTCCCTTTCACTTAAAAACTATCTCCAGAGCCGTACTACTGTGTTTGTGTTTTGTACATTCAGCCACATGTATCAGCTTCAAAAGCCAACAAGAGGAGTCTGTGAACACTCAAACGGACTCAAACATTATTACACAGGCCAAACTGGATGATTATATTGATGATGCAGGAAACACAGCAGTAACAGCTGTAGATCTGATGTTTTTTATCTCTCTGATCACTTCAGTCTGATGAACCTGCTCTCTGCTGCGTCCTGCTAAATAAAATGAGCCAAAAACCCTAAAGTTTGCTTAAAGTTTTCTTCCATTTCGTAACGTTAACTATGTCACAACCAAATCAGTATTTAACAAAACTCGCAGCAGCAGTAAATTAAAATACTGCAGAAGCGGAAGTGAAAATTCAAGAGAAAAGGAGAATATTCTTGTAATATTTAGTATTTGTGTGAAGTGTCTTTCATGGTTGTGCTGGCTGTGTTGGTGGAAGAACTGTGTATTCAGAAAATCTTCTCGTTGATGGTCTTATTTTTAAATTAAGAATAAAAAGACTAAAACAAATAAATCCACCATGGTTTTTTGTGAATGTTTTAGTACTTAACACTGTTTAAGTGGTGAATTATCCACCCATTTCATGATGCCCTCGTTCTCTGTGTCAGACAAACCAATCCACACTCTCTCCTTGATGAATGAAGATATGTGTCTCTGTGCACACAAGTCCTCTGGTGTATGGACATCCTCGTACATTATGACATTGAGCTTGATTATCTGAAACTTCTTAATTCATAAATTTGGATTCTTGTTTTGTTCCCTTACTTTCTCTCCTCTATACGGTGGCCGAGAAGTGCAAAACAAATCACGATTCTGAATAAATAAAATAAACAAAAATAATAAACAAAATAAAAAATTACAAATGCAAATAAAAACAAAACAAAATAACAATTCAGAAAACACAATGACAAATCAGACAAACCAGAAAAGGTAGATATAGTCTGAGACAGCACCATTGGTTTGGGAATAGATTACTCACCGCTGACTGGACGAGACATCTGTCAATCAAGATGAACAGGAAGAACCAAAAGAAGAACAAAAAAGTCAGTTAACCCATCGGTAAGCCCCGCCCCCCTTAGTTACTGTTGCTCCCTCAGACAAACAAACAGAGCTGCTCACTGTCTTACAATGACAGCTGCAGTGTGAAAACCTTGTCCCATTATGTTTTTGCATAATTTCGGTCACAGAAGGCCACCAAATAGAAATGAAATAATCCATGGAGGGATTTATATAATATAAAAAAATAAATTTGGTGGGTAACTCGAAGCGACTGTTTACAGATCACAATGCAAACGGAAGACCTTCGTTTATGTGTTTTTGACCTATATTGTACAAGACGCGAGAATATTATGCTATTAAGGTTTGTATATTAGCATGGACTCAATAACTTTAGCTAGTTATAACTAGTTATATGCTCAATGATCAATGATCACTTCACAGACACCAGAGACAGACGGAGCCTGTGGCAAGCCATTCAGACCATTACTGACTACAAACCCCAGCCACAGGCCTGTGATGACATCCCAGATGCACTCAACCACTTTTATACACAGTTTGAAATGCAGAATGACACACCTACACAAAAATTGCCCACACCTCCCAAAGACCAGGCCCTGATGTAAGGAAGACCCTATCCAGGATTAACCCACACAAGGCCGCTGGTCCTGACAATATACCTGGCCGTGTATTGAAAGACCATGCTGAACAGCTGACCGATGTCCTAACAGATATCTTCAATACCTCGCTGAGCCAGGTTGTCATCCCCACGTCTCAATTGTCGCACCATCACACCGAGCGGGTCTCGAACCCGGGATGCCGGTGCGGAAGGCAGGCTAAAGGCTACAGCCTCTAGCGTCAGTCGTTAGAGCGCCTCTGTTTGAGGTCAGGAGAGTGAGGTTTACACACAGCCCTTACTGGCATATATCCGTTACAATAGCAGCTTTTACACTAAATGCAAATACCTATTTACACTGTTAAAATAGCATGATTTTCTGCTATGTATACTACGTGTTGCAAATAGTTGCACTTATCTGCACTTCAGTATTGTATTACATTATAAAATAGTATGCAATAATAATGTATTGAGTGTAAATTATAATTTTATTTCAAATTATTAAATTGATGCCACCTACAATAAACAATAAAGCCCTCACTAACACTACCCGATGTTTTATTTGCAACTTTTTTATTATTTCCTTCATTTATATTGAAAATAAATGCCTATGCAATGCGATACGAGATTTGAAAAGGGAGAAAAAAACATTTGGCAAAAGGTGTCATTGAACCCGGGTCATCGCGTTAAAAGACAGACTGGCACATGATTCACCATCTGCACCACTAATTATACTTTTACAATTATCAGACGCTCTTATTCAAAGTGACATACAGTGCATTCAGGTTATACATTTTTTTGTCAGTATATGTGTTCCCTGGGAACCGAACCCACAACCTTTGCGCTGGTAATACATTGTTCTAACCAATGAGCCACAGGAACATATATCTACCTTTTCGTTTTCAGAATTATCATTTTGTTATCTGACTTGTTATTTTGTATTTAAAATTTGCATTTGGAATTTGTTATTTTGTTTCTAGAATTGTGATTTGTTTTGCACTTCTCTGACTATGCATGAGAAAATTAGTCTTGAACAGTGAGTGAAGTAATTTTCTGTAGTAATAATTTTTGTTGTTGTTGTTTTGTAGAACATCACAGTTATATATGACATGAGAATAAGGCCTGTAGATACGGAGTGACCCAGCTAACAGGGAACGTTCTCAGAACTTGGCTAACATTCTCTCATGGTTCTCTCAAGGTTATAAACAAACATTCCTCCAGTAATGTTAATATAACGTTTGTTCAAAGTTATTTTGTTTTGAATAATGTTCTCAAATGGTTAGACGGAAATATTATTTACACATTGTTTGTAGGTTTTTTAAACATTATCATACAAATGGGTGAAACCAGATTTGTATCCGAGTCTAGTGTCGAGTCCTAGTTTTTAATCAATTGAGCAGAGGTGGGACTTTCAAAGAGTTAAAGTTAATGAGATAATTAAGTGACTAATTAAATGATGATTGTGCATTACTGATGAACACCTCCTGTTATTGAGAATTACAGAGGATCAGATGTTGATGTTTTATTTATTAAAATGATGTCACCATCATGGAGATCAATGTTTGCTTTAGTTGAGCTCCTGGCCCTTGACATTTTGAGTTAGATCTCTATCATTAACTATGCATGTGGATTGTTAAAGCGGAGAGATCCGAGCTGTTCAATGAGCAGCTATTAGTTTTTATCATTTGTTCAAATCAATTTACTTTTATTGTCACAGCACATGTGCTTTGGTGAGTGAAATTCTTGAGAGTGTGCTCCAGACAGTGCAGAAAAAATGTACCTATAGACAGTACATACTTACGGACTTATACAGAAGACAATGTGCAGAATACACATACATATAGTCAGTACACACAGTGTACTGTTAGACATACAGTTATCAATACACATTATACACAGTATGTACACGTTCTACATTATCTATAGATATATATACACACAATAGTATGCGAAAAAAAGATGTAACAGATTATACATAGGCCGGATACGCAATGTCAAGGATGTGCAAATGGGTGTCTTGGATGGTATCCAGTGGTAGCAGGTAGGTTATAGCAATAACATATTTATAACTATGATAGCATATAATACAATGTTGTTGTATTAGTGCAGTGTGTGTGTAGTCCAGTTGAACTGTGTTAGAGTTCAACTGAAAGTGCAGTGCATGACATATCGTAAAGTGGGAGTGTGCTGTAGGGTGAATTCGTTTTTGCTGTTCATTAGCGTGATAGCCTGAGGGAAAAAGCTATCCCTTAGTCGACTAGTGCGGGATCGGATGCTGCAGAGAGAGCAGTCTGTGAGACGGGTGGCTGGAGTCCTAGCTTTTAATCAATTGTTCAGAGGTGAGACTTTCAAAAAGTTAAAGTTAATGAGATAATTAAGTGACTAATTAAATGATGATTTTGCATTAGTGATGAACACTTGATGTTATTGAGAATGACAGAGGACCATATGTTGATGTTTTATTGGTTAAAATGATACCACCATCATGGAAATCACTGTTTTCTTTAGTTGTTTTCTTGACCCTTGATTCCTTTGTTTTTTTTTTTATTCTGAAGCAATTCATGCGCTATTATAAAGGAGAGAGATTAGTGCTCTACAGTGAGCAGTTATTAACTGTTACCATATGATGAGATAATCATCAGGCGTTGACATTTTATGCCCTTTTTGATTCCTGTAAAATTTGCCTAAAACGCCTAAAAAAGGCATACCCAATGTAAATTGCATGCTGTTCATGGACTATGTGGATCATATGCATGGTTTTGCCTCTTTTAAAAGGTTTTGTTTGTTTCTCAACAGTCAGAATCACTGTAAGTCTTACTGATATTGAGTAATAGGACTTTGAACACACTGAAAAAAAGACTTTGAAGACTTTTCCTATATATATTTTTTGTAAATATAAGCCTGCAGATGACTATAGCTGGGATCCATGAGCTGGAAAATACATTGGGATCACAGAATGAAGCCTTACCAAGCCAAATTTCCCACTTGATAAACAATATATTATAAAATTTGTGTTTTACACACGTTTATCTAAGTTTATGTCTAGACGCTTCCCCAAAAAAGACACTTGGAGACTCCAAACGACCCTTTGTAACCAACGACACATACAATGCTGTAATTCATGAATAATTCAATGTACAGTCATCATTTTGGGCTCTAATGAAAGGTTACACTTAGAGCTATTCAGTTTCTCATCCAGATTCACTGTCAATAATTGCTGACACATAGTAACTGAAGCATAAACACATTATAGTGACATTTATACGTAGAATCCAAAATGTGTACTCTTGTAAATAACATTTATATTTATAATTTATAATCTAATTAAATTTTGTCCTATATTTATATTTCTGTACACAGTATATTATTTAATTTCAGTTTTCTTTCTTATATTGGTGTTATATTCCATCCCTACTGTGTTATTTCTATGCATGTCTGCACTATGTCTGTTCTTTCTTCTGCACTGGAAGCTCCTGTCATCAGAACAAATTCCTTGTTTGTGTAAACACACTTGTAATAAAGCTCTTCTGATTCTGATTGTAGTGTTTTTGATGATGTTTTGCTGTCATCATGTCCCTCGGTATATGTTTTTTTGCTGACTGGCACACAGACTTCATTCGATTCAATATCAGAAGATTGTCTGTGATATAAAAAAGTTAGAAGTTAGCAGGAATACATAAAAACACAAACATGTATAAAACACACACACACATGTTGGTTTTTATGGTTTACGGGGACTCTCCATAGGCGTAATGGTTTTTATACTGTACAAGCTGTATGTGCTATTGCCCTACACCTAAACTTAGCCCTCACAGGAGACGGTGCATTTCTATTTTCCCCCCAAAAAACTCACTCTGTATGATTTATAAGCGTTTTAAATTATGGGGACACTGAAAATGTCCTCATAAATCACCTTCTTGTAATACCTGTCATACCCATGTCATTATACACAGACCGGAAGTTAGCAGAAAGATCTCAAAACAAACACATACCTCAACATATACTGTAAAATATGTATAAGATACATAATCATAATTATATGTATAATATCTAAATATAATTATATGGTGTAATAAAACACTTACTTTTTGAAAGTAAGTCACCTCCAAAAAAGTATCCTCCATCCAAACACATCCCCTTCTGCTTCAATGGATGAAACATCGCTCTCTTCCTCAAAAATGTAATCTCTGTCTCGCCGAGCACATTGTTCAACACTTCTTAGTGCAAAAAATAAATTTTTCTCATTCTCTACATTCGCCATAATTAGCCTATGATTATCATTTACCTGTAAACTCTCCCAGAGTGCATGTTTGCGCACAGGACGCGTGGTTCAATACGATCTGTGCGCAAACACTTTAGAGCTTGCTAGCTTGAGCCGACCCCCTAATGCGTCAAACCCATCTGTTCAAAAGCTCACTGGCTATCAGATACGATGCACGTCCTGATTTTGCTGAGTTAGATGTGTTCCTGGGTCAACATATATTGTTGACCCTGGAACAACATTTTTATCCAAAAATTTAATCTTGACCATTTCCCTACACCTAAACCTAACCTTACCCATGAGTAATCCCTAAAATCAGAGGTAATTATAGATGAATGACACTGATTGTATGACACTGACACAACAAACACTGATTGTAAGCCTAAACTTCACAAAAATTATAAACTTGTTCTTCAAATCTGATTGGTTAATAACAATGTTGTTCCAGGGACAACAAGGATGTTGATCCATATAGTAAATGTTCCTTTTTATCATTTGAGTCACTTTTTAAAAGTTTATCAAATTAGACAATTAAAAAAAAAAAATTGTTGCTGTGTGTTTTTGGAAGAAAAAGTTGCTAGTTTGGTTTGAAAAGTTGCTAAATTTGCTACATTGTACCCATTGTAAGAAAGATATTTAGCGCCCTCTAGTTTATGAACCTTTCTAGCACTGAGTTAAAAGGTGTTTTTTAAGGATTCAAGGTTTTATTCGTCACTTACTCAATTATACAGAATATAATCAGTAGTGAAATGTAAGTCAGGTCAGGTCCGCTCAATGGACAGTGCAAAATGTAAGTAAATTTAGTAAATAATAAGTAAATGCAATAAAATAAAATGTGCAGGGCAGTATACTGTGGACTTAATTAATAATAATATAAGCAGGGATGTGCAAGAGGAATGTGCAAACAGGTTGTACCGGATTTATACACATAGCAGCAATACGGATGGTGGAGAATAGTGAATATCTAACTGTTTATTAATTGTTTATTAAATTGAGTCCTGTAAATGTTATGAGACTGAGTTTGAGTTTAGGAGCCTGATGGCCTGAGGGAAGAAGCTCCTCCTCAGTCTCTCAGTTTTTGCCATCATGCTCCTGAAGCACTTGCCAGATGGCAGTAAACGGAAAAGATGGTTACCGGGGTGAGTTGTGTTCTTGAGGATTTTAGCAGCTCTGCTTTTGCAGCGTTTGAGGTAGATGTCCTGCAGAGAGTGGAGAGCAGACCCTGAGATGCGCTCAGCTAAGCGCACGACTCTCTGTAGAGCTTTGCAGTCCTGGTTTAATGACTTACCATACCACACTGAGATGCACTGAGTCAATACACTTTCTATGGTCCCTGAATAGAAAGTTTTCAGGATAGCTGGTGAGACCCTGAATTTCCTCAGCTGTCGCAGATGGTACAGTCTTTGCCTGGCTTTCTTAACCTGAGTCTGAATGTATGTAGACCAAGTCAGGTCCTCGGAGATGTTTACACCGAGGTACTTGAAGCTACTCACCCTCTCCACAGGGGTCCCGCTGATCATAAGAGGAGTGTAGGGCCGCTGCTGTCTCTTCCTGAAGTCTACAATCAGCTCTTTAGTTTTGCTCACGTTCAGAGAGAGACAGTTGTCCTGGCATCATGCTGTAAGTCTCTCCACCTCATCCAAGTATGCGGTCTCATCATTGTTGTTAATGAGGCCCAGAACCACAGTATCATCAGCAAATTTAACGATAGAAGTGGAGCTGTGAGAGGACACGCAGTCGTGGGTGTATAGAGAGTAGAGCAGGGGACTCAGGACACAGCCCTGTGGGGCTCCTACATTCAGGGTGATGAGTTGGAGGTGAACTGGCCCATTTTCATAATATTACACACGAGCTGCTTCTTATTTTGGTGAATACATCTTTGTTTCTTTTCCTTACTTCATTTTCTTGCCTCTTCTAAGCATGGAGAAATGCTGCCGCATGATCCCTGATACTCTGAAGTTTCCCTGAAGCGGTAAAAGATTCAAAGCCTCGGAGTATCAATAGCAGTGCCATCTGCTGGCTCGTGAAATGCACAGCAGCCATAAAGCTTGAATATATAATTCAAATGTCCTTTGAAATAAGTTTTGTTTAGAGGAAGTACCCCAGTGCACTGACCTCCCAAAACAATTCTTCAGTCTCTTTCTTCAGTTGATTCATGGAATTGCTTTGAGTCATTAATGTTTTATTTGATGTTTAACCACAGCAGGACTGGTTTGAGGCTAAATAACTTCGCGCTCTCCAGAGTAATAAAGCAGATACAGTGTGTTGTAGGCTATGTTGTTGCAAAGCTGTATGTTGTTGATCAGAAGAACACAACACCAAACATCTTCCTCCTGACAAACACAATTAATCAATTAATAACAATTCTCTCCATAAAGATAATTATTATTATTAGCAAATTGACCTCAGTAAGTAACTGACAGGGCTTTTAAAAGTATGCTCTTTCATAATGACAAACTTCTAGAAATGCTGTACAGTAAAGTATGCAACCAAGAAAAAATACATTTATTATAAAAGCAGAGACACTGAAATATTGATGCTAGAAAACAGTCATTTAAATTTGATCTAAGAATGTTCAGTTTCTCAAATATTAAGAGCTCTATCGCCGCTTAAAATTAAACGTTCTGCTTACGGCACTTTCAAGCGTTTCTGTAAGTTTGGTGGTGACTCTGTGTTTAATCTGTTATTAACATTTCTGTGTACATAATCATTCCCAGATCCCATAGTTTTTTTATGTCTTGCATTATGTGCACAGGTGAGCTGGTCTCTTAGAAAGTGTACCTTGTTTTTTTAATAGTGATAAACTTACACAGAAAGCGGTTTCATTATCAGACGCAGGAAAATAGTTCCCCCCATGTTTAATTTCTCACACTATGATTGAATGTTTACTGTACATTTATGTAGACATTTTAGATTTTCTTTTTCTCATAATCCTTTCATGTGATCCTGTTAGCAGCTACAAAAGCCAACAAGAGGAATCTGTGAACAGTCAAATGGACTCAAACACCTTAAAAAGTCCTAACAGGGTCTTTGTACTGAAGTCAATTGACTGGAACTGGAATTATTATGATAATTATTAATGATTTTAATCTGCACCACTGAGTCATTAAGAGACAGAGAGGATGATGGAAAACAATAGAGATTGTGGAATAATATCTTCCTGTTTACAGTTATTAAACAAAAACAGGGACAACAGGATAGTCACAGTTTCATTTTCTCAGTAGATGTCACTGTTCTGCCATTTTTCAATAACTTAAAAGTAGTTTAACTGACAAAATCAGAATAATAGCAAATACACTTTAGACTTCGGTATTTTACAGTGATTGTCACCACAATACTTCAGACCAACAAATGATGCGCATGATTACAGCTAGAATAAGATCATAATAATACAGAGCTGCTTGTGATGGAGTAAAATATGAACATATCAGAGGTTTGATGTCTCACGATTAACCTAATTCACCCCACGAGAAACAGAAGATTATTAAAGCAACAAGAAAATAATGACAATTAAACATTTTCCTTCTAACACATTTCAGATCAGCTGATTGTTTGTTTTATTTTTTGTTATTTTTTAAAGACAGTGATTGAACAAGAAATCATACGTTCTCAATAAGAATTATTAGATTAGATAATAGAAGCAAAACCACAACACGGATGAACCCTATTTCTCACAAATCCCTTTTATCTTCTCCGAGCATGATCGATCATTCCAGCTCTTCAGCGGTGACCATCCCGGCTGCTCTCTTTTATAATTCAGTTCAATACAGTCTTCATTTCCCAGACCATCATTCGGCTCATCTTTGAGCCAAAACCTGAAGAACGTTTCAGATGTTCATTTTTCTCAAGAACACAAATTTATGAATCAACAATACAACAGACATTTCGAGAGTAAACTAAAGTAAAACAGAAGCTTGACCAGAAGTGAAGAGAAGAAGAGTTTTCAATGATAGAATTCACAGTATTTAAAGTGTCTCATTTAGAGAATCAAAAAGGCTAACACAAATTATTACACTTTTTTATCACTTACCCTTGTTTCAGTGGTGAATTATCCACCCATGTCATGTTTCCCTCGTTCTCTGTGTCAGACAAACCAATCCACGCTCTCTCCTTGACTAATGAAGATATGAATCTCTGTGTGTGAATAAAAACATGAATAAGTGTGATTCCTCTCATTCATTAACAGACACTCAAACAAACTCACCTGCTTCTCTTCAGTGTTGATAATGATCAGATCAGCTCCACGATCTCTGCAGTACTGTCTGCTGTCAGACCAGTTCTTCAACTCAGTGGACACGAAAAACCAACCTGAACCACACAGAAACATGTACTTTATAAAACTATTGTAAAAAACAAAAACAAACAAACAAAAACATGTGTACTGACCTCGTTTAGATGTTTCTTTCTTCAGTTCCTCACTCAGAGATTTAACTTGGCTTTCTTTTTCTCTGATAGTTTGATTGAACTCTTCAACTGTGTTCTTGTAACTCTTTATCAGGTCTCTCTCTGCTGTGATGGTGATGTACTGCAGTATGATGAAGACCAGCAGAAGAACACAAATGATCCCGAGACCCACTGAGATCAACACCAAACATCTACTTCCTCCTGAAGAACAGGAACACACAAATATCAGTGAATACTCTTCATGTTATTAGAAATGAAGTTTAAATTCTACCTCTGTAAGGGTAATATACAATTTTATTTTTGGTAATAAACATTCCTTTTTATGTTTTATAAGTGTATTTTTATGTCATGGGGAAGTGCTATGACAAAAATTGCAAACAAGAACATTTTGAAAAGTTAATACAAATAAGTCAATGATAATACACTTTTAACAACATCTGCAAAATCATGTCAGCTTTAAAGTAATGTTCTACTTACTGCGCTTTAGATCTTTTCCTTCATCCTGGCCGTGACTCTGAGTTTTACGTCCACTTGTGTCCTCAATATCTCTGCGTTCAACATTTCCATAAATATCCTCTAAATCCATTATTCACTGTGTCTTATAGTATCACTATATACTATTAGTACGTCTTCACAGTGAGCTGTGATCTTCACAATGATGATTAGTATTTTCAAGAGTGTTAAGTTTACAGAGGAAGTGGTTTCAAGTCTGTTCCTGTGGCTCAGTGGTAGAGCATTGCGTTAGCAGCACAAAGGTTGTGGGTTCGATTCCCAGGGAACACATATACTGACAATACAAATGTATATCCTGAATGCACTGTAAGTCGCTTTGGATAAAAGCATCTGCTAAATGCATATATGTAAATTTCACACTGGCCTTTGACGAGAATAAAGTCCTTCCATTTCACTTAAAAAACTATCTGTAGAGCAGTACTAATATGTTTGTGTTTTGTACATTCAGACACATGTATCAGCTTCAAAAGCCAACAAGAGGAGTCTATGAACACTCAAACGGACTCAAACATTATTACACAGGCCAAACTGGATGATTATATTGATGATGCAGGAAACACAGCAGTAAGAGCTCTGGATCTGATGTTTTTTATCTCTCTGATCACTTCTGTCTGATGAACCTGCTCTCTGCTGCGTCCTGCTAAATAAAATGAGCTATTATTATGCAGTATTATCAACGCACCAAGTAAGTTACACCTACATAACAATGTGCATGATAATGATTCAGAACCCTTCAAGTTTGCTTAAAGTTTTCTTCCATTTCGTAATGTTAACTATGTCACAACCAAACCAGTATTTAACAAAACTCGCAGCAGCAGTAAATTAAAATACTGCAGAAGCAGAAGTGAAAATTCAAGAGAGGAGGAGAATATTATTTTAATATTTAGTATTTGTGTGAAGTGTCTTTCATGGTTGTGTTGGCTGTGTTGGTGGAAGAACTGCGTATTCAGATAATCATCTATTCTAGTTGATGGTCTTATTTTTAAATTAAGAATAAAAAGACTAAAACAAACTAGAAACAAAAGTTTGTGAACAAACTTTGAAGTTGGCTTGTGAAAGTCTGACCTTTTATTTAGTTTTAAAAGCTAGCAGTTTGAAGTACGAAGCTTACATAAAAAAGATAGATAGATAGATAGATAGATAGAGAGAGAGAGAGAGAGAGAGAGAGAGAGAGAGAGAGAGATAGATAGATAGTCAGTAGATAGAAAAAGACGATAGATAGATAGATAGATAGATAGATAGATAGATAGATAGATAGATAGATAGATAGATAGATAAAGTCAGTAGATAGATGCATGTTGCTAACATTTTGTTAGCATGATTAGCATGATTTTAGCATGATTAGCATGTTGCAAGCATGATTAGCATGTTGCTAGCATGTTGCTAGCATGATTAGCATGTTGCTAACATGTTGTTAACATTATAAGCATAATGCTAGCATGTCGTTACCATGATTTTAGCATGATTAGCATGTTGTTAGCATGTTGCTAGCGTGATTAGCATGTTGCTAGCATGTTGCTAGCATGATTTTAAGCATGTTGCTAGCATGATTAGCATGTTGTTAGCATGTTGCTAGCGTGATTAGCATTTTGCTAGCATGTTGCTAGCTTGATTAGCATGTTGCTAGCATGTTGCTAGCATGATTTTAGCATTATTAGCATGTTGCTAGCATGTTGCTAGCGTGATTAGCATGTTTCTAACATGTTGCTAGCATGATTAGCATGTGGCTAGCATGTTGCTAGCATGATTTTAGTGTGATTAGCATGTTGTTAGCATGATTAGCATGTTGCTAGCATGTTGCTAGCGTGATTATCATGTTGCTAGCATGTTGCTAGCATGATTAGCATGTTGTTAGCATGTTGCTAGCAAGTTGCTAGCATGTTGCTAGCGTGATTAGCATGTTGCTAGCATGTTGCTAGCGTGATTAGCATGTTGCTAGCATGTTGCTAGCATGTTGCTAGCGTGATTAGCATGTTGCTAGCATGATTTTAGCATGATTAGCATGTTGCTAGCATGTTGCTAGCGTGATTAGCATGTTGCTAGCATTATTAGCATGTTGCTAGCATGTTGCTAGCGTGATTAGCATGTTGCTAGCATGATTTTAGCATTATTAGCATGTTCTTTGGCATATTGCTGGCGTGATTAATGTTGCTAGCTTGTTTTTAGCATGATTAGCATGTTGCTAGCATGTTGCTAACGTGATTAGCATGTTGCTAGCATTATTTTAGCATGATTAGCATTTTGCTAGCATGTTGCTAGCATGTTGCTATCATGTTGCTAGCATTATTAGCATGTTGTTAGCATTTTGCTAACATGATTTTAGCATGATTAGCATGTTGCTAGCATGTTACTAGCGTGATTAGCATGTTGCTAGCATGTTGCTAGCATGATTTTAGCATGATTAGCATGTTAGATAGATAGATAGATAGATAGATAGATAGATAGATAGATAGAGTCAGTAGATAGAGAGAGAGAGAGAGAGAGATAGATAGATAGATAGATAGATAGATAGATAGTCAGTAGATAGAAAAAGTCGATAGATAGATAGATAGATAGATAGATAGATAGATAGATAGATAAAGTCAGTAGATAGATGCATGTTGCTAACATTTTGTTAGCATGATTAGCATGTTGTTATCATGATTAGCATGTTGCTAGCATGTCGCTAGCATGATTTTAGCATGATTAGCATGTTGCTAGCATGATTAGCATGTTGCTAACATGTTGTTAGCATGATAAGCATAATGCTAGCATGTCGTTACCATGATTTTAGCATGATTAGCATGTTGTTAGCATGTTGCTAGCGTGATTAGCATGTTGCTAGCATGTTGCTAGCATGATTTTAGCATGTTGCTAGCATGTTGCTAGCATGATTAGCATGTTGTTAGCATGTTGCTAGCGTGATTAGCATTTTGCTAGCATGTTGCTAGCATGATTAGCATGTTCTTTAGCATGTTGCTAGCATGATTTTAGCATTATTAGCATGTTGCTAGCATGTTGCTAGCATGATTTAGCATGTTTCTAACATGTTCTTGCATGATTAGCATGTGGCCATGTTGCTGGCAAGTTGCTAAGCATGTTGTTAGCGTGTTCTTGCTAGCGTGATTAGCATGTTGCTAGCATGTTGCTAGCATGTTGCTAGCATGATTATCATGTTGCTAGCACGATTTTAGCATGATTAGCATGTTGCTAGCATGTTGCTAGCGTGATTAGCATGTTGCTAGCATGATTAGCATGTTGCTAGCATGTTGTTAGCGTGATTAGCATGTTGTTAGCATGATTATAGCATTATTAGCATATTGCTAGCATATTGCTAACGTGATTAGCATGTTGTTAGCTTGTTTTTAGCATGATTAGCATGTTGCTAGCATGTTGCTAGCGTGATTAGCATGTTGTTAGCATTATTTTAGCATTATTAGCATGTTGCTAGCATGTTGCTAGCGTGATTAGCATGTTGCTAGCATGTTGCTAGCATTATTAGCATGTTGCTAGCATGTTGCTAACATGATTTTAATATGATTAGCATGTTTGCTAGCATGTTACTAACGTGATTAGCATGTTGCTAGCATGTTACTAGCGTGATTAGCATGTTGCTAGCATGTTGCTAACATGTTGCTAGCATGATTTTAGCATGATTAGCATGTTGCCAGCATGTTGTTAGCGTGAGTAGCATGTTGCTAGCATGATTAGCATGTTGCTAGCATGTTGCTAGCGTGATTAGCATGTTGTTAGCATGTTTTTAGCATGTTGTTAGCATGTTGCTAGCATGTTGCTAGCATGATTTTAGCATGATTAGCATGTTGCTAGCGTGATTAGCATGTTGCTAGCATGATTTTAGCATGATTAACATGTTGTTAGCATGTTGCTAGCGTGATTAGCATGTTGCTAACATGTTTTTAGCATGATTAGCATGTTGCTAGCATGTTGCTAGCATGTTGCTAGCGTGATTGTCATGTTGCTAGCATGATTTTAACATGATTAGCATGTTGTTAGCATGTTATTAGCGTGATTAGCATTTTGCTAGCTTGTTTTTAGCATGATTAGCATGTTGGTAGCATGTTGCTAGTGTGATTAGCATGTTGCTAACATGATTTTAGCATGATTAGCATGTTGCTATCATGTTGCTAGCGTGATTAGCATGTTGCTAGCATGTTGCTAGCATGATTAGCATGTTGCTAGCATGTTGCTAACATGATTTTAGCATGATTAGCATGTTGCTAGCATGTTGCTAGCGTGATTAGCATGTTGCTAGCATGTTGTTAGCATGATTAGCATGTTGCTAGCATGTTGTTAGCATGATTTTAGCATGATTAGCATGTTGCTAGCATGTTGCTAGCGTGATTAGCATGTTGCTAGCATGATTAGCATGTTGCTAGCATGTTGCTTGGCGTGATTAAAGATGTTCTTAGCATGTTTTAGATGATTAGCATGTTCTTGTTAATATGTTGCTAAGCATGTTGCTTAGCATGATTAACATTCTTTGCGTGATTAAGCATGTTGCTGCATGATTTTAGCATGATTAGCATGTTCTTGGCATGTTGCTGGCGTGATTAGCATGTTGTTAGCATATTGCTAGCATGATTAGCATGTTGATAAAGCATGTTGCTGCATGATTAAGCATGTTCCGGCATGTTGCTAGCATGATTTTAAGCATGATTAGCATGTTGCTTAGCATGTTGCTAAGCGTGATTAACATGT
Organism: Gymnocypris eckloni scoliostomus; assembly: GCA_027564155.1. Taxonomy (NCBI): domain Eukaryota; kingdom Metazoa; phylum Chordata; class Actinopteri; order Cypriniformes; family Cyprinidae; genus Gymnocypris; species Gymnocypris eckloni. Next base: position 36,383,031 of record CM050416.1, read on the forward strand.
TGCAGCATGTTTTAGCATGATTAGCATGTTCGCATGTTGCTAGCGTGATTAGCATGTTGCTTGGCATGTTGCAAGCATGATTTTAGATGATTAGATGTTCTTGCATGTTGCTAAAGCATGTTGCTAGCATGATTTTAGATGATTAGCATGTTGCTAGCATGTTGCTGGCGTGATTGCATGTTGCTAGCATGTTTTTAGCATTATTAAGATGTTGCTGCATGTTGCTTGGCGTGATTAACATGTTCTTGGCATGTTGCTAGCATGATTTTAGCATGATTAGCATGTTGCTAGCATTTTGCTAGTGTGATTTTAGCATGATTAGCATGTTGCTAGCATGATTAGCATGTTGCTAGCATGTTGCCAGCATGATTAGAAAGTGAGTAGCATGTTGCTAGCATAGATAGATAGATAGATAGATAGATAGATAGATAGATAGATAGATAGATAGAGTCAGTAGATAGATAGATAGATAGATAGATAGATAGATAGATAGATAGATAGAGTCACTAGATAGATAGATAGATAGATAGATAGATAGATAGATAGATAGATAGATAGAGTCAGTAGATAGATAGAAAGAGTCAATAGATCATTTCCTATGTAAATTACCATTGTAGTATAAACGTTTGTGCTCAGATGCTATTTCATGGGCCGTCCCTCACCATGTAAGTCTATGGGACAATTTTGGGGGCTCTTGCGCCCAGGGTAAAACTTATACCCCACTGCGGGTATGTTCTCGCTCAGCTTGATAGCCTCTTCAAATGTTGTGATTCACAAGTTTCTACGAATTTTCGCTCTGCGCTACAACCCGTCAAGTTTGCCGCCATGCATTGTCGATGCGTTTTTTTGTGGTTTTTCGCTAATTGTATGCGATTAGCATAAACCCGATCGCTTAGAAAAGATATATCACACCCCGCGAGATCAGTCTGAAGATTTGGGCTGAGTTTGGAGTCTGTAGCGTTAAAGCTCTAGGAGGAGTAGCAGTCAGAAATTTAGTCTCAGAAGAATAATAATAAGTTTAAATAGGATTTCAGTAAGTTGGCTTTCAGAAGCCAACTTAATAAATCCACCATGGTTTTTTGTGAATGTTTTAGTACTTATCATTGATCCAGTGGTGATTTTTCCACCCATTTTATTATGCCCTCGTTCTCTGTGTCAGACAAACCAATCCACACTCTCTCCTTGACTAATGAAGATATGTGTCTCTGTGCACACAAGTCCTCTGGTGTATGGACATCCTCGTACATTATGACATTGAGCTTGATTATCTGAAACTTCTTAATTCATAAATTTGGATTCTTGTTTTGTTCCCTTACTTTCTCTCCTCTATACGGTGGCCGAGAATTGCAAAACAAATCACGATTCTGAAAACAAAATAACAAATGTAAAACGCAAATGCAAATTTAAAAAGACAAAATAACAATTCAGAAAACACAACGACAAATCAGACAAACTGGAAAAGGTAGGTATAGTTTGAGACATCTGTCAATCAAGATGAACAGGAAGAAGCAAAAGAAGAACAGCACAACTTACCATCAACTTACTATCAACTTAACAACTTACTATCAGTAAGCCCCGCCCCCCTTAGTTACTGTTGCTCCCTCAGACAAACAAACAGAGTTGCTCACTGTCTTACAATGAGAGCTGCAGTGTGAAAACATTGTCCCAAGATGGTTTTGCACAACTTCGGTCACAGAAGGCCACCAAATAGGAATTAAATAATCCATGGAGGGATTTATAAAATATACAAAAATAAATACGGTGGGTAACTCGAAGCGACTGTTTACAGATCATAATGCAAGCGGGAGAAGTCTCATATTACGATTGTGGATGACAACATGCAGGATCAACACTTCATGTATCACAGAGTACGATTCAATTAATACATTTAACCAGTTTAATATGAAGAGACAGTGAAATGTAGACCTTCGTTTGTGTGTTTTTGACCTACTGTACAAGACATGAGAATAGTATGCCATTTAGGTTTGTACTTTAGCATGGACTCAATAACTTTAACGTTAGCTGGTTATAGCCAGAGATACCTTGCTAAAGCACAAGATAACATTAACGTTCTGCAGATTAAAAATTGTAACTTATTGAGTGTATGACGACCAGAAAATAAAAATGTTTGTCTTCATTTGTATTGGGGTTGAGTACTTAGAGACATTTTGCTCTGTTTTGTTTGGATTCAGAAAATGGAATAAAATAAATTATATTTCCCATCCTCTCAGGATACCTGGGAACAGTGTTACAAGTACCCCAGGCACATCTTCCAATGTTTCTCTATGGCGCTGAAACCTAAAGATGTCCGAGTTCCGCTCCCCATACAACTGATACTCGACTGCCATTGGCTAGTCCGCGTTCGAGGGGAGGGGCTTATCGGTCAATTGGTACATCAGCTTCAGTGGCGCAGATGGTAAATTGCATGTCACTTCGTCTTTTTCAAGGATTCAAGGTTTTATTCGTCACATACTCAATTATACAGAATATATTCAGTAGTGAAATGTAAGTCAGGTCAGGTCCGCTCAATGGACAGTGCAAAATATGTAACACAACACTAGAGAATATATATAAATATAGGTAAAAAATGTGCTATAAAATTAAATGTGCAATACAGTATACTGTGGACTTAATAAATAATAATATAAACAGGGATGTGCAAGAAGAATGTGCAAACAGGTTGTACCGGGTATATACACATAGCAGCAATACGGATGATGGAGAATAATGAATGTTTTACTTTTTATTAAATTGGGTCTTGTAAATGTTATAAGACTGAGTTTGAGTTTAGGAGCCTGATGGCCTGAGGGAAGAAGCTCCTCCTCAGTCTCTCAGTTTTTGCCATCATGCTCCTGAAGCGCTTGCCAGATGGCAGTAAACCGAAATGATGGTTACCAGGGTGATTTGAGTCCTTGATGATTTTAGCAGCTCTGCTTTTGCAGCGTTTGAGGTAGATGTCCTGCAGAGAGGGAAGAGCAGACCCTGAGATGCGCTCAGCTAAGCGCACGACTCTCTGTAGAGCTTTGCAGTCCTGGTTTAATGAGTTACTATACCACACTGAGATGCACTGAGTCAGAACACTTTCTATGGCCCCTGAATAGAAAGTTTTCAGGATAGCTGGTGGGACCCTGAATTTCCTCAGCTGTCGCAGATGGTACAGCCTTTGCCTGGCTTTCTTGACCTGAGTCTGAATGTGTGTAGTCCATGTCAGGTCCTCGGAGATGTTTACACCGAGGTACTTGAAGCTGCTCACCCTCTCCACAGGGGTCCCGCTGATCATAAGAGGAGTGTAGGGCCGCTGCTGTCTCTTCCTGAAGTCTACAATCAGCTCTTTAGTTTTGCTCACGTTCAGAGAGAGACAGTTGTCCTGGCATCATGCTGTAAGTCTCTCCACCTCATCCAAGTATGCGGTCTCATCATTGTTGTTAATGAGGCCCAGAACCACAGTATCATCAGCAAATTTAACGATAGAAGTGGAGCTGTGAGAGGACACGCAGTCGTGTGTGTAGAGAGAGTAGAGCAGGGTCTCAGGACACAGCCCTGTGGGGCTCCTACGTTCAGGGTGATGAGTTGGAGGTGAACTAGCCCATTTTCATAATATTACACATGAGCTGCTTCTTATTTTGGTGAATACATCTTTGTTTCTTTTCCTTACTTCATTTTCTTGCCTCTTCTAAGCATGGAGAAATGCTGCCGCATGATCCCTGATACTCTGAAGTCTCCCTGAAGCGGTAAAAGATTCAAAGCCTCGGAGTATCAATAGCAGTGCCATCTGCTGGCTCGTGAAATGCACAGCAGCCATAAAGCTTGAATATATATAATTCTAATGTCCTTTGAAATAAGTTTTGTTTAGAGGGAGTACTCCAGTGCACTGACCTCCCAAAACAATTCTTCAGTCTCTTTCTTCAGTTGATTCATGGAATTGCTTTGAGTCATTAATGTTTTATTTGATGTTTAACCACAGCGGGACTGGTTTGAGGCTAAATAACTTCGCGCTCTCCAGAGTAATAAAGCAGATACAGTGTGTTGTAGGCTATGTTGTTGTAAAGCTGTATGTTGTTGATCAGCAGAACACAACATCAAACATCTTCCTCCTGACAAACACAATTAATCAATTAATAACAATTCTCTCCATAAAGATAATTATTATTATTATTATTAGCAAATTGACCTCAGTAAGTAACTGACAGGGCTTTTAAAAGTATGCTCTTTCATAATGACAAACTTCTAGAAATGCTGTAAAGTAAAGTATGCAACCAAGAAAAAATACATTTATTATAAAAGCAGAGACACTGAAATATTGATCCTAGAAAACAGTCATTTAAATTTGATCTAAGAATGATCAGTTTCTCAGATATTAAGAGCTCTTTCGCCGCTTAAAATTAAACGTTCTGCTTACGGCACTTTCAAGCGTTTCTGTAAGTTTGGTGGTGACTCTGTGTTTAATCTGTTATTAACATTTCTGTGTACATAATCATTCCCAGATCCCATAGTTTTTTTATGTCTTGCATTATGTGCACAGGTGAGCTGGTCTCTTAGAAAGTGTACCTTGTTTTTTTAATAGTGATAAACTTACACAGAAAGTGGTTTCATTATCAGACGCAGGAAAATAGTTCCCCCCATGTTTAATTTCTCACACTATGATTGAATGTTTACTGTACATTTATGTAGACATTGTAGATTTTCTTTTTCTCATAATCCTTTCATGTGATCCTGTTAGCAGCTACAAAAGCCAAAAAGAGGAATCTGTGACCAGTCAAATGGACTCAAACACCTTAAAAAGGCCTAACAGGGTCTTTGTACTGAAGTCAATTGACTGGAACTGGAATTATTATGATAATTATTAATGATTTTAATCTGCACCACTGAGTCATTAAGAGACAGAGAGGATGATGGAAGAAAATAGAGATTGTGGAATAATATCTTCCTGTTTACAGCTATTAAACAAAAACAGGGACAACAGGATAGTCACAGTTTCATTTTCTCAGTAGATGTCACTGTTCTGCCATTTTTCAATAACTTAAAAGTAGTTTAACAGACAAAATCAGAAAAATAGCAAATACACTTTAGACTTCGGTATTTTACAGTGATTGTCACCTCAATACTTCAGACCAACAAATGATGCGCATGATTATAGCTAGAATAAGATCATAATAATACAGAGCTGCTTGTGATGGAGTAAAACATGAACATATCAGAGGTTTGATGTCTCACGATTAACCTAATTCACCCCACGAGAAACAGAAGATTATTAATGCAACAAGAAAATAATGACAATTAAACATTTTCCTTCTAACACATTTCAGATCAGCTGATTGTTTGTTTTCTTTTTTTAAAGACAGTGATTAAATAAGAAATCATGCGTTCACAATAAGAATTATTAGATTAGATAATAGAAGTAAAACCACAACACGGATGAACCCTATTTCTCACAAATCCCTTTTATCTTCTCAGAGCATGAGAGATCATTCCAGCTCTTCAGCGGTGACCATCCCGGCTGCTCTCTTTTATAATTCAGTTCAATACAGTCTTCATTTCCTCCGTAGCTGTTCGGTTCATCTTTGAGCCAAAACCTGAAGAACATGTTTCAGATGTTCATTTTTTTCAAGAACACAAATTTATGAATCAACAATACAACAGCACATTTCCAGAGTAAACTAAAGTAATACAGAAGCTTGACCAGAAGTGAAGAGAAGAAGTTTTCAATGATAGAATTCACAGTATTTAAAGTGTCTCATTTAGAGAATCAAAAAGACTAACACAAATTAATACAATTATTTTTTTATCACTTACCCTTGTTTCAGTGGTGAATTATCTACCCATGTCATGTTTCCCTCGTTCTCTGTGTCAGACAAACCAATCCACACTCTCTCCTTGACTAATGAAGATATGAATCTCTGAGTGAATAAAAACATGAATAAGTGAGATTCCTCTCATTCATTAACAGACACTCACACAAACTTACCTGCTTCTCTTCAGTGTTGATAATGATCAGATCAGATCCATGATCTCTGCAGTACTGTCTGCTGTCAGACCAGCTCTTCAACTCAGTGGACACGAAAAACCAACCTGAACCACACAGAAACATGTACTTTATAAAACTATTGTAAAAAACAAAAACAAACAAACAAAAACATGTGTACTGACCTCGTTTAGATGTTTCTTTCTTCAGTTCCTCACTCAGAGATTTAACTTGGCTTTCTTTTTCTCTGATAGTTTGATTGAACTCTTCAACTGTGTTCTTGTAACTCTTTATCAGGTCTCTCTCTGCTGTGATGGTGATGTACTGCAGTATGATGAAGACCAGCAGAAGAACACAAATGATCCCGAGACCCACTGAGATCAACACCAAACATCTACTTCCTCCTGAAGAACAGGACCAAAACACACAAATATCAGTGTATACTCTTCATGTTATTAGAAATGAAGTTTAAATTCTACCTCTGTAAGGGTAATATACAATTTTTTTTTGGTAATAAACATTCCTTTTTGTTTTATAAGAATATTTTTATGTCATGGGGAAGTGCTATGACAAAAATTGCAAACAAGAACATTTTAAAAAAGTTAATAAAAATAAGTCAATGATAAACCACTTTTAACAACATCTGCAAAATCATGTCAGCTTTTAAGTAATGTTCTGCTTACTGCGCTTTAGATCTTTTCCTTCATCCTGGCCGTGACTCTGAGTTTTACGTCCAGTTGTGTTCTGAATATCTTTGCCTTCAACATTTTCATAAATATCCTCTAAATCCATTATTCACTGTGTCTCATAGTATCACTATATACTATTAGTACGTCTTCACAGTGAGCTGTGATCTTCAAAATGATGATTAGTATTTTCAAGAGTGTTAAGTCTACACAGGAAGTGATTTCATTTCACGTTGGCCTTTGACAAGAATAAAGTCCTTCCGTTCCCCTTAAAAACTCTCTGTAGAGCCGTACTAATATGTTTGTGTTTTGTACATTCAGCCACATGTATCAGCTTCAAAAGCCAACAAGAGGAGTCTGTGAACACTCAAACGGACTCAAACATTATTACACAGGCCAAACTGGATGATTATATTGATGATGCAGGAAACACAGCAGTAACAGCTGTGGATCTGATGTTTTTTATCTTTCTGATCACTTCAGTCTGATGAACCTGCTCTCGGCTGCGTCTTGCTAAATAAAATGAACCAAAACCCCTAAAGTTTGCTCAAAGTTTTCTTCCATTTAGTAACTATGTCACAACCAAATCAGTAATTAACAAAACTCGCAGCAGCAGTAAATTAAAATACCGCAGAAGCGGAAGTGAAAATTCAAGAGAGGAGGAGAATATTATTTTAATATTTAGTATTTGTGTGAAGTGTCTTTCATGGTTGTGCTGGCTGTGTTGGTGGAAGAACTGCGTATTCAGAAAATCATCTAGTTGATGGTCTTATTTTTAAATTAAGAATAAAAAGACTAAAACAAATAAATCCACCATGGTTTTCTGCGAATGTTTTAGTACTTATCATTGATCCAGTGGAGAATTATCCACTGATTTCATGTTGCCCTCGTTCTCTGTGTCAGACAAACGACCACACTCTCTCCTTGATGAATGAAGATATGTGTCTCTGTGCACACAAGTCCTCTGGTGTATGGACATCCTCGTACTTTATGACATTGAGCTTGATTATGATAAAAACTAGAATGAGATTATGTTAATATAGAGCTGCTTGTGATGGAGCAAAACATGAACACATCAGAGGTTTGGTGTGCCACGTTAGTCACCATCCCATATTACATTAATTCACCTGAGAGAAACAGGTTGTGAGTTTATTATAGTAGTAGCCTAAGGAAATAATAACATCAGACACTGCATATCTATAGTCCTTGACCGCATGTATTGCATCCGACACGTTTTCTCACTGAGGCACATCCAACTTGGAAACTCGGGGCTTAAAGAAAATTGAGTTTTTCCCACTTTTAACTACTTTGTGGTGGTGTTCATGTGTATTCAACTAGTAAATACGATCTACAGTCAGGTCCATAAATATTGGGACATCGACACAATTCTAACATTTTTGGCTCTATACACCACCACAATGGATTTCAAATGAGACGAACAAGATGTGCTTTAACTGCAGACTGTCAGCTTTAATTTGAGGGTATTTACATTCAAATCAGGTGAACGGTGTAGGAATTACAACAGTTTGCATATGTGCCTCCCACTTGTTAAGGGACCAAAAGTAATGGGACAGAATAATAATCATAAATCAAACTATCACTTTTTAATACTTGGTTGCAAATCCTTTGCAGTCAATTACAGTCTGAAGTCTGGAACGCATAGACATCACCAGACGCTGGGTTTCATCCCTGGTGATGCTCTGCCAGGCCTCTACTGCAACCGTCTTCAGTTCCTGCTTGTTCTTGGGGCATTTTCCCTTCAGTTTTGTCTTCAGCAAGTGAAATCCATGCTCAATCGGATTCAGGTCAGGTGATTGACTTGGCCATTGCATAACAGTCCACTTCTTTCCCTTCAAAAACTCTTTGGTTGCTTTTGCAGTATGCTTTGGGTCATTGTCCATCTGCACTGTGAGCGCGGTCAATGAGTTCTGAAGCATTTGGCTGATTATCAGCAGATAATATTGAAACACTTCAGAATTCATCCTGCTGCTTTTGTCAGCAGTCACATCATCAATAAATACAAGAGAACCAGTTCCACTGGCAGCCATACATGCCCACGCCATGACACTACCACCACCATGCTTCACTGATGAGGTGGTCTGCTTAGGATCATGAGCAGTTCCTTTCCTTCTCCATACTCTTCTCTTCCCATCACTCTGGTACAAGTTGATCTTGGTCTCATCTGTCCATAGGATGTTGTTCCAGAACTGTGAAGGCTTTTTTAGATGTCGTTTGGCAAACTCAATCTGGCCTTCCTGTTTTTGAGGCTCACCAATGGTTTACATCTTGTGGTGAACCCTCTGTATTCACTCTGGTGAAGTCTTCTCTTGATTGTTGACTTTGACACACATACACCTACCTCCTGGAGAGTGTTCTTGATCTGGCTAACTGTTGTGAAGGGTGTTTTCTTCACCAGGGAAAGAATTCTTCGGTCATCCACCACAGTTGTTTTCCGTGGTCTTCCGGGTCTTTTGGTGTTTCTGAGTTCACCGGTGCGTTCCTTCTTTTTAAGAATGTTCCAAACAGTTGTTTTGGCCACGCCTAATGTTTTTGCTATCTCTCTGATGGGTTTGTTTTGTTTTTTCAGCCTAATGATGGCTTGCTTCACTGATAGTGACAGCTCTTTGGCTCTCATCTTGACAGTTGACAGCAACAGATTCCAAATGCAAATAGCACACTTGAAATGAACTCTGGACCTTTTATCTGCTCATTGTAATTGGGATAGTGAGGGAATAACACACACCTGGCCATGGAACAGCTGAGAAGCCAATTGTCCCATTACTTTTGGTCCCTTAACAAGTGGGAGGCACATTTGCAAAATGTTGTAATTCCTACACCGTTCACCTGATTTGGATGTAAATACCCTCAAATTAAAGCTGACAGTCTGCAGTTAAAGCACATCTTGTTCGTTTCATTTTAAATCAATTGTGGTGGTGTATAGAGCCACAATTTTTAGAATTGTGTCGATGTCCCAATATTTATGGACCTAACTGTATCTGATGACTTGAGTGACCACAGATTTCTTTTGGTGCTACAGCATTCCCCCCAATTACAAGGATGTGGACCGCTCCACTTGTTGTTTTCTCAGAATTACGTTAATTGCACAATTGGGTGAACTAATCTTTACCCACACCAAACCAGTGCACGCTTAAGGACAGAGATCTAAGGTGTGTTCGACTTGAATTGGCGCCACACAGACAGGTCGGTGGATGACATCAAAGTACCGTGAGACCGTTTAGAGAGCTGATGGTACCAAATACTTTTTAATGGCTCTCGCGATACCTTGATGTCATCCACCGATCTCTCTGTGCGGCGCCACTTCAAGTCGAACACCCCTCTACTGTCCCACAGACTTCAGTTCTGAAACACCTGCCTGTAATTATCAAGTAACCCTGAACACCTTAATTAGATGGTTCAGGTGTTTGATTCAGCAGGAGCAGGGTTGGAGACGCTTTCGGTGGTCTAGTGAAACTCAATGGGCTCAGGAGAGGCAAGAGAGATGCTGCCTCTCGCTTTAACTTTACCCACAGTTGTCACTAGAAAAACAAGTAATTTATGTATATATCGGAATTTTTATTTGTTTTAGTATTGTGAGGTTTTTCCTCATCCATTTTCTGACGAGGCAATGAATTCTCATTAGTATGTGTGTTCCCTGGGAATCGAACCCACAATCTTTTGCGCTGCTGACGCAATACTCTACCACTGAGCCACACAGGAACACTTTAACTTTTGGAGAAAAACACCCCTGTCAGTACCACAAAGATGAGTTAATCAGAAACTATAGCAGAAGTGAAAAGGCAGAAATGTAAAACAGAAGAGAACATTTTTTTATGGTTGTGGTTTTTAAAAGAGCTGTTTCAGCTCTTTTAGAGCTCTCTTTTAGAGAGTTGGCCATATCTAATTATCGGGGCGGCTAGTCCTCAGTGTGGTTACGGCCCTGCTTGAAACCAAACATATTTCTCCTGACTAATAGGACGAAAACATACAAATATCAATGAATACGCTCCATATTAGAAATAATGTTTTAATCCATCTTAGTCTTTAGACAATAAACAGGCCTTTTAGAGAGTGTGTTTTTACATTGACAAACCTCTGTAATTGTCAAACGGTTACATATTAAAAATATAATTCCATGGAAAATATTTCCATGTTAATACACTTCAAACGAAAACAGAAATTCTGTGTTCCAAGTAAAAAAGAAAACGAAAAAAAACCCTGCATTTAACACTTCTCTCTCTTTTTTTAAAAAGGCTAGTGCTTACAAGCAGGAAGTTAATTTAATTTAATACTGGCCTTTGATGAGAATAAAATCTGTAAATCCAACATAAAAATCTCGGCACACCCATATATTGCTATAGAAATCCATTTATTAAAATATGATATGGCTCTATTTGTGTATTATACATTCAACCACATGTTGTCTAATAAAAAAAGACCAAAAAAAATCTGAGACTCATGGACTCAAACACTATTATAGACCTTATGCGTCAGAGAAACACATTTGGAGCCATGTTTATAAGTTTTACTTTCGTTATTTATTTATTTTTTTTTTGTGGTAGGTCTCTTCAAGTATGAGTTTTCTATGAATATACAAGACGTCCGGTTCATTAGCAACTGTAGGGAAATAATGAACAATAACAAAGTGCATAAAGATACAACTGTTGGCACAACAAAATACTACATTACATAAGATAATACATTAAAATAACATAGTAAGAAATACTAGTTTGCACTATCAAGCAGAACAAAAATATGTTTTGTACAGCTAAAAGTAGCTGGAAGCGGATGAGGCCACGGACTCATACATTTACAAATGGCTGAGCACACTCTAGAAAGGATACAGCGTAAGCTAAGCTAGCAAAAATTACATTTTCTACATATTTGATTGTGTTTTATGTCTCCACCTACCTCTACCCTAAACCTACCCCTTACAAGAATACAAAAACAGTAATTCACGAGTTCACACTTACATACACAGTAAAAATTCAGTGTTAAATCAACACTTCTAGTGTATATATAATTCACACTCAGAGTGTTAAATAAGTAACACTGAAGCAGTGTTAAAGTTAATGAGATCATTAGTTTAGTAATTGGTGATGATTGAGCATTAATGAAGAACAACTGCTGTTAACAAACTCAATCACTGAAAGAAAAAGAGAAAGAACGGAAAAAAGAGATGAGCAGAAATACAAGAACTACAACTGACTTCAGCCACAGCCTTAGATGAAATCAACTGAAGATAAAATGAGTCATTAAATCTCTCAGGATCTCATCAGAGGATGATTAGACAACTCCACAAACAGCATCACCAGCTCCACAGGTTACTGACCAGACTGACTTTATATGTGGATGTTTTAGTTTTGTTTGATTTACCATTATCGAGATCAGTGTTTGCTTTAGTTGGACTCTTGATCCTTTACAGGAAATACTTATCCATGAATGTGGACAAATAAAATAAATTATCTTGCTCTTTCAGTCTACAAGTTAGTTAATATAGTTGATAATATACAGCGATAGATATATGAGCATGTAAGGTCACATGTAGCTATTATTAAAGTGTAATCTAATGATCCTACCACTTATTTATATTACACGATCTGTATATATTAATATTAATTGAAAATAAATGCTTTATAATAATTGTTAAACTGCCATAACCATAAGCACTACTGTTCCTGTGGCTCAGTGGTAGAGCATTTCGCTGTAACTTTACCCACTGGGTGTTAACAGTGTCACTTTAGAAAAACAAGTCATTTATGCATATTTCATGACATTTGGTTTGTTTTATTTTAGTACTGTGGGTTTTTTCCTTGTCTATTTCCTGACGAGGAACTGACTTCCCCTTTAAATTTTCGGAGGAAAAATGCCCCTGTCAGTACCACAAAGAGTTCATCAGACACATAGCAGAAGTGAAAAGGCAGAAATGTAAAACAGAAGAGAAAAAAAACTTTATGGTTGTGGTTTTTAAAAGAGCTGTTTTCAGCCGTTAGATATCTCTATCCAAGTATGTTGTTTTCTGTGAATGTACACAGAGTGAAATGAAGTCTCCTGGGAGTACATGCAAGACCACACTCAAGAGTGTGAAAGTGTTAAAATAAGAGTGTTCAATTAACACTGAAGCGGAGTTAAAGTTAGTGAGATCATTAAGTGATTAATTGGTGATGATTGACCATTATTGAAGACACCTGATGTTAACAAGCAGAATCACCAAAGAAGAAAATCACAATTTATCCTGTCACCGTTATAGTGGTCAGTGTTTACTTTAGTTGGGCTCTTGACCCTTACAATTGTAAAGTTATGTTTTAACTGAATTGTAACTGAATTATAATAGCCATACAAACAAAAGTAAAACTGAATTTCATGTGAGTTTGGTAATGTTATTAATAAAAATATTTTGACCTGAAAAGAACTCATTTAGAGCCTAAAGCTAAAGAGTTAGATTTACCTTGATGATTAACATACTTGTGATTCTGGTATCCACTAATTACAATTATTTATTGAAAGTAAAGAAAATTACAGCTTGTTTTAGGCACACACAGCCACAAATAATTTTTACATCAATTTTGATTTGGCTGCTATAACGAAATTATAACAGCCAGACTTTTGCAAAGAGCAGGTGGTGATGATTGTTATAACAGAATCATTATTTGATCCGAATCACTGAACTCATTTAGAGTCTAATCTCGAGTTAAATTTATCTTTATTGATTACATTTTGGAAGGATTTCTGACAAGCTGCACTAATAATAATAATACAAAAAAAAGGAAGCAGTTTAGGTGCACACAGACATCAAGAACCAGCATATGAATCTCAAAAATGGTGTCAAACAGCGGTTACACTTTATTTCAATAGTCCACTTTAGACATTCTACTAACAGTAACTTTGTAACTGCGTCAACTAGCAGTAATTAGAGTATTAGTAGACTGTCTGCTTAATAACTTATAATACTTTATTTTGATGGGTCCACAACATACAACATACTGACTATGAGCAACTTTGCGTATGTATGTATGTGTCAACTTATTCTACTAACCCTAACGAGTTTTTTTACGGGAACCCCTGATGGTTTGGCCATAATAGTTTAACTTTGTCAGTGGGTAAAAAACATGAACAAATTGAATAAAATCTTAATTTTGTTCTTAAACTTGGTTTAACTGTATAAGCTTTATAAATCCACAGTAAAATCCCCAGTGTTAAATTAAAACACTGCTTCAGAGTGTATTTGGTAAAACCCCAAATAGTGTTAAATTAACACTGAATCAGAGTGAAAGTTAATTAGATAGTTATGTGATTAATTAAGTGCTGATTGAGCATTAATGATGAACACCTGCTGTTAACAAACAGAATCACTGAAGGAAAATAGAAACAGGAGAACTAACAACTGACTTCAGTCACAGCCTTAGATAAAATCTGAAATAAACTGAAATAAATAAAACTGAAATAAAAGAAGACATTAAATCTCTCAAACTCTCAGCAGAGGTGTAAAGTCCAGGGATCAGAAAGTAAAAGTCCTGTCATGTGTTTGTTCCACCCATGAACTCAGCAGCTGATTTCACCAGAAGAGGAACCAAGTCATTCCTTTCAAGACACAAACAAGTCTCAAGTCAAATCCCAAGTCCTCAAAGAGTTAAAGTTAATGAGATAATCAAGTGACTAATTAAATGATGATTGTGCATTAATGATGAACACCTGCTGTTATTGAGAATTACAGAGGATCAGATGTTGATGTTTTATTGGTTAAAATGAGACCACCATCATGGAGATCAGTGTTTGCTTTAGTTGCGCTCTTGACTCTTTTAATGGCTAGAAGTGGTTTGATTTTAAGTCACTTGAATGAATTTCATGAATATGTTTCTCTCTGTTTTTGAATGACATTCAGTTTTAACAGAACTGCAAACAATTCCTGTTGAACAATTATCTCCATACAATTGGAATTTGAAAATACAATAAAGAAATTATTCAGGCTTTCAGATATGAATGCTTACCAAACGATTTATAACATGGGTGTCTTATTATTCATGCTGGTGTGAATGATGGGAGTTTTGTTATGGTGTTACCCAGAATGCATTGCAGCATGCAGTTGATTGTCACAATTGTTGAGATTCATATGCTGGTTCTTGATGTCTGTGTGTGTCTAAATAGCTCTAGAGTTTAAAATATTTATATGTATTACATGGAAGACATTTATTTACTATAACCATCAGATCTACACTTTCATTGCATGCTGTAGTTTTATAGAGTTGATTTAGTTCATCCTCTGGTGAAATCAGCTGCTGAGTTCATAGGCGGAAAAAGTTCCTGGACTTTACACCTCTGCTTTTAACATTCTGTAGTGTGGACACAGACACCGGGCAGTGTTAATTTGACATTGTTGGGGATTTTGCTGTGTAAAATGTGGAAGCTTGAGAAAAGTGAAGGAGAAACATTTAAAATGTCATCAGTCTCTCTTCACAATATAACCCTGATTAATTGTCAATCAAGGACATTGAAGCAGATACACAAGAATGATATGAAATAAAAACAAAGATACCGTTTGCTTTGGTAATAATGGTTATTGACCTTTTTATTAAATGGAGAAAGCCATTAAATTCAAAAGCAATTTTACAGACACTCAACATCAGAATAATAGGCAGAATCAGGGCTACTTTAAGACTTCTGCGGTCTACTGTGACTGTCACCTCAACACTTCAGACCAACAAATGACAGACAGTGATTTAAAGACTGGTAATCAATGATTCAACAAAACAAGTAGAAGCATGATAAAACAGGATAAGCACTATTTCTCACAAATCCCTTTTCTCTTCACTGAGCATGAGAGATCATTCCAGTTGTTCAGGCTGTGTTTTGAAGGAACCAATTCAATACAGTCCTCACTTTTACTTTGATAGTTATTTGGCTCACCTTCATACCAGAACCTGAAAAAAATGTATCAGATTTTTAGTGATCTGAATGTTTACTCAAAGTTTTCATCCATTTAGTAATTAAATGAGGAATGTCACAAGCAATTCAGTAATAAACAATACACACAGCAGCATAATAGTTTCAAGAGTAAACTAAAGAAAGCAGAAGTGAAAATTTAAGAAAAGTATTAGAGAGGAGAAGAATATTATTTTAAATATAATGTATTGGTTATGTGGTTGTGCTGGTTGTGTTTGTGTAAGATCTGTGTATTCAGCAAATATTCTCATTGATGGTCTTATTTTAAATTAAGAATAAAAAGACTAAAACAAATAAATCCACAGTGGTTTTCTGAGAGTGTTTGAGCTCTTACCCTTGTTTCAGTGGTGAATTATCCACCCAATTCATGTTTCCCTCGTTCTCTGTGTCAGACAAACCAATCCAAACTCTCTCCGTGATGAATGAAGATATGAATCTCTGAGTGAATAAAAACATGAATAAGTGTGATTCCTCTCATTCATTAACAGACACTCAATCAAACTCATAAGAATGACCAGTGCTTTACAATGATTCATCCTAACATTTATAATAACCTGTTCATAATGTTAGTGAAACTTGTGGACGCTCAGTGTTCATATGTGTCCACACTACAGGGTTCAAATAACACTAAAGCAGTGTTGGATTGAATTAAGTGATTCATTAAATGATGATTGATCATTAGTGATGAACACCTCCTGCTAACAAGCACAATTACCGAAGGGAAGTGAAAGAGAGAAAAAAAGATGAACAGAAACCACTAGAACAGCCCTAGATTAAATCAGATGGAAGAAAACACATTACATTAGCAGACTTTATTTCTGTCATATGTCTAAACCTGTTTTTTTAACTGAGTTGTTGGTTTGTATTTGTTTGGTTTGAAGCCACCATTAATGTGGTCAGTGTTTGCTGTAGTTGTGCTCTTGAGCCTTGACTTTAGAACTGGAGGCTTTGGTTAGTTATTAATAATGAGTTAGTTATGGGCTAAATCCTTAAATCTGTGATAAAGTGTGGTGTAGAACAAAGTTAATATTCTTAACATTATAATCTGATAATTTGAAGAACTGTAAAATTACTTTCCACGCTGCGCACCAATCAAAACTCATCCATGAATTGCAACATGAATAAAGTCTGCACCTGAATTGTCTTAGTAGATTCCTTTATTCTTACTACTTTATTTTACTCTTGTTTTTGCTATTTTTATTGTGACTTTTTAGTAGCTTGTTTTGTGATGATCAAATATCTGTTTATCTGAATATTTTGTTGATTTTCACTATTGTTGAGATTCATATACAGATTCTTCATGTCTAAGTGTGCAATTCTCTTGTAGGGCACAACACATGAATAAAATTGTTCACGTTGTCTAATACTCATGCTGTAGAAACAAAGGGCTACTGTAATCAACGATGTTAAATGTAAAATTAAGCCCCTATAGCCACTACACGATGCTTTTGACAGCAACTTAGGCAAAAGTAAGCTTGTGAAGTCAAGTGTCAAGGATGCAACCAAAGCAAACACTACTCACCAAAATGGTAACTTCAAATGAACTTAAACTATGAACCTAAACCTCTGTTAAATCTCAATAAGAACTTCAAATCAAAGTGGTTAGTAATGTGTGAAGCTGGTGATGCTGTTTGTGGAGTTGTTTAATTCTCGTCTGCTGAGATCTTGAGAAATGTCATGTTTTATTTCAGTTGTTTTCATCTAAGGCTGTGAATGTATGTCACTTGTAGTTGTTGTGTTTCAGGTCTCTTTATCTAGACATACAAACATAAAGTAGTGTTCATTTAACACTGAGAATTTTAATGTGTAGATGCTGAGATGTTGATAAAACTTCAATTGAAAGAACATTTCAGAACATCATACTCACCTTTAAATAATGTTGTATTAACATTAAGGACAATGTCCTTACAGAAACTGGACAATTTTATGTTCTTGGAACATTACCATTCAATATTCCTAGAATGATGAGTAATTAATGAAAATTAAGTTGAGATAACGTTTCAGGAACATCAATACTAACCTTAAAAAAACGTTCCACTAACATTAAGAAAACTGGACATATAGAACGTTCCCATAACCAAAACCATAACCAAAGAAAGTTTTTAAAACGTATTTAGAACATAAAATTGTTAGCTGGGCACCTGCTTGTCTTCAGTGTTGATAATGACCAGATCAGCTCCACGATCTCTGCAGTACTGTCTGCTGTCAGACCAGCTCTTCAACTCATTGGACACGAACAAGTCATCTGGACCCCACAGATATCCTGACAGAAACACAGAATAATAAATAAAAGAAACTACTTGAGCAAAAAATGATTTGTACTAACCTTGCTTAGTAGCAGCCAGAACGTGCTGCAGGATGATGGCAGCAATCAGAAGAAGACAAATGATCCCAAGACACACAGTGATCAGCACCAAATATCGCCTTCCTCCTGTCAGACAGGAAAAACACACAACAAATATTAAATACACTGCATGTTATTAGAACATTAGGTTTCAAGTATTGTTTTATAATGATGAACATCTGGAATAATGCAGGAAAATATGCAAACAAGATCATATGGTTAAAAGTTAAATAATAAAAAAAAGCAGAAAAGCAGAAATAATGACGTCTTGACATCTTAGATAACAAAATAACAATAAAAACTAATATTTTGTAATTTAATCTAACAGTTCTCATTTCCTGAAACCATCCTGACATCATTTTTGTTTCAAATTAAACTTTCTTCTTACTGTGATTGCAGGCTTTTCTTTCATCGTTGCGGTGTGTTTGAGGTTCAGTTGTGTTCTTAAAACTTCTGTATGCAGCATTATCATTAAAGTCATCTAATTGCATTTTGTTGTTCTTGTGTCTTCCAGTACGTCTTCACAGATGAGCTGTGTTCCTTCGAATGATGACTACTTTTGCTTTAATAGTGCTAAATCTATGAGGAAGTGATATCATTGGACACTGGCATTCATGAAGAAAATAGACTTCAGTCTGAAACTCCTCAGACCCAAACTATGACAGAATCTTCTACATTTAACCACACGTAATGAAACAGTCAACAGTATGGTCAAATAATCTAGATTCTAACACCAGTGTCTTCTGATTCAAAGAGTATTCATTTAAGTACTTTTGCAAGTGCCGTTATTGTGTTTAACAGCTGCATCACTTGATAAAAATCTCAGCCATCTTTTATTTTTAAGTAAGTGTATAGTTTAGAACAGTTAATTATATATACGAAATAATTAATTAGTCTGTTAATATTAAAGTAACCAGAAATTAGCAAAATAATATTAGATAAAAGTTGTATAAGAACCAGTGAAAAGCATTTCCGTGTGATTGACAGTTAACGATCGTCCAGTTACAAGAAGGCTAACTTGAAGTTCCGCCTCACCACGCTAATAGCTGGATGAAAGTAGCCATTTTCGTATAATTTTGAGACTACTGAGAAGTGAGCAGTCACATAACATTGAACCAGGACAATAACATAAAAAAAAAAAAAAAAAGGTTTTCATATGTTTTAATATGGTCAGGCTTTTGTCAGAGATCATCAGAGAGCTGATGGTACCAAATGCTTTTTAATGGCTCTCGCGATACCTTGATGTCATCCACCGATCTCTCTGTGCGGCGCCACTTCAAGTCGAACACCCTCTACTGTCCCACAGACTTCAGTTCTGAAACACCTGCCTGTAATTATCAAGTAACCTTGAACACCATAATTAGCTGGTTCAGGTGTGTTTGATTCAACAGGAGCAGGGTTGGAGACGCTTTCGGTGGTCTAGTGAAACTCAATGGGCTCAGGAGGCAAGAGAGATGCTGCCTCTCGCTTTAACTTTACCCACAGTTGTCACTAGAAAACAAGTAATTTATGTATATATCGGAATTTTTATTTGTTTTAGTATTGTGAGGTTTTCCTCATCCATTTTCTGACGAGGCAATGAATTCTCATTAGTATGTGTGTTCCCTGGGAATCGAACCCACAATCTTTTAGCGCTGTTGACGCAATGCTCTACCACTGAGCCACACAGGAACACTTTAACTTTTGGAGAAAACACCCTGTCAGTACCACAAAGATGAGTTAATCAGAAACTATAGCAGAAGTGAAAAGGCAGAAATGTAAAACAGGTAATGTTATTAATAAAAAGAACTGTTAGATTTACCTTGATGATTAACATACTTGTGATTCTACAGTATCCACTAATTACAATTATTTATTGAAAGTAAAGAAAAATACAGCTTGTTTTAGGCACACACAGCCACAAATAATTTTTACATCAATTTTGATTTGGCTGCTATAACGAAATTATAACAGCCAGACTTTGCAAAGAGCAGGTGGTGATGATTGTTATAGCGGAATCATTATTTGATCCGAATCACTGAACTCATTTAGAGTCTAATCTCGGAGTTAATTTATCTTTATTGATTACATTTTGGAAGGATTTCTGACAAGCTGCAATAATAATAATACAAAAAAGGAAGCAGTTTAGGTGCACACAGACATCAAGAACCAGCGTTATGAATCTCAACAATGGTGTCAAACAGCGGTTACACTTTATTTCAATAGTCCACTTTAGATATTCTACTAACAGTAACTTTGTAACTCGTCAACTAAAGTAATAAGAGTATTAGTAGACTTAATAACTTGTAATACTTTATTTTGATGGGTCCACAACATACAACATACTGACTATGAGAAACTTTATGTATGTATGTGTCAACTTATTCTACTAACCCTAAACGAGTTTTTTGGGGAACCCCCTGATGGTTTGGCCATAATAGTTTAACTTTGTCAGTGGGTAAAAAACATGAACAAATTGAATAAAATCTTAGTTTTGTTCTTAAAAAACTTTTCAAAAGAATTTGGTTTAACTGTATAAGCTTTATAAATCCACATTAAAATCCCCAGTGTTAAATTAAAACACTGCTTCAGAGTGTACAACTGTTGGTAAAACCCCAAATAGTGTTAAATTAACACTGAATAGGAAAGTTAATTAGATAGTTATGTGATTAATTAAGTGCTGATTGAGCATTAATGATGAACACCTGCTGTTAACAAACAGAATCACTGAAAGGAAAATAGAAACAGGAGAACTACAACTGACTTCAGTCACAGCCTTAGATAAAATCTGAAATAAACTGAAATAAATAAAACTGAAATAAAAGAAGACATTAAATCTCTCAAACTCTCAGCAGAGGTGTAAAGTCCAGGGGTCAGAAAGTAAAGTCCTGTCATGTGTTTGTTCCACCATGAACTCAGCAGCTGATTTCACCAGAAGAGGAACCAAGTCATTCTTTCAAGACACAAACAAGTCTCAAGTCAAATCCCAAGTCCTCAAAGAGTTAAAGTTAATGAGATAATCAAGTGACTAATTAAATGATGATTGTGCATTAATGATGAACACCTGCTGTTATTGAGAATTACAGAGGATCAGATGTTGATGTTTTATTGGTTAAATGAGACCACCATCATGGAGATCAGTGTTTGCTTTAGTTGGACTCTTGACTCCTTTAATGGCTAGAAGTGGTTTGATTTTAAGTCACTTGAATGAATTTCATGAATATGTTTCTCTCTGTTTTTTGAATGACATTCAGTTTTAACAGAACTGCAAACAATTCCTGTTGAACAATTATCTCCATACAATTGGAATTTGAAAATACAATAAAGAAATTATTCAGGCTTTCAGATATGAATGCTTACCAAACGATTTATAACATGGGTGTCTTATTATTCATGCTGGTGCGAATGATGGGAGTTTTTGTTATGGTGTTACCCAGAATGCATTGCAGCATGCAGTTGATTGTCACAATTATTTGTTGAGATTCATATGTTGGTTCTTGATGTCTGTGTGTGTCTAAATAGCTCTAGAGTTAAAATATTTATATGTATTACATGGAAGACATTTATTTACTATAACCATCAGATCTACACTTTCATTGCATGCTGTAGTTTTATAGAGTTGATTTAGTTCATCCTCTGGTGAAATCAGCTGCTGAGTTCATAGGCGGAAAAAGTTCCTGGACTTTACACCTCTGCTTTTAACATTCTGTAGTGTGGACACAGACACCGGGCAGTGTTAATTTGACATTGTTGGGGATTTTGCTGTGTAAAATGTGAAGCTTGAGAAAAGTGAAGGAGAAACATTTAAAATGTCATCAGTCTCTCTTCACAATATAACCCTGATTAATTGTCAATCAAGGACAATGAAGCAGATACACAAGAATAATATGAAATAAAAACAAAGATACCGTTTGCTTTGGTAATAATGGTTATTGACCTTTTTATTAATAGAAAAGCAATTTTACAGACACTCAACATCAGAATAATAGGCAGAATCAGGGCTACTTTAAGACTTCTGCGGTCTGTGATTGTCATCTCAACGTTGACCAACAAATGACAAACAGTGATTTAAAGACTGGTAATCATGATTCAACAAAACAAGTAGAAGCATGATAAAACAGGATAAGCACTATTTCTCACAAATCCTTTTCTCTTCACTGAGCATGGCAGATCATTCCAGTTGTTCAGGCTGTGTTTTGAAGGAACCAATTCAATACAGTCCTCACTTTTACTTTGATAGTTATTTGGCTCACCTTCAGCCCAGAACCTGAAAAAAAAATGTGTCAGATTTTTAGTGATCTGAATGTTTACTCAAAGTTTTCATCCATTTAGTAATTAAATGAGGAATGTCACAAGCAATTCAGTAATAAACAATACACGCAACAGCATAATAGTTTCAAGAGTAAACTAAAGAAAGCAGAGGTAAATTTAATAAAAGTATTAGAGAGGAGAAGAATATTATTTTAAATATAATGTATTGGTTATGTGGTTTGTGCTGGTTGTGTTTGTGTAAGATCTGTGTATTCAACATATTCTCATTGATGGTCTTATTTTAAATTAAGAATAAAAGACTAAAACAAATAAATCCACAGTGGTTTTCTGAGAGTGTTTGAGCTCTTACCCTTGTTTCAGTGGTGAATTATCCACCCAATTCATGTTTCCCTCGTTCTCTGTGTCAGACAAACCAATCCAAACTCTCTCCGTGATGAATGAAGATACGAATCTCTGTGTGTGAATAAAAACAGGAATAAGTGTGATTCCTCTCATTCATTAACAGACACTCAATCAAACTCATAAGAATGACCAGTGCTTTACAATGATTCATCCTAACATTTATAATAACCTGTTCATAACGTTAGTGAAACTTGTGGATGTTCAGTGTTCATATGTGTCCACACTACAGGGTTCAAATAACACTAAAGCAGTGTTGGATTGAATTAAGTGATTCATTAAATGATGATTGATCATTAGTGATGAACACCTCCTGCTAAAAAGCACAATTACCGAAGGGAAGTGAAAGAGAGAAAAAAAGATGAACAGAAACCACTAGAACAGCCCTAGATTAAATCAGATGCAAGAAAACACATTACAATAGCAGACTTTATTTCTGTCATATGTCTAAAACTTTTAACTGAGTTGTTGGTTTGTATTTGTTTGGTTTGAAGCCAACATTAATGTGGTCAGTGTTTGCTTTAGTTGGGCTCTTGACCCTTGACTCTATTACTGGTTGTTTTGGCTAGTTATTAATAATGAGTTAGCTATGTGCTGATTCATTAAATCTGTGATAAAGTGTGGTGTAGAACAACAAGTTAATATTCTTAACATTATAATCTGATAATTTGAAGAACTGTAAAATGACTTTCCACGCTGCAGTGCATCAATCAAAACTCATCCATGACTCCCAGAATGAATTGCAAAATGAATAAATTCTGCACCTGAATTGTCTTAGTATATTCTTATATTCTTACTACTTTATTTTACTCTTGTTTTTGCTATTTTTTGTTGTGACTCTTTAGTAGCTTGTTTTGTGATGATCAAATATCTGTTTATCTGAATATTTTGTTGATTTTCACTATTGTTGAGATTCATATGCAGATTCTTCATGTCTAAGTGTGCAATTCTCTTGTAGGGCACAACACATGAATAACATTGTTCACACTGTCTAATACTCATGCTGTAGAAACAAGGGCTACTGTAATCAACATGTTAAATGTAAAATTAAGCCCCTATAGCCACTACACGATGCTTTTGACAGCAACTTAGGCAAAAGTAAGCTTGTGAAGTCAAGTGTCAAGGATGCAACTAAAGCAAACACTACTCACCAAAATGGTAACTTCAAATGAACTTAAACTATGAACCTAAACCTCTGTTAAATCTCAATATGAACTTCAAATCAGAGTGGTTAGTAATGTGTGAAGCTGGTGATGCTGTTTGTGGAGTTGTTTAATTCTGTCTGCTGAGATCTTGAGAAATGTCATGTGTTTTATTTCAGTTGTTTTCATCTAAGGCTGTGAATGTATGTCACTTGTAGTTGTTGTGTTTCAGATGGTCTCTTTATCTAGACATACAAACATAAAGTAGTGTTCATTTAACACTGAGGATTTTAATGTGTAGATGCTGAGATGTGTTGATAAAGTGTTGATAAAGTGTTAATAAAACTTCAATTGAAAGAACATTTCAGAACATCATACTCACTTTAAATAATGTTGTATTAACATTAAGGACAATGTCTTCAGAAACTGGACAATATTATGTTATTGGAACATTACCATTCAATATTCCTAGAATGATGAGTAATTAATTAAAATTAATTTGAGATAACGTTTCAGGAACATCAATAATAACCTTAAAAAACGTTCCACTAACATTAAGAAAACTGGACATATAGAACGTTCCCATTACCAAAATCATAACCAAAGAAAGTTTTTAAAACGTATTTAGAACTTAAAATTGTTAGCTGGGCACCTGCTTGTCTTCAGTGTTGATAATGACCAGATCAGCTCCACGATCTGCAGTACTGTCTGCTGTCAGACCAGCTCTTCAACTCATTGGACTAACAAGTCATCTGGACCCCACAGATATCCTGACAGAAACACAGAATTATAAATAAAAGAAACTACTTGAGCAAAAAAATGATTTGTACCAACCTCGCTTAGTAGCAGCCAGAACGTGCTGCAGGATGATGGCAGCAATCAGAAGAAGACAAATGATCCCAAGACACACAGTGATCAGCACCAAATATCGCCTTCCTTCTGTCAGACAGGAAAAACACACAACAAATATTAATTACACTCCATGTTATCAGAACATTAGGTTTCAAGAGTCAAGTATTGTTTATAATGATGCACATCTGGAATAATGCAGGAAAATATGAAACAAGATCATGTGGTTAAAAGTTAAATAATAAAAAAATCAGAAAAGCAGAAATAATGACGTCTTGAACATCTTAGATAACAAAATAACAATAAAAACAAATATTTTGTAATTTGATCTAACAGTTCTCATTTCCTGAAACCATCCTGACATCATTTTGTTTCAAATTAAACTTTCTTCTTACTGTGATTGCAGGCTTTTCTTTCATCGTGCGGTGTGTTTGAGGTCCAGTTGTTCTTAAAACTTCTGTATGCAGCATTATCATTAAAGTCATCTAATTGCATTTTGTTGTTCTTGGGTCTTCCAGTACGTCTTCACAGATGAGCTGTGTTCCTTAATGATGACTACTTTTGTTTTAATGGTGCTAAATCTATGAGGAAGTGATATCATTGGACACTGGCATGTATGAAGAAAATAGACTTCCAGTCTGATAATCAGATAACTATGACAGAATCTTCTACATTTAACCACGCACGTAATGAACTCAACAGTATGGTCACATAATCTAGACTCTAACACCACTGTCTTAGTAGATTCCGTATTCATTACTACTTTAGTACTTCATCTCTTTGCTATTTTATTGTGACTTTTAGTAGCTTGTTTTGTGATGATCAAATATCTGTTTATCTGAATATTTTGTTGATTTTCACTATTGTTGAGATTCATATACAGATTCTTCATGTCTAAGTGTGCAATTCTCTTGTAGGGCACAACACATGAATAACATTGTTCACACTGTCTAATACTCATGCTGTAGAAACAAAGGGCTACTGTAATCAACGATGTTAAATGTAAAATTAAGCCCCTATAGCCACTACACGATGCTTTTGACAGCAACTTAGGCAAAAGTAAGCTTGTGAAGTCAAGTGTCAAGGATGCAACTAAAGCAAACACTACTCACCAAAATGGTAACTTCAAATGAACTTAAACTATGAACCTAAACCTCTGTTAAATCTCAATATGAACTTCAAATCAGAGTGGTTAGTAATGTGTGAAGCTGGTGATGCTGTTTGTGGAGTTGTTTAATTCTCGTCTCTGCTGAGATCTTGAGAAATGTCATGTGTTTATTTCAGTTGTTTTCATCTAAGGCTGTGAATGTATGTCACTTGTAGTTGTTGTGTTTCAGATGGTCTCTTTATCTAGACATACAAACATAAAGTAGTGTTCATTTAACACTGAGGATTTTAATGTGTAGATGCTGAGATGTGTTGATAAAGTGTTGATAAAGTGTTAATAAAACTTCAATTGAAAGAACATTTCAGAACATCATACTCACATTTAAATAATGTTGTATTAACATTAAGGACAATGTCTTTACAGAAACTGGACAATATTATGTTCTTGGAACATTACCATTCAATATTCCTAGAATGATGAGTAATTAATTAAAATTAATTTGAGATAACGTTTCAGGAACATCAATACTAACCTTAAAAAAACGTTCCACTAACATTAAGAAAACTGGACATATAGAACGTTCCCATTACCAAAATCATAACCAAAGAAAGTTTTTAAAACGTATTTAGAACTTAAAATTGTTAGCTGGGCACCTGCTTGTCTTCAGTGTTGATAATGACCAGATCAGCTCCACGATCTCTGCAGTCCTGTCTGCTGTCAGACCAGCTCTTCAACTCAGTGGACACGAACAAGTCATCTGGACCCCACAGATATCCTGACAGAAACACAGAATAATAAATAAAAGAAACTACTTGAGCAAAAAATGATTTGTACTAACCTTGCTTAGTAGCAGCCAGAACGTGCTGCAGGATGATGGCAGCAATCAGAAGAAGACAAATGATCCCAAGACACACAGTGATCAGCACCAAATATCGCCTTCCTTCTGTCAGACAGGAAAACACACAACAAATATTAATTACACTCCATGTTATCAGAACATTAGGTTTCAAGAGTCAAGTATTGTTTTATAATGATGCACATCTGGAATAATGCAGGAAAATATGAAACAAGATCGGTTAAAAGTTAAATAATAAAAATCGACATCTTAGATAAACAAAATAACAATAAAACAAATATTTTGTAATTTGATTCTCATTTCCTGAAACCATCCTGACATCATTTTGTTTCAAATTAAACTTTCTTCTTACTGTGATTGCAGGCTTTTCTTTCATCAGGTGTGTTTGAGGTCCAGTTGTGTTCTTAAAACTTCTGTATGCAGCATTATCATTAAAGTCATCTAATTGCATTTTGTTGTTCTTGGGTCTTCCAGTACGTCTTCACAGATGAGCTGTGTTCCTTCGAATGATGACTACTTTTGTTTTAATTGCTAAATCTATGAGGAAGTGATATCATTGGACACTGGCATTCATGAAGAAAATAGACTTCCAGTCTGAAACTCAGACCCAAACTATGACAGAATCTTCTACATTTAACCACACGTAATGAAACAGTCAACAGTATGGTCACATAATCTAGACTCTAACACCACTGTCTTCTGATTCAAGAGTATTCATTGTATCTTCATCTCTTTGTAAGTGTTCCTCAGGTGCTCTGTTACCGTTTAACAGCTGCATCACTTGATAAAATCTCAACTTCTGTAAATGCCGCCATTTCTTTTTACTTTAGTAAACACTTTAAGTGTTTTACACAACTATAGGGTTTATATGTTGATAGATTTGGGTATTTTATTGATGATTAGCTAAAGAAATGTCAAAGATGAAGCCTGAATAAAACCATTTTTGTGAAGCAATAATCTAGATTCAAAAAAACAATAAAAAGATAAAATGATGTATATTTTTTTCATATCCACAGTTTAAAACTGGAATGTTTACAGAATGTTGAAATATATTCATTAGTATAAGATACAAGTTTGAATACAGCAACTACTGGATAATTTATGACAGTAATTTAAGGTTTAATTTGACATGAAACATTTTACAGTGTAATGCTCATAACATATGCACAGTACAATTCAATTCTACTGAACAGCATTTAAGTAATTTTAACACGCTAAGCATAAATCAAACCTTTAAAGTCATTGAATATTAAGTGAGGTACAATTCAAATTAAAAGTGCATTTTATTTTGCACAGATTGTTCCCAGACAGAGTAGAGGCCCAGATCCGACCCACATCTGACCGCATGGATTTCACGAGGCCAAAACTATGTTGTTTGGGATGACAAAGTGTTCAACAAGGACTCTGGTAGATGTTCTCATATAAGTGATCTTCTTATTGGCATACAATTAAGATTCCTGTTGTAAGTTTGTCCGCAAATGCATGTACATTTTGTACATTATTTTTATGGATATACTAAAAAAATATATCAAAAATTACCTTTGTTTTGTAAGCCTGTATATATGTCACGAATCCGGTCGGTGATCAAAGACCACTGCCATCAGAGGTTGCCTTTCCATCTTATGGTGATTCTTGCTCCACACAGACCATGTGCTCTTCTCTGCATTTCCCATCACCCATTGCACTGATCACCCAACTGTCATGATCTTCGCTGCACTGATCACACAGCTGTCCCCAATCACACGCTCACCTGAGGCCATTACACACACATTGAGTAAAAATACATTCATTTCCTTTCACAGATCGCTGAGTATTGTTCTGCATATAGCACTCTCCATTTGGTGTTAGCTGCCTTACCGAGCCATTCTGTGTTCTCTAAGTCTGAGTTTAGTTTATTTTGTTTATAGTCTCGTTTCCTGTTTCCTCCCCTGTATCGTGGATTTACCTTGTCTCACCGTTTGGACTGTGTATACCTCGTTTGGATTATTGCTCAGGTTATCGGACTATCTTCTCAAGCCCTCTGGATATTGTCGATCGAGGACCCATGCATGCCCTAGTATTACTCTGAGTCTAGCCCATGCCATACCTGTTTGCTGGTGTTTTGACCACGTCTCTGTTTAATAAAGCTTGCACATGGATCCGCACATTTCAGTTCATTTTTGGTTTACAATATAGATCTCAACTTCTGTAAATGTAATTCCAAGACATTTCTTACTTGCTTTAGTGGAATACATCTGTTCTCATGGCTGGAGGAATTGCTGTAGGTTTGCACTTTTTTCGGGCAAGTGTGTTCACAAAGAGGTTTTCAGGGGCTGGTGTGAATAAATCTAGATTTTCTAGTGAGATTAATCTATATTCAAAGAGACAAGACAGTCTGTGCATGACCTGATATTTTTCTTCATATCCACGAAGCGCTAAACACTCTCATGCAGTATATGTTTCATTCATACTCGAAGCCGGAGGATGCTCTCACGCTGAAAGACCAAAACAGACTCATAAAAGTATGTATGATGTGCCAAGAAATTCCTAATATGGACAAAAACATCCAGTTATCACCATATAAGCTGAATAGAAAGCAGAAATGCTTTGACTGATGGAAAGTGGAAGACAACAAACACAGGATTGTGACAATGTATGGTTTATGTGTGCTTTCCAAGTCATCGTCAGGTTCTAAATAAAGCATATGAATAATGCAGTGCTGAATGAAATAGCGTTTATTAAAGAAACTATTCTGCCTTATTCTGTGATAAAAATAGGGAAAAAAGTATTTCAAGACCTCAATCAGAAACATAACCAATAACAATCACAAATTAGTCCATAAAATAATTCCATTAAAACACAAGACGGGATCAAACCTATTTCTTACAAACACGTTTTCTCTTCTCTGAGCATGACAGATCAGATCAGTTCAGGACGGTATTCCACCTGGATCTTTTGACTCTTCCTTAAACCAAAACCTGAATAACATCTGATAAATGTACATTTACAGAAACTACAGAAAAAATTTAATGTGTAGAAAAGTATATTTTTGCTTTGATTGTGGTGTTTGTGGAAGTTCTTCAGCTATTTTCTAGATGTCCTGTATTTAAAATTAAAATATGAGGAAAAACTCTAAAACTTATGAGTGTTTTATCACCCTAGAGTTTATTATAGCAATAAAAAAGACATTTTGATATTTTCCTTACAAACGAATATCCACTAATTCGAAACAAAACCACAACAAGGCTTGATAACTTCTATTTATCACAAAACCTTTTTTCTCTTCTCTGAGCATGGCAGATCATTCCAGTTGTTCAGGACGGGATTTGAAGGCATCAGTTCAATACAGTCCTCATTTCCATCAGCATTATTCGGCTCACCACTGAGCCAAAACCAGAACAACATACAAATGATTTTCTATGAATCATCAACAAAACTAAAAAGAGTACCAAAGTACAGAAGTACACGTACCCTTGATTCAGTGTTGAATTATCCACCCATGACATGTTTCCCTCGTTCTCTGTGTCAGACAAACCAATCCACGCTCTCTCCTTGACTAATGAAGATATGAACCTCTGTGAGTGAATAAAAACATGAATAAGTGTGATTCCTCTCATTTATTAACCCATAAATGCATGAATGTTTCGCCAATCATTATTACATATTCAGGTCTTTAGCGAGCTGGACCTATATATCCAGCACGGATGAATCTCTAACTGCAGCAATAGCACAAAACTCTCTTGATATTTTAAGACCAATTACAGAAGAATAAAATAAACCATATTTCGTTACCTTTTGAAACTTAAAAGGGTTCAAGTTGAGCAGATGACTTTACCATCGGTGTCATCGTCAGAGCATACTTCTACAGTACATGCAGCATCTGGCTCATATTCACGACCTCAACCATATTCTCAAAACTATCGTTTTCAATGACTTCATATTCAATATTTTGATCACTGGCAGGTTATTCACCACATCCAGCATTGAATGACAGTGACATTTATATCTCATTGCATATAGTAACTGCTCCGCAGTAAAGCTATTCAAACCAGTTCAGTTTTTGCTGCTGATATTTGTTTATTTTATGCCTGCGGTAATTATGATTGAAACATCACGTCATTTTTGTGTATCAAATAGTGCTACCTCGAGGAATAAAGATGTATTGTATCGGACATATTGAGTCATCAGATATGCAAATATAGTTGGGCAGAAAAAAAACATACACATTTACACCTCGGGTCTCTAGTGACGCTATACACTTTTTACAAAAAAAAAATAAAAAAAACAGGCATATTTAATATTTTACTATTTTTTTCTTGTTATATTGTTTATGATGATTAGTTATATGATATAATTCATGTGAGGAATACTAAGAAAGTTGATGTCTAACTTTAAAAAATGAAGGAGGGAGAGGGTAGAGAATTATGTACCGGGTTTGCTAAAGACCCGAGGTGTGCATTTAAGGGTTAACAGATACTAAACTCACCTGCTTGTCTTCAGTGTTGATAATGATCAGATCAGCTCCACGATCTCTGCAGTACTGTCTGCTGTCAGACCAGCTCTTCAACTCAGTGGACATGAAAAACCAACCTGAACCACACAGAAACATGCACTTTATAAAACTATTGTAAAAACAAAAACAAACAAACAAAAACATGTGTACTGACCTCGTTTAGATGTTTCTTTCATCAGTTCCTCACTCAGAGAAGTGACTTTGCTCTCTAACTCCAGTTTCTTCTGACTCAGGGCTTTTCTCAGCAGTGAGATCTTTGACTCTGGTCTCTAACTCCACGTTCTAGGAGCTGAAGTTGCTGCAGTGAAGTTGTTGTTCAGTCATGTAATTCAAGTTGATAGTTTTGATTGAACTCTTCAACTGTGTTCTTGTAACTCTTTATCAGGTCTCTCTCTGCTGTGATGGTGATGTACTGCAGTATGATGAAGACCAGCAGAAGAACACAAATGATCCCGAGACCCACTGAGATCAACACCAAACATCTACTTCCTCCTGAAGAACAGGAACACACAAATATCAGTTATTAACAATTTATTGCATATTATTTAGGTATAATATCTCAAATCAACCTTTAAATATAATCTACCTTGGTTGGAATGAGTTTTTTTGAAGACTATGTTCTTTTACAATCACAAACATATGGAATTACTGTAAATGTAACGCGTGCTGTTTACAGTACAGTTAAAAAGCCTATGCAAACAAGAATATAAACTGAAAATGTAAACAGAAAATAATGATTGAATTTTATTTATCAATTCTCTTCCCCTCAAACATTAGCGATATCCATCACCGCCTTTGCTTCAAACCAAACTTTCTTCTTACTTTGCTTCGTTTCCATCATTCTGGCAGCGACTCTGTGTTCGAGGTCCGGATCTCTTATTAATATTTCTGCAAACATAAAAGTTCCCTGATTCAATTATTTTCTCTTACTACAGTAGAGTACAGAATGTGTGCACAGATGAAGTGTGGTCTTTATAATGTGTGTTTTTAAATAGAGCAAACCCCAGGAAGTGGTTTCATTAGTTCAGAAAAATCTAGATTTCATTCTCAGTCTAAATCTCTCTATAAACTCATACTACTTTATGGCTGAATATTTACTGCATATTCAACCTCACGATGTCAAAGCAATGTGGAGTTTTCCCGTGATCATGTAAGTAGCTAAAATATCCAACAAGAGGAACCTGTGACCATCAAAATTGACTCATTTTAGGCACGTTTAACACCTTAAACGTGCCTAACAGGGCCTTTAAAACAATTGACTGGAACTGGAATTCATATGGGAATTATTAATGATTTTAATCTGCACCACTGCGGTATTAAGAGACAGAGAGGATGATGGAGGAAATAGAGATTGTGGGATGATGACTTCCTGTTTACAGCTATTAAACACAAACGGGTGACAACAGGATAGTCACATTTTCTCAGTAGGAGTCACTGTTCTGCCATTTTTAACTAAGATGGTGTACATAAATAACTTGGAGTTGAATCAGAAGATGTCAGAAGATCAGCAGATCGTACTTTATGGCCTCGGAACTCAAAACAATTATTTTACTGGCATTTCTCAACAATTATAGTCATTGATTCTGGTCTCCAACGCCAGTTTCTTACCCTGCAGCAGACGTTTTTCAGTAGTTTAATCACTGTAACTTGCCTGCAGTCTGAAATCTAATCTGAGCATGAGAGATACTTTGATAATACAATACTTATTTGTGCCATTCAGCTCACAAATTCATAAATTAACAATATTCACAGTACAACAATAGTCTAACTAATGTCAATGTATTTTTTAATGATCAGTGGGCTTTCCTAATGTGTGTCAGTTCACTAAAGGTCAAGGTCAAGTTCAGATGATGTCATATAATCATACAAGATCACATAACAAAATCCATTTAAATACTTCAGCTGAAGCTATGACTGTGTTCAGTTCGTTTTTTATGCCCTTCCTTAGCAAACTTTATTTATTTTTATTTTTAAACTTCCCTTCATCTTGTTGACTCGTCATTGCACACATTGCACAAGTGCTCACTAAAGTGCTCACTAAAGGTGGAACACTTGCAATGGGCAGAACTGGAATGTCCTAAGCTCTTGTTCACTTTGAATCCACCATGGAGTAGTGATGTGGCGTTCGTGAATGAGCCGGCTCTAAGAGCTGATTCTTTGTAGTGAACGAGAAGAGCCGACTCCCGTTGGAGAGAGCCGAACCTTCAGCCGGAGCCTTCTGTTTTAGCCCAGTTTAGCAATTGTGAATGGTTTGTGTCATGGTAAGTAATTTTTAATGGCTTTTTTCATAAAATCCTTATTTTTTATGCATTTTCTTTTGTTACAAAAATAATAAATACATAAAAGCAGTCCCTCCAGGATTTAGCGGCACTTTTTTTCTGATTTTTGCTGCCTAAAATGACTGATTTTGCTGCGGCTTTTTTTTTAATTTGCATTGAAGTTTGTGACTTCTTATTTTTTTGCAATGAAAATATGCCATAGACAACATTCTTCTAACGTTGTTATAACTTTTCTGACTTCGAGAACCATCGAAGGGCTCCAGATTAACATTTGAGGACACCAGTGCCATTAAGTCCTACAGAAGGTGGCACCTGTACCTGACAGTAAAGCACTCACCCTAATCGCACATGTACATCTCGGATATATCTATTTGACGTCTGCATTTACATATGCAAGACACATTTTTTAGGGTATTTGCTCATCTGCAATACGTCTCTAAGACGTTTCTTATCAGATGTCAAATAGAGATTTATTAGAATGGATGTAAAAAACAGCTTCTGAGACGTTCATCAGATTACAAGACAGATGTTTCCCAGATCTTTGGGGAACACTGATCTCATGATGGTGGCATCATTTTAACCAATAAAACATCAACATCTGATCCTCTGTAATTCTCAATAACAGCATGTGTTCATCATTAATACACAATCATGATTTAATTAGTCATTTAATTATCTCATTAACTTTAACTCTTTGAGGACTTGGGATTTGACTTGAGACTCGTTTGTGACTTGAAATAAATGACTTGGTTCCTCCTCTGGTGAAATCAGCTGCTGAGATCATGGGTCGAATAAATTTATGGCAGGACTTTTATTTTCTGACCCCTGGACTTTACACCTCTGTCTGTAATATTTCTGCTTGTTTTACACTCTTTGGCCACCAGGTGGTATTGTGAGCAAATTAATCCTCCATAAATTAACCCTTTTGTGAACCACTTGGTTGAAAAGCTTAAAGCTTCATAAGGCTTCATCTGCCCATCACTAATACAAACTTTTAACCATTAGACCTTAATTAGCTTGTTCAGGTGTGTTTGATTAGGGTTGGAGCTGAACTCTGCAGGACTGTGGCTCTCCAGGACCGACGAGGGCCATCCCTGGTCTGTGATATCACCAGTTGAGATCCACTGGTTCAAGGATACATGTGAAGAAAAACAGACATTTAGATAAATCTAGAGTGTGTACATATTTTTTTTATCCACAGGGCTTATTTGAGCAAAAATTATTTGTAGTTTTTATTTATTATTCTTCAATTATGAAAAGCCGTGAAAGTGTCAAAAAGATTGAAACAAACAAACAAACAAAACAAATATCCATGAATTAGGGTCTCCTGTTTCTCTTCCTCTCTGATCACTTCAGTCTGATAAACCTGCTCTCTGCTGCGCCCTGCTGGACTGAAGGAAATCTCTCCACAGAGCAATACAGCAGAATCAACAAGGGTGCATCTTTGTATCCCTTCCATGCTTCTGTTCCTTGGGTCTTAGCTCCATCCTCTTAAGATGCGAGGGATGCATGCAAGGAAAGAAAATTAGGAATCGAAGAAAATGTATTATTTATTTGCATATAGAACAACCACAGGCTCAGCACCCACCTACTTCCACTCACTATTACGAATTTACATCCCCTCCAGAAGTTTGAGATCTGCTAGTGAGCGACGCCTCGTGGTACCATCACAGAGAGGCTCAAAATCACTGTCCAGAACATTCTCGTTCATCGTTCCTGGCCGGTGGAATGATCTTCCTACCCCCATCCGGAATGATGGATCCCTGTCAATCTTCAAGCAACAACTGAAAACTCATCTCTTTCAACTCTACTTGACTTCATCATAAAAAAAATAAAAAAAATCACTTTTTCAAAATCTTCATCTTTCTCTTTATCTTTTTCTTCTTCCCTTGCTAGCTTGTACTTATTTGAACAATGCCTGAGACTTGGTGTTATTGGCACTTCCTCTGTCTGTTTGCCTCTTCAAGATTAATCGCTTTATGTATTCCCCAATTGTAAGTTGCTTTGGATAAAAGCGTCTGCTAAATGACTAAATGTAAATGTACATGTATTAATTCCATGCCCAAGGGGTCCTAGCTGCAGACTGTAGCACGAAGACGTAGCTGGATCAGATCCAAAACATATTGGATGTTTGACGCGCATGCTCAGCATTGGATAATCTGTATTGGATACTCAGTATTAGATGTCATTGAAACTATTTTTGAATGTAAATTAAACTGTAATTACGAGATATAGGTGTGTTTCATAGGCTTACACAAATTATGTTATACTGTGATTTTAAACTAGTAGTGTATTCAAACTTTATTTAAACTGGTCATCGGATGCAAAATTCACTTTTCAAGTTGTTTGAACATAAATGTGTGTTGGAAGTGTGTGTACAAATCCATCCTATAATGATAAAAGTCCACCCAGTGTGTTTTTTTAAATCCCTATTTTAAAATCCCCTTTCTCAAATCAGACTGTTCTGAGATTCCTCTCAGAATGACGTAGTTCTGTACAGGCGACTCCCCCGGGATTTGATTGACAAGACCATCTTACCTTAGACCCGCCCTGAGTGATCTGAGAGCTGTCCACCATTGTGTCGACTCCGGTGCAGGGGAAGACAAGATGTCTCAGATTAAGTGATTGAGGCGTTTTGTTGTTGGATGTAATACTGAATATAGAAGTCGTCATTTACCCCAACATCTGATCCGCTGAAGACAGAGCATTAATGTAACTTTTGTTTTTAAGGGAATACGCCGATCCTGATTTGCCTAAATGCGACTATGTTCATACGAATCATTCGTGATCCAGCTTTATCTACAGAAGAAATGAGTATAAGGGTTTTAAAATGTCCGCAAAATTATAAAATGTACCTTCTACAATGCATCATGCGCGTAAAACTTCCACTACACAGTGGATATAGTCCAGCTACGTCATCGTACTACAGGCTGCAGCGAGGACAGACTCTACCAACCGGCAACCTTCGGTCTCTCTCTCGAAACCAACACGGAAGCAATTCATCAACTTGGTGCTAGAGACCGGCTCCAAAACGGAGTTATGCTGCCTTCACGTGCTATCAGAAATGTCCTATTTCCCACTATATGAAGTTATGATTATGAGCTTGTCGTATTCAAGTGCTTTATTGTCAGAAAGAATAAAATATAGCATCCCATTGGGTGACAATCATTTAAACATTCACCATGCTCTACATGCAGTTTGCGGACAATTATGGAATTCCAGTCAAATGCATGCCTTGTTTCACTGCTTATAAAATATACAATAAGCTTCGCATGATCGTTCATACCTGGCCTATAAATACACTACTTTAGTGACAAGACAAAGGGATTTAATTGTTGTGAGAACAGCATTGACAGCAGCAATGTTTGTCCCCTCCACCATGTTTAAAATGTATGACCCGAAACTCTGGTATCAAAATATTTCAGAATTTCCTAGTAGTAAATATGACTTGAGAGGCCGTTCACATCCAATTTACGATTAGGAAACTCATATTTACGATAATTCCCAACAGCATGTAAAGGCAGCATTAGTCCCATAGACCCGCCATGTTAAAATGTCCAACTTTACAGTAGAAAAAAAAATGTTTACAGCCTGGTTAAAAAATTGGATTTGGTCTATATTGCTAATTTTGCACTATGAGTGGGGTGAATTTTCTATAACTCATCCAAGGTTCAAGGTTCTTTTATTCGTCACATACTCAATTATACAGGATATAATTAGTAGTGCAATGTAAATCCGTTTAGATTAAATTAAGCCTTAAAGTTCTGCATAATTAAGGGCATGGCCGCTTGAGTGATACGTGGATTGCCATTGCTGTCACCAACGTCGAGCTAGGTGGGCATGGTTTCAGCAACCAGCTCCTGCCTCTTTGCCCATTTTTGATTATCCGGGACTGACGTGATGCCAACGGCCAGCTCCGCTCATTTTGGGATTAAAAAGGTTTTCAGAAACCTACAGGTGATGTCATGGACACTATGTCCATATTTTTATAGAGTCTATGATTTGTACACGGTCCTTGATATTCATGATCGTTCTTGAAGCATCATCAACTGCGCTCAGTGATTCTGCCCTAATGTTGTTAAAGTTCGGTTAAGACATTCATAATAAATATAAATAAAGCAAGATGCCCTGTTGAAATTTATGATGAGTGGTTTATTTAAACTGCAAAGGTAAAACATAATTTGACAGATGAGAAGGGGAGGTGAATTCATACATGCATCAGGTTTTTCGACTAGAAACACTTTCGCATACACCTGTGTATCCTCACTCAACTCTCCTCTTGAAGTTTCCTCGCCTCTTCATGGTGCAATATGGAAATTGAGATGTACATCAACATGCATAACTTTGATCAGTTTCTGGGTCATGTGCTCGAGGACAGAAAAGCGAGGAAGCATCAGAGTATTGAGAAGCACCCAAAGAATGAAGTATGAAAACAAAAATGCCATGTTCACTATGGTTATGATGGTAATTTAACATTTGATTCAAATAGAAAGCGATTTAACTCAGAAGATGTTTTACAGACACTCAATATCAGAATAACAGGGTCATATTTTCTTTCTAAAAAACTAATATAAGTTGACAGTGTTTTAAAAGGAAGGGACTTGAAATCGGAAATCATACATTCATATGAATAATTATATCATATACAATTATAGACGGGATGAATCCTATTTCTCACAAATCCCTTTTCTCTTGTCTGAGCATGGCAGATCATTCCAGTTGTTCAGGACTGGTTTTGAAGGCATCAGTTCAATACAGTCCTCATTTCCATCTTGGTCATTCGGCTCACCTTCGAGCCAAAACCTGAACAACATGTATCCGATGTTCAGTTTTTTAGGACCACAAATTTATGAATCAACACACAGTGTTTCTTAGCACTTACCCTTGTTTCAGTGGTGAATTATCCACCCATTTCATGTTTCCCTCGTTCTCTGTGTCAGACAAACCAATCCACACACTCTCCTTAGTGAATGAAGATATGAACCTCTGTGTGTGAACAAACATAGGAATAAGTGTGATACCTTTCATTCATTAACAGACACTCACACAAACTCACCTGCTTGTCTTCAGTGTTGATAATGATCAGATCAGATCCACGATCTCTGCAGTACTGTCTGCTGTCAGACCAGCTCTTCTCCTCAGTGGACATGAAAAACCAACCTGAACCACACAGAAACATGTACTTTATAAAACTGTTAAAAACAAAAACAAACAAACAAAAACATGTGTACTGACCTCGTTTAGATGCTTCTTTCTTCAGTTCCTCACTCAGAGAAGTGACTTTGCTCTCTAACTCCAGTTTCTTCTGACTCAGAGAGATGAAGTTGTTCTGCAGTTGGTGTTTTTCAGTCATTAGATCGGTGTAATTGTTCTGTAAGCCGTTGATAGTTTGATTGAACTCTTCAACGGTGTTCTTGTAACTCTTTATCAGGTCTCTCTCTGCTGTGATGGTGATGTACTGCAGTATGATGAAGATCAGCAGAAGAACACAAATGATCCCGAGACCCACTGAGATCAACACCAAACATCTACGTACTCCTGAAGAACAGGACACACACACAATAGATATTCAAATGTTGAAAAATTGTATTAAATTATGTTAATACATTACAAAACAGCAGGGACCTGCAGAGAGCTCCTCAGGGGCAGGGGCTCAAATGTAAATTAGGGGCAATGTAAAACAAAACAAATTATATGTATATATATATATACTGTATATGTCGATGTGTAAAAAGTTTGGATAATTATTATTTAATATTTTTGCAGTTATGTTCATCAAATTCAAAAGTTCATAATTTTGACAAAAGGCAGGGGCTTGAGCCCCCAAAGCCCCTCTTCTACACGAGCCTGCATAGCATTAACCCTGACACATAGAGAACAGTGATGAGCTCTTACACATAATTGATCATCTTTATTTTAAATGAACTTAAATAAGCTTACTGCACTTTCAAGCTTTTCCATCATCCTGGCATTGACTCTGTGTTTAAGGTCCAGTTGATTCCTTGCTATCTCATTCTAATTATGATCTCTTTGTTCAAAATGTGCATGATGGATCTCTGATTCCATTATTAGCATTTACTTACAGTTTTACAGTATGGTATGTGTTCACAGATGAGCTGTGGTCTCTATAATGAGTACTTTTTCATAAATAGTGCAAACTCTTCCACTAACTTTGGCAGAACATGTGCTATAAAGCAGTCATTTTAATAAACAGAGGCAATAAAGTAATTTCAACATGGCAGACTCACTGAGAGCAGAGGGATCCATATGCAAAGAATTATAAGAGCAAAAGAGTCGTAAGACAGGCAATACAATCCAGGGTCCAAAACCAGGAAATCAGTCCAAACAGACAATCAAATCCAGAACACAAACCCAAGAGAGTAAACCGTAGAACAATGCATATAATCCAACATCAAGACAAGGCAAAACAAAGGGAAAACATTTACAGTTTCAGACCAGGCAAAAAATACTTCAGGAGGAACACAGGAAATCTTGTTCCGTAGGAGAGAGTAACCATGTGACAGGAACCGAGGATAGAATTCAGCTTGAAATTTCTGGTAGAAAGCCAGATCATTTGGTCAAGTTAATATGACAGGGCTGTATGATGCAACATTGATCTGCTGTCGTCGGATGGCTCACTGAATTCTTACATTGGCAGCATCCCAAATTTCTTCACTGTGTCTTTACTACGTGTCCACTGCTGGAATATCAGATTCTCCAGTCCAGGAAAACAATGGAGGTAAATAAAGGTGCTTCATGATGCCATAGAAGAACCTTTTTGTCTAAATGGTTTCATAAAGAACCTTTAACATCTGAAGAACCTTTCTGTTTCACAAAATGTTCTTTGTGGTGGAAGAAGATTCTTCAGATTATAAAAAGGTAAGAAAGAGTTGGTTTACAGAACCTTGGACTGAATGATTCTGTGTGGAACCATTAACGGTTCTTCTATGACATCGCTGTGAATAACCTTTTAAGCATCTTTATATTTAAGAGTGTAATAAACATTCAAAGCAAAGAAAATATATGTCCTAATATAGGAATGATCAATATATGAAATGACATAACACTATATTAGAAATGATACAGAATATAATACAATACATTGCGTAAATATATTACAATATATTAAATAACATAAGGAATTGCCGTTTTCATATATTGAAACATATGTGACAATATATTTACTTATATCACCCTCCTGACAAACACAAACAAAACACAAATCAATTATCAACAATTTACTGCAAATAATAGATATACCATCTCAAATTAACCTTTTTGTGAGGAATATGCCTTGGTTGGTAAATAAATGATGAGGCTTTTTAAAGAGTATGTTCTTATATATTGATAAACATTTGGAATTATTGTAAATATAAAACTACAGTATTGTATATGGTAAAACGTATATTAAAAAGAAAATATGATGAAAATGTAAACAGAAAATAAGGGTTTCCAAGAAAACAATGATTGATTTTTATTAAGCTTTTCATCCCCTCAAACATTAGGGAAACTTCGACACCGTCTCTGCTTTAAACTAACCTTACTGCTTACTTTGCTTTCAAGCTTCTCGCAGCGACTCTGGTCCAGACCTATTATTAATATTTCTGCATATATAAAAGGTCCCTGATTCCATTATTTGCTCTTAATTACAGTAGTACAAATCTAGAATTTCAGTCTCTTTCTAGAACTCTCTGTATACTCACATCACTGTATGATATATTGCATATACAATCTTTCTTCATGTTGTGAAAGTGTTGTAATAATAGCAAATACACTTTAGACTTCGGTATTTTACAGTGATTGTCACCTCAATACTTCAGACCAACAAATGATGCGCATGATTATAGCTAGAATAAGATCATAATAATACAGAGCTGCTTGTGATGGAGTAAATCATGAACATATCAGAGGTGTGATGTCTCACGATTAACCTAATTCACCTCACGAGAAACAGAAGATTATTAAAGCAACAAGAAAATAATGACAATTAAACATTTTCCTTCTAACACATTTCAGATCAGCTGATTGTTTGTTTTATTTTTTAAAGACAGTGATTAAATAAGAAATCATGCGTTCACAATAAGAATGATTAGATTAGATAATAGAAGCAAAACCACAACACGGATGAAACCTATTTCTCACAAATCCCTTTTATCTTCTCCGAACATAATCGATCATTCCAGCTCTTCAGCGGTGACCATCCCGGCTGCTCTCTTTTATAATTCAGTTCAATACAGTCTTCAATTCCCAGACCATCATTCGGTTCATCTTTGAGCCAAAACCTGAAGAACATGTTTCAGATGTTCATTTGTTTCAAGAACACAAATTTCTGAATCAACAATACAACAGACATTTCGAGAGTAAACTAAAGTAATACAGAAGCTTGACCAGAAGTGAAGAGAAGAAGAGTTTTCAATGATAGAATTCACAGTATTTAAAGTGTCTCATTTAGAGAATCAAAAATACTAACACGAAATGTGTACAAAGTGATATATTTATCACTTACCCTTGTTTCAGTGGTGAATTATCCACCCATGTCATGTTTCCCTCGTTCTCTGTGTCAGACAAACCAATCCACACTCTCTCCTTGACTAATGAAGATATGAATCTCTGTGTGTGAATAAAAACACGAATAAGTGTGATTCCTCTCATTCATTAACAGACACTCAAACAAACTCACCTGCTTCTCTTCAGTGTTGATAATGATCAGATCAGCTCCACGATCTCTGCAGTACTGTCTGCTGTCAGACCAGCTCTTCAACTCAGTGGACACGAAAAAACAACCTGAACCACATCGAAACATGTACTTTATAAAACTATTGTAAAAACAAACAAACAAACAAAAACATGTGTACTGACCTCGATTAGATGTTTCTTTCTTCAGTTCTTCACTCAGAGAAGTGACATTTCTCTCTAACTCCAGTTTCTTCTGACTCAGAGAGATGAAGTTGTTCTGCAGTTGGTGTTTTTCAGTCATTAGATCGGTGTAATTGTTCTGTAAGCCGTTGATAGTTTTATTGAACTCTTCAACTGTGTTCTTGTAACTCTTTATCAGGTCTCTCTCTGCTGTGATGGTGATGTGCTGCAGTATGATGAAGACCAGCAGAAGAACACAAATGATCCCGAGACCCACTGAGATCAACACCAAACATCTCCTTCCTCCTGACAAACAGGACACAAAACACAGAGATATCAGTGAATAACAATTTATTGCATATTATTTAGGTATAATATCTCAAATCAACCTTTAAATGTAATCTAACTTGGTTGGAATGAGGTTTTTTGAAGACTATGTTCTTTTACAATCACACACATATGGAATTACTGTAAATGTAACGCGTACTGTTTACAGTACAGTTAAAAAGCCTATGCAAACAAGAATATAAACTGAAAATGTAAACAGAAAATAATGGTTTCTGAGAAAACAATGATTGAATTTTATTTATCAATTCTCTTCCCCTCAAACATTAGCGATATCCATCACCGCCATTGCTTCAAACCAAACTTTCTGCTTACTTTGCTTTCGAGCGTTTCCTTCGTTCTGGCTGCGACTCTGTGTTCGAGGTCCGGATCTCTTATTAATATTTCTGCAAACATAAAAGTTCCCTGATTCCATTATTTTCTCTTACATACAGTAGAGTACAGTATGTGTGCACAGATGAAGTGTGGTCTTTATAATGTGTGTCGTGTTTTTAAATAGAGCAAACCCCGCACAGGAAGTGGTTTCATTAGTTCAGAAAAATCTAGATTTCATTCTCAGTCTAAATCTCTCTATAAACTCATACTACTTTATGGCTGAATATTTACTGCATATTCAACCTCACGATGTCAAAGCAATGTGGAGTTTCCCCGTGATCATGTAAGTAGCTAAAATATCCAACATCCAACACGTGACCATCAAAATGGACTCAAACACCGTAAAAAGGCCTGACAGGATCTTTGTACTGAAGTCAATTGACTAGAACTGGAATTATTATGATAATTATTAATGATTTTAATCTGCACCACTGCGGCATTAAGAGACAGAGAGGATGATGGAGGAAATAGAGATTGCGGGATGATGACTTCCTGTTGAATAATGACTTCCTGTTTACAGCTATTAAACACAAACGGGTGACAACAGGATAGTCACATTTTCTCAGTAGGAGTCACTGTTCTGCTATTTTTAACTAAGATGGTGTAAATAAATAACTTGGAGTTGAATCAGATGTCAGAAGATCAGCAGATCGTACTTTATGGCCTCGGAACTCAAAACAATTATTTTACTGGCATTTCTCAACAATTATAGTCATTGATTCTGGTCTCCAACGCCAGTTTCTTACCCTGCAGCAGACGTTTTTCAGTAGTTTAATCACTGTAGCTTGCCTGCAGTCTGAAATCTAATCTGAGCATGAGAGATAATTTGATAATACAATACTTATTTGTGCCATTCAGCTCACAAATTCATAAATTAACAATATTCACAGTACAACAATAGTCAAGCTAATGTCAATATCTTTTTTAATGATCAGTGGGCTTTCATAATGTGTGTCAGTTCACTAAAGGTCAAGGTCAAGTTCAGATGATGTCATATAATCATACAAGATCACATAACAAAACCTATTTAAGTCCTTCAGCTGAAGCTATGGCTGTGTTCCAGTTCATTCTTTATGCCCTTCCTTAGCAAACGTCCCTTCGTCTTGTTGACTCATCATTGCACACATTGCACAAGTGCTCACTAAAGTGCTCACTAAAGGTGGAACACTAGAAATGAGCAGAACTGGAATGTCCTAAGCTCTTGTTCACTTTGAATCCACCATGGAGTAGTGATGTGGCGTTCGTGAATGAGCCGGCTCTAAGAGCCGATTCTTTGTAGCGAACGAGAAGAGCCGACTCCCGTTGGGTAGAGCCGAACCTTCAGCCAGAGTCTTCTATTTTAGCCCAGTTTAGCAATTGTGAATGGTTTGTGTGATGGTAAGTATTTTTTTATTTACTTTTTTCATAAAATCCTTATTTGTATGCATTTTTTCTTTTGTTACAAAAAAAATAAATACATAAATGCAGTCCCTCCAGGATTTAGCGGGACTTTTTTCTGATTTTTGCGGCCTAAAATGACTGAATTTGCTGCGGCTTTTCTTAATATTTGTGACATTTCTTGTTGTTTTGCAGTGAAAATATACCATGGACAAGATTATTCTAATGTTGTTATAACTTTTCTGACTTCGAGAACCATCGTAGGGCTCCAGATTAACATTTGAGGACACCAGTGTCATTAAGTCCTACAGAAGGTGGCACCTGTACCTGACAGTAAACACTCACCCTAATCGCACATGTACATCTCGGAGATGTCTATTTGACGTCTGCATTTACATATGCAAGACGTATTTTTTAGGGTATTTGCTCATCTGCAATACGTCTCTAAGACGTTTCTTATCAGATGTCAAATAGAGATTTATTAGAATGGATGTAAAACTGCTTCTGAGACATTTATCAGATTACAAGACAGATGTTTCCCAGATCTTTAGCAGACGTCTTACAGATTTGCTTGTGCTGTAGTTGAGATGCAGATAAAATTAACTTTTGAAGGATGACCAAATAATGTCATCACATGGAAAATAACTTTCACATTTG
Organism: Gymnocypris eckloni scoliostomus; assembly: GCA_027564155.1. Classification (NCBI taxonomy): domain Eukaryota; kingdom Metazoa; phylum Chordata; class Actinopteri; order Cypriniformes; family Cyprinidae; genus Gymnocypris; species Gymnocypris eckloni. Next base: position 36,427,946 of record CM050416.1, read on the forward strand.
GTAACACTTAAAGCTTTGAAGTGCTGGGAAAAGTTGTGTGAAACATTTTAAAACACTTGAAAACATTAGACCATTTCTGCCACAAGTTGTTCCTGTAGTTATATTAAATCCATGGTGAAAGGTGGAGATTTGTGTTTATTGAACAATGTTTTTCCTGGTTTCCACATCAGGAATAGTTTGTTCTGATGTCTGTAGCTTTAACAGAATTTGAATGCTTCTCACAAGATTTGACAGAGATGTTATTGATTTTGCTTTCTTCACTGTATCTCACTGTATCTGCATTGTGGTCTATGGAGCTGCCCTTATGTGTACATATGAAGTAGACTCATTCCCTCGCCCTTCATCAACTTAACAAAGTGGAACACAGTTCAAAATGGCAGCTGATTTTCCTCTGAGGGGAAGTGTTTAAGGAAATTCGTGGGTGTGTTTGTCTAAAAGCGGAAAGCAGCTTCTGTATGTGTGGCACCCAAGTATGCCTCATACGTCCTGAAAAGTGAAGCAAAAACATTTAAATTGCCATCTGGTGGCTGGCTGCAGTATAGGTCACCAACCCCACCCTTTCCACATGAGGATAGACTCGTTGTGCTTTCACACAGGACAGAAACAGTGGGGTCCCGTGCCTTTTACATTTAAATCTTCCTTACAAAGTCCTGCTTTCCTTTTCTACCTCCACAAGACACAAGTGCATATGTTGCCTTGTTTATCTAAAATTGCACTTTTATTTGTTTTAAACCTATCCAAAAAGCCTGTTAAACACAGTCGAATTTAAGTATATCTATTTATTGTGAAATTACTACATTTCCATGTCAATCCATGTTCATTTTTACAATGAACAAAGTGCTGTCAGTTTAATTAAGCGCATGCAGCACAGCAAAAATAGACTCTGTGCGGAAGCGATAGCTGCACTGCTGCAGCTGCACCGCTCCTGGAATGCACTGCCGGACCGCAACCGCGCGCAGTGTGAACGTTCTGATCTGTTAACATGGGTGCGGGGAAAATACGCACCGCAAACGGAGTATGTGTGAAACAGGCGTTATGATTGCGGCTGAATGCAAATTATCATAATTGATCCGGCACCGAAAAAATAGACGAAATCCGTGCATCACTTTCAGCCTCTTTCATAGTCCAGTGAAACTTTTTTTGGTTGTATACGTTAATAATGTGTTTTAATGTAATAGTTTCACCACCAATAACACAATATTTTCTCTGAGTTTCCATGTTCCCTTATGAAAATTAGCCATGGTTTTAACACAGATAAAACCAAAACATTGTGGTTCTTGTAGCCATAGAAACCGCAAATTAATCATGTTTTTTTTACTAGAAATAATAATTTACAAAGAAGTATTAAGATAATATATTTTGTGGTGTAAGCCCGGGCCCGGTGCCAAAATGTCTGGGCCCCCCTAGAGAGGAAATGTGGGCCTGGTGTCATCTCTTGCATACAGCAGCAACATCCAGGACGCAGCACACTGGGGGGTTTCACACCCTGCGCTGACGGTCCGCACGAGGGACCGGCTGCAGTCGCCATTCTCCCCCCTCCCCTCATCGCCTAAAATCCATGCAATGTAATATGTACAAAAAGTAACTATACATGTTTGATATCTTTTGAAATGTCTCAGTGCGTCTGGTAAAATGGTCTCATTCTCCGAATCATAATGAAAAGCTAAAGGAAGTTCTAAAATATGAGAAGTATAGTGCAAAGCGTAAGGATGTGCCCCCTCCCCCTGATTTCCTACTCAAAACACCTCCTGTATGTAAATAAGTAATCCCGGCCACAGGATCTCCAGAAGCCTTTTGGTTGCCAATTCTGAAGACTAATTATAATGACAAGATACCACCATGTGGTAGGTTTATTAGATTATCTGGGTATATAAGGAGAAGGGACAGAAAGTTCTGGGCGTCTGTAGGAGGATTGCCCGCACAACCACTGTGTGTAGTTTTCAGTTCCAGCTATGGTTAGGAGTCAGTAAGCTGATTGCCCGCACATGTCACTTGTGTGTAGTTTTTCATTGCCAGGTAGTAATTTCTACAAATTCTTCAATTCCTGAATTATTGTTATGTTATGGTTAACCGTTGATTCTATTCTTGTAACATTGGAGCTTTGAATTATTGTTTTGATTACCTGGTCAATAAATTGTAACGCTTTGATTCTATTCTAACTGCCTCTGAAGATTGCTTTCTCTCTACTAGATTAGTGGATTCGTATATTTCCATAAGCCTGCGTCCAGTTTTAGCGACGGCTAATATCCGCATCTTTTAAGTGTGCTTGGGTGTAGGGACGGGCTAATTCCGTTCAGTGACGGTGAACGCCGTCTGATCAGACTGAATTCGGCACGTCCACACCTCTGACTTTTGATTTAATGTTATTTTAAACAAAGATTTGGCCAACCCAAAGCTATTACGAGTGTAGTATATTGATCTGCTAACATATCTGATAGTGGCCAAAACCCTTTACTGAAGTAAACGATTGAACTCGAGTTCTGAGGGTGCCCCATGAGGGTTATTCGATGTCTCTGATTGTGTACGTGTGAATTTACGGCAAATCTTAGATACGTAACCATAATTTACCTCTGACTTATGACCGGGCCTGACGAGATTGTGTCCGTGAGACCTGTGGAAAACAGGACCTCTGAGTGATATAGCTTCCCTATATCTGAGTGGGTAAAGTATTAAAAAGAACTGATAAGAATAATCAATCATTCGTTTTCATATTTTAATGATGCACAGATATCATTAAAACCTTTTCATTTATGGAGTCAGATGAAATAACGAGATAAAATATATAAGAAGAAGTGTTCCATTTTAATGTTCTTGTTGTGTCGTGAAAAGGAAAGACTAACACGCAAAGCCCTTCACCCGCGGAACGACTGCCGTCATTGGATCGTTCCAGCCGGGCCTTTCTTACAGTGGTGACCCCGACGTGATTCTCGCAAAGACGAGAACGTGATTCTCGCAGAGACTAATACGTCATTCCAGCCGCGACATCCGACTTGAATTCTCCTTGGGACATGAAGTTTGATCTCCTTCTCATCGATATCCAGCTGCTGTGGTAAGTATATATTTTTTTGCCTTTTAGAAGTTGAGGGAAATGTTGTTTACACCATATAGACACATTTGTAGTACGGGTCGGTATACCCATTTTTGAGACCGGAACCGAAAAACCCGGTGGTGATAAGAATTAGACGAGAAACATGTCTTTTCAGGGAAAGCACAGCAGCACTGGATGAAACTGAGTTAGAGACTCAAACTAAAATCAAGATCTGCGTTAGCGTATAACATTAGGCCATACAGAGAAACTCGTAACCGAACTCTTGTGAGCCTGTGGCCAGAAAAAGCCGAGCCTGTGAAGCCCGATAAAGACCCGAACAAAATCAAACGACTCGCCAAAGAAAGCAGTTAAAATCGCAGTGTTAAAAACCATGAAAAATGCGGATGATGATATCACAACAATCAGACGCCCGTTAACATGCGAAGAATGCTCTAGACACAAATTTCACAGGTCGGTTGAATTAACATTTGATTAAAGTCTTTTAAATTTTGCGGGTACCAGCTTAATAACTGGTGGGTTATTAGAAGATAATTTAGTATTACCTCATCATCTTGATAATATGGTGATTTTGATTTCATTCAATTATAACCGCTTTTCTGATTTTAAACACTTCAGTGGATGAGTTGCTATTGTTAGGAAATTTGAATTGTTAATTAAATGTCATAATTGATTACAAATTAATTTTAAATTAATAAAATGATTTCAACATTATCCACTGAATTAATCACAAGCGAACTTATAATTTGACAATCACAGTAAAACCTTTATTATTATCAAGAGGAACAGAAATTTGAATTTCGTTTACAAGTAATTAGGATAACAGATTATTATTATTGTTTTTTGATGATGATGTTAATGACACAATGGGGAATGACTAAGTTTGGAAACTATTTTAATTATTATTATGGGAATCCAAAACTAGTGATTTAGAAGTCAGAATTAATGTAGTAATTAATTATGAATTCGAAAATTCTAATTACATTTAATAATTAATTACACTTCCTGTTTACATTTTGCAACAATATTGATTTATCAACTCAATTGCAGATTACACGTGTAAATTATAATCCTAAGTGATCCTATTAATTTTAATTACAACATCATAAATTTTAATTAGAAACCACAAATTCTAATTTCAGACTTAACATAAGTCTGGCACTACCTGTAGGCCATACTTCATTTCCTAGCTGATCTGGTTAACTCAAAAAATACAAATAATAATATATATATATAATAATTAATTAAAATAACTTTATTAAGTTAAAATTAAATAAATGCATACAAATATAAAGTCCTCTTTACTTAGGCCTGAGAGTAGATAGTGCTCCCCCTAGTGTTGTGTTGGAGAAGTGACAGTGACACCATACAATCAAAATGGCATCAGACATTCAAAGATGGTGTGACATGCATCGTATGTGCCACCATTAACCAAGGCAAGCCTGGCCATACAAAACTGTGTAGACCAGAGCCACCCAAGGGACCTTGGGAGTTACTCCAATTGGATTTCATAAGCCCACTACCTAGTGCCAAAGGGGGATATCGTTATTGCCTTGTGATAACTGACAAATTTTCCAATTTAACAGTGCAAACAAAGTGGCACGAGTAGTAGCGAATCAAATCCTCCCACTCTGGGGAGCACCAATCACTCACACACAACCTGAAATGTGAGAGGTGGGTGTTGCGTAACACTCTAAGGGGCCATCCACACAAAAAATCACAGTTGCACCAAATGAGACAGTTACATGGCCTCCCGGATTAGTACCGGATCCAAATTGCACACCACAAATTTGTTGTAGTTCAGGTAACACCCACCCACCTACAAAGAAACATTTCAGGACACACTCGAGCACCAAATTCATGTACAACCTCACTGCCTGGTATCGACTTAAAATAAATCCAGGTGACACAATTAGGTAACATGCATACACTACAGAAAAATCTAAAACAATGGCATAGACCCAAAATTGTACCACTATATTAAAAATTTGGAACCTGCAACATATAGGTGCACACATACAGAAACGCATAATAACACACATATGAGATTCACCAAGCTAATGTACTTGTCTGGACCAACCGAAAGGAAGGAATGTATTGTGTCGGGAATGTTTGCATTGCATAGACAATTTCACCAATCCACACAACTGTTACTTTATTACATGATGTAAATTTGGTAATGACACATGTAACTTATAACATTTCTGCTTATACAAAACATTGTATTACTAATGATGAGTCATATGCATGGCTACAGTCACGAATCGATGATTTAATTTCTGATTACAAAGACAGACTTGCCGTCCAAATTCCACCTGCTCGCTAAAAGCGAGACCTGCTCAGTAGTATAGCCGGCCTGTTCGGATCAATTAATTCAGCAGCCAACACTTATAAAATAACCAAACAATCTCAATTCTCCACATGGTTGACAGATCAGATGGCCACTGGTTTCCAACACATCACCAATAGCAATGATAATATTATCAAAGCGGTTCGTTCCGAGGCGCAGGCGCTTCTAACGATCAGCCACACATTGTTCAATCAGACCCATACCATCGAACGTGACTTAGCCTGCAGATCATATGCACAAGATTTATTCACTGCAACAAGACAGGAAATTTTAGATCTTCCTCTGCACAAGACCCCGAGACATGTTTTGAACGATTGAATTGAGGTTTTAGGTTTACATAGATGGTTCTCTTCGGAAAAAATGAAAAATGTAAAGTATTCAGAATTAATATCCACAATTGTGATGTATACTGGAAACGAATGTATTGATTGTATTGAATTTTTTGCCACTTTTCCTTTAATCCACCCAGATCAAGTTTATCTAAATTCCACTAATATTCGATCCATTGGCACGGTAGTTAAAGATCAGGTAATTAAATGGGATCACCTACGTTGAAGGGTACTGAGACCTTATTTACCAGTCGCACTTGTCATGAAACTCACAATTATGTTGTCTGTACATGTAACACATTACAACCTTTCTCTCCCAATGATAGCAAACTCATAAGTGTTGAATCTTTGCATGGCCATTCAAATGCTATTCAGGTGTCTCATACACAGTGGTGTGTCATCAGTGAGATGAATTCGTTCACATATGGAGGACTGACCGGTCCTGCTGATCACTCATTTTGCTTGGAAGTGACAGAGGACTTTTCTATGGGCCAGATCGACATCCTCGGAAGGATGCCAAAGGACGCAGAGGTCTCCCCATGGTGAGACGACACCTTTTATGAACACGGAACACAAGCCTTGATCGACACGATGGACCTGGTACAGAACGTCATCCTCCAAACAGAGTACCACCTTTCTCAAGCACAAGTGGAGACAAACTTGGCGCGAAAGACTGCACAGATTCTGTCTAGCTCATCCACCCGATCGGCACAGACTGCATATACCTGGTGGGACTGGGTACTTCGAGGTTGCGCAGTTGGAAGCGCACTCATCTTCTCCTTCACGCTATTCCAATGTTGCTATTTCCGACACCTCATCAGATCAGTAAAAGCATCCACCAACACTATCCTAACCCTCAGCTCCTTAAAGCTGCCCGCCTTACAACGACTGAAGTGACACTGCAGGGAACCCTGGGAGTGGCCCAAACAGTGCCAAAGGGAGAAACTGTAAGCCCGGGCCCGGTGCCAAAATGTCTGGGCCCCCCTAGAGAGGAAATGTGGGCCTGGTGTCATCTCTTGCATACAGCAGCAACATCCAGGACGCAGCACACTGGGGGGTTTCACACCCTGCGCTGACGGTCCGCACGAGGGACCGGCTGCAGTCGCCATTCTCCCCCCTCCCCTCATCGCCTAAAATCCATGCAATGTAATATGTACAAAAAGTAACTATACATGTTTGATATCTTTTGAAATGTCTCAGTGCGTCTGGTAAAATGGTCTCATTCTCCGAATCATAATGAAAAGCTAAAGGAAGTTCTAAAATATGAGAAGTATAGTGCAAAGCGTAAGGATGTGCCCCCTCCCCCTGATTTCCTACTCAAAACACCTCCTGTATGTAAATAAGTAATCCCGGCCACAGGATCTCCAGAAGCCTTTTGGTTGCCAATTCTGAAGACTAATTATAATGACAAGATACCACCATGTGGTAGGTTTATTAGATTATCTGGGTATATAAGGAGAAGGGACAGAAAGTTCTGGGCGTCTGTAGGAGGATTGCCCACAACCACTGTGTGTAGTTTTCAGTTCCAGCTATGGTTAGGAGTCAGTAAGCTGATTGCCCGCACATGTCACTTGTGTGTAGTTTTTCATTGCCAGGTAGTAATTTCTACAAATTCTTCAATTCCTGAATTATTGTTATGTTATGGTTAACCGTTGATTCTATTCTTGTAACATTGGAGCTTTGAATTATTGTTTTGATTACCTGGTCAATAAATTGTAACGTTTGATTCTATTCTAACTGCCTCTGAAGATTGCTTTCTCTCTACTAGATTAGTGGATTCGTATATTTCCGCAAGCCTGCGTCAGTTTTAGCGACGGCTAATATCCGCATCTTTTAAGTGTGCTTGGGTGTAGGGACGGGCTAATTCCGTTCAGTGACGGTGAACGCCGTCTGATCAGACTGAATTGCACGTCCACACCTCTGACTTTTGATTTAATGTTATTTTAAACAAAGATTTGGCCAACCCAAAGCTATTACGAGTGTAGTATATTGATCTGCTAACATATCTGATAGTGGCCAAAACCCTTTACTGAAGTAAACGATTGAACTCGAGTTCTGAGGGTGCCCCATGAGGGTTATTCGATGTCTCTGATTGTGTACGTGTGAATTTACGGCAAATCTTAGATACGTAACCATAATTTACCTCTGACTGATGACCGGGCCTGACGAGATTGTGTCCGTGAGACCTGTGGAAAACAGGACCTCTGAGTGATATAGCTTCCCTATATCTGAGTGGGTAAAGTATTAAAAAGAGCTGATAAGAATAATCAATCATTCGTTTTCATATTTTAATGATGCACAGATATCATTAAAACCTTTTAATTTTATGGAGTCAGATGAAATAACGAGATAAAATATATAAGAAGAAGTGTTCCATTTTAATGTTCTTGTTGTGTCGTGAAAAGGAAAGACTAACACGCAAAGCCCTTCACCCGCGGAACGACTGCCGTCATTGGATCGTTCCAGCCGGGCCTTTCTTACAGTGGTTATAAAAACATACCTAAGCCAACAGCCTTTAAAATTGCGCACATCCGTAATCAAACATGCCTCAGACGGCTCCGCGGAGTGAATAAAGGCCTGTTGTAGTGAATTCATGCGTTTTTGTAAGATAAATGTCAATATTTCAAACATAATAAACACTTTTTTCTCATTTCGGCTGACTGTCGTGTGCGGTAGCCGTTCCGGTAGATGACGTAGGACAGCGGTGTTGTGTGATTAGTGACAAGCGCAGAGAGAGAAATAAACAAAATGCCAGTCATGAATTAGGAAATCAAGAAAAATGTTGGATGATTTCGATATAAGCCAAGTCATGCTTTTCATCTGCTAAATTAAGAAAACTTTGTTTTCTTTGCTCCTGCTTATCTCAGAGGTGTCGTCCGCCAACACGTCTTACGCATACAACAGTAAGCGGAAGTGAGAAAATAGTGTTTATTACATTTGAAATATGAATAATTATCTTACAAAAATTCATAGATTCGCCAAAAAACTCTTGCGACGGTGAGGCGGCTGTGTCGGATTGTGCAGGCTAGCACAGTTGCTGTCTACTGACTGCGCTGACTAAAAGCATGACTGGAAACGACTGACTGATGACACAGCTTAATACTCATTGGTTCAGACATCCGTGATTTCACGAGTTCACACTTACATATGATTAGCTGGAGTATAGTAATGCGTATTTGGCGTGCTGTCCGGGGAAGCGCTCCGAGGTCGGGAATGGCCCAAACCCAGAGTATCTGGGCCTATAAGTGTATTCAGAACTCAAGGGTGGAGAAGGGGTGGTGGAGAGATGCTGATTAACCGTCAAAGGATAGAGGTATGTGAGCTGTATTTATACCTATGGTGTTGATTAACTTGAGTGCGGTCCTCTTGTTAATTAGGCTAAGTATCTGACGCGCTCCTCCTGAACTTTGTTAATAAAACATCATGTTGCGTTCTCTTCTAAAATGTTTTATTTTTAATCTGATTTCATGTGATTATGTATTTAAATTATGGATGAATATTCCCAAACACTATTAAGTGTGATATATGTGTGAGATGTGACTGTTGCCATATTTCTATAAAATCTAAAACACATGTCTGTATTAAAATAAAAATGGATGATAAATATACCTTTCTTATGGAATTAAATAGTTAGCACTTTGAGTGTCTTGTTTATCATATTTATTTTCATGTAAAGCAACAGAACTGAAATGATCTAATGTTTATCAGCAGCACAGCGCATGAGTGAGAATAACGCGATATCTGCCTGTGATCTTGTAGTTTCTGTTCCACTTCGAGAGCTCAGAACTGTCCCACTTGACTGCACTTATTTCACTCCTCCCCTCACTGCAGCTGCCTACCCTCGCCTACATTTCAGGCAAAGCAAAAAAGCCAACTACTACACAGACTTGGGCTCCAAATTAATCACTATTATGCAGACTGAAATTAATCACTATTGCGCAGACTCGGGCTCTAAATGACCTTTAAGGACACAAGATGACAACAGCCATACTGAGACGCTGTGCCTTCTCAATAACAACAACAACTTTTCTATAGTGGATGGAAATGGAGACACATTTCCCATTTTTATACAGTCTATTTCAGGGGTGGCCAACATTGGTCCCGAAGAGCCACAGAGTTTTGTTCCAACCTTAAAAAAAACTAGTAACCATTAGACCTTTTATTAGCTTGTTCAGGTGTGTTTGATTAGGGTTGGAGCTGAACTCTGCAGGACTGTGGCTCTCCAGGACCGACGAGGGCCATCCCTGGTCTGTGATATCACCAGTTGAGATCCACTGCTTCAAGGATACATGTGAAGAAAAACAGACATTTAGATAAATCTAGAGTGTGTCATTTTTATTTTTATCCACAGGACTTATTTGAGCAAAAATTATTTGTAGCTTTTATTCATTATTCTTCAATTATGAAAAGCTGTGAAAGTGTCAAAAAGATTGAAACAAACAAACAAAACAAATATCTATGAATTGGGTCTTCTGTTTCTCTTCCTCTCTGATCACTTCAGTCTGATAAACCTGCTCTCTGCTGCGCCCTGCTGGACTGAAGGAAATCTCTCCACAGAGCGATACAGCAGATTCAACAAGGGTGCATCTTTGTATCCTTTCCATGCTTCTGTTCCTTGGGTCTTAGCTCCATCCTCTTAGGATGTGAGGGATGCAAGGAAAGAAAATTAGGAATCGAAGAAAATGTATTAATTCCATGCCCAAGAGGTCCTCGCTGCAGCCTGTAGCACGGATCAGATCCAAAACATATTGGATGTTTGACGCGCATGCTCAGCATTGGATAATCTGTATTGGATGCTCAGTATTAGATGTCTTTGAAACAATTTTTGACTGTAAATTAAACTGTAATTACGATATATAGGAGTGTTTCATAGGCTTACACAAATTATGTTATACTGTGATTTTAAACTAGTAGTGTATTCAAACTTTATTTAAACTGGTTATCGGATGCAAAATTCACTTTTCAAGTTGTTTGAACATAAATGTGTGTTGCAAGTGTGTGTACAAATCCATCCTATAATGATAAAAATCCACCCAGTGTTTTTTTTTTTAAATCCCTATTTTAAAATCCTCTTTCTCAAATCAGACTGTTCTGAGATTCCTGTCATAATGACGTAGTTCTGTACAGGCGACTCCCCCGAGATTTGATTGACAAGACCATCTTACCTTAGACCCGCTCTGAGTGATCTGAGAGCTGTCCACCATTGTGTCGACTCCGGTGCAGGGGAAGACAAGATGTCTCAGATTAAGCGATTGAGGCGTTTTCTTGTTGGATGTAATACTGAATATAGAAGTCTTCATTTACCCCAACATCTGAGCCGCTGAAGACAGAGCATTAATGTAACTTTCGTTTTTAAGGGAATACGCCGATCCCGATCTGCCTAAATGCATCTATGTTCGTACGAATCATTCGTGATCCAGCTTTATCTACAGAAGACATGAGTATAAGGGTTTTAAAGTGTCTGCCAAATTATAACATGTAAATAAAAATATGAATTTATTCAAGACCTTCTACAGCGCATCATGTGCGTAAAACTTCCACTACATAGTGGATATAGTCCAGCTACGTCATCGTACTACAGGCTGCAGCGAGGACAGAGTCTACCAACCGGCAACCTTCGGTCTCACTCTTGAAACCAACACGGAAGGAATTCATCAACTTGGTGCTAGAGACCGGCTCCAAAACGGAGTTATGCTGCCTTCACGTGCTATCTGAAATGTCCTATATCCCACTATATGAAGTCGTGATTACGAGCTTGTTGTATTCATGTGCTTTAATATCGGAAAGAATAAAATGTAGCATCCCATTGGGTGACAATCATTTAAACATTCACCATGCTCTACATGCAGTTTGCGGACAATTATGGAATTTCAGTCAAATGCATGCTTATTTCACTGCTTATAAAATATACAATATTCTTCACATGATCGTTCATATCTAGCCTATAAATACACTACTTTAGCGACAAGACAAAGGGATTTAATTGTTGTGAGAACAGCATTGACAGCAGCAATGGTTGTCCCCTCCACCATGTTTAAAATGTATGACCCGAAACTCTGGTATCAAAATATTTCAGAATTTCCTAGTAGTAAATACGACTTGAGAGGCCGTTCACATCCAATTTCTGATTTTGCACTATGAGTGGGGGGAATTTTCTATAACTCATCCAAGTTTCAAGGTTCAAGGTTCTTTTATTCGTCACATACTCAATTATACAGGATGTCATGTCTGGTGGCCCTGTAAGTGTGACATTTCCTAATCAGTTTGCACTAGGCAATCCGGAAAATGTACCCGGAAAATTAGAGATTCATTTTGATGATCTTCTTGTAGAAAGCATCCAAAGAAAGTCATTCCGGGAAATCCAAAAGAGACGGAAGGCGGAGCGACGCAGACGGACGAAGAAGGGAGATGGACCATCAGAAGATAATCAATCGAATGAAAAAGATGGTTTCTTTAATCCGTAAACAAGAATCTAATCATATGAAGGTGATGAAGTTGTTAAAGGGAATGATTAACATGCATAATCATGCTTTGGGCTTGCAATGTGTAGAAAATGAATTGAATAATTTACAACTTCATTCTTCTGATATACATCTCTAGAAAATGTTAGTTGAGATTTATGATGATGTATTATGGTGTGTTTTAAACTGTTATCTTTTGCTTTTAGAGTAAGAAGAGATGTCGGTTGTTTTTATGAGTTTTAGCTGTTGCTTAAGAGGGCAGGATATGCTTAGCTGAAAGGGGTCAGATAAAGGACTGCATTTTGCAAGTACCGTGCAGAATGGAATCTTTTTCTGAACAACCTATGTATTGCTTACACTGAATATGAAGTGTTATATATGCGGTTTAAAATGTGTGATTAGCTCAAGCTTGTTAGGAAAAACATGTAACCCTGTCTATATCGTAAAAGGGAAGTAGAAGTGGTGTGATGCTGAGTAAGTGATGTTTTTCCTTTAAAGATGTGAACGTGTGATTAGGTCAAGTCTTGGTTTCTAGAACAAAGGGTACTGTCCCTTATGTAATATGAAAACAAAAATGCCATGGTCACTATGGTTATGATGGTAATTTAATATTTTATTCAAATAGAAAGCGATTTAACTCAGAAGATGTTTTACAGACACTCAATATCAGAATAACAGGGTCTCATTTTCTTTCTAAAAAACTAACATAAGTTGACAGTGTTATAAAAAAGGAAGAGACTTGAAATCGGAAATCATACATTCATACAAATAATTATATCATATACAATTATAGACGGGATGAATCCTATTTCTCACAAAGCCCCTTTCTCTTCTCGGAGCATGGCAGATCATTCCAGTTGTTCAGGACAGGTTTTGAAGGCATCAGTTCAATACAGTCCTCCTTTCCATATTCATCATTCGGCTCACCACTGAACCAAAATCTGAACAACATGTATCTGATGTTCAGTTTTTCAGGACCACAAATTTATGAATCAACACACAGTGTTTCTTATCACTTACCCTTGTTTCAGTGGTGAATTATCCACCCATTTCATGTTTCCCTCGTTCTCTGTGTCAGACAAACCAATCCACACTCTCTCCTTGACTAATGAAGATATGAATCTCTGAGTGAATAAAAACATGAATAAGTGTGATTCCTCTCATTCATTAACAGACGCTCACACAAACTCACCTGCTTCTCTTCAGTGTTGATAATGATCAGATCAGATCCACGATCTCTGCAGTACTGTCTGCTGTCAGACCAGCTCTTCAACTCAGTGGACACGAAAAACCAAACTGAACCACACAGAAACATGCACTTTATAAAACTGTGTTAAAAACAAAAACAAACAAAAACATGTGTACTGACCTCGATTAGATGTTTCTTTCTTCAGTTCCTCACTCAGAGAAGTGACTTTGCTCTCTAACTCCAGGTTCTTCTGACTCAGAGAGTTGAATTTGTTCTTTATCAGGTCTCTCTCTGCTGTGATGGTGATGTGCTGCAGTATGATGAAGATCAGCAGAAGAACACAAATGAGCCCGAGACCCACTGAGATCAACACCAAACATCTACTTCCTCCTGAAGAACAGGACCAAAACACACAAATATCAGTGAATACTCTTCGTGTTAGATATTAAGTTTCAATTCTATCTCTGTAAGAGTAATCTACTATTGCTTTTGGTAATAAACATGACTTTTTATGTTTTATAAGTATATTTTAATGTCACGTGGAAGTGCTACAACAAAAATTGCAAACAAGAATATTTTGAAAAAGTAAATAAAATAAGTCAATGTTAATACACTTTTAACAACACCATCTGCAAAATCTGCTTTAAAGTAATGTTCTGCTTACTGCTCTTTAGATCTTTTCCTTCATCCTGGCCGTGACTCTGAGTTTTGCGTCCAGTTGTGTTATGAATATCTCTACGTTCAACATTTACATAAATATCCTCTAAATCCATTATTCACTGTGTCTTACAGCACATCTTCACAGTGAGATGTGATCTTCAAAATGATGATTAGTATTTTCAAGAGTGTTAAGTCTACACAGGAAGTGGTTTCATTTCACACTGGCCTTTGGTGAGAATAAAGTCCTTCCCTTTCACTTAAAAACTATCTCCAGAGCCGTACTACTGTGTTTGTGTTTTGTACATTCAGCCACATGTATCAGCTTCAAAAGCCAACAAGAGGAGTCTGTGAACACTCAAACGGACTCAAACATTATTACACAGGCCAAACTGGATGATTATATTGATGATGCAGGAAACACAGCAGTAACAGCTGTAGATCTGATGTTTTTTATCTCTCTGATCACTTCAGTCTGATGAACCTGCTCTCTGCTGCGTCCTGCTAAATAAAATGAGCCAAAAACCCTAAAGTTTGCTCAAAGTTTTCTTCCATTGTGTAACTATGACACAACCAAATCAGTAATTAACAAAACTCGCAGCATCAATAAATTAAAATACTGCAGAAGTGGAAGTGAAAATTCAAGAGAGGAGGAGAATATTCTTTTAATATTTAGTATTTGTGTGAAGTGTCTTTCGTGGTTGTGCTGGCTGTGTTGGTGGAAGAACTGCGTATTCAGAAAATCTTCTCGTTGATGGTCTTATTTTTAAATTAAGAATAAAAAGACTAAAACAAATAAATCCACCATGGTTTTTTGTGAATGTTTTAGTACTTAACACTGTTTAAGTGGTGAATTATCCACCCATTTCATGATGCCCTCATTCTCTGTGTCAGACAAACCAATCCACACTCTCTCCTTGATGAATGAAGATATGTGTCTCTGTGCACACAAGTCCTCTGGTGTATGGACATCCTCGTACTTTATGACATTGAGCTTGATTATCTGAAACTTCTTAATTCATAAATTTGGATTCTTGTTTTGTTCCCTTACTTTCTCTCCTCTATACGGTGGCCGAGAAGTGCAAAACAAATCACGATTCTGAATAAATAAAATAACAAATGAAAAACGCAAATGCAAATTTAAAAAACAAAATAACAATTCAGAAAACACAATGACAAATCAGACAAACCAGAAAAGGTAGATATAGTATGAGACAGCACCATTGGTTTGGGAATAGATTACTCACCGCTGACTGGACGAGACATCTGTCAATCAAGATGAACAGGAAGAACCAAAAGAAGAACAAAAAAGTCAGTTAACCCATCGGTAAGCCCCGCCCCCCTTAGTTACTGTTGCTCCCTCAGACAAACAAACAGAGCTGCTCACTGTCTTACAATGACAGCTGCAGTGTGAAAACCTTGTCCCACTATGTTTTTGCATAATTTCGGTCACAGAAGGCCACCAAATAGGAATGAAATAATCCATGGAGGGATTTATATAATATAAAAAAATAAATATGGTGGGTAACTCGAAGCGATTGTTTACAGATCACAATGCAAACGGAAGACCTTCGTTTATGTGTTTTTGACCTATGTTGTACAAGACGCGAGAATATTATGCTATTAAGGTTTGTATATTAGCATGGACTCAATAACTTTAGCTAGTTATAACTAGTTATATGCTCAATGATCACTTCACAGACACCAGAGACAGACGGAGCCTGTGGCAAGCCATTCAGACCATCACTGACTACAAACCCCAGCCACAGGCCTGTGATGACGACACATCCCTCCCAGATGCACTCAACCACTTTTATACACAGTTTGAAATGCAGAATGACACACCTACACAAAAATTGCCCACACCTCCCAATGACCAGGCCCTGATGTAAGGAAGACCCTATCCAGGATTAACCCACACAAGGCCGCTGGTCCTGACAATATACCTGGCCGTGTATTGAAAGACCATGCTGAACAGCTGACCGATGTCCTAACAGATATCTTCAACACCTCGCTGAGCCAGGTTGTCATCCCCACATGTCTCAAATCTCGCACCATCACACCGAGCGGGTCTCGAACCCGGGATGCCGGCGCGGAAGGCAGGCTAAAGGCTACAGCCTCTAGCGTCAGTCGCTAGAGCGCCTCTTTTTGAGGTCAGGAGAGTGAGGTTTACACACAGCCCTTACTGGCATATATCCGTTACAATAGCAGCTTTAACACTAAATGCAAATACCTATTTACACTGTTAAAATAGCATGATTTTCTGCTATGTATACTACGTGTTGCAAATAGTGGCACTTATCTGCACTTCAGTATTGTATTACATTATAAAATAGTATGCAATAATAATGTATTGAGTGTAAATTATAATTTTATTTCAAATTATTAAATTGATGCCACCTACAATAAACAATAAAGCCCTCACTAACACTACCCGATGTTTTATTGGCAACTTTTTTTATTATTTCCTTCATTTATATTGAAAATAAATGCCTTTACGATGCGATACGAGATTTGAAAAGGGAGAAAAAAAACATTTGGCAAAAGTTGGCATTGAACCCGGGTCATCGCGTTAAAAGACAGACTGGCACATGATTCACCATCTGCACCACTAATTATACATTTACAATTATCAGACGCTCTTATTCAAAGTGACATACAGTGCATTCAGGATATACATTTTTTTGTCAGTATATGTGTTCCCTGGGAATCGAACCCACAACCTTTGCGCTGCTAATACAATTAGGGATGGGTATCGTTAAGGTTTTAACGGTATTACTACTCTTACCGATACTGCTTATCGGTTCGGTACTTTAGCGGTATTCTTATCGGTACTTTTTGTTTTATGTATATATATATATATATGACAAATTAAGAGCTGAATTAACATTGCTTTATATTCTGAAATGTAAAATAAATATTTAATGAAATGAATATAAAGCATCAATTTGTAAATGCACATGTGTGCAGGCATTTTTAGTGTTTTATACATATTATAAGATACAGTAAGAACATGAACAAAGAAAAAGTAAAACAAATTGAAAAATTCAATAAAACTAATATACAACTGAAAATAAATAAACAGTGCTTTTTTCATGAAGGTCCACTAACATTACTGTTCAGGAAAGTAATAGCTACAAAATAAATCTAAAAGTATTAAAATGTAAATGAACACTGCATAGTTTTCACTGTATGTATTGATAGATTGATGCTTTTTATATATAACGTTATGTATAACGTTATACAGATTAAGAGCTGTGAGTGATTTTCTCTTTCATTTTGTTCTTTGATTAACATTGATGAAGCGCCAGTTTGTCACTTTAAGACAATATATTGACACACATCAGATTTTCTCCCAACTGTTCTCATCCACTTAAGACATAAACTGTGTTTAAGTGAATATTCTCCAAGCCGGCCATTTTGACATATTTTGTGTGTATCTTATCGACTATGGATGCTTGAAGCTCAAAGTGTTTTGGTGCGCTCACACACACACACACACACACACACACACACACACACACACTTCAGCCTGGGGAACAGCGTCTCGTATGGATTGTGCTTTCAACGCCTCTTTATCAAACATGTCCCGCAAATTTAGCAACAGTAAAGACGGCATTTTACAACAATCACCGATTGAGCTGATTCTGACGTTAAGTTTGGGTTTTAGGGAGGAACGAATGTGTGAAGGGAAGAAGAAACGCGGCTATAATGCTTATTAGCAAAAAATACAATTAGCAGCCGCAGCCACAGGCCTAAAGCGTAAGCAGATGTTTGAATGTTTAGTTCTCTCTTCTATCATAATTAAACCGCTTTCATGTTGCGCGCGCTGAAGCTCCTCCGCATGAGCGCGATCTCGCTTCGAATAGCAAAAATGCATCATAGACAAATGTTTTAATATGAATCTATATAAAAACAGCAGGCGACTCTGGTGAGATAGAATTTGCAAGATAATGTGTATATATAGCAATAATAAATGTATGTGTGTTTTCTTAATTTCTCCAGTACCGATAGCAGAACCGTTAACGTCAGAGCTTATCGATACACCGGTCTTTCATAATTTAGCCCCGAGACCGATTAAATACCGGGTTTCGGTACCCATCCCTAAATACAATGTTCTAACCACTGAGCCACAGGAACATATATCTACCTTTTCGTTTTCAGAATTATCATTTTGTTATCTGACTTGTTATTTTGTATTTAAAATTTGCATTTGGAATTTGTTATTTTTTTTCTAGAATTGTGATTTGTTTTGCACGTCTCTGACTATGCATGAGAAAATTAGTCTTGAACAGTGAGTGAAGTAATTTTCTGTAGTAATCATTTTTGTTACTTCCTCCGCTTCAAAAACTCCCGGCGGCAGCGTAACAACTCGTAAACTCATGTTCGTGCAAATGGATGAGACGGACAAAGTTATCAATGCATGCCATTTCTTTACTCGGCTTTGTACTGTCAGGTTTACAGCGCAAAAATAGCTCCCGGGTGGACTTAAAATAAAACAAAACACAACTCTCTTCTCTGTTTTATCTGCGCGGCTCGCAGTGAGGACCCGTCACTCTAGCACATTCTTCACTGAACTACTCTACACATAATGCATCTCACTTTTGACTACAACTCCCGTGCATAGCCGTTTTAAAGGGGCATCTCCCATTTCCTCTCTCCCGCAACATTTTTGTTGTTGTTGTTGTTGTTTTGTAGAACATCACAGTTATATATGACATGAGAATAAGGCCTGTAGATACGGAGTGACCCAGCTAACAGGGAACGTTCTCAGAACTTGGCTAACATTCTCTCATGGTTCTCTCAAGGTTATAAACAAATATTCCTCCAGTAATGTTAATATAACGTTTGTTCAAAGTTATTTTGTTTTGAATAATGTTCTCAATTGGTTAGACGGAAATATTATTTACACATTGTTTGTAGGTTTTTTTAAACATTATCATACAAATGGGTGAAACCAGATTTGTATCCGAGTCCAGTGTTGAGTCTTAGTTTTTAATCAGTTGAGCAGAGGTGGGACTTTCACAGAGTTAAAGTTAATGAGATAATTAAGTGATCAATTAAATTGACGTGACGTCTCCGTTCCCTCCTTCAGGGAACGAGGGTTACATACGTAACCGAGACGTTCCCTATCAGTCGGTCACTCTCGACGTCACGTCGGAGGACCGACGAATTGGGATCCCTACCAAAAGGCCACGGATACTGCACCTTCCAGTGTCCCGTGGAGGCCTCCTGTGCCGTTATTTTTTGGCGCAGGTTAGGGCCCCCATAGGAAGATCCGTTACTGTTGCTGTGGCACTACCCACTCAGTAGGACTGGATAACACTGGGAAAACGTACCCGTTCAGCTCAGAACAGGAACGCTGCAGAAGCCCTTACCTTCCCGAGGGAGGTTCAGAGGCAGTTACACATATGTAAAATAGTCAGATGCATATGGAAGATTGGAGGTGATTGTAACCTCTTGGAGTAGCAGGAAGTCTGGCGGGAAACACAGGCTCTAAGGCTAACCATGGAAATACACATATGGGATCCGAACGGTCTCTACATATGGAACCCAGCCCTCTACCGGTTCTCAGGGATTCATCGAGTGAGGGCCTGGCGCCGGACGCTCCGCCACGTCCAGCTGCCGAGGGGATGGAGGAGCTCGACAGGGTCTACAGTTGGACTCTCTGGAGCAGTTTTTAGCAAGCCGACCCGAAACCGGGGCCCCTCAGTGCTTCTACCCGTTTAAGGTGAGAACACAGGAGGAAACTGGTTCCACACGAAGGCTATAGAATCTAGCGAATGTGTTAGGGGTCGCCCAGCCCGCAGCCCTACAAATATCTGTCAGCGAGGCGCCACGAGCCAGCGCCCAGGAGGACGCTACACTTCTCGTAGAGTGAGCTCTCAACCTGAACGGGCAAGGCACACCCTGTGCCTGATAAGCCAGGGTGATGGCATCCACTATCCCGTGGGCCATCCTCTACTTGGAGACGGCATTCCCTTTCTGCCGGCCTCCATGACAGACAAAGAGCTGGTCTGAGGTCCTGAAGCTTTGCGTCCTGTCAACGTAGTGTCTCAATGCTCGGACGGGACAAAGCAAAGCCAGGGCTGGGTCTGCCTCCTCCAGGGGCAGCACTTGCAGGCTCACCACCTGGTCCCTGAATGGAGTAGTGGGAACCTTGGGCACTACTAAGCCGGGGCCTCAGGATTATCTGGGAATCCGCCGGTCCAAACTGTAGGCACGAATCGTCGACCGAAAATGCGTGCAGATCCCCAACCCTCTTAATGGAGGCCAGTGCAAGCAGGAGCAGAGTTTTCATTGAGAGAAACTTGGGCTCGACTGTCTGCAAGGGCTCACGAGGAGCATCAGCTCTGGGAAACAAATCCGGGTGGGCCAGTATGGCGCCACGAGGAGGATCTGCTCCTCTTCCTCCCTGACCTTGCACAGTGTCTGTGCGAGAAGGCTCACTGGGGGAAATGCATACTTGCGAAGGCCCCGCGGCCAGCTGTGTGCCAGTGCGTCCATGCCGAGTGTTCCTTCGGGCAGGGAGCAAAACAACTGGCAGTGCGACGTCTCTAGGGACGCGAACAGGTCTACCTGTGCTAGTCCAAAACGTCGCAAATCAGCTGGACCGTCTGGGGATGGAGTCTCCATTCTCCGGGGAGCGCAGCTCGTGACAGCTCGTCGGCTGTCCGGTTGAGCAAGCCCGGGATACGAATGGCGCGAAGCGACCTCAGATGCTTCCGACTCCAGAGGAGGAAGTGGCGGGCGAGTTGTGACATGCAACGGGAGCGTAGACCACCTTGTCGGTTGATGTACGCAACGGTCGCAGTGCTGTCCGTACGGACCAGTACATGCTCGCCTCGTAAGCGTCTCTTGAGACGGTTCAAGGCCAGGTGTACTGCCAGCAACTCTAGGCAGTTGATATGCCAGTGCAGTTGGGGACCCGTCCAAACCCCCGACACTGCAAGCCCATTGAACGTGGCCCCCCAGCCCTTGGCGGAGGCATCCGTGTAAACCACAGCGTACCTGGAGACCTGTTCCAGGGGCACTCCTGCCCGAAGGAATGAAAGGTCTGACCACGGGGTGAAGGTTTGGCGGCAGGCTGGAGTGACTTGGACCCGCAGCGTGCCGCTCTGCCATGCCCACCTCGGGACTCGGCCATGGAGCCAGTGTTGAAGCGGTCTCATATGGAGCAGCCCCAGCTCTGTGACCGCCGCTGCAGCCGCCATATGCCCCAGGAGCCTCTGAAACTTGTTTCAGTGGTGCCGCCGTCCTGTTCTTGAACGTATTCAAGCAGTTCAACACCGACTGAGCGCGTTCCTGCGTGAGGCGCGCTGTCTGATTGACCGAATCCAAACTCCATACCGAGAAAAGAGATCCTCTGCATCGGCAAGAGTTTGCTCTTTTCCCAGTTGACCCGAAGGCCTAACTGGCTGAGGTGCGAGAGCACCAATCCCTGTGTTCGCATAACTGATCCTGAGACTGAGCCAGTATGAGCCAGTCGTCGAGGTAGTTGAGAATGCACACCTGTTCTCTCAAGGGAACAAGGGCTGCCTCCGCTACTTTCGTGAAGACACGGGCGATAGGGACAGCCCAAGGGCAGGACCTTGTACTGATATGCTCGTCCTTGACGCAAACTGCAGGAATGGCCTGTGGCACTGAAGGATCGACACATGGAATCTGGTCTTCAGGTCAATGCTGCAGACCGAACTTGGGGACGGATGCATCCGAGTTCTGCATGAGCATCTTGAAGGAGGCTTATGAAGGCCCAGTTCAAGATCGCAGACCCAAGATTGGTCGTAACCACCGCTTTTCTTGGGCACAATGAAGTAAGGGCTGAAAAACCCTGCCTTCATATCGGTTGGAGGGACCGGTACCATCACATCCTTCGCCAGTAGGACAGTGATTCCTCTCACAAGACATGGGCATCGGCTGCCTTCACTGCTGTGAGGTGGATGCCCCTGAACTTGGGAGGACGCCGGGCGAACTGAATCGCATAGCCGAGTCAGATGGTCCTTAGGAGCCGACGTACCCGCAGTAGGGCAGCGAGGTAGAATGCAGGGACCTGGCCCGTGGCGGACCGAGGAGGGGTCTGAGTGTGCGGTGCACGTTTACCTGCATCCATAATTTGGCAGAGGGTGCGTGAGTAGCCTTTGATAATGCTCTCGAACCGCCCACTGCTGCCTGCTGGCGAGAGGGAGGATGAGTGTGGTCCGAAGTTGATTCATCCATGACTCTCCAAGCCCTCTTGGGACCCAGAGACAGAGACAACCGCTTCCTGTCGAGATTTTTTGAAAAAACAGATTATCCACCCGGCCCTCCTCTGGGGGAGGGAGAGATGCACTTACCCTCTCCCGAAGCAGTTCCCTCTCTCTCGCCCGTCCCGAAGCCTCTTGCTCCTCTGCTTACCGCCAGTAGACGGGGGCCAGGACGGGCGGGGCGGCCTGCCTACACCTAGCTTGACGGCACCGCCCTCGGCGACGAGCAGGCTGGGCGCTGCAACCGGCGGACGGGTGGAGGCAGCAGCTGCCCGCCGATGCAGGAAGTGTTAGATCGCCTCAGTCTGCTCCTGTGCAGCCGGAGATGTGCAGGCCACATAAGCCTCGCCGGATGAGACCAGACGAGTACCTACAGGCCCGGAAGAGGAGGCATGGTTTGCCCTGCCGGGTGGAGACAGTATAAGGACACACTTGCATCGCAACTGACCGCTCCACCGGGGGGACCCCCGTAACCCCTAGCTGCACCACCGAGGGTGGTGAGGGAGGAGGAGTTAGCAGGTCGGTTTCTGGCAGTAAAAGGTGCCGTCCACGACCTGTAAGCCCCTCATGCATGTCCGGGAGAGAGGCACCCGGGGCAGGGCACTGAGAACCAGCACAAGCTACCCCGAGAAACCAGTTGTCCAACCTCGAGGGTTCGGGACACGGTGGCTTTCTCCACTCGAGCCCTACCCTTTCGGTGGCCCGGGAAAGCATAGCCGTCACTTCCAGATCCGACTCAGGCATTGCTACCGCCGGAGCGGCAACGCAGCCGAATCTTCCTCTCCAGAAGCTCCGGCTCACCCTCCGATGCAGCGATCGACATCTGGTCGTCAGGAGGAGTGCCAAGGATACTGCTGGTACGCTCCTTTTAGAGGGCCCAGCACGTTCCATTGGCAGCTCAACTGGTTGCGGAGCGCAAGAGGAGCGATGGTCCCTTGAGGGTTTGCCACCACTGTAATCCTCAGACCAGCCATGCTACCGCCTGAAGTAGACCTCGCCTGTCTGCAGCCAGGACGAGAACTAGATAGAGATGGAGGCAACAGCTCCGCCCCTTTGTCGAGGTAACGGAGCCTGGCCGCAACTCCGAGATGAGCATCCACAGTGAGAAGATGACTCATCCACGAACGCCACCTCAGCGTGCTACCCCAGGCACGTGAGGCAGCGATCGTGACCATTCACCCAGCGCCAGGCAACGACCGCATCCAGAAACGCACGGGTGACACAAAAAAATTGTGTTTTACACAAGTTTATCTAAGTTTATGTCTAGGCGCTTCCCAAAAAAAGACACTTGGAGACTCCAAACGACCCTTTGTAACCAACGACACATACAATGCTGTAATTCTTGAATGCTTTAATGTACAGTCATCATTTTGGGCTCTAATGAAATATTACACTTAGAGATATTCAATTTCTCATCCAGATTCACTGTCAACAATTACTGACACATAGTAACTGAAGCATAAACACATTATAGTGACATTTATACATGGAATCCAAAATGTGTACACTTTAAAATTACATATCTATTTATAATTTCTAATCTAATTACATTTTGTCCTATATTTCTATTTCTGTACATAGTATATTATTTAATTTCAGTTTTCTTTCTTATATTGGTGTTATATTCCATTCCTTCTGTGTTATTTCTATGCATGTCTGCACTATGTCTGTTCTTTCTTCTGCACTGGAAGCTCCTGTCATCAGAACAAATTCCTTGTTTGTGTAAACATACTTGTAATAAAGCTCTTCTGATTCTGATTGTAGTGTTTTTGATGATGTTTTGCTGTCATCATGTCCTTCAGTATATGTTTTTTTGCTGACTGGCACACAGACTTCATTCGATTCAATATCAGAAGATTGTCTGTGATATAAAAAAGTTAGAAGTTAGCAGGAATACACCAAAACACAAACACGTATAAAACACACACACACATGTTGGTTTTTATGGTTTACAGGGACTCTCCATAGGCGTAATGGTTTTTATACTGTACAAACTCTATGTGTTATTGCCCTGCACCTACTCTACACCTAAACTTAGCCCTCACAGGAGACTGTGCATTTCTACTTTCCCCACAGAAAACTCACTCCGTATGATTTAAAAGCATTTTGAATTATGGGGACACTGAAAATGTCCTCATAAATCACCTTCTTGTAATACCTGTCATATCCATGTCATTATACACAGACCGGAAGTTAGCAGAAAGATCTCAAAACAAACACATACCTCAACATATACTGTAAAATATGTATAAGATACATAATCATAATTATATGTATAATATATAAATATAATAATATGATGTAATAAAACACTTACTTTTTGAAAGTAAGTCACCACCAAAAAAGTATCCTCCATCCAAACACATCCCCTTCTGCTTCAATGGATGAAACATCCCTCTCTTCCTCAAAAATGTCTTCTCTGTCTCGCCGAGCACATTGTTCAACACTTCTTAGTGCAAAAAATTAATTCTTCTCATTCTCTACATTCGCAATAATTAGCCTATAATTATCATTTACCTGTAAACTCTCCCAGAGTGCATGTTTGCGCACAGGACGCGTGGTTCAATACGATCTGTGCGCAAACACTTTAGAGCTTGCTAGCTTGAGCCGACCCCCTAATGCGTCAAACCCATCTGTTCAAAAGCTCATTGGCTATCAGATACGATGCACGTCCTGATTTTGCTGAGTTAGATGTGTTCCTGGGTAACATATATTGTTGACCCTGGAACAACATTTTTATCCAAAAATTTAATCTTGACCATTTCCCTACACCTAAACCTAACCTTAACCACGAGTAATCCTTAAAATCAGAGGAAATTATAGATGAATGTCACTGATTGTATGACACTGACACAACAAACACTGATTGTAAGCCTAAACTTCACAAAAATTATAAACTTGTTCTTCA
Source organism: Gymnocypris eckloni scoliostomus (assembly GCA_027564155.1). Taxonomy (NCBI): domain Eukaryota; kingdom Metazoa; phylum Chordata; class Actinopteri; order Cypriniformes; family Cyprinidae; genus Gymnocypris; species Gymnocypris eckloni. The sequence continues at coordinate 36,453,129 of CM050416.1, forward strand.
AATCTGATTGGTTAATAACAATGTTGTTCCAGGGTCAACAAGGATGTTGATCCATATAGTAAATGTTCCTTTTTATCATTTGAGTCACTTTTTCAAAGTTGATCAAATTAGCCAATTTAAAAAAAATAAATTGTTGCTGTGTGTTTTTGGAAGAAAAAGTTGCTAGTTTGGTTTGAAAAGTTGCTAAATTTGCTACATTGTACCCATTGTAAGAAATATATTTAGCGCCCTCTAGTTTATGAACCTTTCTAGCACTGAGTTAAAAGGTGTTTTTTAAGGATTCAAGGTTTTATTCGTCACTTACTCAATTATACAGAATATAATCAGTAGTGAAATGTAAGTCAGGTCAGGTCTGCTCAATGGACAGTGCAAAATGTGTAACACAACACAAGAGAATATACATAAATATAGGTCAAAAATGAAAAAAAAATAATAAGTAAATGCAATAAACTAAAATGTGCAGGGCAGTATACTGTGGACTTAATTAATAATAATATAAGCAGGGATGTGCAAGAGGAATGTGCAAACAGGTTATACCGGATATATACACATAGCAGCAATACGGATGATGGAGAATAGTGAATATCTAACTGTTTATTAAATTGAGTCCTGTAAATGTTATGAGACTGAGTTTGAGTTTAGGAGCCTGATGGCCTGAGGGAAGAAGCTCCTCCTCAGTCTCTCAGTTTTTGCCATCATGCTACTGAAGCGCTTGCCAGATGGCAGTAAGCAGAAGAGACGGTTATCAGGGTGATTTGTGTTTTTGATGTTTTTAGCAGCCCTGCTCTTACAGCGTTTGAAGTAGATGTCCTTCAAAGAGGAGAGAGCAGACCCTGAGATGCGCTCAGCTAAGCGCACGACTCTCTGTAGAGCTTTGCAGTCCTGGTTTAATGACTTACTATACCACACTGAGATGCACTGAGTCAGTACACTTTCTATGGCCCCTGAATAGAAAGTTTTCAGGATAGCTGGTGAGACCCTGAATTTCCTCAGCTATCACAGATGGTACAGTCTTTGCCTGGCTTTCTTATCCTGTGTTTGAATGTGTGTAGTCCATGTCAGGTCCTCGGAGATGTTTACACCGAGGTACTTGAAGCTGCTCACCCTCTCCACAGGGGTCCCACTGATCATAAGAGGAGTGTAGGGCCGCTGCTGTCTCTTCCTGAAGTCTACAATCAGCTCTTTAGTTTTGCTCACGTTCAGAGAGAGACAGTTGTCCTGGTCTCATCATTGTTGTTAATGAGGCCCAGAACCACAGTATCATCAGCGAATTTAACAACAGAATTGGAGCTGTGTGAGGACACACAGTTGTGTGTGTAGAGAAAGTAGAGCAGGGGGCTCAGGACACAGCCCTGTGGGGCTCCTATGTTCAGGGTGATGAAGTTGGAGGTGAACTGTCCCATTTTCATAATATTAAACATGAGCTGCTTCTTATTTTGGTGAATACATCTTCGTTTATTTTCCTTACTTCATTTTCTTGCCTCTTCTAAGCATGGAGAAATGCTGCCGCATGATCCCTGATACTCTGAAGTCTCCCTGAAGCGGTAAAATATTCAAAGCCTCTGAGTATCAATAGCAGTGCCATCTGCTGGCTCGTGAAATGCACATCAGCCATAAAGCTTGAAAATACAATTCAAATGTCCTTTGAAATAAGTTTTGTTTAGAGGAAGTACCCCAGTGCACTGACCTCCCAAAACAATTCTTCAGTCTCTTTCTTCAGTTGATTCATGGAATTGCTTTGAGTCATTCATGTTTTATTTGATGTTTAACCACAGCAGGGCTGGTTTGAGGCTAAATAACTTCGAGCTATCCAGAGCAATAAAGCAGATACAGTGTGTTGTAGGCTATGTTGTTGCAAAGCTGTATGTTGTTGATCAGCAGAACACAACACCAAACATCTTCCTCCTGACAAACATGACCAAAACACACAAATATCAATTAATAACAATTCTCTCCATAAAGATAATTATTATTATTAGCAAATTGACCTCAGTAAGTAACTGACAGGGCTTTTAAAAGTATGCTCTTTCATAATGACAAACTTCTAGAAATGCTGTACAGTAAAGTATGCAACCAAGAAAAAATACATTTATTATAAAAGCAGAGACACTGTTTTAGAGACACTGAAACATTGATCCTAGAAAACAGTCATTTAAATTTGATCTAAGAATGTTCAGTTTCTCAGATATTAAGAGCTCTTTCGCCGCTTAAAATTAAACGTTCTGCTTACGGCACTTTCAAGCGTTTCTGTAAGTTTGGTGGTGACTCTGTGTTTAATCTGTTATTAACATTTCTGTGTACATAATCATTCCCAGATCCCATAGTTTTTTTATGTCTTGCATTATGTGCACAGATGAGCTGGTCTCTTAGAAAGTGTACCTTGTTTTTTTAATAGTGATAAACTTACACAGAAAGTGGTTTCATTATCAGACGCAGGAAAATAGTTCCCCCCATGTTTAATTTCTCACACTATGATTGAATGTTTACTGTACATTTATGTAGACATTGTAGATTTTCTTTTTCTCATAATCCTTTCATGTGATCCTGTTAGCAGCTACAAAAGCCAAAAAGAGGAATCTGTGAACAGTCAAATGGACTCAAACACCTTAAAAAGGCTTAACAGGGTCTTTGTACTGAAGTCAATTGACTGGAACTGGAATTATTATGATAATTATTAATTATTTTAATCTGCACCACTGTGTCATTAAGAGACAGAGAGGATGATGGTAGAAAATAGAGATTGTGGAATAATATCTTCCTGTTTACAGCTATTAAACACAAACAGGGACAACAGGATAGTCACAGTTTCATTTTCTCAGTAGATGTCACTGTTCTGCCATTTTTCAATAACTTAAAAGTAGTTTAACAGACAAAATCTGAATAATAGCAAATACACTTTAGACTTCGGTATTTTACAGTGATTGTCACCTCAATACTTCAGACCAACAAATGATGCGCATGATTATAGCTAGAATAAGATCATAATAATACAGAGCTGCTTGTGATGGAGTAAAACATGAACATATCAGAGGTTTGATGTCTCACGATTAACCTAATTCACCCCACGAGAAACAGAAGATTATTAAAGCAACAAGAAAATAATGACACTTAAACATTTTCCTTCTAACACATTTCAGATCAGCTGATTGTTTGTTTTATTTTTTAAAGACAGTGATTAAATAAGAAATCATGCGTTCACAATAAGAATTATACCATTAGATAATAGAAACAAAACCACAACACGGATGAACCCTATTTCTCACAAATCCCTTTTATCTTCTCAGAGCATGAGAGATCATTCCAGCTCTTCAGCGGTGACCATCCCGTCTGATCTCTTTTATAATTCAGTTCAATACAGTCTTCATTTCCTCCGTAGCTGTTCGGTTCATCTTTGAGCCAAAACCTGAAGAACATGTTTCAGATGTTCATTTTTTTCAAGAACACAAATTTATGAATCAACAATACAACAGCACATTTCCAGAGTAAACTAAAGTAATACAGAAGCTTGACCAGAAGTGAAGAGAAGAAGAGTTTTCAATGATAGAATTCACAGTATTTAAAGTGTCTCATTTAGAGAATCAAAAATACTAACACAAATGATTACACTTTTTTATCACTTACCCTTGTTTCAGTGGTGAATTATCCACCCATTTCATGTTGCCCTCGTTCTCTGTGTCAGACAAACCAATCCACACACTCTCCTTGATTAATGAAGATATGAATCTCTGTGTGTGAATAAAAACATGAATAAGTGTGATTCCTCTCATTCATTAATAGACACTCACACAAACTCACCTGCTTCTCTTCAGTGTTGATAATGATCAGATCAGATCCACGATCTCTGCAGTACTGTCTGCTGTCAGACCAGCTCTTCAACTCAGTGGACACGAACAACAAACAACCTTAACCACATCGAAACATGCACTTTATAAAACCGTCTACATTAAAGATAAAAAAGCAAAGGAACAATAATAAATATTTGTACTGACCTCCTTTAGATGTTTCTTTCTTCAGTTCTTCACTCAGAGAAGTGACTTTTCTCTCTAACTCCAGTTTCTTCTGACTCAAAGAGATGAAGTTGTTCTGCAGTTGGTGTTTTTCAGTCATTAGATCGGTGTAATTGTCCTGTAAGCTGGTGATAGTTTGATTGAACTCTTCAACGGTGTTCTTGTAACTCTTTATCAGGTCTCTCTCTGCTGTGATGGTGATGTACTGCAGTATGATGAAGATCAGCAGAAGAACACAAATGAGCCCGAGACCCACTGAGATCAACACCAAACATCTACTTCCTCCTGAAGAACAGGACCAAAACACACAAATATCAGTGAATACTCTTTATGTTAGATATTAAGTTTCAATTTAACCTCTGTAGGGATAATCTACTATTGCTTTTGGTAATAAACATGACTTGTTATGTTTTATAAGTATATTTTTATGTCTCGTGGAAGTGCTATGACAAAAATTGCCAACAAAGAACATTTTGAAAAAGTAAATACAATTAATTCAACGATAATACACTCGTAACAACACCATCTGCAAAATCATGTCAGCTTTAATTAATGTTGTGCTTACTGCGCTTTAGATCTTTTCCTTCATCCTGGCCGTGACTCTGAGTTTGAGGTCCACTTGTGTTCTGAATATCTCTGCCTTCAACATTTTCATAAATATCCTCTAAATCCATTATTCACTGTGTCGTACAGTACGTCTTCACAGTGAGCTGTGATCTTCAAAATGATGATTAGTATTTTCAAGAGTGTTAGGTGTATACAGGAAGTGGTTTCATTTAACTTTGGCCTTTGGTGAGAATAAAGTCCTTCAGTTCCCCTTAAAAACTATCTGCAGAGCCGTACTAATATGTTTGTGTTTTGTACATTCAGACACATGTATCAGCTTCAAAAGCCAACAAGAGGAGTCTGTGAACACTCAAACGGACTCAAACATTATTACACAGGCCAAACTGGATGATTATATTGATGATGCAGGAAACACAGCAGTAACAGCTGTGGATCTGATGTTTTTTATCTCTCTGATCACTTCAGTCTGATGAACCTGCTCTCTGCTGCTTCCTGCTAAATAAAATGAACCAAAACCCCTAAAGTTTGCTCAAAGTTTTCTTCCATTGAGTAACTATGTCACAACCAAATCAGTAATTAACAAAACTCGCAGCAGCAGTAAATTAAAATTCATTAAAATTCAAAAGTGAAAATTCATGAGAGGAGGAGAATATTCTTTTAATATTTAGTATTTGTGTGACGTGTCTTTCATGGTTGTGCTGGCTGTGTTGGTGGAAGAACTGCGTATTCAGAAAATCTTCTCGTTGATGGTCTTATTTTTAAATTAAGAATAAAAAGACTAAAACAAATAAATCCACCATGGTTTTCTGTAAATGTTTTAGTACTTATCATTGATTCAGTGTTGAATTATCCACCCATTTTATGTTGCCTTTGTTCTCTGTGTCAGACAAACCCAGAACCGGCGCCAAACACAAATTCACGGATGGGCATTTATTTTTTTCAGGGGGGGCACGAATTAGATCAACCTCATTGCAATGCATAATATCATTAATTATGAATTAAATTGACAAAAAACGAGGAAGAATTGACGTACCACTCCACTGACGCAATACATCTGTAACGAGGAGTCAGTAGATTGAGGATCCCTATGCAGTTTATTTAACAGCAGAACAGTACAGACAAGCAGCCGTAAAGGCGAGAGGAGGGCGGGAGATCGGGGCAGGCGGCAGAGAATCACAGAAATGAGAAACAGTCCAGGTCACAACAGAATAAACAATCCACAATGAATAAACTCTCAGAAATGATCACCTTAGCAAATCAAGACTTCGCGAGGATGAATGTGAGTGGTGTGCTTATATGGAGAGGGTGTAATGATTAGCAGGTGTGTAGGCAATCAGTCCCAGGTGTGTGGGATGCTGGGAATTGGAGTCCGAACGAGAGTCAGTCAATACTATGGTGAGTGTTCCCTCTGATGGTGCGGAGGAGGTGGTAAGAAGCTTAATTTGTGACAACAACAGAGGAGTCGTAAAGATTGGACCTAGTCTACTGAAGCAGTCTAAACACACATCGCAGGGCTCGACATCAATGCTTGTCCACTTATCCAGGACAAGTGGATTTTTTAAAAGGCCAACTGGTTCAAGGTTCAAGGTTTCTTTATTTGTCACATAATAGTTATACAGGGTATAATTAGAAGTGAAATGTAATCGAATCAGGTCCGCTCAGTGGACAGTTCAAAATAATAAGAATACAAATTATATAAAGTAACATAACACAAGGGCATACATATGGTAAGAAAAGGAGAAATAAGAGTAAAATGTGCAATGAAATAAAAAAAGTGCAAAACAATAAGATGTGCAAAAAACAATAAGATGTGCAAAAGACAATAAGATGTGCAAAAAAGATGTGCAAAAAACAACAAGATGTGCAAAAAACAATAAGATGTACAAAAAAAGAAAAACAATGTACTGGGGCTTAATAAATAGTAATGTGAATAAGAGGGATGTGCAGACGGGTTGTTCAGGGTATTGTACATAGAGCAGCAATGATGAGAGTGTGAGAATATTTACAGTTAACAATGGGTCTTGTAAGTGTTTATGAGACTGAGTTTGAGTTTAGGAGCCTGATGGCCTGAGGGAAGAAGCTCTTCCTCAGTCTTTCAGTCTTTGCCATCATGCTCCTGAAGCGCTTGCCAGATGGCAGTAAACAGAAAAGGTGGTTACCGGGGTGAGTTGAATCTTTGAGGATTTTAGCAGCTCTGCTTTTACAGCGTTTGAGGTAGATGTCCTGCAGAGAGGGGAGAGCAGACCCTGAGATGCGCTCAGCTAAGCGCACGACTCTCTGGAGAGCTTTGCAGTCCTGGTTTGTGGCATTATTATACCACACTGAGATGCACTGAGTCAGAACACTTTCTATGGCCCCTGAATAGAAAGTTTTCAGGATAGCTGGTGAGACCCTGAATTTCCTCAGCTGTCGCAGATGGTACAGTCTTTGCCTGGCTTTCTTAACCTGAGTTTGAATGTGTGTAGTCCAAGTCAGGTCCTCGGAGATGTTTACACCGATGTACTTGAAGCTACTCACCCTCTCCACAGGGGTCCCACTGATCATAAGAGGAGTGCAGGGCCGCTGCTGTCTCTTCCTGAAGTCCACGATCAGCTCCTTAGTTTTGCTCACGTTCAGAGAGAGACAGTTGTCCTGGCACCATGATGTAAGTCTCTCCACCTCATCCAAGTATGCGGCCTCGTCATCGTTGTTAATGAGGCCCAGAACCACAGTATCATCCGCAAATTTGACAATAGAGGTGGAGGTGTGAGAGGACACGCAGTCGTGGGTGTATAGAGAGTATAGCAGGGGGCTCAGGACACAGCCCTGTGGGGCTCCTATGTTCAGGGTGATGGAGTTGGAGGTGAACTGGCCGACTTTCACCACTTGTGGTCTGGCGGTGAGGAAATCTTGAATCCAGTCACAAAGTGAAGTGTTTAGGCCAAGGTCTGAGAGTTTAACAGCCAGCTTGGTGGGGACTATAGTGTTGAAAGCTGAGCTGTAGTCTATGAATAGCAGCCTGACATAGTTGCCATTTTTGCTGTCGATGTGAGTGAGGGAGGAGTGCAGTACCTGGGAGATGGCATCATCAGTAGACCTATTTGGCCGATAGGCAAACTGAAGAGGGTCCAAAGTAGCAGGGATGGAGGAGCAAATGTGTTTCTTTAAAAGTCTCTCAAAAACCTTCATGACTGTCAATGTGAGGGCAACTGGACGATAGTCATTCAGGCAAGAGGGTTTACTGTTCTTAGGCACAGGGATTATGACAGATTTTTTAAAGGAGGTGGGAACAACAGAGGTAGCGAGGGACTCATTAAAGATGGAAGTAAACAAACCAGCAAGCTGATCAGCACAGGACCTCAGAACGCGGCCAGTAATCCCATCAGGTCCTGCTGCTTTCCTTACGTTCACTCTCTTTAGTTCCCTCCGAACGTCGTCCTCTGAAAAGGTGATTACATGATCACTGCTCTGTCTGCTGCTTCCTGGCGCGCAGATCGGCAGATTTGCGCCGCCATTGCAGTCAAAGCGACCGTAGAAGGTGTTTAGCTCTTCGGCCAGCAGCGGGTCTGCTCTCACCTCTGCGGAGGAGTTATTTCCAGAGGAACAGATGGTCTTCAGTCCCTGCCAAATGCGTCGAGAGTCATTGAGCTGGAAATGTGACTCAATTTTCTCACTGTACCGGCGCTTAGCGGCTCGTATTGCACGCCGGAGAGCGTAGCACGATGTTTTGTACTCGCTCATGTTTCCTGACAACAGACCGGCATTGTATGCGGCGGTACGATGGTTAACCGCATCACGGATTGATCTGTCCACCCACGGTTTCTGATTAGTAAATGTCCTTATTGTTACCGTTTCAGTGGCTTGCTCGGTTAGCGTGTTTAAGCTTACTGCTACATCCGTGAATTGCTGACGCCAGATGAACTCGCCCGAACATGTCCCAGTCGGCGTCATCAAGAGACGCCTGTAGCATAGCTTCAGAGTGGGAGGACCAGCGTCACTTCCTCTCCACCGCGGTTCGCGAGCGATCCTTTGTTTGTATTCCGGCGTGAGAAAGATGGCGACGTGATCTGATTTGCCAAAAGCCGGCAGTGAGTGGGCTTTGTAGGCGTTATTGAGCGGAGTGTAGCAATGATCGAGTGTATTCAGTCCTCTGGTTGGACAGGATATATGCTGATGAAAGTTCGGCAGGACTTTCTTGAGGTTGGCCTTGTTAAAGTCCCCAGCGATGATACATGCAGCGTCGGGATGTTTGTTGATATATCCGCTGATTTCATCGTGGAGATTGGCCAAAGCCACGCTAGTGTCTGCTTGTGGAGGAATATAAACGGCAGACACGAGGATCGATGTAAATTCCCGGGGCAGATAGAAGGGGCGGCAGATAATGGAGAGATGTTCCAGATGAGGCGAACAGGAACGCGACAGAATGGAGATATTCCTGGGGTCACACCATTTCTTGTTAATCATGAAACACACTCCACCACCTTTGTTTTTTCCGGCCTCGGCTGTTCTGTCCATCCGTAAAACAGAGAAGTTATCAGACGGCGTTACAGCGGTGTCCGGGACCGTTGGCGTGAGCCATGTCTCGGTCAAACAAAAGATGTTACAGTCCCTAATGTCTCGTTGGAAACTAATCCTGGCTCTAAGATCGTCCATCTTATTCTCCAAGGATTGGACATTAGCGAGCAGAATACTTGGTAGAGGAGGGCTGTGAGCTCTTTTCCTCAGTCTTTTGCGTATTCCAGCACGTCTCCCGCGGTGTTTCCTTCGCCTCCTGCGGTTGTTCAGGTGGTCGTTGTTCAACACGTTGTTCCGGAGTATCTCCAATGGCCATGCTGGATCCGCGGATAAAGTGTTCTGAATCAGGTTAGTGTAGCGTTGTCCAATGTCCAAAAGTGTTCTTCTGTCGTACATAATCATTGCAGACGATACACGTATCAAAAGAAAGTAAAAAAATAAAAAATAGTTATATAAACACACATAAAAGCACAATTCTGAGCGGAGCTAATTCACAGGCGACTGAACTCAGCAGCGCCACCGGAAGGGAGTTGAAAGAACTGAAAGAGAATTTTACTTGCCTGACCGGACAAGTAGCCAAGCCTGATTAAAACACCAATAACAATCACCAAAACGCGATAATGATTCTTCATCATTTAGTTTAAAAGGCGATCGATAGTGCATAATGTAATGACGCTAACAAGTACAAGACTGTACAAGACGAGAGAATAGTATGCTATTTAGGATTGTACATTAGCATGGACTCAATAACTTTAACGTTAGCTAGTTATAGCCAGAGATACCTTGCTAAAGCATAAGATAACATTAACATTCTGTAGATGAAAAATTGTAACTTAATGATTGTGTGACGACCAGAAATGGAAAGTTTTTGTCTTCATTTGTATTGGGGTTGAACACTTAGGGACATTTTGCTCAGTTTTGTTTGGATTCAGGAAATGTAATAAAATAAATTACATTGCCCATCCTCTCAGGATACCTGTAATCAGTGTTACAAGTACCCCAGGCACATCTTCCAATGTTTCTCTATAGCGCTGAAACCTAAAGATGTCTGAGTTCCGCTCCCCGTGCAACTGATACTCGACTGCCATTGGCTAGTCCGCGTTCGAGCCGAGCGGCTTAGCGACAGGTCAATTGGTATATTAGCTTCAGTGGCGCAGATGGTAAATCGCGTGTCAAACTTTTTTGTGCAATTCAAAGTGTGCTACACAGGTGAGTGGGCCTGTACAAGCCACCTGTTGTAACACACTGTCCTCTATTCGCACTAGACACTTTAGCCAAACTTTTTTTTCACCCTTTTCAAATCTCGTAACGCATCATAAAGGCATTTATTTATTAATATAAATTAAGGAAACAGTGTAAATAGTAATTTGCACGTAGTGTAAATAGCATCTATTTATACAGTGCTAATACAGTGTCTATGGGAGTGACGGTAAATTTGACATAGTTCTGTGGCAATCATCTGCACTTCAGTATTGTATTACATTATAAAACAGTATGCAATAATAACGTATTGAGTGTAAATGATAATTTTGATTCAAATTATTACATAAAAATGCCACCTACAATAAACAATAAAGCCCTCCCTAACACTACTCAATGCTTTATTTTCAACTTTTTGATAATTTTCTTGATTTCTATTGAAAATGAATGCCTTTACGATGCGATACGAGATTTTAAAATGGAGGAAAAAAGTTTGGCTAAAGGCGGGATCGCATTAAAAGACAGAATGGCACGCAATTCACCATCTGCACCACTAGAGCTGAATTATCAGTACTGACTCTGCTGTTATATTTCTGGTTCTTCCTCTACATCTTGATTGAAAGATGTCTCGTCCAATCAGCGGTGAGTAATCTATTCGCAAACCAATGGCACTGTCTCAAACTATACTTACCTTTTCCGGTTTGTCTGATTTGTCATTGTGTTTTCTGAATTGTTATTTTGTTTTCAGAATTGTGATTTGTTTTGCACTTCTCGGACTATGCATGAGGAAATTAGTCTTGAACAGTGAGTGATGTAACTTTCTGTTGTAAGAATTATATATTTTTTTGGTGTTTTGTAGAACATCAAAGTTATATATGATATGAAAATAAGGCCTATAGATACGGAGTGAGTATGTGTTATTTAAGAAAAATATAATTATATTCAAAAATGCTAAGTATAAAAAGTATAAAGTATTCTAACTAGTGACCATCAGGTAGCTAGTTAGCTCAGTTATCATTCACTAACAATATTTTTCAAATGTGACCCTGGACCACAAAACCAGTCATAAGGGTCAATTTATGAAACATTATCCATTATGAAACATTATCTTATGAAAGCTGAATAAATAAGCTTTCATTGATGCATGGTTTGTTAGGATCAGACAATATGTGGCTGAGATTTGAAAATCTGGAATCTGAGGATGCAAAACAATCTAAAGGCTGACAAAATCGCTAGTTTTGATATAGTTACGGTTAGACATTTACTAAATATCTTCATGGAACATGATCTTTACTTAATATCCTAATGATTTTTGGCATAAAATAAAAATCTTTTATTTTGTAATTCATAATGACTGATTATATTCCTTTTAATTGTAAGCTAAAGCTGCCTGTGCATTGATTTTTCTGTAAATTTATAAAGTGAATTGCTTTGTCACACAGGCAGCATTTTAACTCTCCTGTGGGGCAAAATACCCCCTTAGTACAAATTTAATGTTTGTTAAAATCTAATCCAATAGGTAGCTGAATTTGTCCGCACACTGCCAAAATTCAAACAAACCAAAAAAAGATCTACCAAAAATGTAGTGTTTTATTTTTCATATGCAAAAGTGCAAAGGGTATTAAAAACAGACCAGAGAGCAGACGTCCATGCTTTCATCAGTGCTCATGAGGCAAAAAAGCAACACCACTTGGCACAATTAAAAATTGTTGACAGCTGATCTTAATCAATGAGGGATAATTATAATGCCAACAATTTCCCTTTTTACAAAAAAACATGCAAGATCCATCTCTTCATTTAATCCTGTTTAATCAGGATTAAAAAGTGTTTGTTGATGATTGAGCATTAGTGATGAACACCTGGGGTCTCATGTATAAAACTCACCGTAGATTTCATCCTAAAAGTGTACGTACGCACACAAGCTAGATTTTGCGTACGCACAAAAGTTTTCAGATTTATAAAAGGATGCATATGCAAAAATCCCTTTATAAATCCCAGTTAGGGGAACAAAGCCTAGTTTTATGATACATAACCTCATCTGCATATCATTTCCATTAATATTCCCATCCACGTGACACCATGTTTAAGACCATTAAAGGTACAAAACGTTAAGGAAATATGAGATACGGACTAAACGCCATTTGTGCCACATTAATTTAATTAAAGATTAAACAATATGTTTTTTCATGGATGTTATTTTGTATTTGTGGTGGTAACATAAGAAATATGGAAAATGGCAAACAAATTTTGTATTTCGACAAGATGAATAAAATGTCTTTTTTTTTTGTCATTTAGCAGACGCTTTTATCCAACAAAAGAGCAACAACATGCAAGTGCTATTACAAGTCCTGGTTAGCCTAACGCAGTACACGTAGGAAGGTTTTTTTTCTTTTTTTCTGTAAAATATAGAAAAATGAAACGTAGTGTTAGTTTTACAAGAAAAGCTAGCAGTTAGAGAATAAATATGCAATTGATATAGGGTCAAATAAAGATGGAAGAGATGTGTTTTTAGCTGTTTCTTGAAGATGGAGAAGGATTCAGCTGCTGGGGTTGAGTTAGGCAGGTCACCAGATGGGAACAGTTAATGAAAAAGTCTGTGAAAGTGATTTTGTGTCTCTTTGGGATGGTACAGTAATGCGTCATTCACTTGCAGAACACAAGCTTCTAGAGGGCATATAAGTCTGAAGTAATGAATTTAGGTAAAGGGGCGCAGACTAGAGCCAGAGGTGGTTCTGTAGGCAAACATTAATGCCTTGAATTTAATGCGAGCAGCTATTGGTAGCCAGTGCAAATTGATAAACAGATGTGTGACGTGCGTTCTTTTCGGCTCATTAAAGATTAATCTTGCAGCAGTGTTTTGGATTAATTGTAGAGGTTTGATGGAACTGGCTGGAAGACCTGCCAAGAGAGCATTGCAATAGTCAAGTCTGGACAGAACAAGAGCCTGAACAATATGCTTTTTTTTGTACAACCTACATTTTTATTTTCTCTCTGCGACACTTTTTCCTATGTAAATGTTAAACGAGTTGTATCCTGACAAGAAATATATTTAGCGGGAACGGTTGGGTCGGGAAGAAAAGTATTTAAAGCAGACAGCGGGTGAACAAACAGTGAATATATAGCAGGAGCGGGTGGGTGCGGGATATAACCTTGCGGGAGCGGGACTTAAAAAACAGTCCCGCACAGACCTCTAACAGCTTCTTATAGAAAAAGGAAGAGAAATGTAGCAGACAGTCTTTAATAGACTGGTGCAATAAAGTAATACATAGAAGGAACCAGCCCCAGAAGGAGGAACCAGACAAGAAACAGACGAGCTACACAACCAGTAACATAACAACAAATAAGCAATGGGAAGAAAGGAAACAGAAACAAAACACAGGATGATAAGGCAATACAAACTAGAAATCTATGGAAATGAAACTGAAACCAAAACCGAACATGACAGATGGGTGTGTAACTGGGTGATGTGTAAATTGTTCTTATTTTGTTGAAAGATTTTTTTTCTCATTTAGTTCTGCTTTCCAGAAACTACAGCATATTTTTACTGCTCTGCTTCTCTGCTGCGTCCTGCTGGACTGGAGGAAATCTCTCCATAACGCAACAAAGAAGATTCACAAGAAAAAAAGAAACAAAAAGCTGTGGTTATACTGTCAGTTGACCATTTTATTAAAACAGAAAGCAAATCAGAAGCAGTTTCACAGAAACTCAACATTAGAGTAAAAGTGTGTATTATTGCAGTCTGAGGCACTTTAGACTTCTGTAGTTTACTGTGATTGTCACCTCAACACTTCAGATCAATGAATGAGAAACATGATAACAGCAGAATGTGGCCATACTAACATAGAGCTGCTGTAAAGGAGCAATGTAAAAGCACGTAAAAGCAAAACAATGATGAACGCTATTTCTCACAAAGCCCTTTTCTCTTCTCGGAGCATGGCAGATCATTCCAGTTGTTCAGGACGGGATGGGAAGGCATCAGTTCAATACAGTCCTCATTTCCATCTTAAGAGTTATTCGGCTCACCTCTATGCCCAAAACCTGAATTAAAAATGTACCCAATTTGTAATGATTCAGAATCCCTAAAGTTTGCTCAAATTTTCTTTACTTTGGTAATGAGGATTGCCAAAACCAAATCAGTAATCAACAATACTCGCAGCAGCACAATAGCTTCAAAAGTAAATTAAAATAATGAAAATTTAAGAGAGGACGAGAATATTATTTTAATATTTAGTATTTGTGAGAATTGCCTTTCATGGTTGTGCTGGCTGTGTTGGTGGAATAACTGCGTATTCAGAAAATCTTCTCGTTGATGGTCTTATTTTTAAATTAAGAATAAAAAGACTAAAACAAATAAATCCACCATGATTTTCTGTGAATGTTTTAGTACTTATCACTGTTTCAGTGTTGAATTATCCACCCATTTCATGTTTCCCTCGTTCTCTGTGTCAGACAAACCAATCCACACTCTCTCCTTGATGAATGAAGATATGTGTCTCTGTGTGCGAATAAAACAGGAATAAGTGTGATTTCTGTCATTCATTAATAGACACTCATTCAAACTCACCTGCTTGTCTTCAGTGTTGATAATGATCAGATCTGCTCCACGATCTCTGCAGTACTGTCTGCTGTCAGATCAGCTCTTTATCTTATTGGATATGAACAAGCCATCTGGACCCCACAGATATCCTGACAGAAACACAGACTTTTAAAGCTGGAGTATGCAGTTTCTGCACTACTAGTGTCACATAGCGTTTTTTTTCAAACAACCTTTGCAAAGGCCTCTTTTGGGTATCACGCCTCCCCAAAATGTGAACAGGAGTCATCATGGGCTCTCTGATTGGTCTGCGGCTACACAGACACATTGAGACAATCAAAGAGTATAACAAAACCATTATGGAAAACATTGCCTACCCTCTTAAAAACTGTATATACTTAAGATAAAACAACAACAACAACAACAAAAAAAAAAAAACATGTGTATATATGTAACCTGTGTAAATATGATGGCAGAAATCAGAAGAAGACAGATGATCCCAAGACACAAAGTGATCAGCACCAAATATCACCTTCCTCCTGTCAGACACAAAGAAAACACAAAATATTGATCAATATTTTCTGTACAGTAAAATATGCAAACAATAAAATATGGTGCGAAAGTAAATATAACATATTGTTCTTAGATCGAAAATGACTGAAATACTATCTAACAGTCCTCACTTTCTGAAAGCTTCCTGACATTATCTCTGATTCAAACTAAATGTTCTGCTTACTGAGATTTAGAGCTCTTCCTTCATCTCGGCAGTGTCTTTGAGGTTCAGTTGTGTCCATAACATTTCTGTGTTCAGCATTTTCAGTAAAGTACTCTCCAGTAAATTCCATTTTGTTTTTGTTTTTTGTGTCTTGCAGTATGTCTTCACAGATGAGCTGCGGTCTTTGAGATGATTATGATATCATTCATTTTAATAGGGCTAATTTTACACAGGAAATTATTTCATTTGACACTGTCCTTAACTGCAAATAGACTTCTAGGGTGAATCCCATTTCTCTGTCTTACCCCTTCCCCTAGCCCTTCGTCTTACTCCTAGCCCT
The DNA here is from genome assembly GCA_027564155.1 of Gymnocypris eckloni scoliostomus. NCBI lineage: Eukaryota > Metazoa > Chordata > Actinopteri > Cypriniformes > Cyprinidae > Gymnocypris > Gymnocypris eckloni. The sequence continues at coordinate 36,468,986 of CM050416.1, forward strand.
TGTCCCTTGAAATCGAGTGGTAAGCGCTATGGGTGAAAACATACCCCTATGAATTCAGACACCACTTGGTTACTGTTACATAATCATACATCGTCGCTAGCTGCTGCTACGTCACCATAGGTGACAAGTGTTGATCACAAACTCTGCAAGTGTGTGTTTGTCGATTGCGTGGGTTTTAATGATGTTTTTATCTAGTCAGAGAAATGCGGGACTGTTGTGCAAATCAGCAATGTAACGTTAGCGTGGGAATATAGAAATTTTTAAAAACATTTAAATTTAGAACATGGTTGCAAATATATATGTGCAGGACTGTGTAGAGCACAAAACAAGGCTGTCATAATTTTTAAATCAATGATTTAAGCCGAAAATTCTTACAATTATGTTACTCTCTGGATGATCTGGCCGCAGTGTGTTCTGGGTACCCCTTGGTTTCAAGTAAGCTTGCGAAAATGCTTGGTTTTAAGGGGTATCTACCAATTCCCCTTACCCCTCGATCCAAACGAGAATTGGGATAGCCGTTACTCTCGCGCGAATGCGCAAAATGAAGGGGAAGGGGTAAGGGGTAAGGGGAAGGGTGAATTGGGATTCGCCCTTCTAGTCTGACACTCTCCTCAGATTATGAAGCTGCATATCACTGTGGTACCACCTTACCTTGAGTTGAGATCTGGCTGAAGGAAGTTTAGAAGATGCCACATTCTTTCCAGATCACAAACACATCTCCCATAAGTCAAAACTGGTCTCTACCGGGACAGCATTTGTCATAATTATTAATCCTTATGTGATGATGTTTAGCGCCCTCTGGTGTATGAAAATCCTGGTACTTTATGACATTGAGCTTAATGGTTCTCTTATCTGAAAACTTCTTAATTCATAAATTTGGATTATCATTTTGTTCCCTTACTTTCTCTCCTCAAGTTATAAGGACTATGCATGAGGAAATTAGTTAATCTTGAACAGGAAGTGATGTAATTCTCTGCTGTAGGAAAAAAAGTGTTGTAAAACTTGTTGTTTTATAGAACATCACAGTTATACAAGATATGAGAATAAGGCCAGTGGATATGGAGTATGTGTTTCAGAAAAATTTAATTATATTAAAAAGTATCAAGTATAAAAAGTATAAAGTATCCTAACTAGTGACCATCAGGTAGCAATTTACCTAGTCAGTTATCATCAGCTTACATTTACATTTACATTTAGTCATTTTGCAGACGCTTTTATCCAAAGCGACTTACAATTGGGGAATACATAAAGCGATTAATCTTGAAGAGGCAAACAGATAGAGGAAGTGCCCCTAACACCAAGTCTCAGGCATTGTTCAAATAAGTACAAGCTAGCAAGGGAAGAAGAGAAAGATAAAGAGAAAGATGAAGATATAGAAAAAGGGAAGGACTTTTTTATTTATTTTTATGATGAAGTCAAGTAGAGTTGAAAGAGATTAGTTTTCAGTTGTTGCTTGAAGTTTGACAGGGATCCATCATTCCGGATGGGGGTAGGAAGATCATTCCAGCAGCCAGGAACGGTGAAAGAGAATGTTCTGGAGAGTGATTTTGAGCCTCTCTGTGATGGTACCACGAGGCGTTGCTCACTAGCAGATCTCAGACTTCTGGAGGGGATGTAGATTTGTAATAGTGAGTGGAAGTAGGAGTGTTGAAGCCAAATGTTGCCTTTGTGGTCGAAAAAGCTCAAGGCAAACTGTGCTAGCTATGTCAAGTTCATGCGAAAGAAAGAACATTTGCAGTGGGGGACAAGGTATTAGTTCGTGATTATTGGCAAGGAAAGAAGTGGATACCTGGTGTGGTGTCTGCAAAGACAGGCCCAGTATCATACACTGTCGATGTGGGACTTTCCGTTCACTGGAGGCGCGTCATGCTGATCAGATTTTGGCACATCAGGATGATTGCGACAATGGAGATGAGGAGACCATTGAAGTCCTTGAACATCCGATCTCAGGAGAGACATTACATCCTAGATAAAATTCCAATAGAATTAGCACAATCGGAAGATTCAGCCATTAGGGATAATGAGGTGGTGTTACACACTCCACACAAAGAGAATAAGCGCTATCCTGAACGTACCATCAAGCCTCCAGTACGGTTTAGCCCTTAAGGCTTATCTTGGTGGTACAAACTACTTTTGTTGTTTGCATGTTAAGTGTTCATTGAAAGATTCTAGTGTTTAATCATAGTTGTTCTCTATATTTTGGTATTACTATAAGTGTATGTAATATTGTTACTGAAATGATTACAACAACACTAAGTGGGGAGGAAAATGTGATGTATTCACTTAATGTTTCAGCGCACTAGGGGCGCTCAAGATCACTCCCGTGTATATGTTATGTGAACAATGAAGAAAAGTGTTTTTCCAGAGTTCTCAGTAAATAAGTGAGTTGACATCGCAATCGTCTCAGCATATAATTCATGTTATGTAAAACATCTACATATATAACATCTATTATAGTAATAGCCTTAGGAAATAATAATACCAGACACTGCATATCTATAGTCTTTGACTGCATGTATTGCATCCGACATGTTTTCTCACTGATGCACATCCAACTTGGAAACTCGGGGCTTAAAGAAAATAATTTTTTTCCCACTTTTAACGACTTTGTGGTGGTGTTCATGTGTATTCAACTAGTAAATACGATCTATCTGATGACTTGAGTGCACCATATGACCACAGATTTCTTTTGGTGCTACAGCATTCCCCCCAATTACAAGGATGTGGACCGCTCCACTAGTTGTTTTCTCAGAATTACGTTAATTACAAAATTGTGTGAACTGAGTCAAGATGGCGCCGAGGATGGCAGCCGTGTTGCGTGCTCCGGGAAAACTTTGCAGTTTTTCGTATGTTTTATTTGTTTTTTTGTTGTTTTACGTGTTAGATGTTGTTAGTATAACTGTCTACGATAGAGACACGCTTTTGAACATTGGTTCCTCCGTCACGCAACGCAAACCGGACTTTGAGTTTTTGAATGCCGGTGGATTGTTCACAGACACCGCATCAGAGCCCTTTGTGTGGGTTGCGAAATCGAGGAGACGCCGCCGACGCCGAAAAAGAGGAAAAAGAGCTGGCGTTCTCGTCAGACTGAGACTCCGTGCTTTCCGACCTCCTCTTCCAACCATTTTACTGGCCAACGTTCAGTCACTGGATAACAAACTCTGTGAACTGTGGGCGCGCATCTCATACCAACGAGAAACAAGGGACTGCTGTGTTATTTGCCTCACAGAAACCTGGATGTCTGCTATGGTTCCAGACTCAGCCATCGAGCTCACGGGCTTCTCTGTGCACCGCTCGGATAGAACAAAGGAGCTCACAGGGAAAAGCAGAGGTGGAGGTGTTTGTTTCTATATCAACAACTCATGGTGTAATGAAAGGAACATACACTCTATTAAACCCTTCTGCTCCCCTGATCTGGAATTTCATACGCTTCTGTGTCGACCATTCTGGCTACCGAGAGAATTTACAGCGATCATAATCACGGCTGTTTACATTCCTCCTCAAGCCAACACAGACCAGGCACTCAGGGAACTGTACAGGAATATAAGCGAGCAGGAAACCGCGCACCCAGATGCAGCTTTTGTTGTCACAGGGGACTTTAAATAAAGCCAACTTCAGAACAATAGCTCCAAAATACTTTCAACACGTCACCATCAACACGCGTGGAGATCGTACACTCGACCATTGTTACTCCCCCTTCCGGAATGCATACAAGTCCCTCCCCTGCCCACCTTTCGGCAAATCGGATCACTCTTCCGTTCTGCTCCTGCCTGCTTATAGGCAGAAAATGAAACGTGAAGCACCCGCCCTCAGGACAGTCCAATGCTGGTCGGACCAATCGGACGCTATACTACAGGACTGTTTTGATCACGTGGACTGGGACATGTTCCGGGCAGCGTCTGATGACGACATAGAGGCGTATTCAGATACGGTCACGTGTTTCATCAGGAAGTGTATAGATGATGTAGTTCCGACCAAAACAATCCGTATCTACCCCAACCAAAAACCGTGGATTAACAGCGATGTTCGATCAGCCCTGTCAGCGCGGACATCTGCCTTCGAACACTGACGATCGGAAACAAGCCAGTTACGATCTCAGGAGATCCATCAAAGCAGCCAAACGAACATATAAAAACAAAGTTGAAGAACATTTCAACAACAATAATCCAAGAAGCATGTGGCAGGGCATTAACAACATCACAGGCTTTAAAGGGAATAAACCAGCTACTGTGAACATTGCCGCCTCTCTACCGGACGAGCTCAACACATTTTATGCTCGGTTCGAGGCTGATAACACCGCCCACACAGAGCGCGCTCACACGGCTGCTGCAGAAGAGGTCAGTCCACTCACGCTTTCTGTCGCGGATGTAACCCGATCCTTCAAACGGGTGAACATCCGTAAAGCCGTAGGCCCAGATGGTATACCAGGCCGTGTGCTCAAAGCATGCGCTTTCCAGCTAGCCGGGGTTTTTAACAGACATTTTCAATCTGTCCCTCTCTCTGTCTGTGGCTCCCTCATGCTTCAAAAAATCCACCATTGTGCCCATACCAAAGAAAAATAAAATCACATGCTTGAATGACTGGAGGCCCGTTGCTCTGACACCCATCTTCAGCAAGTGTTTTGAGAAGCTTGTCAGAGACTACATCTGCTCTGTGCTGCCTGCTTCACTGGACCCACTACAATTTGCATACCGCAGCAATCGTTCCACAGACGATGCTATTGCCTTCACCCTGCACACTGCTCTCTCCCACCTGGAAAATAAGAACACCTATGTGAGGATGCTGTTCGTGGATTATAGTTCGGCATTTAACACCATAGTGCCTGCCACACTGGTGCTCCGCAGGACTGCGTCCTCAGCCCACTCCTGTTCTCCCTGTACACACACGACTGTACAGCCACACACAGCTCTAACGTCATCATCAAATTTACTGATGACACAACGGTGATAGGCCTGATCACCGACAACGATGAGACAGCCTACAGAGAGGAGGTGAGTACCCTGACTAAATGGTGTCAGGAGAACCACCTCTCACTCAACATCGACAAGACCAAGGAGCTGGTGGTGGATTACAGGAGACAGAGCAGAGAACACACACCCATCACCATCGACAAGACACCTGTGGAGCGGGTGAGCAGCTTTAAGTTCCTCGGGGGTTCACATCACCGAGGATCTCACATGGTCTGCTCACACAGATGCAGTGCTGAAGAAGGCACATCAGCGTCTCTTCTTCCTGAGACGGCTGAGGAAGTTTGGAACAAGCCCCAGAATCCTCAGGTCCTTCTACACCTGCACTGTGGAGAGCATCCTGACCGGCTGTATCAACACCTGGTTTGGAAACAGCACCGCTGGCAACCGCAGGGCTCTGCAAAGGGTCGTGCGAACTGCCCGCCACATTGTTGGAGGTGAGCTTCCCTCCATCCAGGATATCTTCACCAGGCGGTGTACAAGGAAAGCCCGGAGGATTCTCAACGACTCCAGCCACCCGTCCCATAGACTGCTCTCTCTGTTGCCCTCAGGCAGACGTTTCCGCAGCATCCGATCCCGCACTAGCCGACTGAGGGACAGCTTTTTCCCTCAGGCTATCAGGCTAATGAACAGTCACAAATAACTCACCTACATCACACTCCCACTCACACAACATGCCATGCACTGCACTTTAACACAGTTCAACTGGACTACACGCACACACTGCACTAACACAACCTATCTGCTATCACTGGACACCATACAATGCACATGCACGACACTGCATATGCATAATCTGTTGCACCTTTGCACAACTATCTGCTACTCAACCAATCTGCTGTTAATTTATAATCTGTTGCACCTTCACATTATTACTATGTATAGACTACATAATGTATAGATAGTGTACATAATGTAGATGTGCCCATACGGTGTATAATGTGTAGTTGATAATTAAGTATGTCTTTATAGTACACTATGTGTACTGAGTATATGTATGTGTATTTTGCACATTGTCTTCTGTACAGTCTGTAAATATGTACTGTCCATATGTAAATTGTTTTTTTTTTTGCACTCTCTGGAGCACGCTCATAAGAATTTCACTCACCAAGGCACTTGTGAAGCCAATGGTCCAGGGCCTTGAGGGCCGGCCCCTCTGGGGAAGAGCGGTGTACACCGCATTACACAGTGCCCATCTCTCCTCAGTGCCCTCAGGAGATCAGTCTGCTAACCCTGCCAGTGTTCTAGGTGTTCTGGTTCTCTTAGGTTCTTCCGCCCAGAAATGTAGCGGAGCTGGGAGGCACGCCACCCCTTCGGGGGTCTCTAGAGCAGCTAGATCGGCCGTCCCCTGCCGGTCCTCCGCTCCAGGGCACCGAGCTAGCCGCTCTAAGTACACCAGAGGCCAGTCTCGAGAGACTGGTTCCCTTAGTAAGTCATCTGGCGGTGTGGGAGCCTTTGCCAAGCGTGTCTTATTGGGTCCTGCCTGAGCAGACTCTGGTTCTTTAGTCTTCCTAAGAGATGACGCGGGTCTGAGGACCGTCGTTTCCAATAGGAGACTTCTAAGGCAGTCCTGATGCTACAGCCCAGGACTTATGAGGGCAGGCCCCTCTGGGGAAGAGCGGTGTACACCGCATTACACGGTGCCCGTCTCTCCTCAGTGCCCTCAGGAGATCAGTCTGCTAACCCTGCCAGTGTCCCAGGGCGCAGTGGTCTCCAGCGAGCGTTTCTCTCAGTCTCTTCCGCCCAGAAATGTAGCGGAGCTGGGAGGCTCGCCACCCCTTCGGGGGTCTCTAGAGCAGCTAGGTCGGCCGTCCCCTGCCGGTCATCCGCTTCAGGGCACCGAGCTAGCCGCTCTAAGTACAACAGAGGCCAGTCTCAAGAGACTGGTTCCCTTAGTAGACTATTCGGCAGCATGGAAACTGCTGCCAAATGTGTCTCGATGGGTCACTTACACTGTAGAACAAGGCTATGTGGCGCTCTGCCGCAGCCTTTCTACGGGGTCACTCCCATGCTGGTGGGTCCCGAGCAGGCTCTGGTAATGGAACAAGAAGTGAGCACTCTCCTGAGGGAGGAGACCATCGAGTTGGTCCCTGCTCTAGACAAAGAGTCCGGGTTCTACAGCCGTACTTCATTGTTCCTGGGAAAGGGGTTGCGTCCGTCTTAGATCTAAGCTAACTGAACCGCTCAGTCACACTGAAGTTCAGAAAGCTCTCTTCAAACGTGTCTCACACCAGATCCGAGGACTGGTGGTCACGCGATCTAAAGATGCATACACCTTCCCCATCACAGGAAGTTCCTGAAATGTGCTTTGGGGGCAAAGCGTGTTAATATCGGGTTCTTCCTTCGTGGCAATATAGGAGCAGCCATCCTGTCGAGACAGACATCCAGCTCCGCTGGGGCTGGATGCTATGGTACAATCGTGGCTGAGGCTTCGTCTGTACGCCTTCCCCCGATCGCTCAGCTCCTGGGAGTTCTAGAAAGAGTGCGCATGGATGGGGTCCTTCTATTGAAAAACCCTGTTCTGGCCGAGTATAGTTCTCTGACCCGATTTTCTCCTCGACGGCTCTCCATGGGGATTCCGTCAGGAGGATCTCCTCTCACTGGCAGTGGGCATGATCTTTCACCCCGCTCGGAGTTGTGGAAACTGTGGGTGTGGCTCGAGGGGCACAACTCATAGCCTCTGGTCTCTCAACTGAGGTTGCTGAGACCATCCTCCAATCTAGAGCTCCCTCAATAAGGAAACTGTACGCCCTGAAGTTGAGACTCAGGGTGCGGAGACCGCCAGCTTGATCCAGTTAACTGCCTGCTGGTACAGTGCTGGAGTTCTCGCAGGCCCGTTTCTCCGCAGAGTTAACCCACTCCACCCTGAAGGTCTACGTGGCGGCTATAGAAGATCTCGTTCCCCATAGCATCTCGACGCAGCTCGATGTTCCCGGAGGGGAACGTCCCAGGTTACGTATGTAACCCTGGTTCCCCGAGGGAACGAGATGCTGCGTCGCAGGGCCATACTTCCGGCATCCCTACTAGAGCTATGCTTCATTCCTGGAAGCTGGCGCCGGCTGCACATCACGTGCTTTTAAGCATCCTGGTCATGACGTCACCCGCACCTGACGTCTGGCCGTCAATTTTGAGTGATTACACATATGATTCAGAGCTGGACAACGCTGATGGCGTTCCCCATAGCGTCTCGACGCAGCGTCTCGTTCCTGGAGGGGAACCAGGGTTACATACGTAACCTGGGACGTTTTCTGTGAATGTACGAGACGTCCTGTTCATTAGCAACTGTAGGGAAATAATGAACTATAAAAAAGTGCAAAAATATATAACTGTTGGCACTACAAAATAATAAAGATAATACATTAAAACAATATGGTAAGAAATACCAGTTTGCACTATCAAGCAGAAAAAAATATGTTTTGTACAGCAAAAAATAGCTGGAAGTGGATAAGGCCATGGACACATAAACTCTGGCCATTTGATAATACCTAGAATATAAAAATCAACTGCCGGCGGCAGATCCTTTTTCTATTTAGCGCTCAAACTCTGGAACAATCTACCTAACACTGTTCGGGAGGCAGACACACTCTGTCAGTTTAAATCTAGATTAAAGACCCATCTCTTTAACCTGGCGTATACTTAACACACTAATACGCTTCTAATATTCAAATCAGTTAAAGGATTGTTAGGCTACATTAATTAGGTCAACCGGAACCGGGAACACTTCCCATAAAACACAAAGTACTTGATACACCGTAATAAGATTGACATCTACACTAATATTAGTGTGTTTCTTTCTTATTCAGAGGCCACCATAGCCACCCGATCTGGTCCTTATCCAGCCCAGATGATCACTGCAGTAAACAGATCCAGTCCGTATCCAGATCAGTTGGTGGATCAGCACCTAGAGACGACCTCTACAGCTCTGAATATCAGCGGAGACTAGGACACCTAGATGAGCCTCAGAGACAGATCCCCAGTGAGGACCTCGTCACCTAGACATCCATCGGGAAAAGACCCCTGGAAACAGTGGAGCCCTTACAATCTGACTTTGCTGCAGTTGGAACAAATTACTGGTTAGTCTGGCCAGAGGGGAACTGGCCCCCCGACTGAGCCTGGTTTCTCCCAAGGTTTTTTTCTCCATTCTGTCACCGATGGGGTTTTGGTTCCTTGCCGTTGTCGCCTCTGGCTTGCTTAGTTGGGGTCACTTCATTTCCAGCGATATCACCGACTTGATTGCACAGATACTATTTAAACTGAACTGAGCTGGATGATGACATCACTGAATTCAATAATAAAATGCCTTTAACTGAAAAATGGGCGTTTAATCTTGTCATTTTACATTAGTGATACACTATTTTCCTATTTTGATATTGTGCAGTGCTTTGACACAATTTGTATTGTTAAAAGCGCTATATAAATAAAGGTGACTTGACATAAATTTACAAATGGCTGTGCACACTCTAGAAGGGATACAGCTAAAATCGTAAGCTTACAATAAATACAATTTTCTACATATTTTATTGTGTTTTTTGGTCTACACCTACCCCAACCCTAAACCTACCCCTTACAAGAATACAAAAACAGTCATTCATGAGATCACACTTACATAGACAGTAAAAATTCAGTGTTAAATCATCACTTCTAGTGTATATATAATCCACACACAGAGTGTTAAAAAAGTAACACTGAAGCAGTGTTAAAGTTAACGAGATCATTAGTTTAGAAATTGAGTGATGATTGAGCATTAATGAAGAACACCTGCTGTTAACAAACTGAACCACTGAAAGAAAGAGAAAGAAGAACAGAAAAAAGAGACGAGATGAGCAGAAATACAAGAACTAAAACTGACGAGCCGTATAACATCAACTCTGCACTGGATATACAAATCCAGAATATAGAAAAAAAACTATTTAATAACACAGTAATAAGATATGCAGTTTAAGACATTAACTTGTATGCACAAAACATACAAAATGCACAAACTAAATAAAAACTTTTTTTATATAAACCTAAGACATAAACTAATCTAACACATGAACACATGCTTTCACACGTTGCAGAAAGAGAGAGAGAGAGTGAGAAAAGGATGAGTTTAACCTGTTAGCCAACACTCCCCATTTTGGGATTTTGGGACTCACAGTTGAAAAAGATGTACCAAACTTATAACAGTTATAACAGTTCCTGACTTCAATGTGCTACACACACAATTGTGGGGTCTTTGCAAAGAAGACCATTTGGGCTTTACTATCCATCATCCAGAGTTGATGAAGCTCAAAAATATAAAAAGTTATAGAGACTGAAGTGCCTTGAAAAAAAGTGTACCACACTAAATAAAAATAATAATAATTCACATAAAAATACATGAAATAAGTCCTGGAGCAATCCAGAATAGTAATGGCTTGAAAGTTACATCTCGTGAGTTTATATTTCAAATCTGAAGAAGATAATATAAAAAAATGAGATTTTAATGAGACTATATACACTGTAAAAAGTAATACCTAGATCTAACTTCTAAAATGTGAGGCAAGTGGCTGCATTGGATGTTTTAAGTATAGTCAACTTGCAGCCTTTTTTAAGTATAATAAACACTGAAACATTACTTAATACAAACACAACAAAATCAAGTTGAGTAAACAAATAGTACTAGTTTTACTCAGTTAGATAAACCTACTTTTCTTGGTAGTTGGCGATCAAGAAACACCCCACAAAAACATACTACACATGTCATACTACACAAATTCGTGTTTGAAGACACCTGGGGCCTGTACCATGATGGTAGATTAACAAATTCAGAGTTACAGGATAAGTTTTGAGTTGATAAAACCAAACCACTCCAATCTGGCTTTGTTGGTACCATGAAGCTGATCATCAACTTTCTTTTTCAACTCAGGCTTGATCCTGAGTTAATAGAGCGCGTGAACATGAATGTGTGACATCAGCGGCGAACAGCCAATCACAAAACAGAGCAAGTGTGATTCTCTTCTCAAGAGAGAGCAGCGAGATTCTAAACTCTTTTGTTAAAGGTTAAGAGATTAAAGAATATGAGGAATTTAAACGCATTTTCACTGAAGCACTTGTCCATGAAAGAGGACAAATAAAGGAAATTATCTTGCTCCATCTGTCTATAAGTTAGTTAATATAGTTGATAATATACAGCAATAGAGATTTGAACATGTAATGTCACATGTAGCCATTTTTAAAAAGTGTTATCTAATGATTCTACCACTTATTAATATTACATACGATCTGTATATATTAATATTAATTTAAAATAAATGCTTTATAATAATTGTTAAACTAAAAGCTCTTGTGTGTAATGGAGTAATATTAATATAAATCATATTATAAATATATAAATCACATATAAATTGTAATTATCATTAAAGCCAAACAATGTTTTTGTATTTTCTTATGTTTTTTAAAGGTACTTCATAGTGCACTGTAAAAAATGGAAGGGGCGATTTACGTAAACAATGGTAACAATATTACACTTAATATTTTTGAGTAATTATAACGACTTGATTTTTTTATGGAATCTACCTGAAAAAAAAATCATGTAAAGTCTCCTAAATTAATCTATGACACAATGACTTTAATATAATTAGTGAAATGTGCTCATTTGTTTTAAGTTGATTCTCAAAAGTCTGTGATTTTGAGTGAGGCCTGTTTGTATTTGACATTAGTTATTTTGTGCATTTAAAAGACTGCATACAGCCAAACAGCTCAAGCAGGAAAATACTTGAGAAATACTGTAAAGTACTGCAGTGGTACGAGCAAAGCGACTGCTCTTTGTACAAGACTTAAGGTGAATCCCATTTCTATGTCTTACCCCTTCCCCCTCCCCTACCCCTTCGTCTTACCCCTAGCCCTTGTCCCTCGAAACCGAGTGGTAAGCGCTAGGGGTGAAAACATACCCCTATGAAATGAGACACCACTTGTTTACTGTTACGTCATCATACATCGTCGCTAGCGGGCTGCTACGTCACCAGAGGAGACAAATGTTGATCACAAACTTGCCATCTGCAAGTGTGTGTACGTCTATTGCATTGGTTTTAGTGATGTTTTCTCTATTCAGAGTAATGCAGGACTGTTGTGCAAATTAGAGGGTGACACGGGAGTGAATTCTCAAACCTCTCCCGTCCCACTCCCACAAAAATTAATCTCTTCCCGTCCCAATCCCACGAAAAAACTGGGGGAAAATCCCGTCCCGTCCACTCCCGGAAGACTGACTCCCATTCCCTCCCACTCCCGTGTCGGGTATTTTTTTTTCGCCGAAATCTATCAGTTACAGTAAAAATATAGTACAGATCACAGCGTGCCCACCTTATTAGTTGAATAAAAACCCAAAATGACGTTTTTTGTTATTATATTGAACTGAAAGCCATCTTATGCACAGTGTTGCACAGATTCAATTTCATGTAAATCATCCATGCTAACACACACGTCTTCTATTGTGTATTTTTTTTTTTATATATATATATATACATTTCACTCTCTATATGTAACGGATGTATGCCTGTAAGGGCTGTGTGTAAACCTCACTCCCCTGACCTCAAAAAGAGGCACTCTAGCGGCTGTTACCTTTGGCGTTCCTTGTTAGAGCGCCCGCCTCCCGCGCCGGAATCCAGGGTTCGAGACCCGCTCGGAGCAAGAACGAGTTGAGGTGGTGTGGACCTGGGAGGGGGTGTTACATATAGATATATTTTTCAAAGACGAAGTTTCGAAGTTTCTCGCTCAAGTTCACATGAGACCTAAAGCGCATCCTGTTTGCTTAAAAGCGCAACGTTTCGTTGTTATTCTGAGTGCACACAAATAAACGTAGAGTCTTTACAGATTCGAAAGATGTATTAGGCTACTTTTATCTGTATGACCAAAAATGACGGAGATTTTAAGAGCAAGTGAGCGCACCGGAGCCTGTCCTGCAGCAAACGCGCTTCCACACAAACACTTCAATAGCGCACATTTCTCTAGGTTAACATCATATTGAGCGGCCATGTAAAGTTGCTACTACATACATCTTTCAGTTGAAAAGCCATATTTGAGGTTGATGAATGATAGGTGAGTGTTTGGATGTCATGCCCGAGTGTATTACCACATAGACCAGCCGTTAACAATCTGTCCATCACGGACTGCGTCATTCACTTAACCAGCCACACCAAAGCAAACAGGAGGAGAGCATAAAGAGACAGGGCACTAGAATTGAGGGCACTAGAAATGTCGCCAGATGACAGCATATGCTAATTAGCATATTCATGACGTCATCGCGCCTATTGCCTTTTACATTTGTTTGCCTCTCTGTGCTCACATACTGTATTGTAATTTAGCCAAATTCTCAATAAAACTGTTTTCATTTATATAATTTTCTGTTTCTGTTGTCAGTCAAAGGGATAAATATGAAATAGTGACTGAAATGTGGCCCTTTAAGACTACATAACCAGCTCTCGCTTCCAAGATGTTAATCTGCAAAAAAATCTAATACACATTACATAAGCAAAGACAATTCCTGTGCCGTGTTTTCAGCTATATTTTTATGTAAATTTAGAGAAGCAACATAATCTATTTTAACTGAAAGTGCTGCTCCTCTCTGCCGCTCGCTGAACAGAGCAGAGAGAGAGCGAGAGAGAGGGAGGTGTGTGCATGCTGTGAAAGCAAGATCTCGCTCTCGTGCGGTAGTGCCAGCGAGAGACTCGCAGTCAAACAGACTCACTAAGGTTTGTCCAAGAAGTTGCTAGATTTGTCGCTAGTCGCTTTTTTAGAAAAAAGTTGCTAGGGGGGTCTGAAAAGTCACTAAATCTAGCGACAAGGTCGCTAAATTGGCAACACTGGGGAAGGGGTAAGACCGAGAATTGGGATTTCCCCTTAGCTATAACTGATTTGCTTTAATGAACAAATCCTTATTTTATGTGTTTATAATATCTTAATTATTTTGGTCACAGATAATTTTTAACACACTGTCTCAACATGTACAGTTGTCGTCAAAACTTTACATACACCTTTCAGAATCTGCAAAATGTTAATTATTTTACCAAAATAAGAGGGATCATACGAAATGCCTGCTATTGTTTATTTAGTACTGACCTGAATAAGATATTTCACATAAAAGATGTTTACATGTAGTCCACAAGAGAAAATAATAGTTGGATTTAAAAAAATGACCCCGTTCAAAAGTTTACGCACAATACTTGTTCTTAATACTGTTGTTAGCTGAATGATCCACAGCTGTTTGTTTAGTGATAGTTGTTCATGAGTCCCTTGTTTGTTCTGAACAGTTCAACTTCCTGCTCTTCTTCAGAAAAATACTTCAGGTGCCACAAATTCTTTGGTTTTCCAGCATTTTTGTGTAATTGAACCCTTTCTAACATTGACTGTATGATTTTGAGATCCATCTTTTCACACCGAGGACAACTGAGGGACTCATATGCATCTATTACAGAAGATTCAAACGCTCACTGATGCTCCAGAAGGAGAAAGAGCCAGGGCGTGAACATTTTTGAATTTGAAAATTAAGGTAAATTTGATTTGTCTTCTGGAAAACATGTAAGTATCTTTTTTAGCTTCTGAAGGGTAGTACTAAATGAAAAAATATGCTATTTAGGCCAAAAAAATAAAATACACATCTTCATTCTGTTAAAAAGTGTTCATGCCACGTCTAAAGGCTGAAGACCCATGTCACAACATGATTTAAAACGTTTTTATTTATATATTTCAAACGCCATCAGGTCTATATATAATAGAAGTTAGCTTAGGCTAATGTCAATGGTAGGCTAACGTTAGTAGCTGTGCTGATTGAGCAGCCCACTGTTCCACTAACAACTAATTTGAATGCATAAGCTTCCATTTTAGCACATGCTGTGCAACGCAGAAACACTGAAATAATTAAAATAATGATCTCATTAAAAAGGAAAAGATTGATACCCATACCTGTTTGAAGGTGTAGGCTGCGTTCATCAGCTGATGAGAACGGTTTGGATCTTTAGAATAGCAACTACTGGTGTTTTAAAACAGTGCTTAATCTAGACAGGAAGTGATTTAATTTAACACTAGCCTTCAAGAAGAGTATTTAGCTGTCAAATTAGCTAGTGACATTTTCTCAACAGTTAGTCTTCTAATCTAGAGTCCACCGACGTCTTCTGATTCAAACGTTGGAGTTGAACAAGGAAAACAGGCAGCAGTAAGAAAACATATTTATAAGGCGTTAAGCTTTTAGTTCATGCGAGGGAGCTAATTGTGACGCTCTCTGCGTAGTAAATTTAAAACCGAGAGATGGGCTAAACAGCACATGCTTCAATATTTCGGGTTCAACAGGCGTACAAATTAAACAAATAATAATAATCCCAGTGTGAGAATTATCTTTAGCACTCTCTAGTACAGCTGTTCTCAACCCGCGGCCCATCACGTATCCGAATGCGGCCCACCACGCTGAATGTTACAGCAACAATTATGTGTTGAACATAATTTTTAAAAATAACTTTCAGTTTTACAATTAGTTTTAGTTTTTACATTCATTTAAAAATGTACTAAACAAATATAAGCTATCATGTTTTTGTTATGTAAAATAATTTAGTTTTTCATATATTATTTTCAGACATGAGCAGACCTATGTACTCACGTAATTAATGTTACGCATTTAACGAACACTTACAACCACGCACTTTGTCAGAATTAAATTCAAATAGTCATCAGCAGCCATGAGTTCTGTAAAATTGAGCATCAGAAGGGACACATTTGTTAACGGAGAAAACAAAATGTGGAAAATGTCAGCGAAGGAATGCATTCAAACAAGAATAGTCTCAGCATTAGCAGTGAAGACAATGCTGGACTTACTTTCAGTTTGCCCAGCTACCCACACTGAAGATATTCAGGCAAAAAAGAAAAAAAGAACCTCAGATTATTACATTCGAAAATTCTTTCCATATTTGGATCAACATAGGCTACATTTGTGAATGCACACTTTCTGTAATGTCGCGTGTCATCTTACAGACTGTAACTTACAATCTCAACTTCATTGTGCTGTTACTCTTTTCCAGCAGAATTTCACTAAAGTGGTTCCTGACAGCAATCAGGTGTTTTATTATTGGCGAGTAGAATTATTTATTTAAATAAATGTAATCGTTTAGATATCACACTATTTAGGCTATAAATAATATTATAAATCTGGTTAGTTTGTTTTGATGACGTAATATGTAAATTACATGCGTGCGGCCCGTGAGACTTGCACTTGGACCATAGTGCTGCCCGGTGGAAAAAAAGACACTCTTTACTTTTAAGATTCTTTACTTTTATTTTATTTTCTCGTGTCTTCTAAACATGGTGAAATGTTGCCTCGTGATTCCTGATGCTCTGAGCGTGCTGTAAAAGATTCAATGCCTCGGAGTAACAATAACAGCGCTTTCTGCTGGCTCCTGAAATCTACAACAGCTATAAAGCCTGTAAATACACCAAAGGGAACTTTGAAATAGGTTTTGTCTCGAGAAAGAACTCCCTTGCATACACCTCACAAAACAAAACTTCAGTCTCAGTTGATTCATGGAGGGTTGTATTTGATTTTTAACCACAGGGCTGTTTTGAGGCAAAATAACCTGTTGTTTTATTAATGAATGCTGATAGCTGAATAAGTTATTTTATTAGTGTCGAATATACTGCAGAAGATTGAAACATGTAAAATCTATAATTTGGATGCATCATATTTCTCTTCCTCTCTGATCTCTTCAGTTTGATGAATTGCTCTCTGCTGCTTTCTGTTGGACTGGAGGAAATATCTTTATACAGCAATAAAACAGATACACAAGAATGAGGTAAAGGATGAAATGAAAACAAACATCCCAAGTTGACTATGGTAATGATGGTAATAGAACATTTTATTCAAACAGAAAGCAATTCAACTCAAAAGCAATTTAACAGACACTCAGTATCAGAGTAACAGGGTTAATAAGGCGACTGGAGACTTTGGACTTTGGACTCCTCAACATTTCAGACCAACAAACAAGACACATGATAACATCTAGAAAAGATTATAATGAGCTGCTTGTAATGGCGCAAAATATGAATACGCCATTCACATGGGATGGGATGAACCCTATTTTTCACAAACTCCTTTTATCTTATCTGAGCATCGGCGATCATTCCAGCTGTTCAGGCGATCATTCTCTCTTTTATAATTCAGTTCGATACAGTCTTCATCTCCATCGTAGTTATCGGGCTCACCTTTGAACCAAAACCTGAACAACATATATCAAATGTTAAATTTTTAAGGAACACTAATTTTTGAATCAACAATACTCAGAGTATAATACTTCATATTAAGCTCAGATGAGCTTTATTTGTCACATATACAATTATACAGAGTATAACCAGCAGTGAAATGTGTTCTCTGTATTTAACCCATCCAAGTGCACACACACTTGGAGCAGTGATCAGCCGACGCTGCGGCGCTCGGGGAGCAGTTGGGGGTTCGGTGCCTTGCTCAAGGGTCTCACCTCAGTCGTGGACAATTCCTGCTGGAGCCGAGATTCGAAACCACAACCTCGGGTTACAAGTGTGATGCTCTATCCATTAAGGTGCGTTCACATCAGATGCGAATGAAGCTTTACGCATTAACGATTTACATGTTAAGTCAATGCAAAGATGCGATAGACAATCCTGCGGCTCTATTCGCGCGAATGAGGCGACGCAAATGGCGCGAATTACGCGGCGCAAATTGAGCGTTTGGGGCGTTTGACACGCAATTCGCAAATCGCACGACTTGAAAAATCTGAACTTTGGCGGATATTCGCGCTGCGTTAACCAATCAGGCGCTTGCTCTAGCAGTGACGTCATTACGAGCGGAGGCAGAAAATCCGAAACAACAATGGAGGACAAATTAATCGTGGTTGTATGTGGGTACCCGGAGCTGTATATACATCTTCGTACTTTTACAAAAACAGGAATACATTTTGCAACGAGACTGGAGCTGCCTGGCAGAAGCCCCTCCCATGACGTGAATTCGCGTCTGTTGTGTAGTGAATTTCACGTGCGAATGAAGCGAGTAAACTCAAAATGTTCAAGCGTCCAACTACGCGCGAATAGTGCGATTTATTTGCTTCATTCGCGTCTAGTTTGAACACACCTTAAAGGTTAAAATACGCTACATTCATGCATGAAATAGAGCCACGAATGGTACACAGAGTAATAGTACTCTGTATAATACACATTCTAAGAGTAAACTAAAGTAATACTGAAGTTTGATCAAAAAGAAAAGTAAAAGAGAGAAGAAGAGACAAATGACAGTTTTTAAAGTGTAAGGTCTGTTTTTGTCATGGTCGTGTGATGGGAAATATGCGGGAAACGAGAGATAAGGTGGATAAGAGTAATTTATTTACCGAACACAGGATACACTACCACATAGACGAGTTGACGGACCAAGACTCAGGGAAAACTCAGGGCTTATGAACACATAACATAATCAAGGGAAACAACATCAGGTGAGGAGCAAATCAAACACAGTTGGTGATGAATGAACTAATGACAGGAAACAGGAAGGACCATATATGGGTGTGAAAACACAAGGAAAAGGAAGACAAAGTCTGACAGTTTAGGGGTTCTAGTTTAGGTTTTCATGTCTTTTATTTAGTATTTAATTCATGCTGTTAGTATCATGCTTCCCTTGCAGTGTTGCCAATTTGGGGATTTTGTCGCCAAATTGAGCTACTTTTTCATTGTTGCTGCGACTTTTATTGATTTTTGAGTATTAAGGAGCTATTTTAGCTATATTTAAATAAAATGCCATTAGGCGTGTTCGACTTTAGGCGGCGCTGCACAGAATGGTCAGTGCATGACGTCAAAGTACCGTGAGAGCTATTCGAATGCATAGGATCCGTCTGCTCTCTTATCGTTCTTGCGGTACTTTGATGTCATAGATTGACCATTCTGTGCAGCGCCGCTTAAAATCGAATGCGCCTAATGAGTCTGCGCAGTGAACACACATCAGTACATCTGCCATTCAGATATGATGACACACCACCATTTCATTATAAGCATCAAGATGGTGGAGAAAAATATGATTACATCAGGGCACCAACTACTCAGTGTATTAACATCTTGTTTTAACCACAGACACAAAAGTTATACCACAATTCATGCACAATCATTTCAACCAGATACTAAGAGACACAGTGCATCATCGTGTCATGTGTGCTGGGATGCAGTGCTTTGTGTTGACTGAAATAAGTTTGTATGAATAAAATTTTTGTTTTTGGAGAATTATTTTATATTTCTCATCTGTTGTATTTGAGCAGGACAAGGATGCACTTTGGTGACACATGACACAAATGCCCAACATTATGTGTCTTTTTTACATCAAACATGATATAAATGATTTGCTTCCAGATCACAGGACGAATTTACTGATTCAAATGTGTTGTGTAGAGTTAATTACAAGTAAGCCTAAGCATTTCGTATTTTTTTTGTTATAGGCCTACTTCATCTTTTGTTATATTTTTTATACAGTCATCATTTGTAATGTATATTGTAATGCCACGTCGGCATGGAGACACACATGCAGAGAATTAATAACAGACAGTATTAATTACTCTGCATCCTCTCACTGCAAAAAGTGAGATGGTCACCTGACCTACGTCACTAACTCCAAGTTGCCTCTCTGTCTGGATATAAAGCCCCTCCCCCCAGCGTGCGCTTTTTCGTCGGAAGATGAATGATACCCACCCCCACATGTGTGTTTCTTTGATGCACAAAGACAGTCATTTATTCCTTGGATATTAAAACCGTGGACTCAAATAAACAATACATATAAATATATATATTAATGTTGTACTCTGCCTTTCATATGTTTGGTATGAATATGATTATTTAGAATGTGGAATGTTTTAATCTGTGCCTTAAACTGTGTAGTATATGTACTGTGTGTGTCAAATGAAGTGTTTAGTCTCTAAAAGAAGCTATCGTCATCAATAATAAGTGGTGTAGATGACCGTTAAACTTTAGCATCATAATGTATGATTACAGCACGTATAAGAGGTCTGTAAGTATATCTTTCATGTGATAAATTAAATATCAGATGATGTGGGCATGGCCAAAGAAGCTGTGCGGTGTGGGACTCCGCCCCACAAGAACAATCTGATTGGGACAGCCGCCGGGAGCGTATCCAAACTAGTGCCGTTTAAAAGCGGACACTACACCCTGGCTCACTTGCTTGCTCGCGGACGACCCGGAAGCTGGTCGCACTGGACCACTCGCCTTAACATCAGGCTGAGAAGACAATCTATCTAAGCGAACTCAAGACTTCGTAAAGCCGTAACACCGCAGAGCCAGCAGACCAACAACGCTTTCCATCTCAACACAGAACCAGGCAACCGCCGATCGCAAAGGGGGCTTTCCCGGTGACGTCACGCAGCAGCAACAAAGCCATCGAAGATTTCCTCAGCAACACGTGGTATCCGAACAAAGCCATCGAAGATTCCCGAAGAAACCACGTGGGACGAAGAAAAGATTCGGCCTGCGGAAACTTAAGACAACGCAAGTATTTCAAACAAAGTTTCTATCCTAACTGAACTGGTAATTGATCTGAATGCAGAAAAGGGCAGCGTCTCTTTCATGATCTTATGTGGTTTCAGTTATGAAATAGCAAAGAGGGCTATTTTACACTTTATCCTAACATTACTTGCGAGACCCCAGAATGTGTGTGTGTATGTTTATGTGTTTTTAGTAGGTTAGACCATGTTAGTAGAATAGCAGTTAGCAAATAAACCTTGTTTGATTTATAAAGAACTATGTCTTGAGATGTGATTTCCTAGTCAAAATTACTGCCAAAAAGATCGTGTTACCTCGCTCAAATGGTATAAAACCCTTTATTTTGTTTATCATTGGCCATGAAAGCAAAATAAACTAAATTGTTAAAGATATACTGATGTTAATGATCGCTGGACGAATCATTAATACAGTATAAATCATAAGTCAAAGATTAATATTACTTTAATCAAGCAATATTTTATCTGTAAGCTAATGATTCCCCAGAGCTGAAATAATAGCTTCATAGATTTTTACAATATATATATATATATATATATATATATATATATAAATAATTTTTTATTGTTTACATTTTTTACTTTCCTTTACCAAAGTTACCTGTATTTAATATAATATCATATTTCGCTACTTTTTTTGAAAAAATTAGACTTTTGAGGGTGGTTCTATAGATTTTCTGAGGGAGGGGTGTGGCAACACTGTTCCCTTGCCCTCTTGTATTCCTGCTATTGGTTCCTCTGTTCCACCGTTCAATAAACTGCACTTGGGTTCTCACTACTGTAACGTATATCGGCAGGAATTCAACTGTCTCTACACGTCACCGAAAGAATCAGCGTCTCTCTAAAAACCCTCCCCCTTCGCATCAGCGCAAAAGCGTGCGATTTCGTTCGGTCACAGAACAAAGAGAAGTGGCCACGAGAAGATTTCCAAGAGACACATTCATTTCATGATGATAATAATAATTCATCTACACAAGAAACATATGGATATTAATTGTTGTAATCTTTCTCTCATTTGCTTGTGTGAATGTGAATTGTTTAGAAAGGGGGGATGAGTTTATGCGTGCCTTAAACTGTATAATCCGAGTAATGTAATGTGTGTGCCTGGTAAATGCGATGTTTAGTCTCTAAATTAAGCTGGCGTCATAAGCCATAAGTTGGTGTGGATGACCGTTAAGCTTTAGCATCATGTGTGACTAAACATGCATATAAAATCTGTAAGTTTGTATCTTCCACGGAATGAATGGAATATCGGATCACGTAAATTCCACCCCAGAAAGCCTGGACATGGGCGGGGCTCCGCCCCGTACCGACGCTCTGATTGGACCAGCCGCCTGTGGGCGATGTCCAAACCCGGACAGTTTAAAACGACGCGCGAGTGCACGCTCTCTCTCTCTTGAACTCTCTTGAACATGGCTTGAACATCTCTTGAATCTCTGAACTCTCGGGAACTCCTCGAAGCTACGCTTCCCGCTTTCGCAACTGCGCCTTCCAACGCGCGCCGGTCCGCTGGACTCTCACCTTGAAAACCAACCATCTATGAGGTCCAGGACCGTGCCAAAGCCGTAACATCACAGAGCAACGCGTGGAAACCCACGTGCGAGGACGAGCAGAGTTTCCCCGAAGAAACCCGAACCGACCCACGTGACAGCGAAGCGACGCAGCAGAGTCTTCCCAGAGCACGCGTGGAAACGCATTACACTACGCTCGACTTCAGTGGACTGAATCATTACATAAAGTGGCTTTACTTGTGGTTGTTTAGTATTCAGAAGGTTTTTTGAAGGTTGTGATGGCCTCATTTTATAATGAGAATCAAAAGGACTAAAACAAACAAACACACAGTGATTTCTAGCACTTACCCTCGTTTCAGTGGTGAATTATTCACCCATTTCATGACGCCCTCCTGCTCTGTGTCAGACAAACCAATCCACACTCTCTCCGTGGTGAATGAAGATATGAATCTCTGTGTGAATAAAAACAGGAATAAGTGTGATTCCTCTCATTTATTACCAGACACTCACACAAACTCACCTGCTTCTCTTCAGTGTTGATAATGATCAGATCAGCTCCATGATCTCTGCAGTACTGTCTGCTGTCAGACCAGTTCTTCAACTCAGTGGACATGAAAAACCAACCTGAACCACACAGAAACATGCACTTTATAAAACTGTCTTAAAAACAAACAAACAAACAAAAACATGTGTACTGACCTCGTTTAGATATTTCTTTCTTCAGTTTATCACTCAGAGAAGTGACTTTTCTCTCTAACTCCAGTTTCTTCTGACTCAAAGAGCTGAAGTTGTTCTGCAGTTGGTGTTTTTCAGTCATTAGATCGGTGTAATTGTTCTGTAAGCCGTTGATAGTTTGATTGAACTCTTCAACTGTGTTCTTGTAACTCTTTATCAGGTCTCTCTCTGCTGTGATGGTGATGTGCTGCAGTATGATGAAGACCAGCAGAAGAACACAAATGATCCCGAGACCCACTGAGATCAACACCAAACATCTACTTCCTCCTGAAGAACAGAACCAAAACACAAATATCAGTTTATACTCTTCATGTTAGATATTAAGTTTCAATTCAACCTCTGTAAGAGTAGTCTACTATTGCTTTTGGTAATAGACATGCCTTTTTATAAGTATATTTTTATGTCACATGGAAGTGCAAACAAGAACATTTTTAAAAAGTTAATAAAAATTATTAAACGATAATACACTTTTAACAACACCATCTGCAAAATCATGTCCGCTTTAAGTAATGTTCTGCTTACTGCGCTTTAGACCTTTTCTTTCATCCTGGCCGTGACTCTGAGTTTTACGTCCAGTTATGTCCTTAATATCTCTGCGTTCAACATTTCCATAAATAGCCTCTAAATCCATTATTCTCCGTGTCTTACAAAACGTCTTCACAGTGAGATGTGATCTTCAAAATGATGATTAGTACTTTCAAGAGTGTTAGGTGTATACAGGAAGTGGTTTAATTTCACACTGGCCTTTAGTGAGAATAAAGTCCTTCCGTTTGACTTAAAAACTCTCTCCAGAGCCGTACTACTATGTTTGTGTTTTGTACATTCAGCCACATGTATCAGCTTCAAAAGCCAACAAGAGGAGTCTATGAACACTCAAACATTATTACACAGGCCAAACTGGATGTTTATATTAATGATGCAGGAAACACAGCAGTAAGAGCTCTGGATCTGATGTTTTTTTATCTCTCTGATCACTTCAGTCTGATGAACCTGCTCTCTGCTGCGTCCTGCTAAATAAAATGAGCCAAAAACCCTAAAGTTTGCTCAAAGTTTTCTTCCATTGACTAACTATGTCACAACCAAATCAGTAATTAACAAAACTCGCAGCAGCAATACATTAAAATACTACAGAAGCAGAAGTGAAAAGTCAAGAGAGGAGGAGAATATTATTTTAATAGATTGTATTTGTGAGAATTGTCTTTCATGGTTGTGCTGGCTGTGTTGGTGGAAGAACTGTGTATTCAGAAAATCTTCTCGTCTTATTTTTAAATTAAGAATAAAAGACTAAAACAAATAAATCCACAATGGTTTTCTGTGAATGTTTTAGTACTTAACACTATTTCAGTGGTGAATTATCCACCCATTTCATGTTACCCTCGTTCTCTGTGTCAGACAAACCAATCCACACTCTCTCCTTGACTAATGAAGATATGTGCATACAGAAGGACATAAAACAACCCACCTTCCTGTTTTTGTGGACGAGGCCGGGTTCAATCTGTCCAAAGGCCGGAGACGTGGTTGCAATCTCATTGGACACCGAGCCACAACTGACACACCAGGCCAACGTGGGGCTAATATTACAATGTGTGCTGCTATTTCAAAGAATGGTGTGAGCACACATTGAGTCCTATAATACCCAACTTCTCCTGGCCTTCCTAAACACACTTTACAGAGACCTGATTCCAGAACAAGAAAGAGGTTTTGTTAGACCACATTTGCCTAATTATATTGTTGTCTGGGATAATGTCAGCTTCCACCGAACCAACATTGTTAGGGACTGGTTTGCTGCACATGAAAGGATAACAGTGGAGTTCCTTCCACCATACTCTCCACTCCTAAATCAAATAGAAGAGTTTTTTTTAGTATGGAGGTGGAAAGTATATGATCATAGACCACAAGATCAGATGTCTCTGTTGGATGCCATGAATGCTGCATGTGAGGACATCACAGCTGATCATTGCAGGGGATGGTGTCGCATTCAAGGAGATTTATTCCCCACTGCATGGCAATGGAAAACCTCAGATGTGATGTTGATGAAAACATCAACCACTGGGGAAGCTGCATCCTCTTCGGCCTCCACTGGAGCTGTGGGCTCCTGAACGGCATCCTGGCCGACAACGAGCTCGTGCCGCCACTCCGTCGACTGCCACTGGAAGCGATCCAGCCTCCTTCGCTGGGGAACCCCACAAATTCCCCAAACGAGAGGTGATCCAGCCCCCTCATCCTCCACCAGTTGAGGGGCTCATCAAGGGCACTGTTGAACAGCTCCTTCAGTGCCGCATGGTTGAATCCCAACCCCTCTGCTGCATCGCTGAACTTCTGGGCAAACATCCTTACGTCAGTGCCCTCGTCGAGGGGGCTGGACAGTGTGGAGGCTGGTGGTGGACAGTGCAAACCCTTACTCCGCTGGGTCCTCTTCATGGGGGGTTCGTTCTGTCAGGGTTGGGGTGAATGGATGAGAGCGAGGACCCAATTGCAGGAGGAAAAAAGGATTTGAACCCACACGGAACTGAAAACACAAGGAGATTATAAAGGGAGCAAATGAGGAGGGTAACGAGGGAGAGCAGCTGGGGAAAATTAATCAATAAACAGGTAACAAAATGGGTGGGGTCAAGACAAATTGACATGAGAGCACATGGCACACAGAAAACTAGGACAGAAGCCACGTGCTCACACAAAACAAAAACACAAGCACATGGCCAGCAAACAATTCACCAGCCATGTGCAAAACAAGACACGAACACGCAACTAATGAGAAAACTCATAAGTAACTCATGTGTGTTCACACAAGACATGACAACATGAAAGCACGCAGCCAATGAAATACACAAGCTGCGTGCCACACAGCACAAGATATAACATGAATGCACGCAGCCGATAAAAACACGAACTGCGTGCAACACAACAAAACACACGTGGACAGAAGAGTGTGCGGCCGAGCGAACTTGAGACCGCACACTCCCACTAAGAGACAGAACGTGGAGCGCGAGTGTCCGAACTCCGACACGAAACCGAAACTCAAGACATGAGTGCCGGGATCCAAACACCACGCTCCAACACGAAACAAGGTACGCAGACGAGAGAGTGCACGACTCGAGCACAATCGAAGCCGTGCGCGCTCACATGAAAACAGGACATGACGGGAGTATCAGGGCTCTGTCACAAAACCATGAATAACACTAGACCGAAGTGACAGAACACTGACAGAACAGCTGACAAGCTGCAGAGCCTCCAGTAGCGGCTGAAGCGGCTGCACCCCCAGTTGTGGCTGACGAAGCGGCAGCACCCCCGGTGGCGGCTGAAGAAGCTGCGACATCCCGTTCTCGGAGACGGAGGAGGAGGAGGAGGAGGAGCCTGCCGGCGCAGCCCAAGCGCCTCATCCTGCAGGGGCCGTCCAGGCTTCTCGTCCTGCTGGGGCCGCCCAGGCTTCTTATCCTGCTGGGGCCGCCCTGGCTGCCTGCCAAGCAGCTGGCTCCGCCCTGGCCTCCTGTTAGGCCGGAGCCTCCCTGGTCTGTCCCTCCGGCTCCACCCTGGCTGTTTGCCAGGGATCCTGTTCGGCCGGATCCTCCCTGGTTCCTCCCGCCATTGCCATCCTCCAGGGTTCCTGTTCGGCCGGATCTTCCATGGTCCGTCCCTCCGGCTCCGCCCTGGCTCCCTGCCAGGATCCCTGGACTGCGTGAGCCTCCCTGGCTCAACCCTCCCGTCCCTCCCTGGACATGCTGAGCTTCCCTCCTGGCACTGGCTTGGCTTCCTTCCTTCCCTCCCTCCCGCCCCTCTTTGTCACTGTTTGATTGTTCTTGTCTGGTCTGTTATTGTGTGTCAGTCTTTGTGTAGTCAGGTTCTTGTGCTGTCATGTTTCTGTCTTGCTCTTGGCGTCCCTTTTTTGGGGGGGGGGGGTAGTGTCAGGGTTCTGTCACTTCGGTCTAGTGTTATTCATGGTTTTGTGACAGAGCCCTGATACTCCCAACATGTCCGCGTTTTCATGTGAGCGCGCGGCTTCGAGTGTGCTTGAGTTGTGCGCTCTCTCGCCTGCGTGCCTTGTTTCATGTTGGAGCGTGGTGTTTGGATCCCGGCACCCATGTCTTGATTTTCGGTCACGTGACGGGGTTCGGACACTCGCGCTCCATTTTCTGTCATTGTGTGAGTGCGCGGTCTCGAGTTCGCTCGGCACCGCACACTCTTGTCCACGTGTGTTTTGTTGTGTTGCACGCAGTTCGTGTTTCTATCGGCTGCGTGCATTTATGTTATATATTGTGCTGTGTGGCACGCAGCTTGTATATTCATTGGCTGCGTGCTTTCATGTTGTCTTGTGTGAACACGTGGCTTATGAGTTTTCTCATTAGCTGCGTGTTCATGTCCTGTTTTGCACATGGCTGGTGATTTGTTTGCTGGCCATGTGCTTGTGTTTTTGTTTTATGTGAGCACGTGGCTTCTGTCCTAGTTTTCTGTGTGCCACGTGCTCTCATGTCAATTTGTCTTGACCCCACCCATCTTGTTACCTGTTTATTGATTAATTTTCCCCAGCTGTTTTCCCTCCTTACCCTCCTCATTTGCTCCCTTTATAATCTCCTTGTGTTTGCAGTTCCGTGTGGGTTCGTTACCTAATGTTAGATGTCGTCTGTGTCCTGTCCAGCCTTGTCCAGCCTTGTCCTATCCAGCCTTGTCCTGCCCTGCGTCTGTTTTTCCCCTACGGGGTGGTTTTTGTTCGTTTATTTTGTGTTTTGTTAATAAAAGCCCTTTTACCTCCTGCAGTTGGGTCCTCGTCCTCTTCCATCTCCGATACCTGACAGAAATGTAAGTCAGGTAAAGGTCCGCTCAATGGACAGTGCGAAATATGTAACACAACACAAGAGAATATACATAAATATAGGTGAAAAATGAATAAGAAAAAAATAAAGGAGGATAAAATGTGCAATACAAATAAGATGTGCAGGGCAGTATAGTGTCTTATAGTGACTTAATTTACATTCAGTCATTTTGCAGATGCTTTTATCCAAAGCGACTTACAATTGGGGAAAACATAAAGCGATTAATCTTGAAGAGGCAAACAGACAGAGGAGGTGCCCCTAACACTAAGTCTTAGGCATCGTTCAAATAAATACAAGCTAGCAAGGGAAGGAGACAAAGATAAAGAGAAAGATGAAGATATAGAAAAAGGGAAGGATTTTTTTTATTAAATTTTTCTTTTTTATGATGAAGTCAAGTAGAGTTGAAAGAGATGAGTTTTCAGTTGTTGCTTGAAGATTGACAGGGATCCATCATTCCAGATGGGGGTGGGATGATCATTCCACCAGCCAGGAACGGTGAACGAGAATGTTCTGGAGAGTGATTTTGAGCCTCTCTGTGATGGTACCACGAGGGGTCGCTCACTAGCAGATCTCAAACTTCTGGAGGGGATGTAGATTTGTAATAGTGAGTGGAAGTAGGAGGGTGCTGAGCCTGTGGTTGTTCTATATGCAAGCATCAGTATCTTGAACTTGATACGAGCTGCAACTGGTAGCCAGTGCAAGGAGACAATGAGAGGTGTAACATGGGCTTTTTTGGGCTCGTTGAAGACCAGTCGTGCCGCTGCATTCTGAATCATTTGTAGAGGTTTGATTGTGTTTCATGGAAGTCCAGCCAGAAAAGCATTGCAGTAGTCCAGCCTAGAAATGACCAGGGCCTGGACAAGAAGTTGTGAAGCATGCTCTGTCAGAAAGGGCCTGATCTTTCTGATGTTGTGAAGTGCAAACCTGAAAGATCAAGCAGTCTTTGCAATGTGCTCTTTGAAGGTCAGCTGATCATCAAAGATTACACCAAGATTTCTGACCAAAGCTGATGGGGTAATTGTTGATGAACCTAACTGAATCGTGAAGTCATGCTATAGAGTTGGAGGGAGGACAAGAAGCTCAGTCTTTGCCAGGTTGAGTTGTAGGTGATGTTCTTTCATCCATGCCGGGATGTTTGCCAAGCAGTCTGAGATCTGTGCAGCTACCGTAGGATCATCTGGTCGAAATGAGAGATAGAGCTGTGTGTCATCATCGTAGAAATGGTATGAGAAGCCATGTGCCTGTACGATAGGATCCAGTGATGTAGTGTATGTGGAGAAGAGGAGGGGTCCAAGAACCGATCCCTGGGGAACCCCAGTGACCAATTGATGTGCTTTGGATACCTCCCCTCCCCAGTCCACCCTGAAAGACCGACCAGTGAGATAGGATTCAAACCAGAGAAGTGGAAACCCAGTGATGTCCAGTGATGAGAGGGTGGACAGGAGGATCTGATGATTGACAGTGTCAAAAGCGGCAGACAGATCCAGCAGAATGAGGATTGATGATTTGGAATCAGCTTTTGCAATTCGCAGGGCTTCAGTGACCGAGAGTAGTGCAGTCTCAGTTGAATGGCCACTTCTGAAACCTGAGTGTTTAGCTTCCAGTTTGTTGTTCTGTGAAAGAAACAATGAGACCTGGTTGAAGACAACTCGTTCTAGTGTTTTGGCTATGATTGGAAAGAGAGAGACAGGTCTGTAGTTTTATATAAGAGAAGTGTTTAATGTAGGTTTTTTGAGCAGTGGGGTTACCCGAGCCTGCTTGAATGCAGTGGGGAAGATGCCTGTGAGGAGAGATGTGTTGATAATGTGTGTGAGTGCTGGTAAGAGTGAGGGAGAGATTGCTTGGAGAAGGTGCGAGGGGATTGGGTCAAGAGGACATGTTGTAGAATGGCTGGAGAGGAGAAGTTTGGATACTTCCGCCCAGAGGCGAACCAAGATGAAGTGGGGGCCCCAGGCAAAATTTATAGATGAGACCCTTCTAAAATATTATTTTGTTTATATATCTTTGTTACCTAGATATATATTTATACAACATACAAAAAGTAGTCAAAACACATAATATAACATAAATAGTTTATTTTTTTTAAACAATGTGCTTATTCTTTAACAAAATTGTAATCATCTTCATGGCAGAAGATACAATACTGTACAATACAATCTTGAAGATACTGAACAATCTTCATATTTACAGTAACGGATTGTCACCTTAAAAATGGTGCTTACGAGCCTTAGCTACAGCAAATGCTGTCACTATGTCCTCCATATTCAAAGACCTTCATATGGACTGGGGTATCTTCTGTCTGAGGCAGTGATGATAGGGACTTAAGCAATACTCCTATAGAAACATATGGTTAGCATCTTAATTTATTATTTATTATTAGTTTATCAACTAGCTACATTAACTAATTTAATAGAAGAGTTGGATAATGCAAGTAAATCTATTGATATAGTAAGTAACACTATATCTGACACTGAACTTATCATTTTCACTGTCAGGAGAAGGGACTGGGGAATCTGGTGGTGAGTGACAGGAACTTAAGTAATGCTCCTGCATGCAGAAATATATGATTATCATTTTAATTTAATATTTTTTATTTAATTTAAAGTTTATTAACTATTAGTTAATTGTTTGTTGACAACTAATTATGTTAACTCAACTAATTTAATGTAGAAGAGCTAAAAAAATAATGTCAACTAAGTAAATATAACGATATTTATTTAGATTGTTTCGTGAGCTCCCCACTGGCAGCAAGACACAGTACCGAAACTTGCCAAGTGTGCGCGTCTTTCCCGGTACCACCTATTCTATTGCAGCCTACATTAATGCCAGCTAATTGCTATATAATACATGCCGCTGCTAAGTTCAACCCTAGCTAACCTGTTTTCCAGTAACCCTATACGTAATTGGACTAGTATTTCATATAGCAAATAATTAAACGAAAATAAGCTGGAATTAACAACAAACACATTTGTTTGTCATATAATTATCATTACGTCAATCTTATCTCCATCACTTAACTTACCGCTGTCATGTTTCCTCTTTTCCTCCTTTTCTTGCTTTTTTCCGCTTTTGGCTGCAAGTTGGATAAGTCCTTTTCATTTTTAAAATAGCCTAGTAAATGCGCGAGAAAGTGCTGTGCCAGTTTGGAAATGGCGGCCGACGCATCACAAGGAAAAAGAAAACAGATCCAGTGTAACGCGAGAGGGAGCCCCCTAGGGGGGATGCCGATATATTGCTCCATGTTACGTGTATATTATTAATAATGACATTTCCGATTGTTCAAATGGTCAGCTGTCGGGGGACCCCTCAAAATACGGCCTTGCCTGCCTTGCCTGCCCCATTGCTACGCCTCTGCTTCCGCCTCAGTGAGGGGACAGAAGGAGAAGATGGGAGTTTGAGCAGTGGATCTAGTTGGTTGGAGGTCCTGTGTGAGTGAAGGTGAAAACTGACTATTGATTGTTTTAGTTTTGTCTGTAAAAAAAGCTGCAAAGTCATCAGCTGTTATAGAAGTGGTGGGAGGTGGTGGAGGGGGACAGAGGAGAGAATTACATGTTCTGAAGAGATTACGCATATCTGGAGCACTGTTGATCTTGTTATGGAAATGTGACGATTTGTCAGTGTGGACTTCTGCAGAGAAAGATGAAAGCAACGATTGATACATACTCAGGTCCGACGGATCGTTTGATTTTTGCCATTTTCTCTCTGCCGCTCGGAGTCTGGTCCGATGTTCACGAAGAACATCAGATAACCAGGGGTTAGAAGGGGCAGTTTGTACTGGCCTGGAGGAGAGAGGACAAATGTCATCTAGACAAGAGGTTAAAGTAGAGCATAAAGTGTCAGTAGCTGCATTCATATCCAGAGATGAGAAAAAGGTAGGTGAGGGAAGAGAGGAGGATATTACAGAGGAAAGATGTGAGGGAGAAAGGGAGCGTAGGTTTCGTCTAAAGGTAACTGGTAAGGGGGTTGGTGGCACCCGGGTAGCAAAGTGTAATGTAAATTTAATGAAGAAATGGTCAGAGATTTGTAGTGGTTGTAACAGAATGTTATCTGCTGTACATTTGCATGTATAAATTAAATCAAGTTGGTTGGCTGATTTGTGAGTGCTAGTAGTGGTAAGGCGTTTGAGATCAAATTAAGCTAGGAGTGAATGAAAGTCTGTAGCATAAGGCTTTTCTAGATGAATGTTGAAATCGCCAAAAACTAAGATTGGAGTGCCATCCTCCATGAAAGAGGACAGCAACCCGTCCAGCTCCTCTAGAAAGGGGGCTATAATTTGGCCAGGGGAATGGTAAATTACCACAATCTGGAGTTTTATAGGAGCCATTACAGTAATTGCATGAGATTCAAATGAGTTGTAATTGCATAGGGGAGAGTAGGTTGAGTATTTCCAATTATTTGAAATGAGCAGACCAGTGCCCCCACCCCGGCCAACCTGACGTGGGGTGTGAGAGAAAGAGAAATTGTTAGAGAGAGCAGCTGGGGTTGCAGAGTCTTCTGGACGAATCCAGGTCTCAGTCAAGCCAAAGATGCTGAGTGTGGATTGTAAAGAAAAAGAGGAAATTAAATCTGCTTTGTTGACAGCTGACTGACAATTAAAAACCCTAACCCTAACCCTAACCCTAACCTAACAAGATATCAAACCATCAAAATGGACTCAAACACCTTAAACGTGCCTAACAGGGCCTTTAAAACAATTGTCTGGAACTGGAATTATTATGAGAATTAATAATGATTTTAATCTTCACCACTGTGTCATTAAGAGACAGAGAGGAGGATGGAAGAAAAGATAGATTGTGGAAAAATATCTTTCTGTTTACATCTATTAAACACAAACAGGGACAACAGGATTTAATTGTTGAAACATTGATCACATTTTCGTTTTCTCAGTAGATGTCACTGTTCTGCCATTTTTCAATAACTTAAAAGTATTTTAACTGACAAAATCTGAATAATAGCAAATACACTTTAGACTTCGGTATTTTACAGTGATTGTCACCTCAATACTTCAGACCAACAAATGATGCGCATGATTACAGCTAGAATAAGATCATAATGAATGAATGAATGAATGATGCATTTATATAGCGCTTTATTGTGTATTGCTGTACACCCAAAGCGCTTTACAATCATATACGGGGGGCGTCACTCTTCAACCACCACCAGTGTGCAGCATCCACTTGGATGATGTGACGGCTGCCAAAGGACAACGGCGCCAGTGCGCTCACCACACACCAGCTACAGGTGAAGAGGAGAGAGAGTCATAGAGACAATCAAGTGGATGCGCTCACCACACACCAGCTACAGGTGGAGAGGAGAGAGAGTCATAGAGCCGATCAAGTGTATGCGCTCACCACACACCAGCTACAGGTGGAGAGGAGAGGGAGTCATAGAGCCAATCGAGTGTATGCGCTCACCACACACCAGCTACAGGTGGAGAGGAGAGGGAGTCATAGAGCCAATCGAGTGTATGCGCTCACCACACACCAGCTACAGGTGGAGAGGAGAGAGAGTCATAGAGCAAATCGAGTGTATGCGCTCACCACACACCAGCTACAGGTGGAGAGGAGAGAGAGTCATAGAGCCAATCAATCAAGTGTATGTGCTCACCGCACACCAGCTACAGGTGGAGAGGAGAGAGAGTCATAGAGACAATCAAGTGTATGCGCTCACCACACACCAGCTACAGGTGGAGAGGAGAGAGAGTCATCAAGACAATCGAGTGTATGCGCTCACCACACACCAGCTACAGGTGGAGAGGAGAGAGAGTCATAGAGCCAATCAGGTGGATGCGCTCACCACACACCAGCTACAGGTGGAGAGGAGAGAGAGTCATAGAGACAATCAAGTGTATGCTCTCACCACACACCAGCTACAGGTGGAGAGGAGAGAGAGTCATAGAGCCAATCAGGTGGATGCGCTCACCACACACCAGCTACAGGTGGAGAGGAGAGAGAGTCATAGAGACAATCAAGTGTATGCGCTCACCACACACGAGCTACAGGTGGAGGTCATGATTGACAAGGGCCAGTGCTGGGAATTTGGCCAGGACACCGGGGTTACACCCCTACTCTTTACGAGAAGTGGCATGGGTTTTTAATGACCACAGAGAGTCAGGATCTCGGTTTAACGTCTCATCCGAAAAACGGAAAGATCATAATAATACAGAGCTTCTTGTGATGGAGTAAATCATGAACATATCAGAGGTTTGATGTCTCACGATTAACCTAATTCACCCCACGAGAAACAGAAGATTATTAAAGCAACAAGAAAATAATGACAATCAAAGATTTTCCTTGTAACAAGTTTCAGATCAGCTGATTGTTTGTTTTATTTAGTTTTTTTAAGACAGGGATTAAATAAGAAATCATGCGTTCATAATTACAATGATACCATTAGATAATAGAAGCAAAACCACAAAATGGGATGAATCCTATTTCTCACAAATCCCTTTTATCTTCTCAGAGCATGAGAGATCATTCCAGCTCTTCAGCGGTGACCATCCCGGCTGCTCTCTTTGATAATTCAGTTCAATACAGTCTTCATTTCCCAGACCATCATTCGGCTCATCTTTGAGCCAAAACCTGAAGAACATGTTTCAGATGTTCATTTTTTTCAAGAACACAAATTTATGAATCAACAATACAACAGCACATTTCCAAAGTAAACTAAAGTAATACAGAAGCTTGACCAGAAGTGAAGAGAAGAAGAGTTTTCAATGATAGAATTCACAGTATTTAAAGTGTCTCATTTAGAGAATTAAAAAGACTAACACAAATGATTACACTTTTTTTATCACTTACCCTTGTTTCAGTGGTGAATTATCCACCCATGTCATGTTTCCCTCGTTCTCTGTGTCAGACAAACCAATCCATGCTCTCTCCTTGACTAATGAAGATATGAATCTCTGTGTGTGAATAAAAACAGGAATAAGTGTGATTCCTCTCATTTATTAATAGACACTCACACAAACTCACCTGCTTGTCTTCAGTGTTGATAATGATCAGATCAGCTCCACGATCTCTGCAGTACTGTCTGCTGTCAGACCAGCTCTTCAACTCAGTGGACACGAAAAACCAACCTGAACCACACAGAAACACTTTTCAAAGCTGTACAGAAATGATACAAAAACGCATATGATCTAACCTCGTTTAGATGCTGCCTTCTTCAGTTCAACACTCAAAGACAAGACTCTGCTTTCTAACTTACCTTTCATCTGCATGAGATCGGTGTTATTGTCCTGCAAGCTCTTTATCAGGTCTCTCTCTGCTGTGATGGTGATGTACTGCAGTATGATGAAGACCAGCAGAATAACACAAATGATCCCGAGACCCACTGAGA
Organism: Gymnocypris eckloni scoliostomus; assembly: GCA_027564155.1. NCBI lineage: Eukaryota > Metazoa > Chordata > Actinopteri > Cypriniformes > Cyprinidae > Gymnocypris > Gymnocypris eckloni. The sequence continues at coordinate 36,503,866 of CM050416.1, forward strand.
TCAACACCAAACATCTACTTCCTCCTGAAGAACAGAACCAAAACACACAAATATCAGTTTATTCTCTTCATGTTATTAGAAATTAAGTTTAAATTCTATCTCTGTAAGGGTAATATACTATTTTTTGTTGGTAATAAACATTCCTTTTTGTTTTATAAGAATATTTTTATGTCATGGGGAAGTGCTATGACAAAAATTGCAAACAAGAACATTTTGAAAAAGTTAATAAAAATAAGTCAATGATAAACCACTTTTAACAACATCTGCAAAATCATGTCAGCTTTAAAGTAATGTTCTGCTTACTGCGCTTTAGATCTTTTCCTTCATCATGGCCGTGACTCTGAGTTTGAGGTCCAGTTGTGTTCTGAATATCTCTGCCTTCAACATTTCCATAAATAGTCTCTAAATCCATTATTCACTGTGTCTTATAGTATCACTATATACTATTAGTATATCTTCACAGTGAGCTGTGATCTTCACAATGATGATTAATATTTTCAAGAGTGTTAAGTCTACACAGGAAGTGATTTCATTTCACACTGGCCTTTAGTCAGAATAAAGTCCTTCCGTCTCACTTAAAAACTATCTCCAGAGCTGTACTAATATGTTTGTGTTTTATACATTCAGACACATGTATCAGCTTCAAAAGCCAACAAGAGGAGTCTGTGAACACTTAAATGGACTCAAACATCATTACACAGGCCAAACTGGATGATTATATTGATGATGCAGGAAACACAGCAGTAAGAGCTCTGGATCTGATGTTTTTTTAATCTCTCTGATCACTTCAGTCTGATGAACCTGCTCTCTGCTACGTCCTGCTAAATAAAATGAGCCAAAAACCCTAAAGTTTGCTCAAAGTTTTCTTCCATTGACTAACTATGTCACAACCAAACCAGTATTTAACAAAACTCGCAGCAGCAGTAAATTAAAATACCGCAGAAGCGGAAGTGAAAATTCATGAGAGGAGGAGAATATTCTTTTAATAGAATGTATTTGTGTGAAGTGTCTTTCATGGTTGTGCTGGCTGTGTTGGTGGAAGAACTGTGTATTCAGAAAATGTTCTCGTTGATGGTCTTATTTTTAAAATTAAGAATAAAAAGACTAAAACAAATAAATCCACCATGGTTTTTTGTGAATGTTTTAGTACTTATCATTGATCCAGTGGTGATTTTTCCACCCATTTCATGATGTTGCCCTCGTTCTCTGTGCCAGACAAACCAATCCACACTCTCTCCTTGATTGATGAAGATATGTGTCTCTGTGCACACAAGTCCTCTGGTGTATGGACATCCTCGTACATTATGACATTGAGCTTGATTATCTGAAACTTCTTAATTCATAAATTTGGATTCTTGTTTTGTTCCCTTACTTTCTCTCCTCTATACGGTGGCCGAGAAGTGAAAAAAAAATCACGATTCTGAAAACAAAATAAAAAATTACACACGCAAACACAAAAAACCCAAAACAAAATAACAAGTCAGAAAACACAACGACAAATCAGACAAACCGGAAAAGGTAGGTATAGTTTGAGACAGCGCCATTGGTTTGGGAATAGATTACTCGCCGCTGACTGGACGAGACATCTGTCAATCAAGATGAACAGGAAGAACCAAAATAAAAACAATAGTCCAATAGTATATCAGCGTAGTGGTGCAGATGGTAAAATTGTGTGTCATTTTGCCTTTTTGAAGCGATTGACCTGGGTTCAATTCCGCTTTTGCCAAACTTTATTTCTCCCTTTTCAAATATCGTATCACATCGTAAAGGCATTTATCTTCAATAGAAATTAAGGAAACGGTGTAAATAGTAATTTGCACGTAGTGTAAATAGCAGAGTTCAAGTCAGTCCTCAAGACGGCGTTTTCCCCACTCTACCCTAAATCTTTTGAATCACTGAACAGAAAGTGAGACTTTAAGCAAATTACAAGTGCAAGTGCAGTATCTGCACCCAGAATTTAACCATGACAATGCCAAGAAAAATGTAGTGAGTTTACTATGTAAACAATCATTTTATTTAAAAGAGAAACTGATTCAACTCAAAGGCAGTTTCACAGACACTCATATATAAACCTTACAGGGTGAATCAGGGCAATCTGGACACTTCTATAGTTTACTGCGATTGTCTCCTGAACACTTCAGACCTACAAATGAGACTCATGATAAAAACTAGAATGAGATTATGTTAATATAGAGCTGCTTGTGATGGAGCAAAACATGAACACATCAGAGGTTTGGTGTGCCACGTTAGTCACCATCCCATATTACATTAATTCACCTGAGAGAAACAGGTTGTGAGTTTATTATAGTAGTAGCCTAAGGAAATAATAACATCAGACACTGCATATCTATAATCCTCTACCGCATGTATTGCATCCGACACGTTTTCTCACTGATGCGCATCCAACTTGGAAACTCGGGGCTTAAAGAAAATTTAGTTTTTCCCACTTTTAACGACTTTGTGGTGGTGTTCATGTGTATTCAACTAGTAAATACGATCTACAGTCAGGTCCATAAATATTGGGACATCGACACAATTCTAACATTTTTGGCTCGATACACCACCACAATGGATTTCAAATGAAATGAACAAGATGTGCTTTAACTGCAGACTGTCAGCTTTAATTTGAGGGTATTTACATCCAAATCAGGTGAACGGTGTAGGAATTACAACAGTTTGCATATGTGTCTCCCACTTGTTAAGGGACCAAAAGTAATGGGACAGAATAATAATCATAAATCAAACTATCACTTTTTAATACTTGGTTGCAAATCCTTTGCAGTCAATTACAGTCTGAAGTTTGGAACGCATAGACATCACCAGACGCTGGGTTTCATCCCCGGTGATGCTCTGCCAGGCCTCTACTGCAACCGTCTTCAGTTCCTGCTTATTCTTGGGGCATTTTCCCTTCAGTTTTGTCTTCAGCAAGTGAAATGCATGCTCAATCGGATTCAGGTCAGGTGATTGACTTGGCCATTGCATAACAGTCCACTTCTTTCCCTTCAAAAACTCTTTGGTTGCTTTTGCAGTATGCTTTGGGTCATTGTCCATCTGCACTGTGAAGCGCCGTCCAATGAGTTCTGAAGCATTTGGCTGAATATGAGCAGATAATATTGCCCGAAACACTTCAGAATTCATCCTGCTGCTTTTGTCAGCAGTCACATCATCAATAAATACAAGAGAACCAGTTCCACTGGCAGCCATACATGCCCATTATGACACTACCACCACCATGCTTCACTGATGAGGTGGTCTGCTTAGGATCATGAGCAGTTCCTTTCCTTCTCCATACTCTTCTCTTCCCATCACTCTGGTACAAGTTGATCTTGGTCTCATCTGTCCATAAGATGTTGTTCCAGAACTGTGAAGGCTTTTTTAGATGTCGTTTGGCAAACTCAATCTGGCCTTCCTGTTTTTGAGGCTCACCAATGGTTTACATCTTGTGGTGAACCCTCTGTATTCACTCTGGTGAAGTCTTCTCTTGATTGTTGACTTTGACACACATACACCTACCTCCTGGAGAGTGTTCTTGATCTGGCCAACTGTTGTGAAGGGTGTTTTCTTCACCAGGGAAAGAATTCTTCGGTCATCCACCACAGTTGTTTTCCGTGGTCTTCCGGGTCTTTTGGTGTTGCTGAGCTCACCGGTGCGTTCCTTCTTTTTAAGAATGTTCCAAACAGTTGTTTTGGCCACACCTAATGTTTTTGCTATCTCTCTGATAGGTTTGTTTTGTTTTTTCAGCCTAATGATGGCTTGCTTCACTGATAGTGACAGCTCTTTGGATCTCATCTTGACAGTTGACAGCAACAGATTCCAAATGCAAATAGCACACTTGAAATTAACTCTGGACCTTTTATCTGCTCATTGTAATTGGGATAGTGAGGGAATAACACACACCTGGCCATGGAACAGCTGAGAAGCCAATTGTCCCATTACCTTTGGTCCCTTAACAAGTGGGAGGCACATTTGCAAAGTGTTGTAATTCCTACACCGTTCACCTGATTTGTAAATACCCTCAAATTAAAGCTGACAGTCTGCAGTTAAAGCACATCTTGTTCGTTTCATTTTAAATCCATTGTGGTGGTGTATAGAACCAATTTTTTTAGAATTGTGTCGATGTCCCAATATTTATGGACCTGAATGTATCTGATGACTTGAGTGACCACAGATTTATTTTGGTGCTACAGCATTCCCCCCAATTACAAGGATGTGGACCGCTCCACTTGTTGTTTTCTCAGAATTACGTTAATTACACAATGGTGTGAACTAATCTTTACCCACACCAAACCAGTGCACGCTTAAGGACAGAGATCTAAGGTGTGTTCGACTTGAATTGGCGCCACACAGACAGGTCGGTGGACGACATCAAAGTACCGCGAGAGCGTTTAGAGAGCTGATGGTACCAAATGCTTTTTAATGGCTCTCGCGATACCTTGATGTCATCCACCGATCTCTCTGTGCGGCGCCACTTCAAGTCGAACACCCCTCTACTGTCCCACAGACTTCAGTTCCGAAACACCGGCCTGTAATTATCAAGTAACCTTGAACACCATAATTAGATGGTTCAGGTGTGTTTGATTCAGCAGGAGCAGGGTTGGAGACGCTTTCGGTGGTCTAGTGAAACTTAATGGGCTCAGGAGAGGCAAGAGAGATGCAGCCTCTCGCTGTAACTTTACCCACAGTTGTCACTAGAAAAACAAGTCATTTATACATATTTCATGATAATTTTTTATTTTTATTTATTTAAGTATTGTTACTTAATATGAGGTTTTTCCTGATCCATTTTCCGACGAGGCACTGACAGGAACTTCCTTAAGTTCTCTGAGGAAAACGCCCCTGTCAGTGGTTGGCCATATCTAATTATCGGGGTGGCTAGTCCTCAGTGTGGTTACGGCCCTGCTGTGATCAACACCAAACATATTTCTCCTGACTAATTGGACGAAAACACACAAATATCAATGAATACACTCCATATTAGAAATAATGTTTTAATCCATCTTAGTTTTTAGACAATAAACAGGCCTTTTAGAGAGTGTGTTGTTAACATTGACAAACCTCTGTAATTGTCAAACGGTTACATATTAAAAATTTAATTCCATGGAAAATATTTCCATGTTAATGCACTTCAAAAGAACGCAGAAATTCTGTGTTCTAAAAACCTGCATGTAACACTTCTCTCTCTCTTTTTTTAAATAGGCTAGTGCTTACAAGCAGGAAGTAAATTTCATCTCGGCACACCCATATTTGTGTATTTTACATTCAACCACATGTTGTCTAATAAAAAAAGCCAAAATGAAAAATCTGAGACTCATGGACTCAAACACTATTATAGACCTAATGCGTCAGAGAAACACATTTGGAGGTATGTTTAGAATTTTTACTTTCGGTATTTCTTCCTTTTTTTGTGGTAGGTCTATTCAAGTATCCAGTTTTCTATGAATGTATAAGACGTCCGGTTCATTAGCCACTGTAGGGAAATAATGAACAATAACAAAGTGCATAAAGATAAAACTGTTGGCACAAAATAATAATTACATAAGATAATACATTAAAATAACATAGTAAGAAATACCAGTTTGCACTATCAAGCAGAAAAAAAAAGTTTTGTACAGCTACAAATAGCTGGAAGCGGATGAGGCCACGGACTCATAAATTTACAAATGGCTGTGCACACTCTAGAAAGGATACAGCGAAAATCGTAAGCTAGCAATAAATTACATTTTCTACATATTTGATTGTGTTTTATGTCTACACCTAGCTCTACCCTAAACCTACCCCTTACAAGAATACAAAAACAGTAATTCACGAGGTCACACTTACATACACAGTAAAAATTCAGTGTTAAATCAACACTTCTAGTGTATATATAATCCACACTCAGAGTGTTAAAAAAGTAACATTGAAGCAGTGTTAAAGTTAATGAGATCATTAGTTTAGTAATTGAGTGATGATTGAGCATTAATGAAGAAAGTCTGCTGGTAACAAACTGAACCACTGAAAGAAAGAGAAAGAAGAACAGAAAAAAGAGATGAGATGAGCAGAAATACAAGAACTACAACAGACTTCAGCCAGGGCCTTAGATGAAATCAACACAAGATAAAATAAGACATTACATATCTCAAGATATCATCATAGGATAATTAAAAATATCAAACATAACTGAACATTAATAGATGTTTCCTTTCACTCAAAAATATAAAATAGCATTTAATTTCAAAATGTATACTCCATCCAGCTATATGCAAAGCATCCTGGGAACTAACAATCACCTCTAAAATAAAACCGCACAATTCAGCTAATTCTCTTAATATAGATAAGTAGCCTTATTTCCTTAATTTAATTAGTTCCTCAATTCAAGCCTCAAAACGGCTAAAGTTTCCTTTAAAAAAATGAGGAAAACATATCTCTTGGTTTTATTAGTACAAAGTCCTGAATATTTTCTATACAATACCGACTCTCAATTTCTTTATTTAAATATACACACTATTTTTAAGTATCACCTTAATAAAAAAAAAAAACTAAATGATTTTAAATGATAAATCATTTTTTGACCCATGATTCATTGATTCATTGAGACCCATGATTCATATTTTACAGTGTGACCTTTAACAAAGGAATAAATGTAATTCCGTTCATTCACTGACAGACACACAAACAAAGTCAGTCAAGCAAACTCACCAGCTTCCCTTCACTGTTGATAATGACCAGGGCTATGTTTCCTGATAACACTGTCTGTTAGCGTCCTAAGACTCTAAGACTTAGTTCACTGCAGGCTAAAGTGGCCCAAATCCATTCAGACAGTCTGAACAGCACAACCGATCTTTTTAAATCAGGCGCAGTCCACTTTCATATGTGGTTCTAAATCAGATACATATCCGATGTTTTGCAATGGGACTTCAGTCTGAACGGCCATGTCACAATTTCATGTGATTTTTATGTCATTGAAATGTGACAGACGTCACAATTCTGTGCTGGAGAAGGCAGCAAGATTAAAATCACAATGGCAGACACTATATAGACAATAATATCACTTCGTTATTTAGGCTCCGATTGCACATTAACTTAAAAATTGCTAAACACACGCTAAAAGGAGCAGCATCCATTTTTATTTCCACAAACACAGTGTGCTGCGTCTGACATCACATCTTCTTCTGCGCATGCGGGTCACTTCAGGGCCGTATACGGTTCACACATGAGACTGATGGCAGTCGCAGTTAAATGACAATGTGAACAACAGCGCAAAAATTTCTGCAAAAAATCCGATCTGACCATTAAGGCCTGCAGTGTGAACTAAGTCTAAAGCATGGGTGTCAAATTCAATTCCTGCAGGGCCACAGCTCTGCAGAGTTTTGCTCCAAATCACTCCTACTTGGAAGTTTCTAGTAATCCTGAAGACCTTGATTAGCTTAATCAGGTGTGTTTGATTCAGCAGGAGCAGGGTTGGAGACGCTTTCGGTGGTCTAGTGAAACTCAGTGGGCTCAGGAGAGGCAAGAGAGATGCTGCCTCTCGCTGTAACTTTACCCACGGGTGTTAACAGTGTCACTTTAGAAAAACAAGTCATTTATGCATAATTCATGAAATTTGGTTTGTTTTATTTTAGTACTGTGGGTTTTTTCCTTGTCTATTTTCTGACGAGGCACTGACTTCTTTAAGTTTTCGTAGGAAAAACGCCCCTGTCAGTACCACAAAGATGAGTTCATCAGACACTATAGCAGAAGTGAAAAGGCAGAAACGTAAAACAGAAAAAAAACCTTTCTTTTAGTAAAATATATTTATGGTTGTGGTTTTTAAAAGAGCTGTTTTCAGCCGTTAGATAGCTCTATCCAAGTATGTTGTTTTCTGTGAAAGTACACAGAGCGAAATGAACTCTCCTGGTAGTCTGATTTTTATAGTATAATTTCTAATTACCCTGATACTGACTTGGAGTGATAAAGATTCAAATATAAAAGTGCCGGTAATGTGTCCAGGTAATGCAGCACATTTCGAGCACTGGTTCTGTTATTAAAGAGTGCACACTTTGGCTGACGTCTTCATTCGAAGTTGTAGTTGAAGAGGCACACAGCAAAATCCCCGGTGTTAAATTAACACTGCTGGGTGTTTATATGGGTACATCCTACAGAGTGTTAAAAGTAACACCGAAGCAGTGTTAAAGTTAATGAGGTAATTAAGAGATTCATTGAGTAATGATTGGCCATTATTGAACACACCGTTATAGTAGTCAGTGTTTACTTTAGCTGGGCTCTTGACCCTTACAATTGATAAGTGAAGTTGTAACTAAATTGTAACTGTATTATAACAGCCAGACAAGCAAAAAGAAGTATGTGAGGTTGGTAATGTTTTTACATTAAAATAATTTGACCTGAATCCCAAAACTCATTTAGAGCCTAAAGCTAAAAGTGTTAGATTTACCTTGTTGATTAACAGCATTGTTATTCTACAGTATCCCCTAATTAAAAGGATTTATTGAAAGTTATTTAGGTATTTAAAAAAATAAAGCTTATTTTAGGCACACACAGACATCAACAATCTTTTACATAGTTTTTTATTTGGCTGCTATAACAAAATTATAACAGCCAGACTTTTGCAAAGAGCAGGTGGTGATGATTGTTATAACAGAATCATTATTTGATCTGAATCACTGAGTTAAATTCCCTTTATTGATTACAACAGCCTTATGATTTCACAGTGAAAGATTCTGTGGTTCAATTCATTTTGGAAGAATTTCTTACAAGCTGTTCTGATTACATTTTTTACTTTTTATTTCAGTTGCACACAGACATCAAGAACCAGCGTATGAATCTCAACAATGGTGTCAAACAGCGGTTACACTTTATATCGATAGTCCACTTTAGACATTCTACTAACAGTAACTTTGTAACTGCGTCAACTAGAAGTAATAAGAGTATTAGTAGACTTAATAACTTATAATACTTTATTTTGATGGGTCCACAACATACAACATACTGACTATGAGAAACTTTGCGTATGTATGTATGTATGTGTCAACTTATTCTACTAACCCTAAACGTGGTTTTCCCGGATAATTTTTTACCGGGGAACCCCCCTGATGGTTTGGCCATAATAGTTTAACTTCGTCAGTGGGTGAAAAACATGAACAAATGGAACACAATCTTAATTTTGTTTAAGATCTAAATCTAAATTGTAACTTTTTCGGGACTTGGGATTTGACTTGATACTTGTTTGTGACTTGAAATAAATGACTTGGTTCATTCTCTGGTGAAATCAGCTGCTCAGTTCATGGGTGGACACAAAACATGACAGGACTTTTACTCTTTGGCCCCTGGACTTTACACCTCTGCTTTTAACATTCTGTAGTGTGGACACATAGACACCGGGGATTTTGCTGTGTAAAATGTGGAAGCTTGAGAAAAGTGAAGGAGAAACATTTAAAATGTCATCAGTCTGTCTTCACAATATAACCCTGATTAATTGTCAATCAAGGACATTGAAGCAGATACACAAGAATAATATGAAATAAAAACAAAGATACCGTTTGCTTTGGTAATAATGGTTATTGACCTTTTTATTAATAGAAAAAGCAATTTTACAGACACTCAACATCAGAATAATAGGCAGAATCAGGGCTACTTTAAGACTTCTGCGGTCTGTGATTGTCACCTCAACACTTCAGACCAACAAATGACAGACAGTGATTTAAAGACTGGTAATCATGATTCAACAAAACAAGTAGAAGCATGATAAAACAGGATAAGCACTATTTCTCACAAATCCCTTTTCTCGTATCGGAGCATGAGAGATCATTCCAGTTGTTCAGGCTGTGTTTTGAAGGAACCAATTCAATACAGTCCTCGCTTTTACTTTGATAGTTATTTGGCTCACCTTCATACCAGAACCTGAAAAAAATGTATCAGATTTTTAGTGATCTGAATGTTTACTGTTTAAAGTTTTCATCCATTTAGTAATTAAATGAGGAATGTCACAAGCAATTCAGTAATAAACAATACACGCAACAGCATAATAGTTTCAAGAGTAAACTAAAGAAAGCAGAAGTGAAAATTTAAGAAAAGTATTAGAGAGAAGAAGAATATTCTTTTAAATATAATGTATTGGTTATGTGGTTGTGCTGGTTGTGTTTGTGTAAGATCTGTGTATTCAGCAAATCTTCTCGTTGATGGTCTTATTTTAAATTAAGAATAAAAAGACTAAAACAAATAAATCCACAGTGGTTTTCTGAGAGTGTTTGAGCTCTTACCCTTGTTTCAGTGGTGAATTATCCACCCATGACATGACGCCCTCGTTCTTTCTGTCAGATAAACCAATCCACACACTCTCCTTGATGAATGAAGATATGTGTCTCTGTGTGTGAATAAAACCAGGAATAAGTGTGATTCCTCTCATTCATTAACAGACACTCACTCAGATAACACTCTTGAGCATCCTTCTCAGCTAACAGGGGACGTTCTCAAGAGGTTGACACAATAACGTCACGTATACGTTGGTTCTGGAACATTTTAATAGATGTCCATCTATAGGTTTTTGTTTTATGTTACTACTTGGTAGTTTGATCATTAATCGTATTCATCTGAAATTTTTGTCTTTCTAATGTTTAAATGTTGTTCTAAGAACATTTTCTCCATAAAATATGAGAACATAGCAATTTATCAACATCATAAGAATGACCAGTGCTTTACAATGATTCATCCTAACATTTATAATAACCTGTTCATAACGTTAGTGAAACTTTTGGATGTTCAGTGTTCATATGTGTCCACACTACAGTGTTCAAATAACACTAAAGCAGTGTTGGATTGAATTAAGTGATTCATTAAATGATGATTGATTGATCATTAGTGATGAACACCTCCTGCTAAAAAGCACAATTACCGAAGGGAAGTGAAAGAGAGAGAAAAAGATGAACAGAAATTACTAGAACAGCCCTAGATTAATCATATGAAAGAAAACACATTACAATAGCAGCTTCACTTATTAATAACCAGTTAGACTTTATTTCTGTCATATGTCTAAACCTGTTTTTTTAATTGAGTTGTTGGTTTGTATTTGTTTGGTTTGAAGCCAACATTAATGTGGTCAGTGTTTGCTGTAGTTGTGCTCTTGACCCTTGACTTTAGAACTATAGTTCTTCTTTGGTTGTTGTAACTCTGTTTTTTTTAAAAACACTAATTTATTACAGAAAAAAAAAACTTAAAGAAAATGTGAGCTGGTGGCTTTGGTTGGTTATTAATAATGAGTTAGCTATGGGCTAATTCATTAAATCTGTGATAAAGTGTGGTGTAGAACAAAGTTAATATTCTTAACATTATAATCTGATAATTTGAAGTACTGTATAATTACTTTCCACGCTGCAGTGCATCAATCAAAACTCATCCATGACTCCCAGAATGAATTGCAGCATGAGTAAAGTCTGCACCTGAATTGTATTAGTATATTCTTACTACTTTATTTTACTGAGTTTTTTGCTATTTTTGTTGTGACTCTTTAGTAGCTTGTTTTGTGATGATCAAATATCTGTTTATCTGAATATTGTGTTGATTTTCACCATTGTTGAGATTCATATACAGATTCTTCATGTCTAAGTGTGCAATTCTCTTGTAGGGCACAACACATGAATAAAATTGTTCACACTGTCTAAAACTCAAACTGTAGAAACAAAGGGAGACTGTAAATAATGGTATTAAATGTAAAATTAAGCAAATACAGCCACTACACGATGCTTTTGACAGCAACATAGAAAAGTAATCTATTTAGAGTCAAGTGTCAAGGATGCAACCAAAGCAAACACTACTCACCAAAATGGTAACTTCAAATGAACTTAAACTATGAACCTAAACCTCTGTTAAATCTCAATAAGAACTTCAAATCAGAGTGGTTAGTAATGTGTGAAGCTGGTGCTGCTGTTTGTGGAGTTGTTTAATTCTCGTCTGCTGAGATCTTGAGAAATGTCATGTTTTATTTCAGTTGTTTTCATCTAAGGCTGTGAATGTATGTCACTTGTAGTTGTTGTGTTTCAGGTGGTCTCTTTATCTAGACATACAAACATAGTGTTCATTTAACACAAAGAACATTTCAGAACATCACACCAACCTTTAAATAATGCATTAACATTAAGGAAACTGGACAATATTATGTTATTGGAACATTACCAATCAATATTCCTAGAATGCTGAGTAATTAATTAAAATTAAGTTGAGATAACGTTTCAGGAACATCAATACTAACCTTAAAAAAAAAAGTTCCACTAACATTAAGAAAACTGGACATATAGAACGTTCCCATAACCAAAACCATAACCAAAAAATGTTTTTAAAACGTATTTAGAACATAAAATTGTTAGCTGGGCACCTGCTTGTCTTCAGTGTTGATAATGACCAGATCAGCTCCACGATCTCTGCAGTACTGTCTGCTGTCAGACCAGGTCTTCAACTCATTGGATATGAACAGGCCATCTGGACCCCACAGATATCCTGACAGAAACACAGAATTAAAAAAAGAAACTACTTGAGCAAAAAATGATTTGTACTAACCTCGCTTGGTAGCAGCCAGAACGTGCTGCAGGATGATGGCAGCAATCAGAAGAAGACAAATGATCCCAAGACACACAGAGATCAGCACCAAATATCGCCTTCCTTCTGTCAGACAGGAAAAACACACAACAAATATTAAATACACTCCATGTTATCAGGACATTAGGTTTCAAGAGTCAAGTATTGTTTTATAATGATGCACATCTGGAATAATGCAGGAAGATATGCAAACAAGATCATGTGGTTAAAAGTAATATAATAATACAAAAAATATTGACGTCTTGACATCTTACATAAAAAATAACAATAAAAACAAATATTTTGTAATTTACTCTAACAGTTCTCATTTCCTGAAACCATCCTGACATCATTTTTGTTTCAAATTAAACTTTCTTCTTACTGTGATTGCAGGCTTTTCTTTCATCGTTGCGGTGTGTTTGAGGTCCAGTTGTGTTCTTAACACTTCTGCATGTAGCATTCTCATAAAAGCCATCTAAGTGCATTTTTTTTGTTCTTGGGTCTTCCAGTACGTCTTCACAGATGAGCTGTGTTCCTTCGAATGATGACTACTTTTGTTTTAATGGTGCTAAATCTATGAGGGAAGTGATATCATTGGACACTGGCATTCATGAAGAAAATAGACTTCCAGTCTGAAACTCAGACCCAAACTATGACAGAATCTTCTACATTTAACCACACGTAATGAAACAGTCAACAGTATGGTCACATAATCTAGACTCTAACACCACTGTCTTCTGATTCAAGAGTATTCATTGTAAGTATCTTCATCTCTTTGTAAGTGTTCCTCAGGTGCTCTGTTACCGTTTAACAGCTGCATCACTTGATAAAATACTCAGCCGCCTCTTTTAGTTTTAAGTAAACACTTTAAGTGTTTTACACAACTATATGGTTTATATGCTGATAGATTTGGATATTTTATTGATGATTAGCTATTAAATGTCAAAGATGAAGCCTGAATAAAACCATTGTTGTGAAGCAATAACTTGTGTTGTTGTATATATAACAAAAAAACAATAAAAAAAGATAAAATGATGTACTTTGTTTTACAGTATGTTTAAAACTGGAACGTTTACACTATGCTTAGTTTTGTAGCAATTTTACAGTGATACAATGTATAGCAACTACTGGATAATTTATGACAGTAATTTACTGTTAATTTAATATGAAACATTTTACAGTGTAATGCTCATAACATTTTCACAGTATAATTCAATTCTACTGAACTTTCTTGAAGTAATTTTCCAACACGCTAAGCATAAGTCACACCTTTGAAGTCATTGAATATTAAGTGAGGCTTCGGGCGAATTTAAATTAAAAGTGCATTTTCTTTGCACAGATTGTTCCTAGACAGCGAGAAGTGTTGGCCCAGATCCGACCCACATCTGACCCGCATGGATTTCACACGGGCCAAAACTATGTTGCTGTTTGGGTTGACAACACAGCACAGCGTCCATCGTTCTGGTAGATGTTCTCATATAAGTATGTTCTTACTGGAACATTAGCAGCGACAATTAGAGATTCCTGTTGTAAGCATGTTGTCGCAAATGCATGTACATTTTGTAATAATATTTTTAAAAATATACATTGAAAAAAATATATCTAAAATGACCTTTGTTTTGTAAGCCTGTATATATGTCACGAATCCGGTTCATGGGCTTCTGTCCACTCGCTATCAGAGGTTGCCCTTCCATCTTATTGATTCTTGCTCCACACAGACCGTTGCTTCATACTGGACTGCATTTCCCATCACCCATTGCACTGAACTACCCAACTGTCATGATCACACGCTGCACTGATCACACAGCTGTCCCCAATCACACGCTCACCTGAGAGCCATTACACACACCATACAAAATACATTCATTTCCTTTCACAGATCACCGAGTATTGTTCTGCATATAGCACTCTCCAGGTGTTAGCCGCCTTACCGAGCCATTCTGTGTTCATGTCTAGCTCCGAGTCTGGTCCTGCGTTTAGCACTCTCCAGGTGTTAGCCGCCTTACCGAGCCGTTCTGTGTTCATGTCTAGCTCGAGTCTGGTCCTGCGTTTAGCACTCTCCAGGTGTTAGCCGCCTTACCGAGCCGTTCTGTGTTCATGTCTAGCTCGAGTCTGGTCCTGCGTTTAGCACTCTCCAGGTGTTAGCCGCCTTACCGAGCCGTTCTGTGTTCATGTCTAGCTCCGAGTCTGGTCCTGCGTTTAGCACTCTCCAGGTGTTAGCCGCCTTACCGAGCCGTTCTGTGTTCATGTCTAGCTCCGAGTCTGGTCCTGCGTTTAGCACTCTCCAGGTGTTAGCCGCCTTACCGAGCCGTTCTGTGTTCATGTCTAGCTCGAGTCTGGTCCTGCGTTTAGCACTCTCCAGGTGTTAGCCGCCTTACCGAGCCGTTCTGTGTTCATGTCTAGCTCCGAGTCTGGTCCTGCTAGCACTCTCCAGGTGTTAGCCGCCTTACCGAGCCGTTCTGTGTTCATGTCTAGCTCCGAGTCTGGTCCTGCGTTTAGCACTCTCCAGGTGTTAGCCGCCTTACCAAGCCATTCTGTGTTCTCTAAGCCTGAGTTTAGTTTATTTTGTTTATAGTCTCGTTTTCTGTTTCCTCCCCCTGTATCGTGGATTTACCCTTGTCTCACCGTTTCGGACTGTGTATACCTCGTTTGGATTATTGCTCAGGTTATCGGACTACCCCTCTTCTCAAGCCCTCTGGATATTGTTCGTCGATCGAGGACCCACGCATGCCCTAGTATTACTCTGAGTCTAGCCCATGCCATACCTGTTTGCTGGTGTTTTGACCACGTCTCTGTTTAATAAAGCTTGCACATGGATCCGCACGTCTCACGTCTCATTCGCCCCGTTACAATATAGATCTCAACTTCTGTAAATGTACCATTTCTTATTTGCTTTAGTGGAATACATCTGTTCTCATGGCTGGAGGAAATGCTGTAGGTTTGCAGGGCAAGTGTGTTCACAAAGAGGTTTTCAGGGGCTGGTGTGAATAAATCTAGATTTTGTAGTGAGATTAATCTAGATTCAAAGACACAAGATAGTCTGTGCACGACCTGATATTTTTCTTCATATCCACGAAGCGCTAAACACTCTCATGCAGTATATGTTTCATTCATACTCGAAGCCGGAGGATGCTCTCACACTGAAAGACCAAAACAGACTCTTAAAAGTACGTATGATGTGCCAAGAAATCCCTAATATGGACAAAAACATCCAGTTACCACCATATAAGCTGAATAGGAAGCATAAATGCTTTGATTGATGAAAAGTGGAAGACAATAAACACAGGATTGTGACAATGTATGGTTTATGTGTGCTTTCCAAGTCATCGTCAGGTTGTAAATAAAGCATATGAATAATGCAGTGCTGAATGAAATAGCGTTTATTAAAGAAACTATTCTCTCTTATTCTGTGATAAAAATGGGGAAAAAGGTATTTCAAGACCTCAATCAGAAACATAAGCAATATCAATCACAAATTAGTCCATAAAATAATTCCATTAAAAACCCAATACAGGATAAAATCTATTTCTTACAAGCACGTTTTCTCTTCTCTGAGCTTGACAGATCAGATCAGTTCAGGACGGTATTCCACCTGGATCTTTTGACTCTTCCTTAAACCAAAACCTGAATAACATCTGATAAATGTACATTTACAGAAACTACAGTAACAATAAAAGGTGCAGAAAAGTACATTTTTGCTTTGATTGTGGTGTTTGTGGAAGTTCCTCAGCTATTTTCTAGATGTTGTGACGTTCCTGTATTTAAAATTAAAATATGAGGAAAAACTCTAAAACTTATGAGTGTTTTATCACCCTAGAGTTTATTATAGCAATAAAAAAGACAATTTTATATTTTCCTTACAAATGAATATCCACTAATTCGAAACAAAACCACAACAAGGCTTGATAACTTCTATTTCTCACAAAACCCTTTTCTCTTCTCAGAGCATGGCAGATCATTCCAGTTGTTCAGGACGGGGTGTGAAGACATCAGTTCAATACAGTCCTCGTTTCCATCAGCATTATTCGGCTCACCATTGAGCCAAAACCTGAATAACATACATACGATTTTCTATGAATCATCAACAAAACTAAAAAGAGTAACAAAGTACAGAAGTACACATACCCTTGATTCAGTGTATTTTCAATGTATTTTCAGTGTATTTTCAGTGTTCAGTTTCAGAATATTTACTGCATATTCAACCTCACGATGTCAAAGCAATGTGGAGTTTTCCTGTGATAATGTAAGTAGCTAAAATATCCAACAAGAGGAACCTGTGACCATCAAAATGGACTCAAACACCTTAAACATGCCTAACAGGGCCTTTAAAACAATTGACTTGAACTGGAATTCTAATGGAAATTATTAATGATTTTAATCTGCACCACTGTGGCATTAAGAGACAGAGAGGATGATGGAGGAAATAGAGATTGCGGGATGATGACTTCCTGTTGAACAATGACTTCCTGTTTACAGCTATTAAACACAAACGGGTGACAACAGGATAGTCACATTTTCTCAGTAGGTGTCACTGTTCTGCCATTTTTAACTAAGATGGTGTACATAAATAACTTGGAGTTGAATCAGAAGATGTCAGAAGATCAGCAGATCGTACTTTATGGCCTCGGAACTCAAAACAATTATTTTACTGGCATTTCTCATCAATTATAGTCATTGATTCTGGTCTCCAACGCCAGTTTCTTACCCTGCAGCAGACGTTTTTCAGTAGTTTAATCACTGTAGCTTGCCTGCAGTCTGAAATCTAATCTGAGCATGAGAGATACTTTGATAATACAATACTTATTTGTGCCATTCAGCTCACAAATTCATTAATTAACAATATTCACAGTACAACAATAGTCAAGCTAATGTCAATATCTTTTTTAATGATCAGTGAGCTTTTCTAATGTGTGTCAGTTCACTAAAGGTCAAGGTCAAGTTCAGATGATGTCATATAATCATACAAGATCACATAACAAAATCAATTTAAGTACTTCAGCTGAAGCTATGGCTGTGTTTCAGTTCATTCTTTATGCCCTTCCTTAGCAAACGTCCCTTCGTCTTGTTGACTCGTCATTGCACACATTACACAAGTGCTCACTAAAGTGCTCACTAAAGGTGGAACACTTGCAATGGGCAGAACTTGAATGTCCTAAGCTCTTGTTCACTTTGAATCCACCATGGAGTAGTGATGTGGCGTTCGTGAATGAGCCGGCTCTAAGAGCCGATTCTTTGTAGCGAACGAGAAGAGCCGACTCCCGTTGGGTAGAGCCGAACCTTCAGCCGGAGCCTTCTATTTTAGCCCAGTTTAGCAATTGTGAATGGTTTGTGTGATGGTAAGTATTTTTTAATGGCTTTTTTCATTAAATCCTTATTTTTTATGCATTTTCTTGTGTTACAAAAATAATAAATACATAAAAGCAGTCCCTCCAGGATTTAGCGGCACTTTTTTCTGATTTTTGCGGCCTAGAATGACTGATTTTGCTGCAGCTTTTTTTTTAAATTTGCATTGAAGTTTGTGACGTCTTATTTTTTTGCAATGAAAATATGCCATAGACAACATTCTTCTAACGTTGTTATAACTTTTCTGACTTCGAGAACCATCGTAGGGCTCCAGATTAACATTTGAGGACACCAGTGCCATTAAGTCCTACAGAAGGTGGCACCTGCACCGACAGTAAAGCACTCACCCTAATCGCACATGTACATCTCGGATATGTCTATTTGACGTCTGCATTTACATATGCAAGACGTATTTTTTAGGGTATTTGCTCATCTGCAATACGTCTCTAAGACGTTTCTTATCAGATGTCAAATAGAGATTTATTAGAATGGATGTAAAAACAGCTTCTGAGACGTTCATCAGATTACAAGACAGATGTTTCCCAGATCTTTGGGGAACACTGATCTCATGATGGTGGCATCATTTTAACCAATAAAACATCAACATCTGATCCTTTGTACTTCTCAATAACAGCATGTGTTCATCATTAATACACAATCATGATTTAATTAGTCATTTAATTATCTCATTAACTTTAACTCTTTGAGGACTTGGGATTTGACTTGAGACTTGTTTGTGACTTGAAAGTAATGATTTGGTTCCTCCTCTGGTGAAATCAGCTGCTGAGATCATGGGTGGAATACATTTATGGCAGGACTTTTATTTTCTGACCCCTGGACTTTACACATCTGTGTGTAATATTTCTGCTTGTTTTACACTCTCTGGCCACCAGGTGGTATTGTGAGCAAATTAATCCTCCAGAAATTAACCCTTTTGTGAACCACGTGGTTGAAAAGCTTAAAGCTTCACAAGGCTTCATCTGCCCATCACTAATACAAACTATTAACCATTAGACCTTAATTAGCTTGTTCAGGTGTATTTAATTAGGGTTGGAGCTGAACTCTGCAGGACTGTGGCTCTCCAGGACCAATGCGGGCCATCCCTGGTCTGTGATATCACCAGTTGAGATCCACTGGTTCAAGGATACATGTGAAGAAAAACAGACATTTAGATAAATCTAGAGTGTGTAATTTTTTTTTTATCCACAGGGCTTATTTGAGCAAAAATTATTTGTAGTTTTTATTTATTATTCTTCAATTATGAAAAGCCGTGAAAGTGTCAAAAAGATTGAAACAAACAAATAAAACAAATATCCATGAATTGGGTCTCCTGTTTCTCTTCCTCTCTGATCACTTCAGTCTGATAAACCTGCTCTCTGCTGCACCCTGCTGGACTGAAGGAAATCTCTCCACAGAGCGATACAGCAGATTCAACAAGGGTGCATCTTTGTATCCTTTCCATGCTTCTGTTCCTTGGGTCTTAGCTCCATCCTCTTAAGATGCGAGGGATGTAAGGAAAGAAAATTAGAAATCGAAGAAAATGTATTATTAATTTGCATATAAAACAACCACAGGCTCAGCACCCACCTACTTCCACTCACTATTACGAATTTACATCCCCTCCAGAAGTTTGAGATCTGCTAGTGAGCGACGACTCGTGGTACCATCACAGAGAGGCTCAAAATCACTGTCCAGAACATTCTCGTTCACCGTTCCTGGCCGGTGGAATGAACTTCCCATCCCCATCCGGACTGCTGGATCCCTGTCAATCTTCAAGCAACAACTGAAAACTCATCTCTTTCAACTCTACTTGACTTCATCATGAAAAAAATAAAAAAATAAAAAAAAAAATCACTTTTTCAAAATCTTCGTCTTTCTCTTTCTCTTTTTCTTCTTCCCTTGCAAGCTTGTACTTATTTGAACAATGCCTGAGACTTGGTGTTAGGGGCATTTCCTCTGTATGTTTGCCTCTTCTAGATTAATCGCTTTATGTATTCCCCAATTGTTAGTCGCTTTGGATAAAAGCGTCTGCTAAATGACTAAATGTAAATGTACATGTATTAATACCATGCCCAAGAGGTCCTCGCTGCAGCCTGTAGCACGAAGACGTAGCTGGATCAGATCCAAAACATATTGGATGTTTGACGCGCATGCTCAGCATTGGATAATCTGTATTGGATACTCAGTAATAGATGTCATTGAAACTATTTTTGAATGTAAATTAAACTGTAATTAGGAGACATAGGTGTGTTTCATAGGCTTACACAAATTATGTTATACTGTGATTTTAAACTAGTAGTGTATTCAAACTTTATTTAAACTGGTCATCGAATGCAAAATTCACTTTTCAAGTTGTTTGAACATAAATGTGTGTTGGAAGTGTGTGTACAAATCCATCCTATAATGATAAAAGTCCACCTAGTGTTTTGTTTTAAATCCCTATTTTAAAATCCTCTTTCTCAAATCAGACTGTTCTGAGATTCCTGTCATAATGACGTAGTTCTGTACAGGCCACTCCCCCGGGACTTGATTGACAAGACCATCTTACCTTAGACCCGCCCTGAGTGATCTGAGAGCTGTCCACCATTGTGTCGACTCCGGTGCAGGGGAAGACAAGATGTCTCCGATTAAGCGATTGAGGCGTTTTCTTGTTGGATGTAATACTGAATATAGAAGTCGTCAGTCGTCAACATCTGAGCCGCTGAAGACACAGAGCATTAATGTAACTTTCGTTTTTAAGGGAATACGCCGATCCCGATCTGCCTAAATGCATCTATGTTCGTGCGAATCCCAATTACACGTGCCTGCATAGCATTAACCCTGACACATAGAGAACAATGATGAGCTCTTACACATAATTTATCATCTTTATGTTAAATGAACTTAAATAAGCTTACTGCACTTTCAAGCTTTTCCATCATCCTGGCATTGACTCTGTGTTTAAGGTCCAGTTGATTCCTTGCCATCTCATTCTAATTATGACCTCTATGTTCAAAATGTACATGATGGATCTCTGATTCAATTATTAGCATTTACTTACAGTTTTACAGTATGGTATGTGTTCACAGATGAGCTGTGGTCTCTAGAATTAGTATTTTTTTCATAAATAGTGCAAATTCTTCCACTAACTTTGGCAGAACATGTGCTACAAAGCAGTCACTTTAATAAACAGAGGCAATAAAGTAATTTTAACATGGCAGACTCACTGAGAGCAGAGGGATCCATATGCAAAGAATTATAAGAGCAAAAGAGTCGTAAGACAGGCAATACAATCCAGGGTCCAAAACCAGGAAATCTGTCCAAACAGACAATCAAATCCAGAACACAAAACCAAGGTAGTGTGAAGTCGTTTGTTTAATATTCATTGTATTCTTTTTCTGGATGTTTGGCCAAGGACTTTTATTTTGGTGTTGCGTCCACCGAGAAGGAGGGGTGAGATATGTGAAGTGAAGTGCGGGAGGAGTAGAGAGAGTAGAGTGTGGCCGGCACGGAGACTAGTCGCTCTTCTCCCCAGTTCTAGGGCTTTGCTCAATAAAAGTTACTAGCCTTCGATATATTCAAGTCCATCGTCTTTATTCACATCAACCCACGGGCAGCTAAAACTCCACGCCTTACATATTGGTGGCAACGGTGGTTGTCTTTGGAGAAGTTGCTTTTGAACTGGTATAGTGACAAAGACAAAAAAATAAATAAATATATATATATATATATATATATATATATGATAATCGCTGCCTTTTCATCATATATGCTGGATGTTGTAGTAGTGGATTAATTTAGACTGAGACGCCTTTTGCTTTACGCACTGTTTCAATTACATGGACGGTATTCCGATGGACTATTTATAACTTTAGAGCAGTTTTGTTGTTTTCACCATCGTGTGAGTTTCTTTCATTTTGTTTCAAAAAAAAAAAAAGTAAAAGACGTTTGCAACTGGACTATTAGAAGTTGGCCTATTGCCAGGATTAAACAGCGCTCGCTTTTCTGACACGTGTGCACGTTACTCCCTCCTGTGGCGGACTTCGGTAACTGCAAATAGCCTCAGAACCAAAGGGGACAGTACTGCAAATAAGACTCACACACACACAAAATATTGTGTTCATCGTCCTTCACTACACTAAGTCTAACCTGCAGAATATCTTTATCAATAAAAGACTTTGCTCGATTGAACTGATACAGCACTGCATTGACTTCACTCTATTCAAACATGGCAGAGGACAATGCAACAAACCCGCAAGTGCACTTCAGAGATGTTTTACCTCCAGACTTCACTGGGGATGGCAACGAAAGCTTTTCTCAGTGGGCTCGTCGTTTTCAAGTATGCTGTGAGACCTCGGGTATGGACAAACCTCAGCTTGCCAAGGTGCTTCCTTCAAGATTGGCAGGTGCTGCATTCAGTTACTGGGATAGTTTTTCGGATGACATAAAAGTTGATTACGACACCACTTGTAGCAAATTAGCTGCAGTTTTTGATCAAAAACAGCTATTAAGAACCTTTCAAACATACTTGAATGCCAGACCACGTCTGAGTAATGAGCCATTGGAAGTGTATGCTGCCGAATTGACCCGCCTGGTTCACCAAGCTTTTCCGGACTATGGAGAATCAGCCATCAAACGTGAAATTTTGCTACGTTTTATAGCTGGACTTGAACCTGCATTGCAAGCTAAGCTATATGAGTTTGGTGTTACTACACTTGAAGATGCGATTAAAGTAGCTGGTCGGTGTGAGAGAGCACGTTCTGCAGCCACCGAGTCTTTTTCTCTGCCGGCGCCTGCTGCACCTCAACCAGCCGTGGTACACAGCCTCACGACAGAGTCCACCAATATGCTTGCAGCACAGCTCAGTGATCTCCATCTGAAAGTAGATAAACTTCAGTCTGTTGTTACTATGCTGACGCAGCCGAAGTCTCATTATACCAGTTCGGTTTCATCTCCAGAGCATCACTTTGCCTATCGTCGACGATCACCTTCACTAGACAGAGCTTCTCGCTATCAACATTTCACTGCATCTGATGAGCCCTACTTCAGAGGAAGATCTCGTGTACGTTCCAGTGACAGCCATCGCAGACCACAAGGGAGCCCCAGGCCAAGTTATCATCAGCAGCAAGGCTATGAAAGACCCTTGCTCTATGACACCCGACATATTTAGCCCTCAGCGGGGATATGCTGCATATGATGACTCCGTGACTTCTCAACCCAGCTACAGGCGTCAATCGAACGATGACAGCAGTTCAGACAGGAACCGAGATCGACAGAGGGGTGAGCAGTATTACAGACATCGCTCTCCAAGTCCACAACGACCGCATTCACGCCATGTACACTTCACCGAGCAGCAGCAGTCGGGAAACGAATGGTAGCTGGAGATGAGGGTCAATCTTCAGTTCAACTGTCAGCGGCCCAAAGCGAAAACACGGTGACATCTTCGGACTCTGCAATCTGGACACCATACATAAAAGGACTCGTTGAGGACCACGAAGTCAGTGTTTTCCTTGACACTGGCGCTGGTTTGTCGCTCATTAGTGAAGCCTTACGTCAATGCATCCCTACACTGAAACATCGTCCCTTACTGAAAAGTTTCCAGGTTGCACACACACTGACAGGACAACAATTAGACATTTTAGGTTCATTACCTGTCACGTTACGTCTTGGGTCACACACATTCAGTACAAACGTGTATGTTGCAAGAGACTCTAGACAGGATGCCCTTCTTGGGTGGGACTTTTTCAAAATGCATGATGCTTCAATTGACACAGCCTCTGGTACTTTTATGTTCAATAATGAGAAAATGTCCCTTCTCAGTTCCTCACATGCATTGCCTTTTTGCTGTAATGTGTTCTTGCTTTCACAGGTCTCAGTCCCCCCCTTGACAGAGATTGTTGTTCCTGCTTCAGTAGCATGTACCTCAGAAACAAGAAGTCAGCTTCATGGTTTTCAAGGTATTCTAAAACCGAATGTGACATTTGACAAAGACTTGGCTGTTGCTCGTAGCTTCTCTAATGTTGAAAATGGGTTCACTGTAGTTCATCTACTTAATCCTACACACCAGGACATTGAGCTGCCCAAACAGACCCATTTAGGTCAATTCTACACTGTTCGTAATGTGCCTTCTGATTTCTATAGGCCTATGGATAATCTTGTAGCTCAGGTCAGCCTGCCAAGCCTTTCATGCCACATGGGTACTGACACTCTTAATCCCAGTGAGGTAGAAGTAGTTAACTCCCTCCTACAAAAGAACTGTGATGTCTTTAGCACTAACTCTGACGATCTAGGTAGAACTGATTTGATTAAGCATAGCAAACAGACATTCTCTACGTCCCCTGTGCGTCAGAGAGCATACCGTACATCTCCTGTCCTACGAAAGGAAACCGACTACCAAGTACAGAAACTTCTTGATGCTGACTTAATTGAGCCTAGTCATAGCCCATGGGCCTCCCCTCTGATACTTGTCCGTAAGAAGGATGGCTCTTACAGATTTTGTATCGATTATAGACGTTTGAACTCAATTACAATCAAAGATGCACACCCAAGGTTCAAGGTTCTTTATTATTCGTCACATACACAATCATACAGAGTATAATCAGTAGTGAAATGCAAGTAGAATTGAAGAAAAATACAGCATGACATGAGGAAAGTGAGGAGAAAAAAATAACCCCCAGACTATACTCCTTGGGGAGTACAGTGTGAGAACAGGAAAAACACCTCAGCAACACAAAAGCACATACACCATGACATAGCCACAGGGGAAGTGAATCCGGCCCAGCAAGCAGCCATCTGGTCCGCAGCCTCTAATCCGGCGCTGGTCAGACCCGCCCGACAGGCCGACGGATCGAAGGTAGATTGCAACAACAGCCTTGCCAAGGCCACTGCCTAGGGGAGCCAGAAAAAGATAAGATTGTTTTGTCTTTGGGGCGAGTAAACACATTCCAATTTTGCAGGCTACTCTCTCTGTCCATTTTGGTCTCCATATAATCATTTTTCCTTTGTAAAGCCGTGAGCTTCTCCTTGATAAAATCCATATTGCGATTATAGTCTCAATGCTGACCGCTCTTCCCACAGCTTCAATCATACGGGCAGCCTTGTGGGGCTTTGAACAGCTGTTCCCGTTTTTCTGAATTCTTCGATAACCCAGGGCAAAGCCTGATCCAATCAGCAAAATACCTGTTATCATGGTTCTGAATAGGTAGATATCTTCAATGTCCTCCACGGAAAGAGCCGCAAGACACACGATTCGCCACCTCTCCCACGCGTCCATCGTATAGCCCGCTGCGAACGTTCCGTCGGGGCAGTCAGGTTCCCCGAAACCCAAGTTTCGGATAGGGTCAATTGCATTAAGAGACCAGTTGATCAAATCCATAATTTTTTAGTTTGGAGAGCAGTGCAGAGAGAGTCTCTTGACGAGACAAGGGAGCAAAGCAGGGAAGATAAGGGTGAGGACGGGGAGAGAAAAATGCGACCGCCTCCGTTGAGAGCAAAAGAGAAGTGTGGATGACAGTTTAGACGCCCTTTCTGGAGCCACTTTGTTTAGCACTCTAGATTTGTCCAGTGGCTACTGGCAAATTCAAATGGATGATGCTGGCAGGGAGAAAACTGCCTTTACTACAGGTGATTCCCTCTATCATTTTAAGGTCATGCCAATGGGTCTTACTAATGCCCCCCCAATATTTCAGCGATTGATGGAGCTTGTTCTCCGTGGCCTTCATTGGTCCAAGACTTTAGTATATCTTGATGACATAATAGTCTTCAGTAAGACCTATAAAGACCACATTCAGGATCTGTCTGAAGTGTTTGGTAGATTACGGCAAGCTGGCCTCAAACTCCATCCTCAAAAGTGTCAGTTTTTCAAGCAGTCTGTACTCTTTCTAGGACATGTTGTTTTGAAGGATGGCATTCAACCAGACCCCAAAGTGACTGAGAAAGTGTTGAACTGGCCTCATCCAACTACGCCTACAGAGGTTAGAGCTTTCATAGGCCTCTGTTCCTACTATCGACGTTTTATCAAAAACTTTGCTGAAAAGGCAGCCCCTTTACACAGCCTTACGAGAAACATACCAAATTCGCATGGAGTGAACAACGTGAGGACACTTTTCAGTATTTTCGGCATGCTCTAGCTTCCCCTCCTATTCTCACCTACCCTGATTTCAGCAAGTTGTTTATTCTGTATACGGATGCATCTCACCATGCCATTGGCTCCGTTCTTGCACAACAACAACAGGGTGTTGAAAAGGTAGTAGCCTACGCCAGTCATGTGCTAAGTGCAACAGAACGCAACTGGTCCACCTTTGACAGAGAATGGTGGGCTATTGTTTGGTCCGTTAGACATTTCTCACACTACTTGCAAGGGTGCCCCTTTGAGATTGTTACCGATCATCGCCCCTTGTTAGGTTTAAAGAAAATGCCTATCGATCGAGATCCAACAGGACGTAGGGCACGCTGGGCATTGGAGCTAGATGTGTACGATTGGGTCATAAAACACAGGAATAGCACACAAATGCAGACTCGCTATCTAGACGCCCGACTCAAAGTGATAGCACTCCTCAGCCTACTTCTGATCCCTTCATATCATGCAAGTCGGAACCTCCTTTAGTCACAGCCCCTCTTACCGCTCATGCTGTCATAGACCTTTCTCAGACTTTGTCAGTCGATATTGCACAGTGTCAAAAAGATGATATCACACCGAGGACAGTGAGTGAGTGGTTGAAAGACGGAAGGAGACCTCCAGCTTGGGCTCTAAAGAACGGTACGGCAGAGCTCAAAGTATACTGGCGACAGTTTGATAGACTGCATTTGCAGGATGGGAAAATCTACCGTTTTGCCTGTAACAAACCAAAAGAGTCACCTACTCTTCATGTAGTCATTCCCAGCAAAGCTGTCCCCCAGGTGTTACAGTTTTTACATGGACATTCCACTGTTGGTCACCTTGGTCATAAAAAGACACTTGCAAGAGCTAGAGAGCATTTCTACTGGCCATACATGGCTAGAGACATAGAGAATTACTGTCAACAGTGTGTCCCATGTCAGTCAAGATCTATGCCAGTCCCACATTGTGTAGCTCCCCTGCAGACTATTCAT
The DNA here is from genome assembly GCA_027564155.1 of Gymnocypris eckloni scoliostomus. Lineage (NCBI taxonomy): Eukaryota > Metazoa > Chordata > Actinopteri > Cypriniformes > Cyprinidae > Gymnocypris > Gymnocypris eckloni. Next base: position 36,530,821 of record CM050416.1, read on the forward strand.
GCCAGTCGTCCTTTTGAAAAGGTGGCAGCTGACATTACCGAGCTTCCTGTATCACCATCAGGCCATAAATATGTCCTCGTTCTCCAAGACTATTTCACAAAGTATGTGAATTTGTGTCCTGTGAAAGACCAAAGAGCTGTAACGGTTGCACAATGTATTTTTGAACAGTATGTCACAGAGCAGGGTGTTCCTGAATGCCTTCATACAGATCAAGGCCGTCAGTTTGAGGCAGATTTAATCAAGGAGTTGTGTTCCAATTTGGAGGTTACCAAAACCAGGACTTCTCCTTATCATCCTAAGGGAGATGGTTTAATCGACAGATTCAATCGCACACTGAAAGATCAGTTGAGTAAATGTCTTTACCAGCAAACAGAGCCATGGGATACCATGTTAAGGGCAATCCAGTTGTCTTATAATACTAGTGTACACAGCAGCACTGGATACATCCCTTTCTTCCTGGTTCATGGACGTGAAGCCAGGTTGCCACTTAATTTACTCTTCCCTTGTCCTACTGAACCTTCTGGTGCCTCTGTAGGCACCCCAGCAGAGTATGCTACATCCGTCTACAGGAGATTGCAGTCAAGTTCCGTCAGGAGAATCAGGAACATGCTCATGAGCAGCAAAAAGCTCAATATGACAAAAAGGCCAAATATACCTCATACAATGTGGGAGACTTGGTTTGGTTGAATGATCCTGCTCATTCCCGGTGTAAACTGGCCCCACGTTGGAAAGGACCCTACACTATAAAACAAAATGTTCAGCCTGCTGATGGTTATTCTGTACTCTATGCTATTCAGCCAAAAGGTTTTCCTGGAAAGACACCGCAAGTGGTACATCATAACCGTCTTAAACCTTACCTGTCTTCCACCTATCAGCTTGGACAAACAGTTTCGGATGCATCATCTCCCATTGTACAGCCTGTTGGAAGGGAAGTACCCACTAGAACTTCTAATTCCTCAACACTTGCTGTCCGAGATAACTTGCCTTCTGTTGTCTTTACTGGTGAGGTTCCCAGTCAGCGTCCAGCTAGCTCTTTGATTTTGGGACAGTCCCTCCTGAACTTAACTCAAAACACTGGACAGTTTACTGTCACACAGCCTGATGACATGGACAATGTATCCTCAAAAGTGGACCATCCTACTATGGCTCCGCATGGTGTGCTGGACTCTAGACCGTTAGGTCGCAGGCCTATCAAATTGCCTGCAAGGTTTAAAGATTATGATGTGAAGTAAAAAAAAAAAAAACCTTTCAGTTCTTTGTTTTAGAACCTTTGCTGCAGTATGCATAAACACCCCGTATAGTTTATTGAAAATGTTGGTTTTATTGTACCAATAATCTGCACATTGTTTTGTCTGGTTTAAGGACATTGTTATTTTCTATATATTGAAAACGTGGACGTTTCTTTGCCCACAGGGTAACTAATGTGTAGTCGTTTGTTTAATATTCATTGTATTCTTTTTCTGGATGTTTGGCCAAGGACTTTTATTTTGGTGTTGCGTCCACCGAGAAGGAGGGGTGAGATATGTGAAGTGAAGTGCGGGAGGAGTAGAGAGAGTAGAGTGTGGCCGGCACGGAGACTAGTCGCTCTTCTCCCCAGTTCTAGGGCTTTGCTCAATAAAAGTTACTAGCCTTCGATATATTCAAGTCCATCGTCTTTATTCACATCAACCCACGGGCAGCTAAAACTCCACGCCTTACAATAGTAAACCGTAGAACAATGCATATAATCCAACATTAAGACAAGATAAACAAAGGGAAAACATTTACAGTTTCAGACCAGGCAAACAATACTTCAGGAGGAACACAGGAAATCTTGTTCCGTAGGAGAGAGTAACCATGTGACAGGAACCGAGGATAGATTTCAGCTTGAAATTTCTGGTAGAAAGTCAGATCATTTGGTCAAGTTAATATGACAGGGCTGTATGATGCAACATTGATCTGCTGTCGTCGGATGGCTTTTCTTCACTGTGTCTTTACTACGTGTCCACTGCTGGAATATCAGATTCTCCAGTCCAGGGAAACAATGGAGGTCAATATCCTACACTCTTGAAAATAAAGGTGCTTCGTGATGCCATAGAAGAACCTTTTTGTCTGAATGGTTTCATAAAGAACCTTTAACATCTGAAGAACCTTTCTGTTTCACAAAATGTTCTTTGTGGTGGAAGAAGATTCTTCAGATTATAAAAAGGTAAGAAAGAGTTGGTTTACAGAACCTTGGACTGAATGATTCTGTGTGGAACCATTAACGGTTCTTCTATGACATCGCTGTGAATAACCTTTTAAGCATCTTTATTTTTAAGAGTGTAATAAACATTCAAAGCAAAGAAGATATATTTCCTAATATATGAATGATCAATATATGAAATTACATAACACTATATTAGAAATGATACAGAATAATAATACAATACATTGCGTAAATATATTACAATATATTAAATAACACATAAGTAATTGCCGTTTTCATATATTGAAACATATGCAGAGATGGCAAAAGTACTCAGTTGCCGTACTCAAGTAGAAGTACAGATACTTGTGTTAAAAAATACTCTGGTAAAAGTAGAAGTACTGATTTAACTTCTTTACTCAAGTAAAAGTAACAAAGTACAGGCTTGGAAATTTACTTAAAGTATAAAAGTAAAAGTAGCCTTGCGAATGACAACCATTTTTTATGTAAAGTTACCTGGACCACACAAATGTTACTAGAGTGCAAGCAGAGAAACATAAGTGGACATGGAAAAAAGGCTCTTTATATGACATTGCCTACATTTTGTGCTATAAAAGTTTAGAGAAATGACAAATTCAATGTGCATTGTATTAAATTCTTTATTGATATGCAAATAGACAATAGACATCCAGCAATAGTTGCATACCTTTATCTTTTGCTCGTTTCTAAACTGGGCACCTGATGGCTTTGACCTTACTTGTCCATCTCTGTGTTTATTTGGCACTCGACAATCAGGATTTCCCCATCCCCCCAACCCTGTCACTCACGACACGAGTCACAAGGTCACGACCAGAAGTCAAAGACTAAACCAATTCACCTTGGTGGTTGTTGTGACCACATAATTGTTTTGTATTACCTATTTTTATTAGACATTTCACACAATTTAGAAAAACAAAAATGTGCAGGAACTATAGAGGTCTATATTTTATAATATTATGAATGAAATGTCTATTGGAAGAAAGTCGAGGTGTGACTGACTTAGCTCACTATGGATGAATTCCCCACACAGTGAAATGATAGATAATAGAAAACTGCTTCACGGCTCATTTTTTTTTTTTTTTACATTTTTATTTACTGCTCGTGCCGGCGGTGCCGCCCGCGCCAAAAAACGCTACTGTACCGAATTAATAAAAAACACAACGTTATATTGACCCGCGTTCTGTTTTCTATCAGGCGCCGTGCATGGTTTAGATTAGCAGCTATGTAAGATGCAAACAAACGCACCAGGGTTCGATAGAATCAAGTTGAGTATGAAGCCAGTAAGTTACAGACAGACCAATGCTGCGGGGGGCGGGAATAATCCCGCTCGGGCTAGGACCGCAGCAAACGAGCCCAGTGTGAAAGCACCCTGAATTCGTTTTTAATATAAATCTATACATGCAGATATTGTATCAGCTAGTAGATTATTTTCTAATAAACTGAACGCTTCCTAACCTTAACGTTACTTGGGTTACTTAACTAAATGCTAGCGAACCAAAGCATCGTCATTGCTAGCAGGAGAACAAATGTAACTGACCACCATTAACGTAAACTTAATAAAGTTACTGAAACAAACAAATAGCTTTTAATAACAACAAAAAGATGCATTTACCTCAATGTGTTTTTTCAAATTCGACGGTGAATTCTTGAAAGCCAGCAGTTCGTGGTATTTTGGTTGGCACAATTTGCAGCACATTCGCCAGGAGTCATTCTTCATGCCTACAATCTCAAAGAGCTCTCTAAGATAAGGCCAAGGATGAGTGTCTTGCTGTCACCGCCGTCCATACTGCATGCTAACTTTACCGCCATCAAGCCGCAATGATTTCCCGCGAATGAATGCCGCCGAATCTGTTGAGTCGTCTTGTAGTGGTGCGTCTAGTGCAACGTATAATCCCATCCAATTAGATTGAATTCAGTATTGATGACGCGAAATAATAACGGTAACTCCACTGAAATTATTTGAAACTAAAGTAACGAGACAATTTTGTAAAATGTAAGGAGTAGAAAGTACCGATATTCGTGTTAAAATGTAATGAGTAAAAGTAAAATGTCGACACAAAAATAAATAGTAAAGTAAAGTAAAAATATCTGAAAAATCTACTTAAGTACAGTAACGAAGTATTTGTACTTCGTTACTTCCCATCTCTGAACATATGTGACAATATATTTACTTATATCACCCTCCTGACAAACACAAACAAAACACAAATCAATTATCAACAATTTACTGCAAATGAATAGATATACCATCTCAAATTAACCTTTTTGTGAGGAATATGCCTTGGTTGGTAAATAAATGATGAGGCTTTTTAAAGAGTATGTTCTTATATATTGATAAACATTTGGAATTATTGTAAATATAAAACTACAGTACTGTATATGGTAAAACGTATATTAAAAAGAAAATATGATGAAAATGTAAATAGAAAATAAGGTTTTCCAAGAAAACAATGATTGATTTTTATTAAGCTTTTCATCCCCTCAAACATTAGGGAAACTCCGACACCGTCTCTGCTTTAAACTAACCTTGCTGCTTACTTTGCTTTCAAGCTTCTCGCAGCGACTCTGGTCCAGACCTATTATTAATATTTCTGCATATAGAAAAGGTCCCTGATTCCATTATTTGCTCTTAATTACAGTAGTACAAATCTAGAATTTCAGTCTCTTTCTAGAACTCTCTGTATACTCACATCACTGTATGATATATTGCATATACAATCTTTCTTCATGTTGTGAAAGTGTTGTAATAATAGCAAATACACTTTAGACTTCGGTATTTTACAGTGATTGTGACCTCAATACTTCAGACCAACAAATGATGCGCATGATTATAGCTAGAATAAGATCATAATAATACAGAGCTGCTTGTGATGGAGTAAATCATGAACATATCAGAGGTTTGATGTCTCACGATTAACCTAATTCACCCCACGAGAAACAGAAGATTATTAAAGCAACAAGAAAATAATGACAATGAAAGATTTTCCTTCTAACACATTTCAGATCAGCTGATTGTTTGTTTTATTTTTTAAAGACAGTGATTAAATAAGAAATCATGCGTTCACAATAAGAATTATTAGATTAGATAATAGAAGCAAAATCACAACACGGATGAACCCTATTTCTCACAAATCCCTTTTATCTTCTCCGAGCATAATCGATCATTCCAGCTCTTCAGCGGTGACCATCCCGGCCGCTCTCTTTTATAATTCAGTTCAATACAGTCTTCATTTCCCAGACCATCATTCGGCTCATATTTGAGCCAAAACCTGAAGAACATGTTTCAGATGTTCATTTTTTTCAAGAACACAAATTTATGAATCAACAATACAACAGCACATTTCGAGAGTAAACTAAAGTTATACAGAAGCTTGACCAGAAGTGAAGAGAAGAAGAGTTTTCAATGATAGAATTCACAGTATTTAAAGTGTCTCATTTAAAGTATCAAAAATACTAACACAATGTATACAAAGTGATTTATTTATCACTTACCCTTGTTTCAGTGGTGAATTATCCACCCATTTCATGTTTCCCTCGTTCTCTGTGTCAGACAAACCAATCCACGCTCTCTCCTTTACTAATGAAGATATGAATCTCTGTGTGTGAATAAAACATGAATAAGTGTGATTCCTCTCATTCATTAACAGACACTCACACAAACTCACCTGCTTCTCTTCAGTGTTGATAATGATCAGATCAGCTCCACGATCTCTGCAGTACTGTCTGCTGTCAGACCAGCTCTTCAACTCAGTGGACATGAAAAACCAACCTGAACCACACAGAAACATGCACTTTATAAAACTATGTAAAAAAAACAAAAAAAAAACATGTGTACTGACCTCGATTAGATGTTTCTTTCTTCAGTTCCTCACTCAGAGAAGTGACATTGCTCTCTAACTCCAGTTTCTTCTGACTCAGAGAGCTGAAGTTGTTCTGCAGTTGGTGTTTTTCAGTCATTAGATCGGTGTTATTGTCCTGTAAGCCGTTGATAGTTTGATTGAACTCTTCAACTGTGTTCTTGTAACTCTTTATCAGGTCTCTCTCTGCTGTGATGGTGATGTACTGCAGTATGATGAAGACCAGCAGAAGAACACAAATGATCCCGAGACCCACTGAGATCAACACCAAACATCTACTTCCTCCTGAAGAACAGGACCAAAACACACAAATATCAGTGAATAACAATTTATTGCATATTATTTAGGTATAATATCTCAAATCAACCTTTAAATGTAATCTACCTTGGTTGGAATGAGGTTTTTTGAAGACTATGTTCTTTTACAATCACAAACATATGGAATTACTGTAAATGTAACACGTACTGTTTACAGTACAGTTAAAAAGCCTATGCAAACAAGAATATAAACTGAAAATGTAAACAGAAAATAATGGTTTCTGAGAAAACAATGATTTAATTTTATTTATCAATTCTCTTCCCCTCAAACATTAGCGATACCCATCACCGCCATTGCTTCAAACCAAACTTTCTGCTTACTTTGCTTTCGAGCATTTCCTTCGTTCTGGCTGTGACTCTGTGTTCGAGGTCCAGATCTGTTATTAATATTTCGGTTTACATAAAAGTTCCCTGATTCCATTATTTTCTCTTACTAACAGTAGAGTACAGAATGTGTGCACAGATGAAGTGTGGTCTTTATAATGTGTGGCGTGTTTTTAAATAGAGCAAACCCCGCACAGGAAGTGGTTTCATTAGTTCAGAAAAATCTAGATTTTATTCTCAGTCTAAATCTCTCTATAAACTCATACTACTTTATGGCTGAATATTTACTGCATATTCAACCTCACGATGTCAAAGCAATGTGGAGTTTCCCCGTGATCATGTTATCAGCTAAAATATCCAACATCCAACACGTGACCATCAAAATGGACTCAAACACCGTAAAAAGGCCTGCCAGGATCTTTGTACTGAAGTCAATTGACTGGAACTGGAATTATTATGATAATTATTAATGATTTTAATCTGCACCACTGTGGCATTAAGAGACAGAGAGGAGGATGGAGGAAATAGAGATTGCGGGATGATGACTTCCTGTTGAATAATGACTTCCTGTTTACAGCTATTAAACACAAACGGGTGACAACAGGATAGTCACATTTTCTCAGTAGGAGTCACTGTTCTGCCATTTTTAACTAAGATGGTGTACATAAATAACTTGGAGTTGAATCTGAAGATGTCAGAAGATCAGCAGATCGTACTTTATGGCCTCAGAACTCAAAACAATTATTTTACTGGCATTTCTCAACAATTATAGTCATTGATTCTGGTCTCCAACGCCAGTTTCTTACCCTGCAGCAGACGTTTTTCAGTAGTTTAATCACTGTAACTTGCCTGCAGTCTGAAATCTAATCTGAGCAAGAGAGATACTTTGATAATACAATACTTATTTGTGCCATTCAGCTCACAAATTCATAAATTAACAATATTCACAGTACAACAATAGTCAAGCTAATGTCAATATCTTTTTTAATGATCAGTGGGCTTTCATAATGTGTGTCAGTTCAATAAAGGTCAAGGTCAAGTTCAGATGATGTCATATAATCATACAAGATCACATAACAAAACCTATTTAAGTCCTTCAGCTGAAGCTATGGCTGTGTTCAGTTCGTTTTTTATGCCCTTCCTTAGCAAACGTCCCTTCGTCTTGTTGACTCGTCATTGCACACATTGCACAAGTGCTCACTAAAGTGCTCACTAAAGGTGGAACACTTGCAATGAGCAGAACTGGAATGTCCTAAGCTCTTGTTCACTTTGAATCCACCATGGAGTAGTGATGTGGCGTTCGTGAATGAGCCGGCTCTAAGAGCCGATTCTTTGTAGCGAACGAGAAGAGCCGACTCCCGTTGGGTAGAGCCGAACCTTCAGCCAGAGCATTCTATTTTAGCACAGTTTAGCAACTGTGAATGGTTTGTGTGATGGTAAGTATTTTCTTATTTACTTTTTTCATAAAATCCTTATTTGTATGCATTTTGTTACAAAAACAATAAATACATAAATGCAGTCCCTCCAGGATTTAGCGGCACTTTTTTCAGATTTTTGCAGCCTAAAATGACTGATTTTGCTGCGGCTTTTCTTAATATTTGCGACATTTCTTGTTGTTTTGCAGTGAAAATATACCATGGACAACATTATTCTAATGTTGTTATAACTTCGAGAACCATCGTAGGGCTCCAGATTAACAGTTGAGGACACCAGTGCCATTAAGTCCTACAGAAGGTGGCACCTGCACCGACAGTAAAGCACTCACCCTAATCGCACATGTACATCTCGGATATATCTATTTAACATCTGCATTTACTTATGCAAGACACATTTTTTAGGGTATTTGCTCATCTGCAATACGTCTCTAAGACGTTTCTTATCAGATGTCAAATAGAGATTTATTAGAATGGGTGTAAAAACAGCTTCTGAGACGTTCATCAGATTACAAGACAGCTGTTTCCCAGATCTTTGGGGAACACTGATCTCCATGATGGTGGCATCATTTTAACCAATAAAACATCAACATCTGATCCTTTGTACTTCTCAATAACAGCATGTGTTCATCATCAATACACAATCATGATTTAATTAGTTATTTAATTATCTCATTAACTTTAACTCTTTGAGGACTTGGGATTTGACTTGAGACTTGTTTGTGACTTGAAATAAATGACTTGGTTCCTCCTCTGGTGAAATCAGCTGCTGAGATCATGGGTGGAATACATTTATGGCAGGACTTTTATTTTCTGAGCCCTGGACTTTATACCTCTGTCTGTAATATTTCTGCTTGTTTTACACTCTTTGGCCACCAGGTGGTATTGTGAGCAAATTAATCCTCCAGAAATTAACCCTTTTGTGAACCACGTGGTTGAAAAGCTTAAAGCTTCACAAGGCTTCATCTGCCCATCACTAATACAAACTATTAACCATTAGACCTTAATTAGCTTGTTCAGGTGTGTTTGATTAGGGTTGGAGCTGAACTCTGCAGGACTGTGGCTCTCCAGGACCGACGCGGGCCATCCCTGGTCTGTGATATCACCAGTTGAGATCCACTGGTTCAAGGATACATGTGAAGAAAAACAGACATTTAGATAAATCTAGAGTGTGTAATTTTTATTTTTATCCACAGGGCTTATTTGAGCAAAAATTATTTGTAGCTATTATTTATTATTCTTAAATTATGAAAAGTTGTGAAAGTGTAAAAAAGATTAAAAACAAACAAAACAAATATCCAAGAATTTGGTCTCCTGTTTCTCTTCCTCTATGATCACTTCAGTCCAAGTACTCCAGAGTGCAATCTGGACGATGGGGCGGGGCAACACCTGGGGCGGGGTGACACGTGTTGCTCCGCCCACCCCCAATTCCATTGGTTTATAACACGTCAAATCTTATTGGTGTAGACCCAAGCATGCGCATTCTTTTGTATTTGATTTGGCCATATTACAGAAATATTATGTGCTAACTCTAGAATCATAGGCCTATCTTAATTATTATCTGTTTAGTAACAGATTTTAGTAAAAATATTTGAGCCTATATTGATTCTCGTTCTGTTTTCAAAGGCTCCTATCTTATAGTAAATAAGTGTCTGTGACATCCGATATAAAAAAATCTAATGTATCCACTTTTCATTGTGTGTGCGTGTTCTGATCTGTGTACGGGTGAATTTAGATTCAGTTATTAACACTTGATCATTGTGGCCATATAGACCTGCATAACATCTCGGTTACGTATGTAACCCTCGTTCCCTGAAGGAGGGAACGGAGACGTCACGTCGGAGGACCGACGAATTGGGATCTCGCTTAGAGAGACCTATCCACTTCGAGTGTAAACTAAACGAGCCAATGCACATTGGCATGCGATTATTGCATCAAGCTGCCGCTGATCACAGCGTGAGTATAAGTAGGCAGCAGGTGCAGCGCATATTCAGGTTTTCGCTGAGGAGCCGAGCCGGGGCCCGGCCGCTCAGCGGTGGTACAGGAGCTGTGGCGACGGGACGTGATGTCTCCGTTCCCTCCTTCAGGGAACGAGGGTTACATACGTAACCGAGATGTTCCCTATCAGTCGGTCACTCGGCGTCACGCCGGAGGACCGGACGAATTGGGATCCCTACCAAAAGGCCACGGATACTGCCCCTTCCAGTGTCCCGTGGAGGCCTCCTGTGCCGTTATTTTTTGGCGCAGGTAGGGCCCCCATAGGAAGATCCGTTACTGTTGCTATGGCAGTACCCACTCAGTAGGACTGGATAACACTGGGAAAACGCACCCGTTCAGTTCAGAACAGGAACGCTGCGGAAGCCCTTACCTTCCCGAGGGAGGTTCAGAGGCAGTTACACATATGGACAATAGTCAGATGCATATGGAAGATTGGAGGTGATTGTAACCTCTTGGAGTGGCAGGAAGTCTGCCGGGACACACGGGCTCTAAGGCTAACCGTGGAAATACACATATGGGATCTGAACGGTCTCTACATATGGAACCCAGCCCTCTACCGGTTCTCAGGGATTCATCGAGTGAGGGCCTGGCGCCGGACACTCCGCCACGTCCAGCTGCCGAGGGGATGGAGGAGCTCGAGAGGGTCTACAGTTGGACTCTCTGGAGCAGTTTTTAGCAAGCCGACCTGAAACCGGGGCCCCTCAGTGCTTCTACCCATTTGAGGTGAGAACACAGGAGGAAACCGGTTCCACACGAAGGCTATAGAATCTAGCGAACGTGTTAGGGGTCGCCCAGCCCGCAGCCCTACAAATATCTGTCAGTGAGGCGCCACGAGCCAGCGCCCAGGAGGATGCTATACTTCTCGTAGAGTGAGCTCTCAACCTGAACGGGCAAGGCACACACTGTGCCTGATAAGTCAGGGTGATGGCATCCACTATCCAGTGGGCAATCCTCTGCTTGGAAACGGCATTCCCTTTCTGCCGGCCTCCGTGACAGACAAAGAGCTGGTCTGAGGTCCTGAAGCTTTGCGTCCTGTCAACGTAGTGTCTCAATGCTCGGACGGGACAAAGCAAAGCCAGGGCTGGGTCTGCCACCTCCGGGGGCAGCGCTTGCAGGCTCATCACTTGGTCTCTAAATGGAGTAGTGGGAACCTTGGGCACATAGCCGGGCCGGGGCCTCAGGATTATCTGGGAATCCGCCGGTCCAAACTGTAGGCACGAATCGTCGACCGAAAATCCGTGCAGGTCCCCAACCCTCTTAATGGAGGCCAGTGCAAGCAGGAGCAGAGTTTTCATTGAGAGAAACTTGGGCTCGACTGTCTTCCAAGGGCTCAAACGGGCCCTGTTGTAGTGCTCTAAGCACTAAGGACAGGTCCCAAGAGGGTATTCAAGTTGTTTGAACATAAATGTGTGTTGGAAGTGTGTGTACAAATCATCCTATAATGATACAAGTGTTTTACCCAGTGTTTTTTTTTAATCCTAATTTTAAAATCCCCTTTCACAAATCAGACTGTTCCGAGATTCCTGTCAAAATTATGAAGTTCTGTACAGGCCACTCCCCCGAGATTTGATTGACAAGACCATCTTACCTTAGACCCGCCCTGAGTGATCTGAGAGCTGTCCACCATTTTGACGGCTCCGGTGCAGGGGAAGACAAGATGTCTAAGATTAAGCAATTGAGGCATTTTGTTGTTAGATGTAATACTGAATATAGAAGTCGTCATTAACCCAACAACTGAGCTGCTGAAGACAGAGCATTAACGTTACTTTCGTTTTTAAGGGAATACGCCAATCCCGATCTGCCTAAATGCATCTATGTTTGTGCGAATCATTCGTGATCTGGCTTTAGCTACAGAAGAAATGAGTATAAGGGTTTTAAAGTGTCTGCCAAATTATAAAATGTAAATAAAAATATGAATTTATTCAAGACCTTCTACAGCGCATCATGCGCGTAAAACCTCCACTACATAGTGGATATAGTCCAGCTACGTCATCGTACTACAGGCTGCAGCGAGGACAGAGTCTACCAACCGGCAACCTTCGGTCTCACTCTTGAAACCAACACGGAAGCAATTCATTGACTTGGTGCTAGAGACCGGCTCCAAAACGAAGTTATGCTGCCATCACGTGCTATCCGAAATGTCCTATTTCCCACTATACGAAGTCGTGATTATGAGCTTGTCGTATTCAAGTGCTTTTTGCTACAAGAATAAAATGTAGCATCCCATTGATTGACAATCATAGAATCCAGCGTACTGCCGGCGGGACGGCGTGACAGGGTAAAGTTGTCAAAAAAAAAAAATTGTTCATATCATATATCCACGGAGAGCTGAGATTTTTGTGATTTCAACTATGTAAACCATTTTAAGATACTGTAAACACAGCATGTACAATCTGTGTCTTTATCAGACCGCTTTTTGTTGACATAATGAAGACATGCATGATAATATAGACATACATAGGAATAACACAGTAGGGATGCAATATAACACCAATATAAGAAAAAAAAACCACAAATTAAATAATGTACTGTGTACAGAAATATAAATATAGGAAAAAAATATTTAGATTATAAATTATAAATATATATATGTAATTTTAAAAGTGTAAAAAAATTTGGATTCTACGTATAAATGTCACTATAATGTGTTTATGCTTCAGTTACTATGTGTCAGTAATTATTGACAGTGAATCTGCATGAGAAACTGAATAGCTCTAAGTGTAACCTTTCATTAGAGCCCAAAATGATGACTGTACATTAAAGCATTCAAGAATTACAGCATTGTATGTGTCGTTGGTTACAAAGGGTCGTTTGGAGTCTCCCAAGTGTACATTTTTTGGAAGCGTCTAGACATAAAATTAGATAAACATGTGTAAAACACAAATTTTCTAATATAATGTTTATCAAATGCAAAATTTGGCTTGGTAAGGCTTCATTCTGTGATCCCAATGTATTTTCCAGTTCATGCCTCCCAGCTATAGTCATCTGCAGGCTTCTATTTACAAAAAAAAATGCAGGCGGAATAATTGTTTTCTTTGTTTAGTGTATTCAAAGTGCTATTACTCAATATCAGTAAGACTTACAGTGATTCTGACTGTTGAGAAACAAACATCAGAGTGTCACCTTTCAAAGGAGATCAACACCATGCATATCATCCAAATGGCTCAAGAACAGCATGCAATTTACTTTGGGTATGCATTTTTTAGGCGTTTTAGGCAGGAATTTTTACAGGAATCGTAAATGGTTAAACATTCACCAAGCTCTACATGCAGTTTGCGGACAATTCTGGAATTTCAGTCAAATGCATGCTTATTTCACTTATAAAATTCGCTTATAAAATATACAATATGCTTTGCATGATCGTTCATATCTAGCCTATAAATACACTACTTTAGTGACAAGACAAAGGGATTTAGTTTTGTGAGAACAGCACTGACAGCAGCAATGTTTGTCCCCTCCACCATGTTTAACATGTTTAGGACCCGCCCAACTCGGAAACTCTGGAATCAAAAGTATTTCCGAATTTCCTAGTAGTAAATATGACTTGAGAGGCCGTTCACATCCAATTTCCGATTAGGAAACTCATATTTACGATAATTCCCAACAGCATGTAAAGGCAGCATTAGTCGCATAGACCCGCCATGTTAAAATGTCCAAATTTACAGCAGAAAGAAATACATTTACAGCCTGGTTAAAAATTTTGATTTGGTCTATATAACTGAGTGGGGTGAATTTTGTATAACTCATCTGTTTAGATTATATTAAGCCTTAAAGTTCTGCATAATTAAGAGCATGGCCGCTTGAGTGATACGTGGATTGCCATTGCTGTCACAAACGTCGAGCTAGGTGGGCATGGTTTCAGCAACCAGCTCCTGCCTCTTTGCCCATTTTTGATTATCCGGGACTGACGTGATGCCAACGGCCAGCTCCGCTCATTTTGGGATTAAAAAAGCTTTTTCAGAAACCTACAGGTGATGTCATGGACACTGTGTCCATATTTTTATAGAGTCTATGATTTGTACACGGTCCTTGATATTCATGATCGTTCTTGAAGCATCATCAACTGTGCTCAGTGGTTCTGCCCTAATGTTGTTAAAGTTCGGTTAAGACATTCATAATAAATATAAATAAAGCAAGATCCCCTGTTGAAATTTATGATGAGTGGTTTATTTAAACTGCAAAGGTAAAACATAATTTGACAGATGAGAAGGGGAGGTGAATTCATACATGCATCAGGTTTTTCGACTAGAAACACTTTCGCATACACCTGTGTATCCTCACTCAACTCTCCTCTTGAAGTTTCCTTGCCTCTTCATGGTACAATATGGAAATTGAGATGTACATCAACATGCATAACTTTGATCAGTTTCTGGGTCATGTGCTCGAGGACAGAAAAGCGAGGAAGCATCAGAGTATTGAGAAGCATCCAAAGAATGAAGTATGAAAACAAAAATGCCATGTTCACTATGGTTATGATGGTAATTTAACATTTGATTCAAATAGAAAGCGATTTAACTCAGAAGCTGTTTTACAGACACTCAATATCAGAATAACAGGGTCATATTTTCTTTCTAAAACACTAACATAAGTTGACAGTGTTTTAAAAGGAAGGGACTTGAAATCGGAAATCATACATTCATATGAATAATTATATCATATAAAATTATAAACGGGATGAATCCTATTTCTCACAAAGCCCTTTTCTCTTCTCGGAGCATGGCAGATCATTCCAGTTGTTCAGGACGGGTTTTGAAGGCATCAGTTCAATACAGTCCTCATTTCCATCAGCATTATTCGGCTCACCACTGAGCCAAAATCTGAACAACATGTATCCGATGTTCAGTTTTTCAGGACCACAAATTTATGATTCAACACAGTGATTTTTAGCACTTACCCTTGTTTCAGTGTTGAATTATCAACCCATTTCATGTTGCCTTCCTGCTGTATGTCAGACAAACCAATCCATGCTCTCTCCGTGGTGAATGAAGATATGTGTCTCTGTGTGTGAATAAACATAGGAATAAGTGTGATTCCTCTCATTTATTAATAGACACTCACACAAACTCACCTGCTTCTCTTCAGTGTTGATAATGATCAGATCAGCTCCACGATCTCTGCAGTACTGTCTGCTGTCAGACCAGCTCTTCAACTCAGTGGATACGAAAAAACTACCTGAACCACACAGAAACATGCACTTTATAAAACTATTGTAAAAACAAACAAACAAACAAAATCATGTGTACTGACCTCGATTAGATGTTTCTTTCTTCAGTTCTTCACTCAGAGAAGTGACTTTGCTCTCTAACTCCAGTTTCTTCTGACTCAAAGATTCAACGCTTCTCTGTAACTGGCTTTTCTCAGCAGTGAGATCTTTGACTCTGGTCTCTAACTCCACGTTCGTGTGACTGCAAGAGATGAAGTTGTTCTGCAGTTGGTGTTGTTCAGTCATTAGATCGGTGTAATCGTCCTGTAAGCCGTTGATAGTTTGATTGAACTCTTCAACTGTGTTCTTGTAACTCTTTATCAGGTCTCTCTCTGCTGTGATGGTGATGTGCTGCAGTATGATGAAGACCAGCAGAAGAACACAAATGATCCCGAGACCCACTGAGATCAACACCAAACATCTACTTCCTCCTGAAGAACAGGACCAAAACACACAAATATCAGTGAATAACAATTTATTGCATATTATGTAGGTATAATATCTCAAATCAACCTTTAAATGTAATCTACCTTGGTTGGAATGAGGTTTTTTGAAGACTATGTTCTTTTACAATCACAAACATATGGAATTACTGTAAATGTAACGCGTACTGTTTACAGTACAATTAAAAAGCCTATGCAAACAAGAATATAAACTGAAAATGTAAACAGAAAATAATTATTGAATTTTATGTATCAATTCTCTTCCCCTCAAACATTAGCGATATCCATCACCGCCTTTGCTTCAAACCAAACTTTCTGCTTACTTTGCTTTCGAGCGTTTCCTTCGTTCTGGCTGTGACTCTGTGTTCGAGGTCCGGATCTCTTATTAATATTTCTGCAAACATAAAAGTTCCCTGATTCCATTATTTTCTCTTACTTACAGTAGAGTACAGTATGTGTGCACAGATGAAGTGTGGTCTTTATAATGTGTGGCGTGTTTTTAAATAGAGCAAACCCCGCACAGGAAGTGGTTTCATTAGTTCAGAAAAATCTAGATTTCATTCTCAGTCTAAATCTCTCTATAAACTCATACTACTTTATGGCTGAATATTTACTGCATATTCAACCTCACGATGTCAAAGCAATGTGGAGTTTCCCCGTGATCATGTAAGTAGCTAAAATATCCAACATCCAACACGTGACCATCAAAATGGACTCAAACACCGTAAAAAGGCCTGACAGGATCTTTGTACTGAAGTCAATTGACTGGAACTGGAATTATTATGATAATTATTAATGCTTTTAATCTGCACCACTGAGTCATTAAGAGACAGAGAGGAGGATGGAGGAAATAGAGATTGCGGGATGATGACTTCCTGTTGAATAATGACTTCCTGTTTACAGCTATTAAACGCAAACGGGTGACAACAGGATAGTCACATTTTCATTTTCTTAGTAGGTGTCACTCTTCTGCCATTTTTAACTAAGATGGTGTACATAAATAACTTGGAGTTGAATCAGATGTCAGAAGATCAGCAGATCGTACTTTATGGCCTCAGAACTCAAAACAATTATTTTACTGGCATTTCTCATCAATTATAGCCATTGATTCTGGTCTCCAACGCCAGTTTCTTACCCTGCAGCAGACGTTTTTCAGTAGTTTAATCACTGTAACTTGCCTGCAGTCTGAAATCTAATCTGAGCATGAGAGATAATTTGATAATACAATACTTATTTGTGCCATTCAGCTCACAAATTCATAAATTAACAATATTCACAGTACAACAATAGTCAAGCTAATGTCAATATCTTTTTTAATGATCAGTGAGCTTTTCTAATGTGTGTCAGTTCACTAAAGGTCAAGGTCAAGTTCAGATGATGTCATATAATCATACAAGATCACATAACAAAACCTATTTAAGTACTTCAGCTGAAGCTATGGCTGTGTTCCAGTTCATTCTTTATGCCCTTCCTTAGCAAACGTCCCTTCGTCTTGTTGACTCGTCATTGCACACATTGCACAAGTGCTCACTAAAGTGCTCACTAAAGGTGGAACACTTGCAATGAGCAGAACTGGAATGTCCTAAGCTCTTGTTCACTTTGAATCCACCATGGAGTAGTGATGTGGCGTTCGTGAATGAGCCGGCTCTAAGAGCTGATTCTTTGTAGCGAACGAGAAGAGCCGACTCCGTTGGGTAGAGCCGAACCTTCAGCCGGAGCCTTCTATTTTAGCACAGTTTAGCAACTGTGAATAGTTTGTGTGATGGTAAGTATTTTTTTATTTACTCTTTTCATAAAAGCCTTGTTTGTATGCAGTTTTTCTTTTGTTACAAAAAAAAAAATACATAAAAGCAGTCCCTCCAGGATTTAGCGGGACTTTTTTCTGATTTTTGCGGCCTAAAATGACTGATTTTGCTGCGGCTTTTCTTAATATTTGCGACATTTCTTGTTGTTTTGCAGTGAAAATATACCATGGACAACATTATTCTAATGTTGTTATAACTTTTCTGACTTCGAGAACCATCGTAGGGCTCCAGATTAACATTTGAGGACACCAGTGTCATTAAGTCCTACAGAAGGTGGCACCTGTACCTGACAGTAAACACTCACCCTAATCGCACATGTACATCTCGGATATGTCTATTTGACGTCTGCATTTACATATGCAAGACGTATTTTTTAGGGTATTTGCTCATCTGCAATACGTCTCTAAGACATTTCTTATCAGATGTCTGTGGCGAGTGGGGCGGGGCCGAGCCGAGAGCCGAGAGTAATTGGTAATGAACGACACCTGCACCACTCACCGGTCTCGAGTCCCACGGAGGAGCTTCGGAAGGGTTAAATGAGGAGTGACGACAGTGGAAGACGAGAGAGGACCAGGCCTGGATTTTAGTTTGTGTTTTGTGTGCGACAGTCGTCCGTGAGGGGCTGCCGCTTTTCATTTGTGTTTGTTTATTTTATTATTAAAGTTATTAAATGTTCGCCGGTTCCCGCCTCCTTCTTCCCGTATCTATCAACTGTAACTGTGTTACATTGGTGCCGAAACCCGGGAGGAAGGAGGGACACGCTGTCTGAGAGCCCTCGCTGCTGAGGGGGATCGCGGTGCTGAGGAGATCGGGCAGCAGGAAGAAGCGGAGACCACTAGTAGCTGCCCGAGGCGGTGGTGCTGGAGCAATGGAAGAGCAGGTGGGACGGAAGGCTCGCTGCCGTGCTCCTGGGACGAGGAGGGGTGGCTGCCGTCCGAGAGGGAGCGGAGGAGTCGGCGCCGTTCGCCAGTGGGCCGGAGCCTGCTGCCATCCGTCATGTTTGGGGAGGAGCAGGGAACGGGGGACTCGCTGCCGGCTGCCCTCGACTGGAGGAGCCATCGCCATCCGCCAAAGATGTCCAGTACCATCGCATGGCACCGCGAGTGAGCCGCTCAGCTGGTTGAGGACCGAGCGACAGTGTATCCGGGAACCGGACCGGGATTTTTTTTAGTAGAGCGCAGTCTCGTGGGTACCCCCCGGCCTGCGAGGGGCGATGGGGGTATGTGGCGAGTGGGGTGGGGCCGAGAGCCGTGGGAACGGAGCGAGGCCGGTGGAGTAAATGGTAATGAACGACACCTGCGCCTCTCACCGGTCTCGAGTCCCACGGAGGAGCTTCGGAAGGGTTAAATGAGGAGTGACGACAGTGGAAGAGGAGAGAGGACCAGGCCTGGATTTTAGTTTGTGTTTTGTGTGCGGCAGTCGTCCGTGAGGGGCTGCCGCTTTTCATTTGTGTTTGTTTATTTTATTATTAAAGTTATTTAATGTTCGCCGTGTTGAAAACTCTGTTCTTCTAAAGTAGAAAACTCAGAAGAGAAGACCAGGAGACTTCGGATTCGATCGTCAGCAGAATTTCTTTATTCTATGACATGTGTTGTTATCTGCAGTCATCGAAGATCTCATCTTAAGTCATTTTTACAGGGTATCTTTATAGGCCGAATTGGAGGAGGGACTTTTACAGGTTGAGACAAAACATCAAATAAACATACATCTGAGGGCAATAAACCTAACGAATCCACATCTGGCCAGGACAAAGTCATTTGCAGATCAAAGGTTGAATCTCTCAGAAGTCTGACCCATTGATCTTAACATTATCATAGAGACAAAAGCACAGCTGTCGAGCTCAAATGGTCAGGAAGCGTTCTCAAACACCTGAATTTCCTGATAAACTTTCTTAGTAAGAAAAGTATCTAAATTAAACATTTAAAATAAAATTTGTAATACTTCAGCCGGTTCCCGCCTCCTTCTTCCCGTATCTATCAACTGTGTTACAATGTCAAATAGAGATTTATTAGAATGGATGTAAAACTGCTTCTGAGACATTTATCAGATTACAAGACAGATGTTTCCCAGATCTTTAGCAGACGTCTTACAGATTTGCTTGTGCTGTAGTTGAGATGCAGATAAAATTAACTTTTGAAGGATGACCAAATAATGTCATCACATTAAAAATAACTTTCACATTTGGTAACACTTAAAGCTTTGAAGTGCTGGGAAAAGTTGTGTGAAACATTTAAAAAGACTTGAAAACATTAGACCATTTCTGCCACAAGTTGTTCCTGTAGTTATATTAAATCCATGGTGAAAGGTGGAGATTTGTGTTTATTGAACAATGTTTTTCCTGGTTTCCACATCAGTGGTGTTTGTTCTGATGTCTGTAGCTTTAACAGAATTTGAATGCTTCTCACAAGATTTGACAGAGATGTTATTGATTCTGCGGCGAATTCTAATACTTTCTTCACTGTATCTCACTGTATCTACATTGTGGTCTATGGAGCTGCCCTTATGTGTACATATGAAGTAGACGCATTCCCTCGCCCTTCATCAACTTCACAAAGTGGAACACAGTTCAAAATGGCAGCTGAGTTTCCTCTGAGGGGAAGTGTTTAAGGAAATTCGTGGGTGTGTTTGTCTAAAATCAAAGCGGAAAGCAGCTTCTGTATGTGTGGCACCCAAGTATGCCTCATACGTCCTGAAAAGTGAAGCAAAAACATTTAAATTGCCATCTGGTGGCTGGCTGCAGTATAGGTCACCAACCCCACCCTTTCCACATGAGGATAGACTCGTTGTGCTTTCACACAGGACAGAAACAGTGGGCTCCCGTGCCTTTTACATTTAAATCTTCCTTACAAAGTCCTGCTTTCCTTTTCTACCTCCACAAGACACAAGTGCATATGTTGCCTTGTTTATCTAAAATTGCACTTTTATTTGTTTTAAACCTATCCAAAAAGCCTGTTAAACCCAGTCGAATTTAAGTATATCTATTTATTGTGAAATTACTACATTTCCATGTCAATCCATGTTCATTTGTACAATGAACAAAGTGCTGTCAGTTTAATTAAGTGCATGCAGCACAGCAAAAATAGACTCTGTGCGGAAGCGATAGCTGAACTGCTGCAGCTGCACCGCTCCTGGAATGCACTGCCGGACCGCAACCGCGCGCAGTGTGAACGTTCTGATCTGTTAACATGGGTGCGGGGAAAATACGCACCGCAAACGGAGTATGTGTGAAACAGGCGTTATGATTGCGGCTGAATGCAAATTATCATAATTGATCCGGCGCCGAAAGAAATGATGAAATCCGTGCATCACTTTTAGCCTCTTTCATAGTCCAGTGAAACTTTTTTTGGCTGTATACGTTAATAACGTGTTTTAATATTGGTAATAATTTCACAACCAACGACACATAATATTTTCTCTGAGTTTCCATGTTCCCTTATGAAAATTAGCCATGGTTTTAACACAGATAAAACCAAAACATTGTGGTTCTTGTAGCCATAGAAACCGCAAATTAATCATGTTTTTTTTACTAGAAATAATAATTTACAAAGAAGTATTAAGATAATATATTTTGTGGTTATAAAAACATACCTAAGCCAACAGCCTTTAAAATTGCGCACATCCGTAATCAAACATGCCTCAGACGGCTCCGCTGAGTGAATAAAGGCCTGTTGTAGTGAATTCCGCCCACACAGAGAGCGCTGCCGCGGCTGCCGCAGAAGAGGTCAGTCCACTCACGCTTTCTGTCGCGGACGTAACCCGATCCTTTAAACGGGTGAACATCCGTAAAGCCGTAGGCCCAGATGGTATACCAGGCCGTGTGCTCAAAGCATGCTCTTTCCAGCTAGCTGGGGTTTTTACAGACATTTTCAATCTGTCCCTCTCTCTGTCTGTGGTTCCCTCGTGCTTCAAAAAATCCATCATTGTGCCCATACCGAAGAAAAATAAAATCACCTGCTTGAATGACTGGAGGCCCATTGCTCTGACCCCCATCTTCAGCAAGTGTTTTGAGAAACTCATCAGAGAACACATCTGCTCTGTGCTGCCTGCTTCACTGGACCCACTACAATTTGCATACCGCAGTAACCGTTCCACAGACGATGCTATTGCCTTCACCCTGCACACTGCTCTCTCCCACCTGAAAAATAAGAACACCTATGTGAGGATGCTGTTCGTGGATTATAGTTCGGCATTTAACACCATAATGCCTGCCACACTGGTTGCAAAGCTCCAGACTCTAGGACTGAACAGATCTCTGTGCAGCTGGATCCTGGACTTCCTGACAGGCAGAAGTCAGGTGGTCAGAATGGGCAACAACACATCATCTCCCCTGATCCTCAACACTGGTGCTCCGCAGGGTTGCATCCTCAGCCCACTCCTGTACTCCCTGTACACACACGACTGTACAGCAACACACAGCTCCAACGTTATCGTCAAATTTGCTGATGAAACAACGGTGATAGGCCTGATCACCGACAACGATGAGACGGCCTACAGAGAGGAGGTGAGTACCCTGAATAAATGGTGTCAGGAGAACCACCTCTCACTCAACATCGACAAGACCAAGGAGCTGGTGGTGGATTACAGGAGACAGAGCAGAGAACACACACCCATCACCATCGACAATACACCTGTAGAGCGGGTGACCAGCTTTAAGTTCCTAGGCGTTCACATCACCGAGGATCTCACATGGTCTGCTCACACAGATGCAGTGCTGAAGAAGGCACATCAGCGTCTCTTCTTCCTGAGACGGCTGAGGAAGTTTGGAACGAGCCCCAGAATCCTCAGGTCCTTCTACACCTGCACTGTGGAGAGCATCCTGACCGCCTGTATCACCGCCTGGTTTGGAAACAGCACCGCTGGCAACCGCAGGGCTCTGCAAAGGGTCGTGCGAACTGCCCGCCACATTGTTGGAGGTGAGCTTCCCTCCCTCCAGGATATCTACACCAGGCGGTGTACAAGAAAAGCCCGGAGTATTATCAAAGACTCCAGCCACCCGTCCCACAGACTGCTCTCTCTGTTGCCCTCAGGACGACGTTTCCGCAGCATCCGATCGCGCACTAGCCGACTGAGGGACAGCTTTTTCCCTCAGGCTATCAGGCTAATGAACAGTCACAAATGACCCACCCTACAACACACTCCCACTCACACAACATGCCATGCACTGCACTTTAACACAGTTCAACTGGACTACACGCACACACTCCCACTAACACAACCTATCTGCTATCACTGGACACCATACAATGCACATCCACGACACTGCATATGAATAATCTGTTGCACCTTTGCACATCTATCTGCTGCTCAATCAATCTGCTGTAAATGTATAATCTGTTGCACCTTCACATTATTACTATGTATAGACTACATAATGTATAGATAGTGTACATAATGTAGATGTGCCCATACGGTGTATAATGTGTAGTTGATAATTAAGTATGTCTTTATAGTACACTATGTGTACTGAGTATATGTATGTGTATTTTGCACATTGTCTTCTGTACAGTCTGTAAATATGTACTGTCCATATGTAAATTGTTGTTTTTTTTGCACTGAGCACTGTAAATGCTCCAGTGCAGCTTTTGCACTGTCTGTCCATATGTAAATTGTTGTTGTTGTTTTTTTTTTGCACTGTCTGTCCATATGTAAATTGTTGTTGTTGTTTTTTTGCACTGTCTGGAGCACGCTCATAAGAATTTCACTCACCAAGGCACTTGTGCTGTGGTGATGTGACAATAAAAGTGATTTGATTTGATTTGATTTGATTCATGCGTTTTTGTAAGATAAATGTCAATATTTCAAACATAATAAACACTTTTTTCTCATTTCGGCTGACTGTCGTATGCGGTAGCCGTTCCGGTAGATGACGTAGGATGGCGGCGTTGTGTGATTAGTGACAAGCGCAGAGAGAGAAATAAACAAAATGCCAGTCATGAATTAGGAAATCAAGAAAAATGTTGGATGATTTCGATATAAGCCAAGTCATGCTTATGGTTTTCATTTGCTAAATTAAGAAAACTTTGTTTTCTTTGCTCCTGCTTATCTCAGAGGTGTCGTCCGCCAACACGTCTTACGCATACAACAGTAAGCGGAAGTGAGAAAATAGTGTTTATTACATTTGAAATATGAATAATTATCTTACAAAAATTCATAGATTCGCCAAAAAACTCTTGCGACGGTGAGGCGGCTGTGTCGGATTGTGCAGTCTGGCACAGTTGCTGTCTACCGACTGCGCTGACTAAAAGCATGACTGGAAATACTGAATGATGACACAGCTTAATACTCATTGGTTCAGACATCCGTGATTTCACGAGTTCACACTTACATATAATTAGCTGGAGTATAGTAATGCGTATTTGCCGTGCTGTCCGGGGAAGCGCTCCGAGGTCGGGAATGGCCCAAACCCAGAGTATCCGGCCCTATAAGTGTATTCAGAACTCAAGGGTGGAGAAGGGGTGGTGGAGAGATGCTGATTAACCGTCAAAGGATAGAGGTATGTGAGCTGTATTTATACCTATGGTGTTGATTAACTTGAGTGCGGTCCTCTTGTTAATTAGGCTAAGTATCTGACGCGCTCCTCCTGAACTTTGTTAATAAAACATCATGTTGCGTTCTCTTCTAAAATTGTTTTATTTTTAATCTGATTTCATGTTATTATGTATTTAAATTATGGAGAAATATTCCCAAACACTATTAAGTGTGATATATGTGCGAGATATGACTGTTGCCATATTTCTATAAAAATCTAAAACACATGTCTGTATAAAAAAAAAGGATGATAAATATACCTTTCATATGGAATTAAATAGTTAGCACTTTGAGTGTCTTGTTTATCATATTTATTTTGATGTAAAGCAACAGAACTGAAATTATCTAATGTTTATCAGCAGCACAGCGCATGAGTGAGAATAACGCGATATCTATCTTTGATCTTGTAGTTTCTGTTCCACTTCGAGAGCTCAGAACTGTCCCACATGACTGCACTTATTTCACTCCTCCCCTCACTGCAGCTGCATACCCTCGCCTACATTTCAGGCAAAGCAAGGCGCATCTCAAACAAGCCAACTACTACACAGACTTGGGCTCCAAATGAATCACTATTGTGCAGACTGAAATTAATCACTATTGCGCAGACTCAGGCTCTAAATGACCTCAAGGACACAAGATGACAACAGCCATACTTAGATGCAGTGCCTGTCGAGGGTAGATGTGACTGAGTCGTCATGAGTAGATGTAAGCACTCAGGAGAAGTTGGATGAGTTTTAACAGATGGGATCTTTTTATTTACCCAATTAAGGCCAAAGAAAGGCAATCAAAATTAAGAAAAAAATATATACAAGAGAAAAAAAAAATTACTATTTAGTAAATAAAATAAATTGACATGAGAGTCAAAAAACCAAACAACAAAAAAAAACAATCAAATTTTACAGCTGCTTAGAAATTGACCTTTACACAAGCCACTATACTTAGAGCATCAACAGACTTATGTCTTCTTACTTCACGCTCCTCCCCGAGATTGAAGCTACTAGTCTTTTATACACATGAAGGCACCCCTGTAATTGGCACATACCAACACAATAATACAATACAGGGGTGGCTCAGGTAAACAAACCATAAATGCTTAAAAACAGCCAAAATGCTACATCTATACAATTAGAAAAGTATAGAATATCATTTATACGATTTCAGCTAACATTTGGCGAAGCCACAAGTTATATTAACAGCTAAAAAAAATAATAACTCAAAATTCCGGGTCACTTCCTATTGACCCGGAAGTCATAGCGTTACTTAAACCCCTCCATTGCGGCAAATCTTCCTTTACCCAAACAAACAGGAGACGCTGGTAAGACGTAAAGATGGTATGTCAAAGCTATGTTCCTTTTAAACTAAATAAACAGATACATAATTAACAAAGACATGTGTTGCGTGGTTATTGTAACAGGTTATGATAGTGAAGTAAATGACATGGTTTTAAACCGTAAGATATGTATTGATAGTAGTAGCTATAGCATATAAATCACCGTAGTATTAGATGTTAAGTGTGCACACGAAAGCTACGGGATTACTGTGGGGTTTTGATAAAAGACTAGGTTAACCACTGATTTGAAACAAAATGAGGAATAACAGAACACATTGACACGCTACACTAACAAATACAGGCAATATTTGCACTCAGTCTTTGTGAACTGGAATAGGTAGCGCATCGCTGCCGTGACGGTAGCTATGTGCCCCGTCACAGTGCCTTCTCAATAAAAACAACAACTTTTCTATAGTGGATGGAAATGGAGACACATTTCCCATTTTTATACAGTCTATTTCAGGGGTGGCCAACATTGGTCCCGAAGAGCCACAGAGTTTTGTTCCAACCTTAAAAAAAAACTAGTAACCATTAGACCTTTTATTAGCTTGTTCAGGTGTGTTTGATTAGGGTTGGAGCTGAACTCTGCAGGACTGTGACTCTCCAGGACCGACGTGGGCCATCCCTGGTCTGTGATATCACCAGTTGAGATCCACTGGTTCAAGGATACATGTGAAAAAAAACAGACATTTAGATAAATCTAGAGTGTGTCATTTTTATTTTTATCCACAGGGCTTATTTGAGCAAAAATTATTTGTAGCTTTTATTCAATATTCTTCAATTATGAAAAGCTGTGAAAGTGTCAAAAAGATTGAAACAAACAAATAAAACAAATATCCATGAATTAGGGTCTCCTGTTTCTCTTCTACGACGGCGTTTTAGTGGCACATAAAAAAAAAAAAAATCTAAGATTACGAGATTAAAGTCGTAATATTTCGAGAATAAAGTCGAAACTACGAGAAAAAAAGTCGAAATGTTACGAGAATAAAGTCGAAACACTTCGAGAATAAAGTCGAAACACTTCGAGAATAAAGTCGAAATGTTACGAGAATAAAGTTGAAACACTTCGAGAATAAAGTCGTAATATTTCGAGAATAAACTCGTAGTAATACGAGATTAAACTCCTAATATTTTGAGAAAAGTCACAGAATTGCTAGAAACAATGGATGTGGAGGATTTGGTTAAATCCTACTTTAGATTAGGATTTAGCAATAAGGAAATTCTTTGTCTTTTGGCGCATCAGCACGGAGTTATAATTAGTAAAAGGACACTGCAGCGGTTATGTAGGAAACTTAATTTATTTAGAAGAAAAATAACGACGTCGCCAGTACTTCAGCCGGGGTCCCAACGCGGTGTGGCATTATGGCATATTCGGAGACGCCGGCGCAAAGTTCAACTCCTTCAGGGTCGATTTCTTTGATCACCTTCCTCATAGTCTCTTGAGAAACAACATATCCTCTTCGAATAGCACACAGATGTAACCATCGATATCCTTGGAGTCGACCACTGGTCGCCATCTCAGACTGCACAAAAGAGGCGATTTCCTCAATGTCTGTCTGATTTTTTCTTCTGAATAAATTAAGTTTCCTACATAACCGCTGCAGTGTCCTTTTACTAATTATAACTCCGTGCTGATGACGTAGTTCTGTACAGGCCACTCCGCCGAGACTTGATTGACAAGACCATCTTACCTTAGACCCGCCCTGAGTGATCTGAGAGCTGTCCACCATTGTGTCGACTCCGGTGCAGGGGAAGACAAGACGTCTCAGATTAAGCGATTGAGGCGTTTTGTTGTTGGATGTAATACTGAATATAGAAGTCGTCATTTACCCCAACATCTGAGCCGCTGAAGACAGAGCATTAATGTAACTTTCGTTTTTAAGGGAATACACCGATCCTGATTTGCCTAAATGCATCTATGTTTGTGCGAATCATTCGTGATCCAGTTTTATCTACAGAAGTGAGTATAAGGGTTTTTATGAATCTTTGCAAATCGCCTTTGCTAAAAATGTGCAAGTTGGCCAGTTTCCCGGGTAAAGTAAAAAAGTACTGCTCATCACACCCACAAAAGAGAGGGTCAGGGCGAGCAGAGCTCATTAGTATTTAAAGCGACATGGACTAAAAAACAGCTTGATGAAGACAGAGAACACAAAACTTGATGCTTTTTTACACTACCATTGAGAAATTGTAACCAAAGTATGTTATAGACTTTTCATTAAGACCCTAAATAATCATATCAACTTGTTGAAAATGGGAATCCGATGACCCCTTTAAGCAACGAAGGCATAGTTTTGAACGAAAGAGTTTGGCATGTAAACGGTTTTATTTTTTATTAGTTTGATTTGTTATGAAACAAACAATCTACTAAATACGATTTTGTTCGTTATTTATGAAAAATGAAAAAATAGGGTCTAACTATTGTCTTTATTTCTTTTCCTCTGATAGTCTTATAGTTCTGTCAATAATTTGTTCATGAATCAATTATTATTTTTCGTTCTCACTCTCTGTGCTAATGGTTGGGGACCATTTTGTGTGTGTGTGTGTGTGTGTGTGTATATGCAAGTGAAATCCCTGGAGATAGATAGACCAAATTGCTAAAGACATAAATCCATTCTGTTATGAGCTCTCTCTCTCTTCTCCTCTTCGAGTGATGTATATCTTAATTAGCTACTTACAGTGCAACGTCTGAATATCAATCAATAAAAACATACAATATGCTTTGCACGATCGTTCATATCTAGCCTATAAATACACTACTTTAGCGACAAGACAAAGGGATTTAGTTTTGTGAGAACAGCATTGACAGCAGCAATGTTTGTCCCCTCCACCATGTTTAACATTTAGGACCCGCCCAACTCCAAAACTCTGGTATCAAAAGTATTTCAGAATTTCCTAGTAGTAAATATGACTTGAGAGGCCGTTCACATTCAATTTCCGATTAGGATACTCGTGTTTATGATAATTCCAACAGCATGTAAAGGCAGCATTAGTCCCATAGACCCCCCATGTTAAAATGCCCAACTTTACAGCAGAAAAAATTATGTTTACAGCCTGGTTAAAAAAAATTGATTTGGTCTATATTGCTAATTTTGCCCTTTATGACAACTGTGAGTGGGGTGACTTTTCTATAACTTATATAACGTTTAGATTAAATTAAGCCTTAAAGTTCTGCATAATTAAGAGCATGGCCGCTTGAGTGATACGTGGATTGCATTGCTGTCACAAACGTCGAGCTAGGTGGGCATGGTTTCAGCAACCAGCTCCTGCCTCTCTGCCCATTTTTTATTATCCGGGACTGACGAGATGCCAACGGCCAACTCTGCTCATTTTGGGATTAAAAAAGGTTTTTCAGAAACCTACAGGTGATGTCATGGACACTATGTCCATGTTTTTATAGAGTCTATGATTTGTACACGGTCCTTGATATTCATGATCGTTCTTGATGCGTCATCAACTGTGCTCAGTGGTTCTGCCCTAATGTTGTTAAAGTTCGGTTAAGACATTCATAATAAATATAAATAAAGCAAGATGGCCTGTTGAAATTGATGATGAGTGGTTTATTTAAACTGCAAAGGTAAAACATAATTTGACAGATGAGAAGGGGAGGTGAATTCATACATGCATCAGGTTTTTCGACTAGAAACACTTTCGCATACACCTGTGTATCCTCACTCAACTCTCCTCTTGAAGTTTCCTCGCCTCTTCATGGTACAATATGGAAATTGAGATGTACATCAACATGCATAACTTTGATCAGTTTCTGGGTCATGTGCTCGAGGACAGAAAAGCGAGGAAGCATCAGAGTATTGAGAAGCACCCAAAGAATGAAGTATGAAAACAAAATGCCATGTTCACTATGGTTATGATGGTAATTTAACATTTGATTCAAATAGAAAGCGATTTAACTCAGAAGCTGTTTTACAGACACTCAATATCAGAATAACAGGGTCTCATTTTCTTTCTAAAAAACTAACATAAGTTGACAGTGTTTTAAAAGGAAGAGACTTGAAATCGGTAATCATACATTCATACAAATAATTATATCATATAAAATTATAGTCGGGATGAATCCTAATTCTCACAAAACCCTTTTCTCTTCTCGGAGCATGGCAGATCATTCCAGTTGTTCAGGACGGGTTTTGAAGGCATCAGTTCAATACAGTCCTCCTTTCCATCTTGGTCATTCGGCTCACCTTTGAGCCAAAATCTGAACAACATGTATCCGATGTTCAGTTTTTCAGGACCACTAATTTATGAATCAACACAGTGTTTTTTATCACTTACCCTTGTTTCAGTGGTGAATTATCAACCCATTTCATGTTTCCCTCGTTCTCTGTGTCAGACAAACCAATCCACACACTCTCCTTGACTAATGAAGATATGAATCTCTGTGTGTGAATAAAAACAAGAACCCAGCTAACAGGGAACGTTCTCAGAACTTGGCTAACATTCTCTCGTGGTTCTCTCAAGGTTGTAAACAAACATTCCTCCAGTAATGTTAATATAACGTTTGTTCAAAGTTATGTGGTTTTTAATAATGTTGTCAAATGGTTAGATGAAAATGGTATGTACACGTTGTTTGTAGAAGGTTTTTTAAACGTTCTCATAATAATGGGTGAAACCAGTGTTGTATCCAAGTCCAGTGTCGAGTCCTAGTTTTTAATCAATTGAGCAGAGGTGGGACTTTCACAGAGTTAAAGTTAATGAGATAATTAAGTGACTCATTGAATGATGATGCATTAGTTATGAACACCTCCTGTTATTGAGCATTACAGAGGATCAGTAGTTGATGTTGTATTGTTTAAAAGGAAGCCACCATCATGGAACAGAAAAGCAGAGAGATCTAAATGACACATCAATTTAAGCAGAGAGATCAGAATTGTTCAGTGAACAACTGTTAGATGTTTTCTTATGATGAGATAGTCACCATGAGCAAACCTGATCGCAAAAAAAAAAACTTTGTTACTTTATATGTATATTTTGCATAATCAGCTCCTGGGAAACTACAGCACATTACTAACTACAGTATTGCTCTAATCAATCATTATAATTAACTCATTTAAAACTGTAATACATTTACAAGTTTGCACTCCAGCTTTCTTTTAGACACACACAAACATCAAGAACCAGCATATGAATCTCAACAATGGTGACAATCAACAAAATGCTTCATGCTGCAATGCATGCCGGGTGTAAAAACTCCCATCAATGTACAGTATGCAAAACGATTGTCCGCAATTTTGAGGATGGTCTGTTAAGTGTTCATGTCTAAAAAACTTAACGATACAGCTCTTTTGTTCAATATTGAAGTACTCTGGTGACATTTGTTTATACGACTTTATGACTTACGATCAGTGATTCGGTTTGAAAATAGCTGAAAGTTAGTCAATAAACAAAAGAGAGTTCTCTTCATGATATTCATTAATCATGAGTTACAAGCAGTAAGTTATAACTAATCTATTACTTCAAGGTTTGACAAAGCAACGCACTGATATTTGCTCTGAAACAACACTGTTATTGATTAGAAACAAATTACCTTAAATTAATAAAAGGGTCAAGAGCTCTATTAAGCAAACACTGATCTCATGACGCTGGCATCATTTTAATTAATAAAACATCAACATCTGATCCTCTGTAATTTTCAATAACAGCAGGTGTTCATCACTAATGCAAAGTCATAATTTAACAAGTCACTTAATTATCTCATTAACTTTAACTCTTTAACTCTTTGAAAGTCCCACCTCTGCTCAATTGATTAAAAACTAGGACTCAACACTGGACTCAGATACAACACTGCCTAGAATGATGAGTAATTAATGAAAATTAAGTTGAAAGGTCGTTTCAGGAACATCAATACTAACCTTAAAAAAAAAATGTCCACTAACATTAAGAAAACTGGACATAAAGAACATTCCCATACATAAAACCATAACCAAAAAATGTTTTAAACGTTCTTAGAACTCAAAATTGTTAGCTGGGAATAAGAGTGATTCCTGTCATTCATTAACAGACACTCACACAAACTCACCTGCTTGTCTTCAGTGTTGATAATGATCAGATCAGCTCCACGATCTCTGCAGTACTGTCTGCTGTCAGACCAGCTCTTCAACTCAGTGGACACGAAAAAACAACCTGAACCACACAGAAACATGCACTTTATAAAACCGTCTACATTAAAGATAAAAAAAGCAAAGAAACAACAACAAATGAAGAGCTCTTTTCCAAAACGCTATAAATCCATTTGAATAGTTTTCATGAAAATGAAATTTTTTTACCTAGACCCATACATTTTGTTAATATTCCATTTATCCTGTTAAAATGGTCTGTTGGCTCAGTCTGAACATGTTAAACAATGATTGTTAAATGAAACAACAATATTGTCGATTATCAATGCAATTTTTATTTTATTTTTTTTCAAAACGCTACAAATCCATCCTTTTTTTTTTGTGTTGAAGTAACCTGCCCACACCATCACACCAAGCGGGTCTTGAACCCAGGTTTCCGGTGCGGGAGGCGGGCGCTCTAACAAGGAACGCCAAAGGCTACAGCCTCTAGCGTCAAACGGTTAAACACCACCTTTACTGGTATACACATCTGTTACATTGACATCCCACAGTGGGTATTAACGCGCCACCTGAGAACCTTCTTTTTTGTTGTTTTTTGTGATTTTCTTTGTCCAGTCTGCGTTTTCTACCCCCAGGTGTAGGTCTCACTGGCTCATCCAGGCCATCAAAAGTGTTATTACAGTTTAAAGCACTCATTGTGAAGACTGAGCACAAACAAGCGCTTCAAAGCGTCGTCATGTTGGATTGCATCGAACGAATTCTGATTGATCGAGAGGATATATCGCATTTAGACTAAAAACAGGTTCGGCACTTATAGCGGTTTGGAAAAGAACTGCATCTTGCAGTACATTTTAAACAAGGAAATATAGCGATTTGGCATGAAACATTGATGGAGCAGTGAATAGGTTCAGTACACAGAAAAATGGCATGACAAACTCATTTTTTTTTTATTTGGCGTTTATCGCATTTTGGAAAAGAGCTCTTCAAATGCTAGTACTGACCTCGTTTAGATGTTTCTTTCTTCAGTTCCTCACTCAGAGAAGTGACTTTGCTTTCTAACTCCAGTTTCTTCTGACTCAAAGATTCGACGCTTCTCTGTAACTGGCTTTTCTCAGCAGTGAGATTTTTGACTCTGGTCTCTAACTCCACGTTCGTGTGACTGCAAGAGATGTTCTGCAGTTGGTGTTTTTCAGTCATTAGATCGGTGTAATTGTCCTGTAAGCCGTTGATAGTTTGATTGAACTCTTCAACTGTGTTCTTGTAACTCTTTATCAGGTCTCTCTCTGCTGTGATGGTGATGTGCTGCAGTATGATGAAGACCAGCAGAAGAACACAAATGATCCCGAGACCCACTGAGATCAACACCAAACATCTACTTCCTCCTGAAGAACAGGACCAAAACACAGAGATATCAGTGAATACTCTATGTTATTAGAAATTCATTTTAAAATTAGCCTTATATTGTATTCTACTTTTGTCTTTAGTTATGAAGTTATAAGACAAACATTAATGTACAATACAATATAAAATATCCAAAGAAGGACACACAGAAAAGTAAATGAAAAACAATTTCCTTAATACATTAATTATGGAAGCAAAAACACTTAGGCTACATATTGTTCTTAGAAACAATATTGTAAATTGTTTGTGGTTTTCATTTTCTCATTAGTGAAACCATCTCTGCTTTAAAGTAATTTTCTGCTTACTGTGGTTTGTATCTTTTCCTTTGTCCTGGTCGTGACTCTGAGTTTGAGGTCCAGTTTTGTTCTTAAAATCCCTGCGGTCAACATTTCCATAAATGTGCTCTAAATCCATCATTCACTGTGTCTGATAGTTCGTCTTCACAGATGAGGTGTGGTCCTCAGAATGAGTGTTATTTTTAAAATGATGTTAACACTAAAGAGGAAGTGGTTTCATTTCACTCTGGCCTTCAACAATAACTTTAAATCCAGCTTAAAAAAACTTTGAGCTGTACTACTATGTTTGAGTATTGTACATTCAATCACAAGTTATTACCTTCAAAAGCCAACAAGAGGAGTCTGTGAACACTCAAATAAACTCAAACAGCCTTAAACAGGTGAAACTGTAACGTTATATTGATGATGTAGGAGGCACAGCTGCACTCTGGGTGCTTCTCTCTACTCAGACAGATACTTCCTCATTTCATTGCTTCTGTCCTCCAGCCTCCCAGCTAGAAAACTGCTGATGTGAAAGCTGATGTGGGGCCCAGATGGGTGGCACCTGGGCTATCTAATTGGGGCCCAGACAGTTTTGTCCTCCGTTTCCATGCTGTGTTTCCACTGCCGGGCCAAAAGTGGGCCAGCTTCTCAGTCAGCTTCTCATTCAGGCTATCACAATCATAGATTTATTTAGTAACATATTTTATCTGTCAAAATGTAATCTCGAGTCTAAGAAAAAGTCTCTATGTGTGTTTGTGTAATGTGTATTGTAATCATGGAGGTAGTCCACTGGTTGGTGCCTGACATTTACTTATCTTTGAAATGTATTTGAAGTCCGATGGAGAGGACAGAGTTTATCTATTTAGTATCTTCTTCATAGTGGGGGGACAACCATTGGCAATTTAGTATCCATGTAAATGTAAACATGTGGGGCCAGGTCTGTGAATTATATGAAGATGTCAAAAATCACCAATGTGCAAATGCACACATGTTTGTTGTGGGGCAATATTGCAATTGCTTAAATGCAAAAAAACTTGCAGTTAATAAAAGAGCCAAAAGACAAATTAAAGCAAATACTTATCTCCATGATGGTGGCATCATTTTAACCAATAAAACATCAACATCTGATCCTCTGAAATTCTCAATAAAAGCAGGTGTTCATCACTAATGCACAATCATAATTTAATTAATTAATCATATCCTTAATTTTAACTCTTTGAGGACTTGGGATTTAACTTGAGGCTTGTTTGTGGCTTGAAAGTAATGATTTGGTTCCTCCTCTGGTGAAATCAGCTGCTGAGTTCATGGGTGGAATAAACACATTGCAGGATTTTACTTTCTGACCCCTAGACTTTACACCTCTGTGTGTAATATATCTGCTTATTTTACACTCTTTAGCCACCAGGTGGTATTGTGAGCAAATTATGCCTCCAGAAATTAACCCTTTCATGAACCACTTGGCTGAAAAGCTTAAAGCTTCACGAGGCTTCATCTGTCCATCACTACTTATTGGTCACAAGCAATTCAGTAATAAACAATACACGCAGCAGCACAACATTTTCAACAGTACTTCTACCCATTTAAGGTGAGAACACAGGAGGAAACCTGGTCCACGAAGGCTATAGAATCTAGCGAACGTGTTAGGGGTCGCTCAGCCCGCAGCCCTACAAATATCTGTAAGCGAGGTGCCATGAGCCAGAGTGAGACTTCTACACTTCTTGTAGAGTGAGCTCTCAACCTGAACGGGCATGGCACACCCCCCGTGCCTGATAAGCCAGGGTGATGGCATCCACTATCCAGTGGGCCATCCTCTGCTTGAAGATGGCATTCTCTTTCTGCCGGCCTCCGTGACAGATAAAGAACTGGTCTGAGGTCCTGAAGCTTTGCGTCCTGTCAACGTAGTATCGCAATGCTCGGATGAGACAAAGCAAAGCAAGGGCTGGGTCTGCATCCTCCGGGGGCAGCGCTTTTAGGCTCACCACCTGGTCTCTGAAAGGAGTAGTGGGAACCTTGGGCACATAGCCGGTCCGGGGCCTCAGGATTATCTGGGAATCCGCTGGTCCAAACTGTAGGCACAAATCGTCAACCGAAAATGCGTGTAGGTCCCCAACCCTCTAAATGGAGGCCACTGCAAGCAGAAGCAGAGTTTTCATTGAGAGGAACTTTGGCTTGACTGTCTGCAAAAGCTCAAACAGGCCCTGCTGTAGTGCTGTGAGCACTAGAGACAGGTCCCAGGAGGGGATAGAAGGGGGGCGTGAAGGATTTAAGCTGCCCCTAAGGAACCTGATGACCCAGTCATGCTTCAGCACCGACTTCCCTTCCACAGGGTCTTGGTTGGCAGCAATCGCAGCTATGTAGACTTTGAGGGTGGAGGGAGACAGCCTTCGCTCCAATCCTTGCTGCAAGAAGGACAGCACGACTCTGATCGGGCACTTCCGGGGGTCTTCTCTGTGAAAAGAGCACCATTCGATGAACAGGTACCACTTCAAGGCGTAAGCATGTCTCGTAGACGGTGCTGGTCTACGATGGTGATGGTTTTCGACTACCTCTTGGGGTAGGTCACCTAGAACCTCCGCATCCCATCCAGAGACCAGACATGAAGTTTCCAGAGGTCTGGATGCGGGTGCCACAAGATGCCCCGTCTCTGAGTCAGTAGATCTTCCTCAGAGAAATCTGCCAAGGAGGGGCTGTCACGAGGAGCATCAGCTCTGGGAACCAAGTCCGGGTGGGCCAGTATGGCCCCACGAGCAGGATCTGCTCCTCTTCCTCCCTGATCTTGCACAGTGTATGTGCGAGAAGGCTCACTGGGGGAAATGCATACTTGCGAAGGCCTGCTGTGTGCCAGTGCGTCCGTGCCGAGTGTTCCCACGGTCAGGTAGTAAGACAACTGGCAGTGAGAGGTCTCTAGGACGTCTCTAGGAGTCCGAAACGTCTCCAAATCAGCTGGACCGTCTGGGGATGGAGTCTCCATTCTCCAGGGAGCGCAGCTCGTGACAGCTCGTCGGCTGTCCGGTTGAGCAAGCCTGGAATGTGAATGGCGCGAAGCGACCTCAGATGCTTCTGACTCCAGAGGAGGTGGTGGCGGGCGAGTTGCGACATGCGACGGGAGCGTAGACCACCTTGTCGGTTGATGTACGCGACGGTCGCAGTGTTGTCTGTATGGACCAGTACATGCTCGCCTCGTAAGCGTCTATTGAGACAGTTCAAGGCCAGGTGTACTGCCAGCAACTCTAGGCAGTTGATGCGCCAGTGCAGTTGGGGACCCGTCCAAACCCCCAACACTGCAAGCCCATTGAACATGGCCCCCCAGCCCTTGGCGGAGGCATCCGTGTAAACCACAGCATGCCTGGAGACCTGTTCCAGGGGCACTCCTGCCCAAAGAAACGAAAGGTCTGATCACGGGGACTAACGTCCGGGGTTCAGACACACTCTCTCTGTTTAAATCTAGATTAAAGACATCTCTTTAGCCAAGCATTCATATAATGCATCTCACAATCTTGTACTGCCAGTCTATCTGAACAATTGCACATTATTATGCTTTAGCTTGGGTTATACTGATAATTTCATCCAGGGTTATTCCTGAAAAGAGATCCTCTGCATCGGGGAGAGTTTGCTCTTTTCCCAGTTGACCCGAAGGCCCAACTGGCTGAGGTGCGAGAGCACCAAATCCCTGTGTTCGCATAACTGATCCTGAGACTGAGCTAGTATGAGCCAGTTGTCAAGGTAGTTGAGAATGCGCACGCCCTGTTCTCTCAAGGGAACAAGGGCTGCCTCCGCTACTTTCGTGAAGACAGCCCGAAGTGCAGGACCTTGTACTTATATGCACGTCCTTTGAACGCAAACCGCAGGACTGATCTGTGGCGCGGAAAGATCGACACATAGAAGTACGGGTCCTTCAGGTCGACCGCTGCAGACCGATCTCGGGGACGGATGCATCCGAAGATGCACTTCTGCGCGAGAATCTTGAAAGGAGGTTTATGAAAGGCCAAGTTCAAGATGTGCAGACCCAAGATTGGTCGTAACCCACCGCTTTTCTTGGGCAAAATGATGTAAGGGCTGAAAAACCCTGCCTTCATATCGGCTGGAGGGACCGGTTTCATCACGTCCTTCACCAGTAGGACAGTGATTCCCTCACAAGACATGGGCATCAGCTGCCTTCACTGCTGTGAAGTGGATGCCCTTAAACTTGGGAGGACGCCGGGCGAACTGAATCGCATAACCGAGTAAGATGGTCCACAGGAGCCAGCGAGACGGCTGGGCAGCTCCCGGGCACCCAGACACCGTACAAGCGGGACCAGCGGGACCACCGACGTACCCGCGGTAGGGCAGCGAGGTGGAATGCAGGGACCTGGCCCGTGGCGGACCAAGGAGGGGTCTGAGTGTGCAGTGCACCTTTACCTGCTTCCATAATTTAGCAGAGGGTGCGTGAGTAGCCTTTGATGACGCTCTCGAACCGCCCACTGCTGCCTGCTGGCGAGAGGGATGATGATTGGGGTCCGAAGTTGATCCGTCCATGACTCTCCATGCCCTCTTGGGACCCAGAGACAACCACTTCCTGTCGAGATTTTTGAAACAACAGATTATCCACCCGGCCCTCCTCCGGGGGAGGGAGAGATGCACTTACCCTCTCCCGAAGCAGTTCCCTCTCTCTCTGGGTCGCCCTTCCCGATGCCTCTTGCTCCTCCGCTTACCACCAGTTGATGGGGGGCCAGGTGGGGCGGGGCGGCCTGCCTACGCCTAGCTCAATGGCACCGCTTTTGAAAGCTGCTGCGGATGCGGTGCGAGAGCGGGGGTGGATGCAGGGGGCCACCCTCGGCAATGAGCAGGCTGGGCGCTGCAACCGGCGGACGGGTGGAGGCAACAGCTGCCCGCCGAGGAAGGACATGTTGGATCGCCTCAGTCTGCTCCTGTGCAGCCGGGAACTGCTGGGCCATGTTACCGGTTGCGTCGCCGAAGAGGCCAGTCTGGGATACAGGAACCTTGAGCAACCGAACTTTGTCAGCATCCCCATGTCAACCAGACACAGCCAGAGCTGGCGCTTCTGGACCACAAGTGGGGACATCGCACGACCCAGAGACCGTGCCATAACCTTCGTCGCTCGTGGCCAGGTGCGGTACGGAGCTCTTTCAGAACTTCCGGATCGTGACCACCCCCGTGCATGTCCCTCAGTGCTTTTAGCC
The DNA here is from genome assembly GCA_027564155.1 of Gymnocypris eckloni scoliostomus. NCBI lineage: Eukaryota > Metazoa > Chordata > Actinopteri > Cypriniformes > Cyprinidae > Gymnocypris > Gymnocypris eckloni. Next base: position 36,569,189 of record CM050416.1, read on the forward strand.
TGAAGAACCTGCAGTAACGCCATAGCGTTAGGTGGAGGCAGCATCTCCACAGGCCACATAAGCCTCGCCGGATGAGACCAGACGAGTACCTACAGGCCCGGAAGAGGGGGCACGGTTTGCCCTGCCGGGTGGAGACAGTATAAGGACACAGTATAAGGAAACACTTGCATCGCAACTGACCACTCCACCGGGGGACCCCCTGTATACCTCTAGCTGCACCACCGAGTGTGGTGAGGGAGGAGGAGTTAGCAGGTCGGTTTCTGGCAGTAAAAGGTGCCGTCCACGACCTGTAAGCTCCTCATGCACGTCCGGGAGAGAGGCACCCGGGGCAGGGCGATGAGAACCAGCACAATCTACCCCGAGAAACCAGTCATCCAACCTCGAGGGTTCGGGACACGGTGGCTTTCTCCACTCGAGCCCTACCCTTTCGGCGGCCCGGGAAAGCATAGCCGTCATTTCCAGATCCTACTCAGGCATTGCTACTGCTGGAGCAGCAGAATCTTCCTCTCCAGAAGCTCCGGCTCGCCCTCCGATGCAGCGATCGACATCTGGTCGTCGGGAGGAGTGCCAAGGATACTGCTGGTACGCTCCTTTTAGAGGCCCCAGCACGTTCCACTGGCAGATCAACTGGATGCGGAGCGCAAGAGGAGCGATGGTCCCTTGAGGGTTTGCCAGCACTGTAATCCTCAGACCAGCCATGCTACCGCCTGAAGTAGACCTCGCCTGTCTGCAGCCAGGACGAGAACTAGATCGAGACGGAGGCAACAACTCCGCCCCTTTGTCGAGGTAACGGAGCCTGGCCGCAACTCCGAGATGAGCATCCACAGTGAGAAGATGACTCATCCACGAACGCCACCTCAGCATGCTTACTGCCCAGGCACGTGAGGCAGCGATCGTGACCATCACCAGCGCCAGGCAACGACTGCATCCAGAAACACATGGGTGACATGTTGTCTGAAGCAAGACCCAACTCATCTTTATGAAGACGCAACGTCAAGTTTGCCAGATGCAACGTCGTCTTTAAAAAGACGCACCCGTGAATGCTCTTTCAGGGAAAAAATTTTTTAGCGTGCTGAAGCACACAGGGGAGATGGTCATCTGCAACACAAACAGGGGGTAGTGCAGCCTGATGTGTGCAGTCCACTCGACATGGGAAGAACCACCACCACTGTAGTGCCGTACCACCAACACGAGAGTCTTCCGAAGAGCGTGCTCAACCCGTTGAATTCACTCGTTCAGCAGAAGTCAGCAGCAGAACGATGTAACCGATCGGCTCCGAAGCAAAAAGCTGAATATGCACTGCACCTGCTGCCTACTTATACTCACGCTGTGATCAGCAGCAGCTGGATGCAATAATTGCATGTCAATGTGCATTGGCTCGTTTTGTTTACACTCAAAGTAGATTGGTCTCTCTAAGCGAGATCCCAATTCGTTGGTCCTCCAACGTGACGTCGAGAGTGACCGACTGATAGGGAACTATTTTTATAAAATGTTTTGCATCTTATGCAGTTTAATTCTTTATCCATTCATATTGTTCTTTCAGTTACTGTCTATCTTTTTGTTAATACAATCTTATTACATTTGTGTTTTCCTCATGCTGATAATATAGTAAGAGGTTTTACAAGTTATGTGATACTTCACAAATCCTTCAGATTGTTCAATTACAAACTCTGATATACATACCATTTTTAATGAAGAATTATCCTTACCACATGTGAGAATCACTACAGTTGAATTAAAATATGTGTGAAAAATCACCCCCCCCACACACAAAAACTAAACAAAAATAATAAACTATTTCAGAAAAAATGAGAAACATGATGCTGTAATTTATTTATAACAGAATAAAAATAGACAAAAAGAATATAGCCACATAATTAACAAAATTTAAAATTCACGAAAAGGGTCACCTGATTTGATGAAAGAAAAATGACTATTATCAAAAGATGAAGAATTGGAAGCTAATTCATACATATCCATTTTCTCTTAGCTGGGCATGGGATATCATTCCAGTTTTTCAGGACGAGTTTTGAAGGATTCAGTTCAATACAGTCTTCATTTCCACCTGCGTCATTCGGCTCATTCATTTCCCAAAACCTGAATTACATACAAGCAGTTTCAGTTCCTGAACAGCAACAGTACATTTACTCTCATAGGCTATATATATATATAAGATCTTTAAAAAAAAAAAATGCAAAAGATAGACAGTGGTCTTATTTGTGTTTATAGCTTTTGACACTGTGTTTAACCCAGAGTTTATCTTTATAAACCCTGCTTCAATTAAAAGCCATTTGAGGGTACAAATAGTGCCACAAAATATATGAATTGGCTTTAAAAATGTGTTATGCTTACATTTATAATTCATTCAGGAAAAGTTTTGTAATACAGTCGGAATATAATATGAGGATGCATAAGCCAGGTCGCATGTACCATTGACACATTAAATATGAAAATAAGAACGTTAAACCTGGGTTTATGAGTGCACAGTGTTATCAAAGAATCAATAGACAAGCCTGGGTAAATTACAACCAGTGTGAAACGTGAAGCACGGTAACCCAAGTTTCTGTTAACCCTGTGTTAAAATGACCCTATATGAAGTGAGAAAGTCCTACTCATCACTTACCCTTGTTTCAGTGGTGAATTATCCACCCATTTCATGTAGCCTTCCTGCTGTATGTCAGACAAACCAATCCACACAATATCCGTGACTATAAAAGATACCAGCTGCTGTGTGTGTTTAAAACGAGAAAAAAATGAGGATCTCCATTACACCAGTCTTTGTCTTTGTCATCTGTCAGTCAACTAAAACTAATCCCAGATGGTTACTAGTAATACTAATACATATTCAACAGGAAGAACAAATGAAAAATACATAAAACATTTTTGTCTTCATATTATTGTGGGCACTGATTTTTAAACAATGTTAAAAAGTTTAAATGTGAGACTTTTTTTTACTTGTTTGTATGTGTGAGAAATATATGTTCATTCACAACAGAATTGCTTTAAACTAGTTGCATTTGGCACTGAACTCACCTGCTTCTCTTTAGAGTTGATAATGACCAGATCAGATCCATGATCTCTGCAGTACTGTCTGCTGTCAGACCAGTTCTTCAACTCATTGGACATGTAAAAAAAAACTGAACCACACAGAAACATGTACTTTATAAAACCGTCTACATTAAAGATAAAAAAGCAAATAAACAACAACAAATATTTGTACCGACCTCGTTTAGATGTTTCTTTCTTCAGTTCCTCACTCGGAGATGTGACTTTGCTTTCTAAATCCAGTTTCTTCTGACTCAAAGGTTCGACACTTCTCTGTAACTGGTCTTTTTTAGCAGTGAAATCATTGACTTTTTTCTCCAGCTCCAGTTTCTTCTGACTCAGAGAGCTGAAGTTGTTCTGCAGTTGGTGTTTTTCAGTCATTAGATCGGTGTAATTGTCCTGTAAGCCGTTGATAGTTTGATTGAACTCTTCAACTGTGTTCTTGTAACTCTTTATCAGGTCTCTCTCTGCTGTGATGGTGATGTACTGCAGTATGATGAAGACCAGCAGAAGAACACAAATGATCCCGAGACCCACTGAGATCAACACCAAACATCTACTTCCTCCTGAAGAACAGGACCAAAAAAACACACAAATATCAGTGAATACTCTTCATGTTATTAGAAATTCATTTTAAAATTAGCCCTATAATGTATTCTACTTTTGTCTTTAGTTATGAAGTTATAAGACAAATATTACTATTCAATAAAACATAAAATATCCATAGGACGTGAAAAAAGTAAATAAAAACAATTTAATTAATATATTAATTATTAAAGCATAAAACATTATGCTACATATTGCTCTTAGAAAAAACATGTGTATGTGGTTTTCATTTCCTCAATAATGACACCATTTCTGCTTTAAAATACCCAGCCAACAAACACGAGGGGCCAAGATGAAACAATGAAATGAACACTGCTAAGTATGCATACTACAGAGTGCTAAAATAAGACTGAAGCAGCACTGCAGTTCATTATATAATTAAGTGATTCATCTAACACTGATCTAACACTTGAGCATTAACGACAAACACCTGCTTAAGAAGAAAGAGACGAGCAGAAACACAACCGCTACTCTTGACTTCCAGCCACAGCCTACAAAACAACTGCAAATAAAAGAGATTACATCTCTCAAGATCTCAGCAGAGGATGATTAAACAACTCCACAAACAACATCACTTATTACTAACCAGACTGACTTTATTTTCTTCGTTGGGGCTCCTTTTGCCTGAATTACTGCAGCAATGCGGCGTGGCATGGAGTCGATCAGTCTGTGGCACTGCTCAGGTGTTATGAGAGCCCAGGTTGCTCTGATAGTGGCCTTCAGCTCTTCTGCATTGTTGGGTCTGGCATATCACATCTTCCTCTTCACAATACCCCATAGATTTTCTATGGGGTTAAGGTCAAGCGAGTTTGCTGGCCAATTAAGAACAGAGATACCATGGTCCTTAAACCAGGTACTGGTAGCTTTGGCACTGTGTGCAGGTGCCAAGTCCTGTTGGAAAATGAAATCTGCATCTCCATAAAGTTGGTCAGCAGCAGGAAGCATGAAGTGCTCTAAAACTTCCTGGTATACGGCCGTGTTGACCTTGGACCTCAGAAAACACAGTGGACCAACACCAGCAGATGACATGGCACCCCAAACCATCACTGACTGTGGAAACTTTACACTGGACCTCAAGCAACGTGGATTCTGTGCCTCTCCTCTCTTCCTCCAGACTCTGGGACCCTGATTTCCGAAGGAAATGCAAAATGTACTTTCATCAGAGAACATAACTTTGGACCACTCAGCAGCAGTCCAGTCCTTTTTGTCTTTAGCCCAGGCGAGACGCTTCTGACGCTGTCTGTTGTTCAAGAGTGGCTTGATGTGATACACACAAAGTATGTACACAATTTTGTTATATTTGCTTTATTTTCCTTTAATTATTTATATTGTTTTAAGTTTATTGATCGCATTATTTTCTAATGCAGTGTTTATGTGCAAATTAACAACTGTATATTGATCTACATGGAGAGAAAAAAAGGGACTCTTATTTTGACCATCTGCTTGGAGAGTCGCGGAGAGAACGACGAACTGCACATGTGTCCTCAGATCAGCAGAGGAGCTGTAAAAGAACAGATGCGACTCTCTCGTATATTCTGACATTTTTCCTGTTTTACAAATAAAGACACAGACTAAAAGAGAGACCTATATCTGTTGTACTGTATTTACACGATTACAATGTATGACGAAGGTAAAGTGTTAATTGTGATGTGGTTTGAGAATGTGATGTGCTATGTGAAGAAAAGTTCAAGTATGCTCCAGTGATCATTATATCTTACTACCGTGTTATATTGCTTGGTTTAAGTCACAAAATAGCTGTTTGTTCATGTTATAAGTTAATTAATAGTGTTAAGTATCTTCGGGAAGCTCACTCTGTGGTCGCGTTTGGTGCGCTTTATGGTCACGTGATCACTCACTGAAAAAGGCATAGAAAGCAGTTAGATCTGTGTGTGCTTAATAGTAAATATACTCCTATGGGGAGAAAAGGAGTGTATTGTGTTTAATATTGTTTTAAGAAACAAAAGTAGTTTGCAACACTAAAGTTTACAGTTAATATGATGAGTAAATTCATATAATATAACATTTCTGGTTACTAATATCATTATTGATGTTTATAAAATGTCTGTTGAGTATTTCGTATTTATCTAAAAATGGTAAAATGAAGAAAGGAGACAAGAGTGTCAGAATGTGATTTATTTTGATCTCATTTAAGTGATGTACTAAGAGTAAAAAATATAAAAGAATGTAAAGTAATGCTTTAATAGCAATTGTTTATGCTGGAATGATACTGTTTGTACATTTAATAAACAGATCAGCAGAGGAGCTGTGAAAGAGCAGACGCGACTCTCGTTCTTCTGACATTTTTCCTGTTTTACAGGCAACAGTAATCTGTCTGCGGGGTCCCTGAAGGCGGGGCCTGCAACAGATTATTGGGGGCTCATCCGGGATCGGCTCCACGTGACACGAGGAGGCTGATCCAGAGATTTTAGGACCGTGGTACCAGGTGGCGCTGGGACTAGAGGTCGGCGGCTGCTGCGTCAACGGTGACAACGAGGCACACAGAGGGTTGGACAGACTGCCTGTCTTCATCCTGAGGTTAAAGAGGTTCCGGAAAGGACGACGGAGAATAACGTCATGGCGGCTCGTACAAGGAAACGCTTGGTGTGGGACATCCGAAAAGATCTGATCACCCTACCGGCTGATGAACTGTTCCACGTTGCCAAGGCCATCGGGCCTGTACAAGGTAAAGATTCATCTGAACTGGACTTGGAGGACAGTGAGGGTTGTTTTGAGTACATCGACACTTTCATGTCAAGTGAATCCTTGCTTGATATGGAGGATCAAGGTATGAGTAGACTGTTGTCGTTACAAGAGACTGTAAAATCAGCAAAACAGATTTGCACTGATATATTTACATCTAATGTTGATACAAATACCCACCTTACACATGTGTCACATCCACTCACCACTGATGAACAGACACTGACTACTCATGACACATATCTAACACCACCTCATGCTTCAACTGATTTAAGGGGTGTTAAGGGGGCTGAATCTAGAATAAGCACAGACATAAATAAAATGCTTGCGGAGTATGAAACACTTAGCAGGAAAATACACCAGTACATGACAACACCCACACAGCACACTGACCTTACCCAACCTACAGTACAGGGAGGTGCTGCCACACTACATCTGGACAAGACTGAACAACCCAGACATGTAACTAATGACTTTGCTTTCCCCTTGGGGGGACTCCCATGTATCCAGTCACGTGAGTTCAAGATACACGGAGGCCAGATTGGTGACCACTCGTCAGACATCACATATAATAATGTATGCAGACGGATGGACACTGGTATCAGAGAGAACTTCAGTGACAACGATATTGTCAGAGGTGTGCTAAGAAAAATTAAGCCCGGCATCTTCAAAGACATGCTGATAAATAAAGACGACATGACGGTAAGCGAGTTAAAAGGGTTCCTACAGTCACACCTGGGAGATCGGAGCAGCACAGAGCTATTTCAAGAGTTAATGTGTACTAAACAAAGTGACCAAGAGACCCCTCAACAGTTTTTATACCGTGTAATGGGGTTGAAACAGAAGATACTTTTTGCAGCAAAGCAAGCTGATTCAGACCGCAAGTATAGTGCAGCCACTGTACAAGATGTGTTTCTGCACACAGTGTACCAGGGCTTGAGTCACAGATGTAAAGACATTCGGAGCGAATTGAAGCCACTGCTTGCTGACAGTAATGTGACCGATGATGCCATCCTCAGACATGTAATGAAAGTCACCAGCGATGAAAAGGAGAGACTGCCACGTCTGGACCCGTTAACAAGAACAAAACCATCCACAGCAAGTAGCGCTCAAGTCCACAGTGAACCTGGCAGTGACGAGGGAGGAAGGACAGAGGCTGCTGCGAAAAAAAGCCAGAATGACCAAATCAAACAACTGACTGCGAGAATCGATACCTTAACTAACATGGTGGATGCACTACAACATTCCATGATGGCACAGGTGGAGAGAAGTTGCCAATGCTTAGCCAGTCAACCAGTTTCCCGCAAAGTGTATCGCTCGTGGTGCTGTCCAAAGTGTACAGGAGAAGGACGACAGGATTGCCCACATTGCTTCATCTGCAGTGAGGAGGGGCACCGGGGCAGCTGGATGCATGAGACGAACTCAGCGGCAGGGAAACGGGAACCGGTCACTGCAGAGAGACAACCAGTGACCATAGAGCAAATGTCTCAGACTGATGCAGCCAACTCAACGCTGTACAGACCTGGAGGAAGAAAAAACCTAGATCAAAGACCCACCCACCAGAGACAAAATAACGATTCTACAGACCTGAAAGTGGAACACCGGGCTTGCCAGACCAAAACTGACACCATAATCAAACTGATAGGAAGCAAAGCATTAACCCAGTGCAACTTGAATGGACTCACCGTCAGGGCGTTGCTGGACACAGTGCAATGTCGAATCACACCAAATTTAGCACAGTCAGACTCTGTAGTCATGTTTGAACCACAAGAGGATAATACCCACCTAAGTTGTCTAGATCTTGGAGAGGAGCTTCTGGAGATGTCTAACAAAGGTGGCTCAACCATATCTGTACCGATAGGGAATCACACAGGAAGTGATGTAGCTCTACCACAGGGCACAATTCTCGGGACACTGCAGCGGATAGAACGGATAGTGGATCCTGGACCATCAAGTGGAACAAGTCAGACGGTGAGAGTCCAGACTGCAGGGACGCAAGAGGCAGAGATGAAAACAGGCTTGTGGCATCCTCCTGTTGACTTGGGGCACCTAAGTGACAGTCAACGTGAAGTCGTACAGAAGATGTTATATGAGGAGTCTAGCGTCTTCAGTAAAGGTGACAATGACATCGGATGTATCCCTAGTCTACAGATGTCAATAACTCTTCAAGATGCAATTCGAGGGTCAAGCTGTTTACTTAGCTTGGCGAGGGATCGATTCTACTGGCCGTACATGAAGGCTGAGATAGAAGGGTACGTGACCAGGAAGTGTCCCTGTATAAAGCAGAAGAAACCCGCCGCACATGTCAGAGCACCGATGGGTAGCATCACCACACACTCACCCATGGAACTGGTATGCATTGACTACTTGCACCTGGAACCAAGCCGCGGGGGGTATGAGTATATCCTGGTGGTCATGGATCATTTCACCAGGTTCGCCCAAGCCTACCCGACCAAGAATAAGTCGGGGCGGACTGCAGCTGAACGCCTGTTCCAAGATTATATTCCGCGCTTTGGCTATCCGGAAAAATTACATCACGACCAGGGCTGTGAGTTTGAGAATGAACTCTTTCGCACTCTCCAACAGTTCGCTCGAATTGGCCACTCTCGAACATCGCCATATCACCCCCAGGGCAACCCAGTTGAGAGGTTCAATCGGACCTTGTTACAAATGTTAAGAACACTGGCAGACAAGGAAAAGGAGAGGTGGAAAGATCACTTACCTCAAATCGTGCATGCTTACAACTGTACATGGCATGAATCGACAGGATACTCACCCTTCTTCCTCTTACACGGGCGGCATCCTCGACTTCCAGTTGACCTGATCTTCGGCTTGGTGGAACGAACAGAAGAAATCACACCGAAGGGGTATGCAAAACAGTGGGCACGCCGAATGAGTGAAGCATACCAGATCGCAGAGAGTCACAGTCGACAGTCAAGTGCGAGAGGGAAAGTGCAGTATGACCGGAAAGTGAGGGGAGTTGTGCTGAAGGTAGGAGACCGAGTGTTAGTCAGGAATCTTGGGGAACGAGGAGGCCCAGGAAAGTTACGGTCCTACTGGGAAAAAGCTGTATACGTGGTGAAGGAACAAGTATCTGACAACCCTGTGTATGTTATACATCCTGAGAACAACGACCGTGGAAAAACCAGGACATTACATCGAAACCTGTTGCTACTGGTGAACGACTTACCTGTAGAAGTTCCAACGACGACACCCGGACCTAAGAGACCTGAAAGACAGGAAAAGACACACAAGCAATGATAATATGGATGACCGAGACAGTGACATGGTCAGCTCTGATGCAGAGAGTAGTGCAGGAGGATACTGGTTGAGAGTTCCAGTCAACAGACAGCCATCGGGAAGTGACAGCCCACAAGAGCAAGCTCCTGTAAGGGAAAACATTCGTGTTATGCAGGAAAGGGAAAGCTCAGGACAGATTCAGGACAGAGAGGTACAAAGAACAAGCCAGAGTCCAACAGACAGAAGAACAACTACTTACCTTGAAGCGGTAAATCCAGTTGATGAAGATGCTAGAGCAAATACAAAAGGTGAGCATGATTTTGTCGACAGAGCTGAGCCTCCGGGAATGGAAGAAGAGAACAGTGTGAGAAGGTCAGCTAGGGAGAGGAGACCAAGGCAGATTTATACATACGACATGTTGGGCCAACCTGCAATCCATCCCTACACTCACACACTGAACTCAGTTACTGCTTACACCATCCCACCCATGCCTGTTTGGGGTTTACAAAATTATACTACACCCATTACTTACCCTCACTGATACTTACCTTTAGCTCACACACCTTATGGGGTTACAACAGGTGTTTATTAAGAGGGGTTAAAGTGTTTGATAATTGAAAATGAGAGGTAGATCACTGGAGCTTTTCTTATTTTGTCAGGGAGAGTGTGATACACACAAAGTATGTACACAATTGTGTTATATTTGCTTTATTTTCCTTTAATTATTTATATTGTTTTAATTGTATTGATCGCATTATTTTCTAATGCAGTGTTTATGTGCAAATTAACAACTGTATATTGATCTACATGGAGAGAAAAAAAGGGATTCTTATTTTGACCATCTGCTTGGAGAGTCGTGGAGAGAACGACGAACTGCACATGTGTCCTCAGATCAGCAGAGGAGCTGTAAAAGAACAGATGCGACTCTCTCGTTCTTCTGACATTTTTCCTGTTTTACAGGTAAAGACACAGACTAAAAGAGAGACCTATATCTGTTGTACTGTATTTACACGATTACAATGTATGACAAAGGTAAAGTGTTAATTGTGATGTGGTTTGAGAATGTGATGTTCATGCTATGTGAAGAAAAGTTCAAGTATGCTCCAGTGATCATTATATCTTACTACCGTGTTATATTGCTTGGTTTAAGTCACAAAATAGCTGTTTGTTCATGTTATAAGTTAATTAATAGTGTTAAGTATCTTCGGGAAGCTCACTCTGTGGTCGCGTTTGGCGTGCTTTGTGGTCACGTGATCACTCACTGAAAAAGGCATAGAAAGCAGTTAGATCTGTATGTGCTTAATAGTAAATATACTCCTATGGGGAGAAAAGGAGTGTATTGTGTTTAATATTGTTTTAAGAAACAAAAGTAGTTTGCAACACTAAAGTTTACAGTTAATATGATGAGTAAATTCATATAATATAACATTTCTGGTTACTAATATCATTATTGATGTTTATAAAATGTCTGTTGAGTATTTCGTATTTATCTAAAAATGGTAAAATGAAGAAAGGAGACAAGAGAGTGTCAGAATGTGATTTATTTTGATCTCATTTAAGTGATGTACTAAGAGTAAAAAATACAAAAGAATGTAAAGTAATGCTTTAAAAGCAATTGTTTATGCTGGAATGATACTGTTTGTACATTTAATAAACAGATCAGCAGAGGAGCTGTGAAAGAGCAGACGCGACTCTCGTTCTTCTGACATTTTTCCTGTTTTACAGGCAACAGTAATCTGTCTGCGGGGTCCCTGAAGGCGGGGCCTGCAACATTGACACAAGGAATGCGACAGCTGAAACCCATGTCTTGCATACGTCTGTGCGTAGTGGTTCTTGAAGCACTGACTCCAGCTTCAGTCCACTCTTTATGAATCTCCCCCACATTTTTGAATGGGTTTGTTTCACAATCCTCTCCAGTGTGCGGTTATCCCTATTGCTTGTACACTTTTTTTCTACTACATCTTTTCCTTCCCTTTGCCTCTCTATTAATGTGCTTGGACACAGAGCTCTGTGAACAGCCAGCCTCTTTTGCAATGACCTTTTGTGTCTTGCCCTCCTTGTGCAAGGTGTCAATGGTCGTCTTTTGGACAACTGTCAAGTCAGCAGTCTTCCCCATGATTGTGTAGCCTACAGAACTAGACTGAGAGACAATTTAATGGCCTTTGCAGGTGTTTTGAGTTAATTAGCTGATTAGAGTGTGGCACCAGGTGTCTTCAATATTGAACCTTTTCACAATATTCTAATTTTCTGAGATACTGAATTTGGGGTTTTCATTATTTGTCACCTATAATCATCAAAATTAAAATAAATAAACACTTGAAATATATCAGTCTGCGTGGAATGAATGTATACATTATACAAGTTTCACTTTTTGAATGGAATTAGTGAAATAAATAAACTTTTTGATGATATTCTAATTATATGACCAGCACCTGTATGTTTGTTTTCTTTGCTACAATGTATTTAAGAAGATTGAAGGTGTTCCCAGCATGGCACGTTTTGTGTGTCTCCCTAATCAAGCACACCTGATTCAACTCATGAGCTCATTAGAAGAAACTCCAGGATAGTGATGGGCAGATGAAGCTTTAATCTTTTCAGCCAAGTGGTTCACAAAAGGGTTAATTACTGGAGGCTTGATTTGCTCACAATACCACCTGGTGGCTAAAGAGTGTAAAACAAGCAGATATATTACAGACAGAGTTGGATAGTTCAGGGGACAGAAAGTAAAAGTCATGTCATATATTTGTTCCACCCATGAACTCAGCAGCTGATTTCACCAGAAGAGGAACCAAGTCATTCCTTTCAAGTCACAAACGAGTCTCAAGTCAAATCCCAAGTCCTCAAAGAGTTAAAGTTAATGAGATAATTAAGTGACTAATTAAATGATGATTGTGCATTAATGATGAACACCTGCTGCTATTGAGAATTACAGAGGATCAGATGTTGATGTTTTATTGGTTACAATTATGCCACACCCTATATAGAGCAAACCCTAAACAGGAAGTGGTTTCATTAGTTCAGACTCAGACAATTCCATACTTTAATTATTATTCTTAAACTCTCTGTAAACTCATACTACTGTATCATTGAATATTTACTGCATATTTAACCTCTTGTTGTCAAAGCAACTTTGAGTCTTTCCTGTGATCATGTTAGCAGCTAAAATATCCAACAAGAGGAACCTGTGACCATCAAAATGGACTCAAACAAAATGAAACAGTCCTAACTGGACCTTTGTATTGATGACAAGGGACTTGAACTGAAAGGCCAACATCGTCTACTGGAACGCCACTCTCTCTTGAAAGGTGCATATGTAGTACTCCTGAAAAGAAGTTTATGAAAATGAATACAGGAAAATGAAAAAGAAAGCGCTGTAATGATGACTTCCTTGATGCCGTATTTAATCTGAATCAATAATAAGAGCATATGCATATAACAAAAGCTCAGCACATTACAGCATCAACACGTTACAGTATCAAACTTTCCCAGTAATGACTGAATGTAAACATGAGTGACTTTAAACAATTTCCATCCGAATAGAAGAAATAGGCTATTTAACAAACTCTCTCTATACGGTTCATAGGCTCTAGTCTCAACTGACACAGTGACACTCAAAACACATACTTTTAGAAACAGGATAAGATATTCAAAATGTACACAATCCCCAAAACGATATATAACATCTTCATTAATATTCACCCTTACCAATGCAATGAAATAATTAAATTGAGTATACAAAAATACAGCTAGGATATTAAGCACATGTTCATTTCTAAATGCTGTTCAATCCTATATCTGATGTACTTCATTCAATAAAGACATATACAAGATGAATTCAGATAACCGTGATGCATAGCTCAGAAATACGAAACAACATCATTAACTTTTATACACACAAATAACAGACATTCTGACCATTTATCACATATAGCGGCTATCGCGCTAATCGCGAGGCACCCGTGCTAACCATGTGCTCAGGCCTGATAAACTAACCGTGACACACTATAATTGTAGTAAAACGAACTGTTTTCAACACATAAATAATCAATATCATATTACACAGTATTTATATTTAAACGAAAGATATCTTGTTTTATGATTACCTGAAAAGAAGTTTATGAAAATGAATACAGGAAAATGAAAAAGAGAGCGCTGTAATGATGACTTCCTTGATGCCGTATTTAATCTGAATGAAGCACATCACAGGCCCGCTACCTACTGAAGCGTGCAATGACGTCATGACGCAGGTATGCCAAACGAAAATAATTAATAAATCAATTAATGCACATAACACCTTTTAAGAACAAATAGGAAATTAAACACTATTTAGTAATATTAGAAAATTAACAACTTTATAAAATGGATCATATAAACATAACTAATATTCAATATTCAGTATATCACACTCTCCCCTACAGGAAAAGATGTCGTCCCGACATCTACCAATGGTCTAATACATTTCAAAAATGTTCTGCTAACAAGTATTTTTTTTTTTTTTTTACACACACTCTGCCACAGTGACATCACATCTTATTTTTTTTTTACATTTGGATACTCAGTCACCTTTTTCTCTATAACGACACTTCAAGTTGACATTTACCAACAGTCCTTGTCAACTGATTATAGTCTTTTTTTTATTTGAATGCAAGAAATTCTGCCCCTTTAACATATTCAGTTCAGGGGTTCCATCCAGTGTCCAAGAGGAAAAAAAAACACAAAGTCCATTTCAGCGCATAAAAACACTTTAGTCCCAGGCCGATGCCATATACAAAAAAAAAACTGCAAAAGGCATAACGCAAAGTCTCTGCAAAAATGTTCAAAAAACGTTTTTTTTTTTAAAGTGTTCACTCTGTTTTTTTTTATATGCTTTACACAACAGTCTATGTCCCGTTGGCCTGGAAACAATACAGTATGTGTAAGTGTTTCATTGTTTTGCTCTTTCACAGTCCGTCAGGATAATTAATGTATGTGTGTGTTATTGCAATTTCCGTTTTAGTTCAAGCTTAATAAACAAAAGATGGTCTCGGGTAAGGAAACACCATCGGCACATAAGGCATAAATGTAGGTGTCCACATGTTAGGAGGGTGTGGCTCATACCCAGGGCCAGTTACTTGCACTTTGTAACAGGTGGGAGTCCCTAGACTATCATACGTAAACTGCTTTGGTGGTCGTCGTTGCCTCCCTGAGTACTGGTATTCTTTTTGCACCTCAACTGGTCCGTCACTTGACTCCATTTCCTCTGGTTCTTTCACAAGTAAGTTTTCACGTGCACTCAGCTTATTTTCCATTTGATTTTCAAGCAGTTCAGATCTTTGCTTCTTCACAGGTACATGAGAAGGTGTGGGAATATCTTGTTCTGCCTCAGTTGAAGGTAACTGTTCTAGTTCAAGCTGTAATAATGCAGAATTATCTGATATATTGTGATGAGCAGGCAACTCAGGGGAAGAAGGTTGTATTGTTGCTTCCTCTTGTCTCTGATCATTACTACTTCCCTGTTTTTCCAAGTGGCAAGGCTCAACTGGTACATAATACTCAGAGTCACTTTCACTTTCCAACTCACTTTCTTCCATTCTATTTGCAGGTACACTGGAGTTCTCCTGTGTCTGTCTCCGTTTTGATTTGGACCTCGGCGCAGGATCGACTTCGAGAGGCAAGTTATCACATGGCATCAACAGGTTTCGATGCAATACTCGTGACCTCCCTTTTCCTTGTTCGGGCTTTATCTCATAAATCGGCACATCTTCTGCAATTCTGCGTACAACAACATGAACTTGTTCTTCCCAATAGTTTCGAAGTTTACCTGGTCCTCCCCTCGGGGTCATGTTTCTTACCAGGACTCGACTCCCTGAGTCAAGGTCGGTGTATCTCACTTTCTGATCATAATTCCTTTTATTACGCTCACTTGCCTTTTTCACATGCTCTCTAGCGATCTCCTGTGCTTCTCGCATCCCTCGTTTCCATGCCTCCAGGTACTCGCTCTTGTTCATAGGCATGCTGTCTGTGCCAAGCCCGAAGAGCACATCAATGGGAAGCCTTGGGGAACGGCCAAACAAGAGGTGAAACGGGGAGAAACCAGTCACTTCACTTTTTGTACAATTGTAGGCATAGATTAACTTGTTCAATGAGTCTTTCCAATTTGATTTCTGCTTGTCAGAGAGCGTTTTCAACATTTGTAACAATGTTCGATTAAATCTCTCTACCTGCCCATTCCCTTGGGGGTGGTAGGGAGTAGTTCTCGATCCAGTGATCCCACTGTACTTCTGCAGTTGTCCAAACAGCTGATTTTCGAACTCTCCCCCCTGATCATGGTGTATTCTCAACGGGAATCCAAACTTGAGGGCAAAGTCGTTAAAGAGTTTGTCGGCAACAGTTTTGCCGGATTTTGACGTTGTCGCATATGCCTGTGCGAACCTCGTGAAATGATCGACTACTACAAAGATATATTCGTATCCTCCTCTACATCTTTCCAGGTGAAGGAAGTCCACAGAGACAAGCTCGAATGGGTAAGTCGTTGTGATTGGCTTAAGGGGTGCTCTTGTCTCTCTGCACGGTTTCTTCTGCTTCACACAGGAGCAGGTCCGTAACACATAATTCTCAATTTCTTGCTGCATGTGGGGCCAAAAGAAACGGTCTCTTACTAAACTTGTGGTCCGATCAACACCTTGGTGCCCCATTTTGTCATGCAATTCTTCAAGTGCAATTTTTCTGAATTCTACTGGCAATACAAGCTGAGTTCTCTGTGCGGTTTTCCTTCGCAGAATACCATCCTCATCCAGTATTAACTTATTCCACCCTCTCATCATCCCTCTGGCTGCTGAACCCACAGATTTCAACTGTTTAGCAGAAGGTTTTACTCCAGACTGTAAGTGATGAATAATGAACTGTATGTCCTTGTCTTCCCTTTGAGCCCTCATGATTTCTTCCTTTGGCAGGGGGCTTGCTGATGTTGTACTGGTCTCTGCACATGTTGGTAAATTTGGACAAGCTACAGCGAAGGACCACGGTATACCTGGCTCCCGCTGGACTTCTACCATCTGTATCATGGCCCCTATAGAATCTGATGAAAGCTCCACAGTGTACTCTGGTATATTTTTTTCTGAGAGTGTTGTCAATCTGGATAATGCATCGGCATCAACGTTTTCCTTTCCAGGTCGATACCGAATAGTAAAGTGGAAATCAGCGAGCTCCGCGACCCATCGGCATCCCGTTGCATTCAACTTGGCGGTTGTCAAAATGTAGGTAAGGGGATTATTGTCGCTGTACACTGTAAAAGTTGGTGCATAGTAAAGATAGTCTCTAAACTTCTCCGTGACAGCCCATTTGAGAGCCAGGAACTCCAATTTCCCACTGTGCAAATGGTAATTCTGTTCTGCTGTTGTCAATGTCCTTGATCCATAAGCAATCACTCTCAATTTTCCCTCTAGATGTTGATACAGGACAGCTCCCAGTCCCAAATTTGACGCATCAGTGTGCAGTACAAAGGCCTTTGTAAAGTCTGGGAACCCAAGCACAGGTGGCTTGACAAGGCAATCAATCAATTTTTCGCGTTTCCTGATGTTGCTCCGTCCACTCTATCAACTGACTTGATGAAGCCACATAACCCTTGAGGTAAGTCCCTCTCCTCCCTTTAGTTGTTGTTTGTACCTTTTTATTGTCATTTTTAAGCAGGCCATACAAGGGGCAAGCAATCCTCGAGAAGTCCTTAATGTAAGGGCGGTAGTAACTTAACAAACCTAAGGTCTTCCTCAACTCCCCTACTGTGGTGGGTCTGTTGTCCTTCAGTGCTGTCACTGCCACAGTGTCTGCTGGATCCATCCTGCTCCCTTCTTTCGACACAATCCTTCCCAGGTAGCGGACCTCCTCCTTGAACAGCTCACATTTCTTGGGCTTCAATTTCACCCCGTGTGACCGTAACCGCTGCAGGACTTTTCTTGCTGCCTCAACATGCTCGTCAAAGGATTTTGTAAAGACCAGTACGTCATCCAGGTAAGGAACACAAATATTATCTCGTAGTCCTTCCAAACATCCTTCCATGAATTGCTGGAATGCAGCTGGAGCATTCATGAGCCCGAAGGGAATACGGATCCATTCATATAACCCCCATGGGGTACAAAAAGCTGTTAATGGCCGGCTTTCTGGTGTCACAAAACCCTGATGGTACGCCTTCCCTTGGTCTAACAGAGAGAACCATCGATTTCCTCCCAAGCCATCCAGTATATCCTGCACCCTTGGAATCGGTTGGCGGTCAGGCACTGTCTTCGATTGAGGTCCCTGTAATCAATACACAATCTCAGGCTGCCATCTTTTTCTGACACACACAATTGGGGATGAGTAAGGGAATGAGATTTTCTAATCCACCCTGGGCGATCAAATCATGAAGATAATCTTTCATCTCTTGGTACAACGGTTTTGGAACAGATGTATACATCCGTACAACAGGTGTCTGATCTGTTAAACTGATGCTCAATTGTAGGTCTTTGACACATCCAATGTCCTCATCTGATTTTGAGAAGGAATGACATTCCTCTCGCAGCATTTGTTTCACTTTCTGCTGTTGTTCTACTGACAAATGACTCACATCCACAGGTGGGTCCCACACACCTTCAGTGTCAGCCTCACCCTCACTTGCTGGCTTCACACTTTCATTAACACAAGCTGTTGTTACACAAAATGACTCTGTGGCTGGTAGCACTGACTTTATTGTTTGTACTGTCCCGAGCTCAGTCTTTCCCATCAGGAGGATGTCGTGGTCGGTCACATTCTGGACATTGATTTGAATCACAGGTCGGCTGCCCTTTTTCAGAGTCAAGAGTGTTTCAAGGGGTTCCAGTCCATCAGGGTACTGTGGATTGATAGATGGTTCAAACAACATGACACTATCCTGCTTCGTACATGGTGTTTTTACTTGACACTTGACTTGCACGATTGCATGTTTTGGCACATTGACATGGTTTTTTGTCACCTTAACACAATACTCGCTTGCACTCTCAGCGGTCACTAAGTTAATGAATGTTTGGATTTTACTTCTCCTCAAACTTGGAAAGGCGCTTCTAACAGTCTTGTTCAAGAGCCCTTTGCTCCCACCACTCTGCCCACTTACTTCACTCCGTTTCATTACCTGCTCAATTACGTTGTAGCCAATGATCGGCTTGGACAACTGCTGTCCTTTTAGAACAAGTACAGGAATGACTAACGCTTCAATTTTATTTGCAGGAGGAGCCAAATTGAACGTGATTTCAACCCATCCTTCATAGGGCATGTTGGAACCATTAGCTGCAACGAGATTCAAGTTGTCTGCGGTCTCTGTCACTTCGGAAACATTGCGTACTTTTACTCCAGGTATGTACTGATCTTTCCATCGTCGATCTACAATGCACACTTGGGATCCTGTGTCCCACAATGCCTCTGTTTTATGTCCGTTCAGATAACATGTTACTAGGCATTGTTTACCGACCAGAGAAGTCACAGGCGAATGTTTGTTGACTTGACACTCAGACATTAAATTACACTCAATGGGGATGATCTCTGGCTGTAATTTAACACTTTCAATATGCTGCTCTGGATGTGGAGGGAACAATTTCACTTGCTGGGTTACTCCCTGTTCCGCGGTGGCAACCCGTCCCCGTTTAACTGAACTCTACTCTGTGACCGGGGCCCTCTCTCTTTGCAACCTGCCAGAAAATGCTCATTGCTGCCACAGCGGTAACAATGGGTGCACGATTCCGTCGATCTCGCTTGCTGACAATGAAAACACTGTCTTGGCCTTGAGGGGCGTGTTTGTCGGTAAGGCTGGAAATATTGTGGCTGTGGTGTTGTTAGGTATTGCTGTGACTCTGCGTGAAACAGTTGCGGATAGAACCCTTGAGCCGCATAATGAGATGACTGAGTTGGTTGGACATACTGCGCTGGCATTGGACTCACCAGTCGTTGATATGGTTGTGGTGTGACATGAGGCGCTTGAAATGGATACTGGTGTTGTTCACTTCCATTTTGACTTGCCCTCCAGTCCTGGTTTTGTGGCACCCGATTCCCTTCGGAGATGGACTGATGGGCTGCTCTTAAAGGTGGGACATCACTGTTGACAACAGCGCATTGTTGCTGCAGAGATGAGGGTTTCTGCATTGATTCCCTTATCTGCATGACTTCTTCACTTAAACTTTTCAACTGTGACATCAAATCAAATTTCGTCTGCTTTTGCTTACTTTTTGACTGTGGAGTTGGCTCACTTAACTGAGTAACATTCACACTGGCACTTCGTTCGCTCTTTCTTTTACTCTGTCTCTCAACCTCGTGGGAGCATGCTACATTCAATTTTTCCAACAGCGTCTCGTCTGTGACTCTGGTGTCCACCAGGTATGGTTGGAGATCACCCTGGATACGGTCATTTTGTAGACCTGTTAACACAGTGTGAAGAAACATATTCTGTACAAGTGCTGGGTCATACTTCAAACCTGACTCATCTTCTTGTGATGCAAAGATAATTTTCTGCCTCAAGTCAAGCACACGTATGAGGAAACTTTGGGGTGTTTCTTTTGAACGTTGTGATTCTGCAGTTAGTTGTTTATATAACTCTGTTGCATTCTTTTCTTGGTAATGAGAACGAAGGATTCGTCTTAACATCGGTAGAGTCAAATCTGCCTTTCCTTCCAAGTAGCTACGTAATTGAAGTCCTGGTGTAATGGCCCGAATAACTGCATCAACGATTTCTTGTTGTTGGTAACCCTTATTTAGTCCGCTTTCAATTTGACGCGCCAGACTCGAAAATGTTAATCTATCTTTTTGGCCAGGCTCTCCGATGAAACCCGAAATCTTAAACTCCCGGTGCCATACAGCTGGTATCATTTGTCCCTGTGGGGGCAACGAAGTGTTAACTGCTACACCGTCTGCTGATGCAGGTGCCGATCTGGTGCTCTGTGGAACAGGCAAACTTGTTTGCGCAGAGGGGAACGAATCAGTTGCATGTTTAATTTCCCCTACGTGTCTCTGGTCTGAATTTTGCTCATTCACATCAGTTAACACCATTTCACTCAATTTCTCATTTATGTTTAGTAGTTCTGCCATGCCCCCATCCTCAAGTTCCTCCAGGTCTTTTCGTAGCAGATAACTACTTAGAAGACTGACTAGGGAAAGGCGTGTGACATTTGCTTCAATATGAATTTCAAGGAACTGGCCCAGTTCAATTAGTTTTTCTCTGGGCAATGTACACAGTCTCTCACCAATCTCTTCCTGAAGGCTGTGTAAAGCATCCATCTTTACTGCAGTGTTTCACAGATTGTGTGTGAGCTTTGACTTATCTGACTTGACTCAGCTGCTTCTGGTGGTTGCTGTACCCCACGTGCATGCTCCATTCAATCAGCTCTGCCTGGTCACTTCACTCAACTGTTCCACATCTGGGTAGTTAAGAGATGGATATCAATGGGCATTCCTGACGATAATGAGGGATGACCCGTCTGACATCTATCCCAGCGGTGCCTCCAAAATTGTAGTACTCCTGAAAAGAAGTTTATGAAAATGAATACAGGAAAATGAAAAAGAAAGCGCTGTAATGATGACTTCCTTGATGCCGTATTTAATCTGAATCAATAATAAGAGCATATGCATATAACAAAAGCTCAGCACATTACAGCATCAACACGTTACAGTATCAAACTTTCCCAGTAATGACTGAATGTAAACATGAGTGACTTTAAACAATTTCCATCCGAATAGAAGAAATAGGCTATTTAACAAACTCTCTCTATACGGTTCATAGGCTCTAGTCTCAACTGACACAGTGACACTCAAAACACATACTTTTAGAAACAGGATAAGATATTCAAAATGTACACAATCCCCAAAACGATATATAACATCTTCATTAATATTCACCCTTACCAATGCAATGAAATAATTAAATTGAGTATACAAAAATACAGCTAGGATATTAAGCACATGTTCATTTCTAAATGCTGTTCAATCCTATATCTGATGTACTTCATTCAATAAAGACATATACAAGATGAATTCAGATAACCGTGATGCATAGCTCAGAAATACGAAACAACATCATTAACTTTTATACACACAAATAACAGACATTCTGACCATTTATCACATATAGCGGCTATCGCGCTAATCGCGAGAGGCACCCGTGCTAACCATGTGCTCAGGCCTGATAAACTAACCGTGACACACTATAATTGTAGTAAAACGAACTGTTTTCAACACATAAATAATCAATATCATATTACACAGTATTTATATTTAAACGAAAGATATCTTGTTTTATGATTACCTGAAAAGAAGTTTATGAAAATGAATACAGGAAAATGAAAAAGAGAGCGCTGTAATGATGACTTCCTTGATGCCGTATTTAATCTGAATGAAGCACATCACAGGCCCGCTACCTACTGAAGCGTGCAATGACGTCATGACGCAGGTATGCCAAACGAAAATAATTAATAAATCAATTAATGCACATAACACCTTTTAAGAACAAATAGGAAATTAAACACTATTTAGTAATATTAGAAAATTAACAACTTTATAAAATGGATCATATAAACATAACTAATATTCAATATTCAGTATATCACACATACGGAAGGTGACTTCCTGTTTACAGTCATAAAACACAAACGGGTGACAACAAGATAGTCACTGTTTTGCCATTTTAACTAAGATGGTATAATTACATAACTTGGAGTTGAATTTGTACAACAAGAGATCAGCATATCCTACTTCACAGCCAAGAAACTCAAAAAATGAATTTGTTACTGGCACTTCTCAACAATTTTTATATTTGAATCTGGTCTCCATCTTAGTTCTCTAAGAGTTGAAAGTTGCCATGCAGTTACTATTACATCAGCACACAGTTAAAACATGCAGCGTAATATTACTGGCATAATGTCAAGGGTCAAGACCATAACAAAAGGGAACACTGATCTCTTTGATGGTGATTTAAAACAAAACAATAAAGCATCTAAACCACTGTTAATTCTCAATAAGCGCTTCTCTAGAAGTCTGACAGAAATAAAGTCAATCTGATGCTGTATGTGAATTTGTTTAATCAGATCTTAAAGGATTTTATGTATTTTATTTCAGTTGAGTTCATCTTCGGCTGTGGCTGAAGTCAGTTGTAGTTCTTGTGTTTCTCTTTCCTTCGGTGATTCAGCTTGTTAACAGCAGCTGTTCATCAATAATGATCAATCATCACATAATGATCTGATTAACTCCAACACTGCTTCAATTCTACTTTAACACTCTGTAGTGTGGAAACACATGAACACTGAGCAGTGTGGAGACTATTACATACATCTGACCTGTTTCATTCATGTATGACTGATGCATATGAATCATATTAAGTTTATTGATTTGTTCATGTTAAAAATATGTAATATATAAGGATTGAAAATTGTTATGCAATTCAATTACATAAAATGTCAATTTAGACTGAAACATGTTTTTGAATGTATATTCCTTTATAATGACAATTACATTTCTAGGGTAAATATGAAAATAAGAACATATGCTGAAAAGTTAAATATAAAAACAAATTCATTTTAATACCTTTCACAAGGAAGAAACACTGAATCATTGTTCCTTGAAAAATTGACATATGTAAACGAGTATATGATTGACAATTTTATGTAACGTTTCTCATTTCCTCAAACACCATTTCTGCTTCAAATTAAACTTTCTGCTTACCGTGCTTTTGAGCTTTTCCTTCATCCTGGCAGTGACTTTGTGTTTGAGGTTCACATGTGTCCTTAACATCTTCTTTTTCATTATTTTCATAAATGTCGTCTAATTCCATTATCCGCTCTGATGTCTGAAAATATGTGTTCACAGATGAGCTGTGGTTTAATGATAGATACAGTTTCTTTTTCTTTTAAATAGGACTAACCATAAAAAGGAAGTGGCTTCATTTTTTTTATTAAACAGAATAGAATACAATAACTCATAGAGGTAACAGCATAATATAAAACCAAATACAATAACATTCAGTATAAAACCTTAAGGGGATCCACAATAAAAGTAAGGCAAAAAATAAAAAAAAAAAATTCAAGAAAATTGGACATGTCCGATGAAATTTTCGGGGCACAAAATTTTTAAATAATCTCAGGGAGGAGTAGAATAGTTTAAATTCGTTCATGAAATGTTCAAAGCAGGGGCGAGAGTCTCTCCACTTACAACAATGTATATGAAGAAAGTGGCTTCATTAGCGTAGAAACATAGACACATACATCCTTAAACAGGCCTAACTGGAGCTTTGTATTGATGTATATGCATTTTGAGGAACCAAAACAAGATACAAGCTACATAGACAAGAAACTGCAAAGTGATGATACGGCTAAATGGAATTCTTGAAGAAGCTAAAGTATACGCAATAAGAGAAATCAAAGAACTTGATCAGTACGGATAAGTGATGACTGTGTTACGGCAAAATGTATCATCTAAAGAAGCTAAAGACCACACTGCAAGAGAATGCTGTGAATTAGATCAGTATGGATAAGCAAAGATGGTGTGAAGGATTATTCATATGGACTTAAAAGATTTGATATGATGGACATTGATACAGAATTTTTTTTCCCCATTTAGAGATGTCGATGATGGGGAGTTGGTCAATATTCAAATGGACCGTTTGTATAAAAATAAAATTTAACACACATATAAAAATGTGTGTCTGACCATTTACAATGTTGAATTTTAAATCCTTCAATCACGCGGATCATAAAATGTATGAGATTGAAAATGATATTGACCCGGAAAATCACCTTTTTAATGATGTAAATAACAATTGTTGTGAATACTATACAGAAGATACATTTAATAGAAATGTGATTATGGAGGGGGCATTATCAATAATACATTTAAATAGTAGGTCTTTACAAAAAAATCATACACATTAAGGATTATTTGTGTCCATTTAATACATTTAATGTGATTGCTGTGTCAGAGACTTGGCTTGATAATGAATGAAATGCATGAAGTAGAAATGGAAGGGTATTGTTTACAGTAAACAGAGTTAATAAGAAAGGAGGAGGAGTTGCTTTGTATGTTGACACAGCGTTAAGATGTAATTTGTTTAAAAGTATGTCAGTGACTATAGAAAATCTTTTGGAATATGTAACTATTGAAATCGATATTGAAACATCTACAAATATAATTATCAGCTGTGTGTACAGATCACCAGGAATTTGTATGGATACCTTTATGAATAAATTATTTGGTACGCTCGATAAAGGGAATGAGAATAAAGTACACATTATATGTGGAGATTTCAATATTGATTCGTTTAATCCAAATGGAAATAAGAGAATAACAGATTTGACTGACTCACTATATAAAAAAGGTCTATTTCCTGTGATTATAAAACCTAGTAGAATAATACAAAATACTGCTACATTAATAGACACTATATACAAACGAAATTGAAAGTAAAATAGTATTTATTTATAAATAATATGACTGATCATTTTCCAGTTTTTGCAATATTTCAAAGATTATTTGATAAAACACAAGGTAGTAGAATAAATAGATTTAAATTAATTCAATATAGAACACCAGAAATCATTGCTGCTCTTAGTGAGGGCTTAAATAATCATAATTGGAGCGAGATTTATGCAAGTAAAGATCCTAATAGTGCTTATGATGTTTTTCTGTCCACATTAATTGAAAAATATGATACACATTGTTTGTTGAAGACTGTAAAGAAGGAAACAAATGAGGATAAACCATGGATTACTAAGGGAATAGAGAAAGCATGCAAAAAGAAAAATGCATTATACAGGAGGTTTATAGTAACTAGAACTATAAAAGCGGAAAATGAATATAATATATATAAAAATAAATTAAGAAGTATTATCAGATCTAGTAAAAATGACTATTATAATAAGGTATTGGACAAGCATAAGAATAATATACAATCAACATGGAAAGTACTTAATAGTATAATTAAATATAATACCGGGAAAATTGATTACCCCAATTATTTTGTAAATGATGATAAATTAAGTATAAATAAAATGAATGACATTGTCAATGAATTTAATGAGTATTTTGTAAATATTGGGAGCAATTTAGCTAAAGTGATCGTGGAGCAAAGAACTGTGGATAGGATAGATGATATTAATATTTCCAGTAATGATTATTCAATGTTTATAAGGGGAGTTGATGAAAAGGAAATACTCAACATTGTTAATAATTGTAAGAATAAATATTCCACAGATGGTAATGATATTGACATGTCGTTAGTAAAAAGTATAATAGAACATATAGTAAAACCATTTACACACATTTGTAATCAGTCATTTTTTAACAGGAACTTTCCCTGGTAATATAAAAACAGCTAAAGTAATTCCTATTTTTAAAAATGGAGATCGCCACAGTTTTTCCAACTTTTCTCCTCTTTCCCAGTTCTCGAAAATTTTAGAGAAAATATTTGTGCACAGGCTTGATAATTTTATAGATAAACACAGATTATTGAGTGATCATCAGTATGGTTTTAGAGCAAACAGGTCGACCTCAATGGCTGTGATGGAACTGGTAGAAGAGGTTTCTTCTTCAATGGATAATAATACTGTGAATATACTGTGGGGGTGATTTAAAAAAAGCTTTTGACACTATTTATTATGGATTATTAAAGATGAAACTGGAGAGATATGGTATTAGAGGGAAAGCGTTTGCTTAGATAAAAAGTTACCTCGATGACAGACAACAATTTGTACAAATTAATAATGTTAAATCAGATTTAATGAAAGTTACTTGTGGTGTTCCGCAAGGTTTGGTGCTAGGCCCTAAGTTGTTTGTACTGAACATAAATGATATTTGTAAAGTGTCTAAAGTATTAAAAGTGGTTTTGTTTGCTGATGATACTAATTTAAATTGTTCTGGGAAAAGTTTGGAACAGCTTCTGAATATAGTGGAATTAGAATTGAGGGTTTTCAAAAAAACAGACTCACTGAATTTAAGTAAAACAAAGTTTATAATATTCAGTAATCGACAAAGTAACAATAAAGTTAAACTAATGATTAATAATGAGGTGTAATGATAACATATAATATATATATATATATTGTTATAAGGGAAACAGGTCAATTTAGCTCAAAGGGAATCATTAATGATTTTATAGGGAATTTGAACAGACTCACTGTTTCACGGCGATTCACTGAACAAGCCGTATAACAAACTCTGCACTGGATATTAAAATCCCAAAATATAGTGAAAACACTATTAAATAGCACAGTAACAAAATCGACAGATTAAGGCATTAACTTATGAGCACAAAACACAAGATATTTCTCTTTTCAATATAAACAAGACTTTATTTATATAAATCTAAGACATGTAAACTAATCTACACAAGCATTCACACATTCACGCGTTGCAGAAAGAGAGAAAGTGAGGAAAGGATTAGATTAAGAGAATGAGAATTTGATATCCCACGTTTACAGCAATATGTGCAATTGCATAAACCTGAACAACCATCAATCACTTATTTAACACTCGCATTGAGTTTTCAATGAGGCTAAAATCTATATTAATATTACACCAGTTTTAGCAAGAGTCTGGGGTTTGTACTTGCAGCTTTTGTGTTTAAGGATTCCCCTTTGTTCTCCGTCTTTGCGGGAAAGGGTTTCTCCGAAGTCGCTGATTGGCTTAGAGTTCAGGCGTCGTTGAAGTGGGCGTTGGTTCTTGACTGGCTTTGCAGAGTTTTGGTCTGGTTGCCATTGGCAAACCTAACTTAGCACACGAACTCAACGGAAAGAAAATAAACTAAAGTAAAAGAATAAAAGGATGTAAAGAGACTAGGTGGTTTTTCTTCTCATCATGGTAGCAACTGGCTGGGTTGTGGTCCAGAGCACATGGCTGAAGAGAAAGTTAGATGGCATTTTCAAGAGAGTTCATTTTTCCAGAGAGAGAGGGCGTTCAAGGGAGAGAGAGAAATTCAAGAGAGCGGAGAATTCAAGAGGGGATTCAAGAGGGAGGGGAGAAGTGTGTCCTGGGTATTTAACCTCGCTTTTAGACACCCCCCAATGGTTTTCTTGACCAATTAGATCCTATGCTGGCTCTGGGTGCTGCTTTGTTGCTCCACCCAATCAATAAATCAACGTCATGGTCAGTTACATTGATCGAATTTTACATATTCTTGCAAAGTATCCTTTTGGATGTGATTTCTATAACCAGAATATGATACATTTGACAGATAATCACTTTGAAGAAATGTTCAAAGCTGGAATTATCACGCTCATACATACTAAACATGACATTAACCCTCAAGGCTTAAGCTAGTCAATACTAATTAAAAGCACGATAAACACAATGATTAAAACAAGGATAGTCAAATTTGTGGGTCACATACATAATATGCAGTTATGCATAGAAATGATTAGTTTCATTAACAATGAGAATTAAAGTCTTTTAAGATGATTCTACAGTCTTTGTGAACCCAGGAATTTCAGCCTGATTCTTTGTCCTGTTGCAGGGTGTATTCAGACGGGCTGGGGGTCTGATTTATGACTTCCTGCTGTTGTCTTGTGGAATTCGGCTCCGCATGTTTCAACCATGTTTGGATCGAATATTGATTTGTCTGATTCGGTCCTTGATATACTACAGAGGAAATAGAAAGAGTGTACGAAAATACATTTTTGGGTGTTATAATTGATCATAAATTATGTTGGAAATCCCATATTAATCATGTAAAAACTAAGATGTCAAAATCCATTGCAATATTAAATAGAATAAAACATATTTTGAATGAAAAAACTATATATATATACATATTGTAGTGTGCTTATAGTTCCATACATTACTTTTTGTGTTGTGGTCTGGGGTCACACTTATAAAACCAACTTAAATTCAATATATAGGTTACAAAAGTCAAGTCAAGTCAAGTCACCTTTATTTATATAGCGCCTTTAACAATACAAATTGTAACAAAGCACTGCACAATATCAAAATAGGCAAAATTTAATCAATAATGTAAAATGACAGGATTTAACACTCAATTATCTGCTGAATGCATTTCATTATTGAATTTAGTAATGGCATTGTCCAGCTTAGTTCAGTTTAAATAGTATCTGTGCAATCAAGTCGATGATTGTGCTGCAAGTGAAGTGTCCCCAACTGAGCAAGCCAGAGGCGACAGCGGCAAGGAACGAAAACTCCATCGGTGACAGAATGGAGAAAAAACCTTGGGAGAAACCAGGCTCAGTCGGGGCCAGTTCCCTCCGGCCAGTAGACGAACCAGTAGTTTGTTCCAACTGCAGCAAAGTCAGTGTAAGTGGTCCACTGGTTCCAGGGTCTTTCCCGATGGATGTCTAGGTGACGAGGTCCTCACTGGAGATCTGTCTCTGGGGCTCATCTCGGAGGTCCTCGGAGGGGTTGTCATCGTCTCTTCTCAGGTGTTCGGTCATCTCTATCGTTTAAGGGTAGGATCCAGAATGAAGCTTGTGTAATTCTAACTACCACGGGATGTTAATCCCGTGGCAGTAACATAGAAACAGTAAGACAATTAGCGTAGCTGCTCCATCCAGGAATAACCCTGGATGAAATTATCAGTATAACCCAAGCTAAAGCATAATAATGTGCATTTGTTCAGATAGACTGGCAGTACAAGATTGTGAGATGCATTATATGAATGCTTGGCTAAAGAGATGCGTCTTTAATCTAGATTTAAACAGAGAGAGTGTGTCTGAACCCCGAACGTTATCAGGAAGGCTATTCCATAGTTTAGGAGCCAAATATGAAAAAGTTCTACCTCCTTTAGTGGACTTTGCTATCCTAGGTACTACCAAGAGTCCAGAGTTTTGCGACCTAAGGGAGCGGGTTGGATTTTAGCGTGATAGAAGATTAGTTAGGTACGCAGGAGCTAAAGCATTTAGGGCCTTATAGGCAAGTAATAATATTTTGTAACTGATACGAAACTTAATAGGTAGCCAGTGCAGAGACTGTAAAATCTGAGTAATATGATCATATTTTCTTGACCTGGTAAGGACTCTAGCCGCAGCATTTTGTACTATCTGTAGCTTGTTTATTGAAGATGCAGGACAACCACCTAGCAGTGCATTACAATAGTCCAGTCTAGAGGTCATGAATGCATGAACTAGCTTTTCTGCATCAGAAACACTTAACATGTTCCGTAGCTTGGCAATGTTTCTAAGATGGAAGAATGCTGTTTTTGTAACATTGGAAATATGATTTTCAAAAGATAGGTTGCTGTCTAATATAACACCCAGATTTTTAACTGTAGAGGAAGTAACAGTACATCCGTCTAGTTGCAAATTGTAATCCAAGAGATTCTGTGTACTGTTTTAGGTCCAATAAGTAATATCTCGGTCTTATCTGAATTTAATAGGAGAAAATTACTGGTCATCCAATCTTTTATATTTTTAACACACTCTGTTAGCTTAGATAGTTTAGAAGTTTCATCTGGTTTTGTTGAGATATATAGTGGAGTGTCATCAGCATAACAATGGAAACTAATCCCGTATTTTCTAATAATATTACCAAGGGGCAGCATATATAATGAAAATAATAGAGGACCTAGGACAGATCCTTGTGGTACTCCATACTTTACTGGTAATAATTGAGATGACTCCCCGTTTAAATAAAAAAAGTGGTAGCGATCGGACAGGTAGGATCTAAACCATCTTAAAGCCTGCCCTTGAACACCTGTATAGTTTTGTAATCGATCTATCAGTATGTCATGATCTATAGTGTCAAACGCAGCACTAAGATCAAGTAAAACTAGCAATGACATGCAGCCTTTGTCTGACGCAAGAAGCAAGTCATTTGTAATTTTAACAAGTGCAGTTTCTGTGCTATGACGGGGCCTGAAACCTGACTGAAATTCTTCATAGATATCATTTTTTTGCAAAAAGGAGCACAGTTGAGCAGACACTACTTTTTCTAATATTTTCGACATAAACGGAAGATTTGAAATGGGTCTGTAATTTGCCAGTTCACAAGGATCTAATTTTGGTTTCTAAATAAGAGGCTTAATTACTGCCAGCTTAAATGGTTTTGGGACGTGACCTAAGGATAACGAGGAGATAATAATATTGAGAAGCGGTTCTTCTGCTACAGGTAACAACTCTTTCAATAGTTTAGTAGGTACAGGATCTAATAAACATGTTGTTGGTTTAGATGCAGTGATAAGTTAATCCTAACAGCAAAAGAAAGCTGTTAGGATTGTTAAAAGGGTTTATTATTATGAACCAACAAATAATTTGTTTATCAATTTACATGCATTGTAATTTTGTGATTTATTTGATTTATGCTCTTTACAGTTAATGTACAAAGTTTATAATAATTTACTTCCAAATTATATACAGAGGCTGTTAAAAATAAGAAAAAGTCAGTATAATTTCAGAGGATTGTATATGTTCAAAAAAGTAGAAATCAACAAACAAATTTCAAATTAAGCTCAGATGAGCTTTATTTGTCACATACACAATAATACAGAGTATAACCAGCAGTGAAATGTGTTCTCTGTATTTGACCCATCCAAGTGCACACACACCTGGAGCAGTGGGCACAGACACACACACACACACGCACACGCACACACACACACACACACACACACACACACCTGGAGCAGTGGGCACACACACACACACACACACACACACACACACACACACACACACACGGAGCAGTGGGCAGCCGACGATGCGGCGCCCGGGGAGCAGTTGGGGGTTCGATGCCTTGCTCAAGTAAGGGCAAGAGCTGATGTAAAAAGTAGGTGCTTATCTATTAAAGGGGTACATCTATGGAATAAAGGTGATAAGGAACTTAAAGTATGTAATTCACTTTGCAAATTTAAGCAAATGTATAAAAATAAGGTGGTAAATGATTAAATGACTCTGTATAATTAAGTTGTGGTTGTATTGTATTTTTGTGGTTTGTTTTTGTTCAGTTGTTTATTTTGTGTTTTTTAATCTAGTGAAAAGTGTCGCCCATTCAGTTAAAAATTTATAAAGGGTAGGCATAATAAGCAAGGCTTCCGCCTACACCTTTTTTGGTAACCATGTATTTTTATTTTTTTTATTAATTTTTGAAAATTTGTTTGTGAGGACCGGAATAAAATTATTATTGATTGATTGATTGACGTATGTTAACTGGAAGGGAAATATGTTTTTAAGCTGTGACAGAGAGGATGATTGTAGGGAAAATGAAAATGCATTTATGTTTACAGTTTACATGAGGTTGGCAACAGGATATTCACATAGATATTTACTAAGTGTATAGGGGTCTGTGTTCTGTCATTTATATACTAAGATATTATATAAATACAGATAATAGCATACACTGCAAACAATTGCTGTAAAATTTACAAAATCTTACTGGCAAATTTGGCCAGAAAGATTGAAAACTTACACAGTAATCTCCCCAGAATAAAAGTAACTCCATTCAGAGAACATTTGGTCCCACTCTGAATACACTGTAAAAAAAATTAGACACAGAGACATCACAAATCAGCACATGAACCTCAACAATGGTGACAATCAACAATGTTTTTTTTTTTATTAAAAAAAACTATTCATGCCGCAAAGCATGCTGGGTGCCCGTACAAAACTGTAAAATATATATATAAAAAAATATTTTTTCACTCAAAAAACGAGGCACCTGCTCTCAGATAAATGAGGCTAAAGATTTAAAAATTTGGTGATAAGATAGCAAAATGACAGATTTATAAGCAGTTGTTTGGAGTCCGGTCATTTTTGACCGGGAACACCACAAGCGTTACTAGGTGAAAAAAAAAAAAAAAAATTACGAAATTTTTTACAAAATTAATGAGAAGTACTTATACACTATGTGAACAAAGTCAGTAAGTTTGAGTCCAATGCGATAACGTTAACTAGTATTTTCTGGAAAAAGAAAATCTTTTTCGGGTCAATTTGACCCGAACACAACCAGAGGGTTAATTAACTTTGTTTATTAAGTACAGTTTTTAAAGCAAACCAAAATGATCTATGTTTATCTATTTGGTGATAATATAGCATAATGACAGATTTATAAGAAATTGATTGAGTCCGTCATTTTTGACCGAACACCACAAGAGTGACTTTTTGCAATTTTGTACAAAATAAAAGCATTTAAAAGCAAACCTTCTGATTAAACATTAAAGTACACTAGTGTGATAAACAGTGCAAATTTTCATAATTTTTTAACTCATATTGTGAATATTATTAATAAAAAATGTTTTTTTCACTCAAAAAATGAGGTGCCTACTTTCGGATAAATGAGGCTAAAGATTAATCAGATGCAAATAGAAACACAAAACCAGTCCTAAATGAAAGAAAACAAGTTGACAAAAAGATTGAATCCAAAATGTAGTGATAATATGGCAGAATGACAGATTTATAAGCAGTTGTTTGGAGTTTGGTCATTTTTGATCAAAAATAATTTATTTTAACTCTGTCAGAGTGATGTATATCTTAATAATTAGCTACTTACAGTGTAACGTCTGAATATCAATCATGTTACAGTGCTTGTTGTATCCTTATAATAATGTATAAAACACTGATGTGGATCCTAGTGATGACATATGAAATGCAGGCTATTCAATAAATAAATGAATAAATAAATAAATTAAGCTTTGAAGTTGCGAGGCAAAAGCTTTGTGGATGAATTTAGACATTAAAGTTACATTGTAATGTATTGTAGGTCAAAAACCCATGCTACAATTACTGCGTTAGATTTCACTTTTACCAAGTCATTAGACTAATTCACTTTAGATAAAAGTGTCTGCAAAATTATAAAATGTAACTAAAAATATTAATTTATTCAAGACCTTCTACAATGCATCATGCGCGTAAAACATCCACTACATAGTGGATATAGTCCAGCTACCTCATCGTACTACAGGCTGCAGCGAGGACAGAGTCTACCAACCGGCAACCTTCGGTCTCTCTCTTGAAACCAACACGGAAGCAATTCATCGACTTGGTGCTAGAGACCGGCTCCAAAACGGAGTTATGCTGCCTTCACGTGCTATCCGAAATGTCCTATATCCCACTATATGAAGTCTTGATTACGAGCTTGTCGTATTCAAGTGCTTTAATGTCAGAAAGAATAAAATGTAGCATCTCATTGATTGACAGTCATTTAAACATTCACCACGCTCTACATGCAGTTTGCGGACAATTCTGGAATTTCAGTCAAATGCATGCTATTTTCACTGCTTATAAAATATACAATATGCTTTGCACGATCGTTCATACCTGGCCTATAAATACACTACTTTAGTGACGAGACAAACGGATGTAGTTGTCATGAGAACAGCATTGACAGCAGCAATGGTTGTCCCCTCCACCATGTTTAAAGTTTAGGACCCACCCAACTCGGAAACTCTGGTATCAAAAGTATTTCAGAATTTCCTAGTAGTAAATATGACTTGAGAGGCCGTTCACATTCAATTTCCGATTAGGATACTCGTGTTTATGATAATTCCAACAGCATGTAAAGGCAGCATTAGTCCCATAGACCCCCATGTTAAAATGCCCAACTTTACAGCAGAAAAAAAATATGTTTACAGCCTGGTTAAAAAATTGATTTGGTCTATATTGCTAATTTTGCACTTTATGACAACTGTAAGTGGGGTGAATTTCTATAATTTATATAACGTTTAGATTAAATTAAGCCTTAAAGTTCTGCATAATTAAGAGCGTGGCCGCTTGAGTGATACGTGGATTGCCATTGCTGTCACAAACGTCGAGCTAGGTGGGCATGGTTTCAGCAACCAGCTCCTGCCTCTTTGCCCATTTTTGATTATCCGGGACTGACGTGATGCCAACGGCCAACTCCGCTCATTTTGGGATTAAAAAAGGTTTTTCAGAAATCTACAGGTGATGTCATGGACACTATGTCCATGTTTTT
Organism: Gymnocypris eckloni scoliostomus; assembly: GCA_027564155.1. Classification (NCBI taxonomy): domain Eukaryota; kingdom Metazoa; phylum Chordata; class Actinopteri; order Cypriniformes; family Cyprinidae; genus Gymnocypris; species Gymnocypris eckloni. Next base: position 36,603,647 of record CM050416.1, read on the forward strand.
ATAGAGTCTATGATTTGTACACGGTCCTTGATATTCATGATCGTTCTTGATGCGTCATCAACTGCGCTCAGTGATTCTGACCTAATGTTGTTAAAGTTTGGTTAAGACATTCATAATAAACATAAATAAAGCAAGATGGCCTGTTGAAATTGATGATGAGTGGTTTATTTAAACTGCAAAGGTAAAACATAATTTGACAGATGAGAAGGGGAGGTGAATTCATACATGCATCAGGTTTTTCGACTAGAAACACTTTCGCATACACCTGTGTATCCTCACTCAACTCTCCTCTTGAAGTTTCCTCGCCTCTTCATGGTACAATATGGAAATTGAGATGTACATCAACATGCATAACTTTGATCAGTTTCTGGGTCATGTGTTCGAGGACAGAAAAGCGAGGAAGCATCAGAATATTGAGAAGCATCCAAAGAATGAAGTATGAAAACAAAAATGCCATGTTCACTATGGTTATGATGGTAATTTAAAATTTTATTAAAATAGAAAGCGATTTAACTCAGAAGCTGTTTTACAGACACTCAATATCAGAATAACAGGGTCTCATTTTCTTTCTAAAAAACTAACATAAGTTGACAGTGTTTTAAAAGGAAGAGACTTGAAATCGGAAATCATACATTCATATGAAAAATTATATCATATACAATTATAGACGGGATGAATCCTATTTCTCACAAAACCCTTTTCTCTTCTCGGAGCATGGCAGATCATTCCAGTTGTTCAGGACGGGATTTGAAGGCATCAGTTCAATACAGTCCTCCTTTCCATCAGCATTATTCGGCTCACCTTTGAGCCAAAATCTGAACAACATGTATCTGATGTTCAGTTTTTCAGGACCACAAATTTATGATTCAACACAGTGATTTTTAGCACTTACCCTTGTTTCAGTGTTGAATTATCAACCCACTTCATGTTGCCTTCCTGCTGTATGTCAGACAAACCAATCCATGCTCTCTCCGTGGTGAATGAAGATATGTGTCTCTGTGTGTGAATAAACATAGGAATAAGTGTGATTCCTCTCATTTATTAATAGACACTCAAACAAACTCACCTGCTTGTCTTCAGTGTTGATAATGATCAGATCAGATCCACGATCTCTGCAGTACTGTCTGCTGTCAGACCAGCTCTTCAACTCATTGGATACGAAAAAACTACCCGAACCACACAGAAACATGTACTTTATAAAACTGTGTTAAAAACAAAAACAAACAAACAAAAACATGTGTACTGACCTCGTTTAGATGTTTCTTTCTTCAGTTCCTCACTCAGAGAAGTGACTTTTCTCTCTAACTCCAGGTTCTTCTGACTCAAAGATTCAACACTTCTCTGTAACTGGCTTTTCTCAGCAGTGAGATCTTTGACTCTGGTCTCTAACTCCAGTTTCTTCTGACTCAGAGAGATGAAGTTGTTCTGCAGTTGGTGTTTTTCAGTCATTAGATCGGTGTAATTGTTCTGTAAGCCGTTGATAGTTTGATTGAACTCTTCAACTGTGTTCTTGTAACTCTTTATCAGGTCTCTCTCTGCTGTGATGGTGATGTGCTGCAGTATGATGAAGACCAGCAGAAGAACACAAATGATCCCGAGACCCACTGAGATCAACACCAAACATCTACGTACTCCTGAAGAACAGGACACAAAACACACAAATATCAGTGAATAACAATTTATTGCATATTATTTAGGTTTAATATCTCAAATCAACCTTTAAATGTAATCTACCTTGGTTGGAATGAGGTTTTTTGAAGACTATGTTCTTTTACAATCACACACATATGGAATTACTGTAAATGTAACGCGTACTGTTTACAGTACAGTTAAAAAGCCTTTGCAACAAATATACACTGAAAATGTAAACAGAAAATAATGGTTTCTGAGAAAACAATGATTGAATTTTATTTATCAATTCTCTTCCCCTCAAATATTAGCGATATCCATCACCGCCTTTGCTTCAAACCAAACTTTCTGCTTACTTTGCTTTCGAGCGTTTCCTTCGTTCTGGCTGTGACTCTGTGTTCGAGGTCCGGATCTCTTATTAATATTTCTGCAAACATAAAAGTTCCCTGATTCCATTATTTTCTCTTCCTTACAGTAGAGACAGTATGTGTGCACAGATGAAGTGTGGTCTTTATAATGTGTGGCGTGTTTTTAAATAGAGCAAACCCCGCACAGGAAGTGGTTTCATTAGTTCAGAAAAATTTAGATTTCATTCTCAGTCTAAATCTCTCTATAAACTCATACTACTTTATGGCTGAATATTTACTGCATATTCAACCTCACGATGTCAAAGCAATGTGGAGTTTCCCCGTGATCATGTTAGCAGTTAAAATATCCAACAAGAGGAACCTGTGACCATCAAAATGGACTCATTTTAGGCACGTTTAACACCTTAAACGTGCCTAACAGGGCCTTTAAAACAATTGACTGGAACTGGAATTCTTATGGGAATTATTAATGGTTTTAATCTGCACCACTGCGGCATTAAGAGACAGAGAGGAGGATGGAGGAAATAGAGATTGCGGGATGATGACTTCCTGTTGAACAATGACTATTAAACGCAAATGGGTGACAACAGGATAGTCACATTTTCTCAGTAGGTGTCACCGTTCTGCCATTTTTAACTAAGATGGTGTACATAAATAACTTGGAGTTGAATCAGATGTCAGAAGATCAGCAGATCGTACTTTATGGCCTCGGAACTCAAAACAATTATTTTACTGGCATTTCTCATCAATTATAGTCATTGATTCTGGTCTCCAACGCCAGTTTCTTACCCTGCAGCAGACGTTTTTCAGTAGTTTAATCACTGTAGCTTGCCTGCAGTCTGAAATCTAATCTGAGCATGAGAGATACTTTGATAATACAATACTTATTTGTGCCATTCAGCTCACAAATTCATAAATTAACAATATTCACAGTACAACAATAGTCAAGCTAATGTCAATATCTTTTTTAATGATCAGTGAGCTTTTCTAATGTGTGTCAGTTCACTAAAGGTCAAGGTCAAGTTCAGATGATGTCATATAATCATACAAGATCACATAACAAAATCAATTTAAGTACTTCGGCTGAAGCTATGGCTGTGTTCCAGTTCATTCTTTATGCCCTTCCTTAGCAAACGTCCCTTCGTCTTGTTGACTCATCATTGCACACATTGCACAAGTGCTCACTAAAGGTGGAACACTTGCAATGAGCAGAACTGGAATGTCCTAAGCTCTTGTTCAAAGCTTGTTCAAAGAGTCCTAAGCTCTTGAGGGGGGAGGGCGGAGTAGAGCGCAGTCTCGTGGGTACCACCCGGCCTGCGAGGGGCGATGGGGGTATGTGGCGAGTGGGGCGGGGCCGAGAGCCGTGGGAACGGAGCGAGGCCGGTGGAGTAAATGGTAATGAACGACACCTGCGCCTCTCACCGGTCTCGAGTCCCACGGAGGAGCTTCGGAAGGGTTAAATGAGGAGTGACGACAGTGGAAGAGGAGAGAGGACCAGGCCTGGATTTTAGTTTGTGTTTTGTGTGCGGCAGTCGTCCGTGAGGGGCTGCCGCTTTTCATTTGTGTTTGTTTATTTTATTATTAAAGTTATTAAATGTTCACCGGTTCCCGCCTCCTTCTTCCCGTATCTATCAACTGTGTTACAATGTCAAATAGAGATTTATTAGAATGGATGTAAAACTGCTTCTGAGACATTTATCAGATTACAAGACAGATGTTTCCCAGATCTTTAGCAGACGTCTTACAGATTTGCTTGTGCTGTAGTTGAGATGCAGATAAAATTAACTTTTGAAGGATGACCAAATAATGTCATCACATTGAAAATAACTTTCACATTTGGTAACACTTAAAGCTTTGAAGTGCTGGGAAAAGTTGTGTGAAACATTTAAAAAGACTTGAAAACATTAGACCATTTCTGCCACAAGTTGTTCCTGTAGTTATATTAAATCCATGGTGAAAGGTGGAGATTTGTGTTTATTGAACAATGTTTTTCCAGGTTTCCACATCAATGGTGTTTTTTCTGATGTCTGTAGCTTTAACAGAATTTGAATGCTTCTCACAAGATTTGACAGAGATGTTATTGATTCTGCGGCGAATTCTAATACTTTCTTCACTGTATCTCACTGTATCTGCATTGTGGTCTATGGAGCTGCCCTTATGTGTACATATGAAGTAGACTCATTCCCTCGCCCTTCATCAACTTCACAAAGTGGAACACAGTTCAAAATGGCATCTGAGTTTCCTCTGAGGGGAAGTGTTTAAGGAAATTCGTGGGTGTGTTTGTCTAAAATCAAAGCAGAAAGCAGCTTCTGTATGTGTGGCACCCAAGTATGCCTCATACGTCCTGAAAAGTGAAGCAAAAACATTTAAATTGCCATCTGGTGGCTGGCTGCAGTATAGGTCACCAACCCCACCCTTTCCACATGAGGATAGACTCGTTGTGCTTTCACACAGGACAGAAGCAGTGGGGTCCCGTGCCTTTTACATTTAAATCTTCCTTACAAAGTCCTGCTTTCCTTTTCTACCTCCACAAGACACAAGTGCATATGTTGCCTTGTTTATCTAAAATTGCACTTTTATTTGTTTTAAACCTATCCAAAAAGCCTGTTAAACACAGTCGAATTTAAGTATATCTATTTATTGTGAAATTACTACATTTCCATGTCAATACATGTTCATTTTTACAATGAACAAAGTGCTGTCAGTTTAATTAAGCGCACGCAGCACAGCAAAAATAGACTCTGTGCGGAAGCGATAGCTGAACTGCTGCAGCTGCACCGCTCCTGGAATGCACTGCCGGACCGCAACCGCGCGCAGTGTGAACGTTCTGATCTGTTAACATGGGTGCGGGGAAAATACGCACCGCAAACGGAGTATGTGTGAAACAGGCATTATGATTGCGGCTGAATGCAAATTATCATAATTGATCCGGCGCCGAAAAAAAAGATGAAATCCGTGCATCACTTTCAGCCTCTTTCATAGTCCAGTGAAACTTTTTTTGGTTGTATACGTTAATAATGTGTTTTAATGTTGGTAATAATTTCACCACCAACGACACAATATTTCCATGTTTACTTATGAAAATTAGCCATGGTTTTAACACAGATAAAACCAAAACATTGTGGTTCTTGTAGCCATAGAAACCGCAAATTAATCGTGTTTTTTTTACTAGAAATAATAATTTACAAAGAAGTATTAAGATAATATATTTTGTGGTTATAAAAACACACCTAAGCCAACAGCCTTTAAAATTGCGCACATCCGTAATCAAACATGCCTCAGACGGCTCCGTGGAGTGAATGAAGGCCTGTTCATGCGTTTTTGTAAGATAAATGTCAATATTTCAAACATAATAAACACTTTTTTCTCATTTCGGCTGACTGTCGTATGCGGTAGCCGTTCCGGTAGATGACGTAGGACGGCGGTGTTGTGTGATTAGTGACAAGCGCAGAGAGAGAAATAAACAAAATGCCAGTCATGAATTAGGAAATCAAGAAAAATGTTGGATGATTTCGATATAAGCCAAGTCATGCTTATGGTTTTCATTTGCTAAATTAAGAAAACTTTGTTTTCTTTGCTCCTGCTTATCTCAGAGGTGTCGTCCGCCAACACGTCTTACGCATACAACAGTAAGCGGAAGTGAGAAAATAGTGTTTATTACATTTGAAATATGAATAATTATCTTACAAAAATTCATAGATTCGCCAAAAAACTCTTGCGACGGTGAGGCGGCTGTGTCGGATTGTGCAGGCTAGCACAGTTGCTGTCTACCGACTGCGCTGACTAAAAGCATGACTGGAAACGACTGACTGATGACACAGCTTAATACTCATTGGTTCAGACATCCGTGATTTCACGAGTTCACACTTACATATAATTAGCTGGAGTATAGTAATGCATATTTGGCGTGCTGTCCGGGGAAGGGCTCCGAGGTCGGGAATGGCCCAAACCCAGAGTATCCGGGCCTATAAGTGTATTCAGAACTCAAGGGTGGAGAAGGGGTGGTGGAGAGATGCTGATTAACCGTCAAAGGATAGAGGTATGTGAGCTGTATTTATACCTATGGTGTTGATTAACTTGAGTGCGGTCCTCTTGTTAATTAGGCTAAGTATCTGACGCGCTCCTCCTGAACTTTGTTAATAAAACATCATGTTGCGTTCTCTTCTAAAATGTTTTATTTTTAATCTGATTTCATGTTATTATGTATTTAAATTATGGAGAAATATTCCCAAACACTATTAAGTGTGATATATGTGCGAGATGTGACTGTTGCCATATTTCTATAAAATCTAAAACACATGTCTGTATTAAAATAAAAATGGATGATAAATATACCTTTCATATGGAATTAAATAGTTAGCACTTTGAGTGTCTTGTTTATCATAATTATTTTCATGTAAAGCAACAGAACTGAAATGATCTAATGTTTATCAGCAGCACAGCGCATGAGTGAGAATAACGCGATATCTATCTTTGATCTTGTAGTTTCTGTTCCACTTCGAGAGCTCAGAAATGTCCCACTTGACTGCACTTATTTCACTCCTCCCCTCACTGCAGCTGCCAACCCTCGCCTACATTTCAGGCGAAGCAAGGCGCATCTCAAACAAGCCTACTACTACACAGACTTGGGCTCCAAATGAATCACTATTATGCAGACTGAAATTAATCACTATTGCGCAGACTCAGGCTCTAAATGACCTCAAGGACACAAGATGACAACAGCCATACTGAGATGCTGTGCCTTCTCAATAACAACAACAACTTTTCTATAGTGGATGGAAATGGAGACACATTTCCCATTTTTATACAGTCTATTTCAGGGGTGGCCAACATTGGTCCCTAAGAGCCACAGAGTTTTGTTCCAACCTTAAAAAAAAACTAGTAACCTTTAGACCTTTTATTAGCTTGTTCAGGTGTGTTTGATTAGGGTTGGAGTTGAACTCTGCAGGACTGTGGCTCTCCAGGACCGACGAGGGCCATCCCTCATCTGTGATATCACCAGTTGAGATCTACTGGTTCAAGGATATATGTGAAAAAAACATTTAGATAAATCTAGAGTGTGCAATTTGTATTTTTATCCACAGGGCTTATTTGAGCAAAAATTATTTGTAGCTTTTATTCAATATTCTTCAATTATGAAAAGCTGTGAAAGTGTCAAAAAGATTGAAACCTCCACGTATGGTCCTTGGACGGGACGCGGAGGTTCTAAGTGGGCTACCTCCAGCGGTAGTAAACACTATCACTTCTGCCAGGGCTCTGTCTACGAGACAAGCTTACAGGCTGAAGTGGAACCTGTTAAATTGGTGTTCTCCGCCGGGAGGACCCCGTAGATGCCCGATCGCAGTCGTGCTTTCTTTCCTGCAGGATGGGTTGGAGCGAAGGCTGTCTCCCTCCACCCTCAAAGTGTATGTCGCCGCTATTGCCGCACATCACGATGCAGTAGACGGTAAGTCTCTGGGGAAACACGACCTGGTCATCAGGTTCCTCAGAGGGGCAAGGAGGCTAAATCCCGCGCCCTCACCTGGTACCCTCTTGGGATCTCCCTCGGTCCTGTCGGCCTTGAGGGGCCCCTTGAGCCTCTGCAGTCAGTAGAGCTTAAGTTTCTGTCTCTGAAGACAGTGCTCCTCTCGGCATTGGCCACAGTCAAGAGGGTAGGGGACCTGCAAGCATTTTCGGTCGACGATTCGTGCCTAGAATTCGGGCCGGCTGACTCTCACGTTGTCCTGAGACCCCGGCCTGGATATGTGCCCAAAGTTCCCACCATGCCCTTCAGGGACCAGGTGGTGAACTTGCAAGCGCTGCCCCGGAGGAGGCAGACCCAGCCATTGCTCTGCTCTGTCCCGTTCGTGCCTTGCACATCTATGTGGACATACGAAGAGCTTCAGGACCTCAGACCAGCTCTTTGTCTGCTCGGAGGACAGCAGAAGGGAAGAGCTGTCTCCAAACAAAGACTCGCCCACTGGATAGTGGAGGCTATAGTCTTGGCCTATCAGGCCCGACGCCACCGTGCCCCTTTGTGTGAGAGCACACTCTCACGAGGCGTTGCTTCCTCTTGGGCTTTGGCGCGGCGCCTCAATAGCAGACATTTAAGCTGCCGGCTGGGCGACACCTAACTCGTTTGCGAGGTTTTACAATCTCCGTATAGAGCCAGTGTCCTCCCGTGTACTTGTCTCGGATGGCCAGTAACACTGGAACCCGCTCGGTGTCAATCACGCTTGCTGCGCCATTCCCTCACGGACCGGATACGTGCGCCTTGTTGCTTCTCAGTCAGTTCCCCACGGCGAACCCTGTTGAAGTTCCTCCCGCACCCTCGGCAGTCAGGTGTGGCGGAGCACCAGGCGCCAGGTCCAGTACGTCGTTGCCCAAGGTCAACCCTTGTGCTGGGCTAGGTGCCCGTGTGTAGTGATTCCCTTGGTGATCCCACATGTGTATTCTTCCATGGTACGGCTCCCCCCCCCCATGGTGAGTCTGTGTCTTCCCTGGCAGAACCCTCTGCCTTCTCTGCTGTGTAGCTATCTCACCCCAGGCGGGCTGGGTCTACCTCAGAGACTCCCGTATGTGGTACTGCCCTTGGCCAGTCCATACGTGTAATCTCCACATGATACCTCCTTATGCGGGATGTGGCTCCGTGGCGTTTCCCCTACTTGGGAGTACGCTTTCCCAGTGTTATTCTACCCACTGAGCGGAACAGCAGTGCGGTTATCTCTGCCCAAACGCTGTCCTATCATCCATCCCAACTGGTGGGGGACTTGCCGGCTTCTGCAGAGCACTGGAGGGTCAGCAATAGTGGCGTTTTCAAGGGATCCCATTAGTCAGTCACTCTGACGTTACGTCGAACGTGACTGACTGATAGAACGTCTCGGTTACTGCGTAACCCCGTTCCCTGAAGGAGGGAACGGAGACGTAACGTCCGTCACCATAGTTGCTGTACCACCGCTGTACGGCCGGGGCACACAGTCTCGGCTCCTCAGCGAAAAACTGATGTGCGTTTGCACGCGCTCTCCTTTTATACCCGCACCGCGAAACACGCACGCCAACTGTCATTGGCTTGTTTTGTTAACACTCGAAGGTGATTGGGCTCTCCGGCGAGATCCCATTAGTCAGTCACTCTGACGTTACGTCTCCGTTCCCTCCTTCAGGGAATGGGGGTTACGCAAGTAACCGAGACGTTTTTCCTTTAAAGATGTGAACGTGTGATTAGGTCAAGTCTTGGTTTCTAGAACAAAAATGCCATGTTCACTATGGTTATGATGGTAATTTAATATTTTATTCAAATAGAAAGCGATTTAACTCAGAAGCTGTTATACAGATACTCAATATAGGAATAACAGGGTCTCATTTTCTTTCTAAAAAACTAACATAAGTTGACAGTGTTATAAAAAAGGAAGAGACTTGAAATCGGAAATCATACATTCATACAAATAATTATATCATATACAATTATAGACGGGATGAATCCTATTTCTCACAAAACCCTTTTCTCTTCTCTGAGCATGGCAGATCATTCCAGTTGTTCAGGATGGGTTTTGAAGGCATCAGTTCAATACAGTCCTCCTTTCCATATTCATCATTCGGCTCACCATTGTGCCAAAATCTGAACAACATGTAGCCGATGTTCAGTTTTTCAGGACCACAAATTTATGAATCAACACAGTGTTTTTTATCACTTACCCTTGTTTCAGTGTTGAATTATCCACCCATGTCATGTTGCCTTCCTGCTGTATGTCAGACAAACCAATCCACGCTCTCTCTTTGACTAATGAAGATATGAACCTCTGTGTGTGAATAAAAACATGAATAAGTGTGATTCCTCTCATCATTAATAGACACTCACAGAAACTCACCTGCTTGTCGTCAGTGTTGATAATGATCAGATCAGCTCCACGATCTCTGCAGTACTGTCTGCTGTCAGACCAGCTCTTCAACTCAGTGGATATGAAAAAACAAACTGAACCACACAGAAACATGCACTTTATAAGACCGTCTACATTAAAGATAAAAAAGCAAAAGATCAACAACAAATATTTGTACTGACCTCCTTTAGATGTTTCTTTCTTCAGTTCCTCACCAAGAGAAGTGACTTTGCTCTCTAACTCCACGTTCGTGTGACTGCAAGAGCTGAAGTTGTTCTGCAGTTGGTGTTTTTCAGTCATTAGATCGGTGTAATTGTTCTGTAAGCCGTTGATAGTTTGATTGAACTCTTCAACTGTGTTCTTGTAACTCTTTATCAGGTCTCTCTCTGCTGTGATGGTGATGTACTGCAGTATGATGAAGACCAGCAGAAGAACACAAATGATCCCGAGACCCACTGAGATCAACACCAAACATATACTTCCTCCTGAAGAACAGAACCAAAACACAGAGATATCAGTGAATACTCTTTATGTTATTAGAAATTCTACCTCTGTAGGGATAATCTACTATTGCTTTTGGTAATATACATGCCTTTTTATGTTTTATAAGCATATTTATATGCCATCTGGAAGTGCAATGACAAAATTTGTGAACACTTTGAAAAAGTAAATAAAAAAGTTACAGTAGTTAAGTAGTTAATACACTCCATTTAAAAGCAGAAACAGTAAGATTACATTCGTATACATATTTGAAATTGTATGTGATGTTTCTCATTTCCTCATAGTGACACTATTAACAACACCAAGTAATTTTTCTTACTGCGCTTTAGATCTTTTCCTTCATCCTGGCCGCGACTCTTGTTTTGAGTTTGAGGTCCAGTTGAGTCCTCAATATCTCTGCGTTCGACATTTTCATAAATATCCTCTAATTCCATTATTCACTGTGTCTTACAGTACGTCTTCACAGTGAGCTGTGATCTTCACAATGCTGATTAGTATTTTTAAGAGTGTTAGGTTTATACAGGAAGTGGTTTAATTTCACACTGGCCTTTGACGAGAATAAAGTCCTTCAGTCTCACTTAAAAACTCTGCAGAGCCGTACAACTATTTTTGTGTTTTATACATTTAGCCACATGCACTTCCTCCTGACAAACAGGACCAAAACACACAAATATCAGTTTATACTCTTCATGTTATTAGAAATGAAGTTTCAAATCAACCTCTGAAAGGATAATCTACTATCGCTTTTGGTAATATAATTACTTTTTATGTTCATGTGGTATGACAAAATTTGCGAACAAGAACACTTTGAAAAAGTTTATAAAAATAAGTCAATGATAATACACTTTAACAACACCATCTGCAAAATCAGTCAGCTTTAAGTAATGTTTGACTTTAAAGTAATCTTTTCCTTCATCCTGGCCGTGACTCTGAGTTTGAGGTCCTCTTGTGTTCTGAATATCTCTGCGTTCAACATTTCCATAAATAGCCTCTATATCCATTATTCACTGTGTCTTATAGTATCACTATAATGTTCCTGTGTGGCTCAGTGGCAGAGCATTGCGTCAGCAGCTCGAAAGGTTGTGGGTTCGATTCCCAGAGAACACACATACTAATGAAAATGTATAACCTGAATGCAATTGTAAGTCGCTTTGGATAAAAGTGTCTGCTAAATGCATAAATGTAAATGTATCACTATATACTATTAGTACATATTCACAGTGAGCTGTGATCTTCAAAATGCTAATTAGTATTTTCTCGAGTGTTAAGTCTACACAGGAAGTGATTTCATTTCACACTGGCCTTTAGTCAGAATAAAGTCCTTCAGTCTCACTTACAAACTCTCTGCAGAGCCGTACTAATATGTTTGTGTTTTGTACATTCAGACACATGTATGAGCTTCAAAAGCCAACAAAAGGAGTCTGTGAACACTCAAACGGACTCAAACATTATTACACAGGCCAAACTGGATGATTATATTAATGATGCAGGAAACACAGCAGTAACAGCACTGGATCTGATATTTTTTATCTCTCTGATCTCTTCAGTCTGATGAACCTGCTCTCTGCGGCTTTCTGTTGGACTGGAGGAAATATCTCCATACAGCAATAAAGCAGATACACAAGGAGGAAGTATGAAATGAAAACAAAAATGCCAAGTTTACTATGGTAATGATGGTAATTGAACATTTTATTCAAAGAGAAAGAATTTCAACTCAAGCAGTTTCACCGACACTCAATATCAGAATAACGGTGAATCTTGGCAGTCTAGAACCACACCGAGACCTTGGTCACTTGGTGTCCGCTATGGAGCAGTGTAATTATTTACCCATTTTTACCTGAAGAATCTGTTTTTGCACCTTTCTACAGGCACACTTGAGCTGATAGACAAAATATTAAGAAATACACAGGTTGACAGTGTCCCAGCTACTTGCAGAAAAGGGAAGAGAAATGTAGAAGTCAGTGTAGCTGCACTGGTCTAATGAAATGATAGCCACGCTTCATACAGATGTCTTTTGCTGTTTACTTGTGTCTATGTCTCTCTCATTTTTTTTTCAACAGACACCATGATAACAACAAGAAATAAAGCATATAAAGTTAAAAATATGCATTTCTCAGAGTTCTTTTTCTCAGTCTCTCATTCAACTGTCAGCTGATATGAAAGCGAACATATGCGACAAATCTGAATCCAATGACATCGCTATTTACACAACATTGTTTACGTAAACTGATATAAAACAACATTATACACAAAATTCTACATATTTAAAGATGAATTACCTTCAATAACTGCACATCAATAACTGTCTGGTTCAGCTCAGCTACCAAATCTGACCTCAGAAGACACTGTAGGGTAGTCCGGACTGCTGAGGGAATCATTGGTACAACCCCCCCCCACTCTCCAAGAACTGTACTCTTCCAGAGAGAGCAAAAAGGCTGGCAAAATCACCTCACATCCAGCAAAATCCTTTTTGAACTGTTACCATCTGGTTGACGCTACAGAGCTCTGAGCACCAGAACGACCAGACACAGAAACAGTTTCTTTCCCCAGGCAATCCATCTCATGAACACTTGATATTAAACGTGGAACACACAACACTATTATATAATTATTTATTCATCACATATACTTATTTTTGGTTTCAAATTTGCACCTAACACACCTGTACACACTAAATTGTCTATTTTGTATATTGTCTATTATTATTTTAATTATCTGTGTCTTGTCTTGTCACTGCCATTCTGTCGCACTGTGGAGCTTCTGTCACCAAAACAAATGCCATGTATGTGCAAACATACCTGGCAATAAAGCTCATTCTGATTAACGCTAATTCTAGATAGATGGATGGAGGGATGGATAGATGGATGGATAGATAGATAGATAAGTATCAACCTTTTTCCAACCTTTAAGTATCGCCAACAGCGCCATCTGCTGATTCATGACATTTGCAATGGCCATAAAGCAAGGAAATATAGGACATTTTGTTTAGATGAGGACTCCAGTGCAATGACCTTACACAACGGTTTCTTCTGTCTCAATTTATTTATTCAATTGCTTGGAATCGTGATTCATTTTGCCAGCCACAAGACTGGTTTCAGCCAAAATTATGTCAAATGTACTCTGAAGACTGAAACATGCAAACAGGCCTGTAATTCGGCAGAAAACACTTGAGCCATCATTCTGGCTCTGATGTTTCTCTTCACTGATCAGTTAAGTTTGAGAAAAACAAAGAAAACAGAACTTGCTCTCTGCTGCATCCTGCTGGACTGTATAGTCATGCATCAAGTGCAAATAAATAAAAAGCAAGTGCTGTGGGTTTGCTGTGGAAATAATTTCAACTGGCTATTTTATTGAAAAATAAATCAAAAGAAGTTACTCAAACACTCAATATCAGCATAAAAGGGTGAATTGTGGGACACTTTGCTGGAGTTTTATTGTTTACCGTGTCTCCTCGACACCTCAGACTGACAAATGAGACTCATGATAAGAGCTAGAATAAGATCATATTAATATAGAGCTGCGTGTGATGGAGTAAAACATAAACACACCAGAAATGTGGCACATTATCCACTGTCCCACATTACACTAATTCACCTGCGAGAAAAAAGAGGATGTTGTGAGTTTATTATAAGAAAATTATGTCAATTTTACATTTCCATTTCATATGAATATCCACTACTGATTTAGAATATTATAGAAAAGTATAAAACAAAAATGATATTATAAAGGAGGTTAATATAAAAAGAAAATAGTGGACTCTTAAGGCAGAAACCTAAACCATATATAATGCAGTCACAATAAGAATGATTCCATAAAATAGCAAAACCAAAATCATATCCTATTTCTCACAAAACCCTGTTCTCTTCCGTGAACATGGCAGATCATTCCAGTTGTTCAGGACGGGTTTTGAAGGTATCAGTTCAATACAGTCTTCATTTCCACCTTGATATTTCGGCTCACCTTTGAGCCAGAACCTGAATAACATGTATCCGATTTTCTGATAATCAGCTATACGACAATATGGAATCTTATAAGACTATAGGAATATAATCTTACAGCAACAGTTCCAAAATATGATATAAATTACAATCTTGCACAAGTTTGTATAGGAATCCTTTAGGATTTTTTTTTTGACAAATGCAACAAAACTAAAAAGATTTATCAAAACTAGTACAAAGTACAGTAGCACACCTACCTTTGATTCAATGGTGAATTATCCACCCATGTCATGTTTCCCTCGTTCTCTGTGTCAGACAAACCAATCCACACTCTCTCCTTGACTAATGAAGATATGAATCTGTGTGTGTGAATAAAAACAGAAATAAGTGTGATTCCTCTCATTCATTAATAGACACTCACACAAACTCACCTGCTTCTCTTCAGTGTTGATAATGATCAGATCAGCTCCACGATCTCTGCAGTACTGTCTGCTGCCAGACCAGCTCTTCAACTCAGTGGACATGAAAAACCAACCTGAACCACACAGAAACATGTACTTTATAAAACTGTGTTAAAAACAAAAACAAACAAACAAAAACATGTGTACTGACCTCGTTTAGATGTTTCTTTCTTCAGTTCCTCACTCAGAGAAGTGACATTGCCCTCTAACTCCAGTTTCTTCTGACTCAAAGAGCTGAAGTTGTTCTGCAGTTGGTGTTTTTCAGTCATTAGATCGGTGTAATTGTTCTGTAAGCCGTTGATAGTTTGATTGAACTCTTCAACGGTGTTCTTGTAACTCTTTATCAGGTCTCTCTCTGCTGTGATGGTGATGTGCTGCAGTATGATGAAGACCAGCAGAAGAACACAAATGATCCCGAGACCCACTGAGATCAACACCAAACATCTACTTCCTCCTGAAGAACAGGACCAAAACACAGAAATTGAAACCACACGTAGTTAAACAGTCAACAGTATGTCACTTAATCTGGATTCGAACAACAGGTTCTTCTGATTCAAAGACCATTCATTTTATGTATCTTCATCTCTTCATCTCAGTATGTTCCTCCATTTCTCTGTTGTTGTGTTTAACAGCTGAATTATACTTACAATATGCTTAGTTTTATAGCAATTTTACTGTGATACAAAATACAGCAATAGTTACAGCAAAATACAGTAAACTGTTAATTTGACAATAAACATTTTACAGAGTAATGCTCGTAAAACTTTCACAGTACAATTAATTCCTACTAAACTTACTTGAAGTAGGTTTGCAACACGTTAAGTGTAACAGGTCCCCGCTCACCTTGCTCTTAGCAGGTCTCGAACCCCTGATGCACTAACCAGGTGGCTAAATGGTTGCAGCCACTAGCACCAGTCACCAGTCCATCTCTTGAGATCAGGGAAGTAAAGTTTTACCTGCACAGCATCTACTCAATGGCCTCCGTTACACAAGCACAAGTCAAACCTTACAAGTGTATTTTCTTTGCACAGATTGTTGACAACACAGCTCAGCGTCCATCGTTCTGGTAGATGTTCTCATATAAGCATGTTCTAATCGGAACAGCGACAATTAGAGATTCCTGTTGTAAGCATGTTGTCCCAAATGTGTGTATATTTTGTAATAATGTTGTTAAAATATAGTTTAAAAATATATCTGTATATATATATATATATATATATATATATGTTTTGTAAGCCTGTACATAAATCTCATTTTCTGTAAATGTACCATTTCTTATTTGCTTTAGTGGAATACATCTGTTCTCATGGCTGGAGGAAATGCTGTAGGTTTGCACTTTTTGGGGGCAAGTGTGTTCACAAAGAGGTTTTCAGGGGCTGGTGTGAATAAATCTAGATTTACATTCAAAGACACAAGACAGTCTGTGCATGACCTGATATTTTTCTTCATATCCACAGAGCGTTAAACACTCTCATGCAGTATATGTTTCATTCATACTCGAAGCCGGAGGATGCTCTCACGCTGAAAGACCAAAACAGACTCATAAAAGTATGTATGATGTGCCAAGAAATTCCTAATATGGACAAAAACATTCAGTTATCACCATATAAGCTGAATAGGAAGCATAAATGCTTTGATTGATGAAAAGTGCAAGACAATAAACACAGGATTGTGACAATGTATGGTTTATGTGTGCTTTCCAAGTCATCGTCAGGTTCTAAATAAAGCATATGAATAATGCAGTGCTGAATGAAATAGCGTTTATTAAAGAAACTATTCTGCCTTATTCTGTGATAAAAATAGGGAAAAAAGTATTTCAAGACCTTAATCAGAAACATAACCAATAACAATCACAAATTAGTCCATAAAATAATTCCATTAAAAACACAAAAAGATAGGATCAAACCTATTTCTCACAAACATGTTTTTTCTTCTTTGAGCATGACAGATCAGTTCAGTTCAGGAATCAGGACTGTATATTAATGCATCAGTTCAATAAAGTTATCATTTCTATCTTGATTATTTGGCTCACCTTCAAAATCTACAGCCATAACAAAGTTCATCCTTAAGAGGCAAGCAGTTATTAATCCCTATGGGGCCAAACCTCACATACTGTTGTGTAGCTTTATTCACCTTAGTTTCAAAGAAACAACATTTTACTTTCCAATAATACTTTAACTCTGCCACAGCTGCATGCAACTATTTGTATTCATTTTGTTTGCATCTTATGCACTTTAATTCTTTATCCATTCATAGTCTCTTTCAGTTACTGTCTATCTTTTTGTTAATACAATCTTATTACATTTGTGTTTTCCTCGTGCTGATAATATAGTAAGAGGTTTTACAAGTTATGTGATACTTCACAAATCTTTCAGATTGATCAGATGACAAACTCTGATATACATATCATTTTTAATGAAGAATTATCCTTACCACATGTGAGAATCACTACAGTTGAATGAAAATACAGTGGTTACGGAAAGTATTCAGACCCCCTTACATTTTTCACTCTTTGTTATATTGCAGCCATTTGCTAAAATCATTTAAGTTCAATTTTTTCCTCATTCATGTACACACAGCACCCCATATTGACAGAAAAACACAGAATTGTTGACATTTTTGCAGATTTATTAAAAAAGAAAAACTGAAATATCACGTGGTCCTAAGTATTCAAACCCTTTGCTGTGACACTCATATATTTAACTCAGGTGCTGTCCATTTCTTCTGATCATCCTTGAGATGGTTCTACACCTTCATTTGAGTCCAGCTGTGTTTGATTATACTGATTGGACTTGATTAGGAAAGCCACACACCTGTCTATATAAGACCTTACAGCTCACAGTGCATGTCAGAGCAAATGAGAATCATGAGGTCAAAGGAACTGCCTGAAGAGCTCAGAGACAGAATTGTGGCAAGGCACAGATCTGGCCAAGGTTACAAAAACATTTCTTCTGCACTTAAGGTTCCTAAGAGCACAGTGGCCTCCATAATCCTTAAATGGAAGACGTTTGGGATGACCAGAACCCTTCCTAGAGCTGGCCGTCCGGCCAAACTGAGCCATCGGGGGAGAAGAGCCTTGGTGAGAGGTAAAGAAGAACCCAAAGATCACTGTGGCTGAGCTCCAGAGATGCATTCGGGAGATGGGAGAAAGTTGTAGAAAGTCAACCATCACTGCAGCCCTCCACCAGTCGGGGCTTTATGGCAGAGTGGCCCAACGGAAGCCTCTCCTCAGTGCAAGACACATGAAAGCCCGCATGGAGTTTGCTAAAAAACACCTGAAGGACTCCAAGATGGTGACAAATAAGATTCTCTGGTCTGATGAGACCAAGATAGAACTTTTTGGCCTTAATTCTAAGCAGTATGTGTGGAGAAAACCAGGCACTGCTCATCACCTGTCCAATACAGTCCCAAAAGTGAAGCATGCTGGTGGCAGCATCATGCTGTGGGGGTGTTTTTCAGCTGCAGGGACAGGACGACTGGTTGCAATCGAGGGAAAGATGAATGCGGCCAAGTACAGGGATATCCTGGACGAAAACCTTCTCCAGAGTGCTCAGGACCTCAGACTGGGCCGAAGGTTTACCTTCCAACAAGACAATGACCCTAAGCACACAGCTAAAATAACGAAGGAGTGGCTTCACAACAACTCCGTGACTGTTCTTGAATGGCCCAGCCAGAGCCCTGACTTAAACCCAATTGAGCATCTCTGGAGAGACCTAAAAATGGCTGTCCACCAACGTTTACCATCCAACCTGACAGAACTGGAGAGGATCTGCAAGGAGGAATGGCAGAGGATCCCCAAATCCAGGTGTGAAAAACTTGTTGCATCTTTCCCAAAAAGACTCATGGCTGTATTAATCAAAAGGGTGCTTCTACTAAATACTGAGCAAAGGGTCTGAATACTTAGGACCATGTGATATTTCAGTTTTTCTTTTTGAATAAATCTGCAAAAATGTCAACAATTCTGTGTTTTTCTGTCACTATGGGCTGCTGTGTGTACATTAATGAGGAAAAAAAAAAGAACAAATGATTTTAGCAAATGGCTGCAATACAACAAAGAGTGAAACATTTAAGGGGGTCTGAATACTTTCCGTACCCACTGTATGTGTGAAAAATCACCCCGAAAAAAACCTAAAATATAATAAACTATTTCAGAAAAAATATGAGAAACATGATGCTGTAATTTATTTATTACAGAATAAAAACAGACAAAAAAGTATATAGCCATATAATAAAAAAAAAAAAAAAAAAAAAAATGAAATGGGTCAGCAGATTTGATGAAATAAAAATGACTATTATCAAAAGATGAATAATTGGAAGCTAATTCTCACATATCCATTTTCTCTTAGCTGGGCATGGGATATCATTCCAGTTGTTCAGGATGGGTTTTGAAGGATTCAGTTCAATACAGTCTTCATTTCCACCTGCGTCATTCGGCTCATTCATTTCCCAAAACCTGAATTACATACAAGCAGTTTCAGTTCCTGAACAGCAACAGTACATTTACTCACGGACTCTCATAGGCTATAACTATACAAGATCTTTTTTTTTTTAAATAAATGCAACAGACAGCGGTCTTATTTGTGTTTATAGCTTTTGACACTGTGTTTAACCCAGAGTTTATCTTTATGAACCCTGCTTCAATTAAAAGCCATTTGAGGGTACAAATAGTGCCACAAAATATATTAATTGGCTTTAAAAATGTGTCATGCTTACATTTATAATTAATTCAGGAAAAGTTTTGTAATACAGTCGGAATATAATATGAGGATGCATAAGCCAGGTCGCATGTACCATTGACACATTAAATATGCAAATAAGAATGTTAAACCTGGGTTTATGAGTGCACAGTGTTATCAAAGAATCAATAGACAAGCCTGGGTAAATTACAACCAGTGTGAAACGTGAAGCACGGTAACCCAAGTTTCTGTTAACCCTGTGTTAAAATGACCCTATATGAAGTGAGAAAGTCCTACTCATCACTTACCCTTGTTTCAGTGTTGAATTATCCACCCATTTCATGTAGCCTTCCTGCTGTATGTCAGACAAACCAATCCACACAATATCCTTGAATAAAGAAGATACCAGCTTCTGTGTGTGTTTAAACCGAGAAAAAAATGAGGATCTCCATTACACCAGTCTTTGTCATCTGTCAGTCAACTAAAACTAATCCCAGATGGTTACTAGTAATACTAATACATATTCAACAGGAAGAACAAATGAAAAATACATAAAACATTTTTGTTTTCATATTATTGTGGGCACTGATTTTTTAAGCAATGTTAAAAAGTTTAAATGTGAGACTTTTTTTAAATTGTGAGATAAATATATGTTCATTCACAACAGAATTGCTTTAAACTAGTTGCATTTGGCACTGAACTCACCTGCTTCTCTTCAGTGTTGATAATGACCAGATCAGATCCATGATCTCTGCAGTCCTGTCTGCTGTCAGACCAGCTCTTCTCCTCAGTGGACACGAAAAGCCTGCCTTTTCCTTTCAGTAAACAAATGCAAAAAACACATATTTTGTTGATTATTTGTGTTGTAAACTGCAACTATATATTTAAATCGATTTGTACAAACCTTGATCAGATCAGATCCATGATCTCTGCAGTCCTGTCTGCTGTCAGACCAGCTCTTCTCCTCAGTGGACACGAAAAGCCTGCCTTTTCCTTTCAGTAAACAAATGCAAAAAACACATATTTTGTTGATTATTTGTGTTGTAAACTGCAACTATATATTTAAATCGATTTGTACAAACCTTGATCAGATAAATTCCTTAGCTCAATCTCTAACTCCAGTTTGTGTACTGACCTCGTTTAGATGTTTCTTTCTTCAGTTCCTCACTCAGAGAAGTGACTTTTCTCTCCAGCTCCAGGTTCTTCTGACTCAGAGATTCGACACTTCTCTGCAACTGGCTTTTCTCAGCAGTGAGATCTTTGACTCTGGTCTCCAGCTCCAGGTTCTTCTGACTCAGAGATTCGACGCTTCTCAGTAACTGGCTTTTCTCAGCAGTGAGATCTTTGACTCTGGTCTCCAGCTCCAGGTTCTTCTGACTCAGAGCTTCGACGCTTCTCAGTAACTGGCTTTTCTCAGCAGTGAGATCTTTGACTCTGGTCTCCAGCTCCAGGTTCTTCTGACTCAGAGATTCAACACTTCTCTGCAACTGGCTTTTCTCAGCAGTGAGATCTTTGACTCTGGTCTCCAGCTCCAGGTTCTTCTGACTCAGAGATTCGACACTTCTCTGTAACTGGCTTTTCTCAGCAGTGAGATCTTTGACTCTGGTCTCCAGCTCCAGGTTCTTCTGACTCAAAGATTCAACACTTCTCTGTAACTGGCTTTTCTCAGCAGTGAGATCTTTGACTCTGGTCTCCAGCTCCAGGTTCTTCTGACTCAGAGATTCAACACTTCTCTGTAACTGGCTTTTCTCAGCAGTGAGATCTTTGACTCTGGTCTCCAGCTCCAGGTTCTTCTGACTCAAAGATTCAACACTTCTCTGTAACTGGCTTTTCTCAGCAGTGAGATCTTTGACTCTGGTCTCCAGCTCCAGGTTCTTCTGACTCAAAGATTCGACGCTTCTCTGTAACTGGCTTTTCTCAGCAGTGAGATCTTTGACTCTGGTCTCCAGCTCCATGTTCGTGTGACTGCAAGAGCTGAAGTTGTTCTGCAGTTGGTGTTGTTCAGTCATTAGATCGGTGTAATCGTCCTGTAAGCCGTTGATAGTTTGATTGAACTCTTCAACTGTGTTCTTGTAACTCTTTATCAGGTCTCTCTCTGCTGTGATGGTGATGTACTGCAGTATGATGAAGACCAGCAGAAGAACACAAATGATCCCGAGACCCACTGAGATCAACACCAAACATCTACTTCCTCCTGAAGAACAGGACACAAAACACAGAGATATCAGTGAATACTCTTCATGTTATTAGAAAAGAAGTTTAAAATAAGCCTGCTAATATAATATAATTTTGTCTTTAGTTATAAGACAAACATTGCTATTCAATAAAACATGAAATATTCATAGGACGTGAAAAAAAGTAAATAAAAACAATTTCATTAATACATTAATTATTAAAGCATATTATGCTACATATTGCTCTTAGAAAAAAAATTATGTGGTTTTCATTTCCTCAATAATGACACCATTTCTGCTTTAAAATACCCAGCCAACAAACACGAGGGGCCAAGATGAAACAATGAAATGAACACTGCTTAGTATGCATACTACAGAGTGCTAAAATAAGACTGAAGCAGCACTGCAGTTCATTAGATAATTAAGTGATTAATCTAACACTGATTGAGCATTAATGACGAACACCTGCTTAAGAAGAAAGAGACGCAGAAACACAACCGCTACTCTTGACTTCCAGCCACAGCCTGCAAAACAACTGCAAATAAAAGAGATTACATCTCTCAAGATCTCAGCAGAGGATGATTAAACAACTCCACAAACAACATCACTCATTACTAACCAGACTGACTTTATTTCTGTCAGACGTCTAGAGAAGCTCTTATTGAGAAATACAGAGGTTCAGATGTTGATGTTTTATTGAAAGCAAGAGTTTGGTTTGAAGTCACTAGTATGGTGAATAACGTTTGCTTTAATAGAGCTCTTGACTCTTCTGCTGGTCTTTACTGTATGTTTGTTTTCTTTGCTACAATGTATTTAAAAAGATTGAAGGTGTTCCCAGCATGGCACGTTTTGTGTGTCTCCCTAATCAAGCACACCTGATTCAACTCATAAGCTCATTAGAAGAAAGTCCAGGATAGTGATGGACAGATGATGCCTCATGGAGCTTTAATCTTTTCAGCCAAGTGGTTCACAAAAGGGTTAATTTCTGGAGGCATCATTTGCTCACAATACCACCTGGTGGCCAAAGAGTGTAAAACAAGCAGATATATTACAGACAGAGTCAAGTACTCCAGACTGCAGTCTGGATGATGGGGCGGGGTGACACATGTCGCTCCACCCACCCCCAATTCCATTGGTTTATACGGCAAATCTTATTGGTGTAGACCCAAGCATGTGCATTCCTTTGTGAACGATTTTGTCAAATTGATTTGGCCATATTACAGAAATATTATGTGCTAACTCTAGAATTATACGCCTATCTTAATTACAATCTGTTTAGTAACAATGGTAATTTTAGTCAGATGAAGTCATTGTTTACAAATAAACTCTTGATGACAGCACCTCCGGGTTCTTCAGGATGAATAGCGCTTCATTCATATTTCCTTGAGGATCGGCAGGCTGCGGATCAGCACTAAATTTGGGATTTTAATTGTATTTAAAAACATGTTGTTTGCAAAGAAAACTAAAATCAAAGGTCATCAGTTGACATTGATTGTTTATTGATGGTCATAGCGTTTAACATGTATCTCTCTTGTCTCTCATTGAGCTCATCACTGTTTGGAAGTGGCTTGGAATTTTATTTTAATAACTCTGAGAAAAAACGAATCGAAAATTCTGAATTTGGATTTTTTTTACTTTCAACTCATTTAAAAAGTTTAAGAGATTAAAGAATATGAGGAATTTAAACACTTACTTGTCCATGAAAGAGGACAAATAAAGGAAATTATCTTGCTCTATTAGTGCAGTAAAAAGTGAAATTAGTGAAGTTTATATATATACTTTATATAGTTGATAATATGTAGTGATAGAGACTAAAACATGTAAGGTCACATTTAGCCATTTTTAAAGTGTTATCTATTGATTCTACCACTTATTTATATTACATATGATTTGTATATATTGATATTCATAAAAAAATGCTTTATAATTGTTAACTTAAAGTGCTTGTGTGTAATAGAGTAATGATAATATAAATCATATTATAATTATATAAATCAAATGTTAATTTTAATTATCATAAGCCATATTATCATTTCATTGTTTCATCCGGGCTAACTCATGTGTGGCCGTCATGGAAACTGAGGACAAAACTGTCTGGGCCCCAGTTAGTCCAGGCGCCACTCATCTGGGCCCCACATAAGTTTGCTGGCTGGGTAATTTTCTGCTTAGTGCGCTTTGTGTATTCTCATGTGTCCTGGTCGTGACTCTGAGTTTGAGGTCCAGTTTTGTTCTTAAAATCCCTGCGGTCAACATTTCCATAAATGGGCTCTAAATCCATCATTCACTGTCTGATAGTTCGTCTTCACAGATGAGGTGTGGTCCTCAGAATGAGTGGTATTTTTAAAATGATGCTAACACTAAAGAGGAAGTGGTTTCATTTCACACTGGCCTTCAACAAGAACTTTAAACCAAGCTTAAAACACTCTGAGCTGTACTACTATGTTTGATTATTGTACATTCAATCACAAGTTATTAGCTTCAAAAGCCAACAAGAGGAGTCTGTGAACAATCAAATAAACTCAAACAGCCTTAAACAGGCGAAACTGTAACGTTATATTGATGATGTAGGAAACACAGCTACACTCTGTGTGCTTCTCTCTACTCAGACAGATGCTTCCTCATTTCATTGCTTCTGTCCTCCAGCATGTGACCCGTAAAATGGATCAGATTAAGCCATCTTGAAGGACATTTCAATTTCCAGAGGTGGGACTTTCAAGTCACACGCAAGTCTTCAAGTCATATCCCAATTCCTCGAAGAGTAAAAGTAAATGAGATAATTAAGTGACTAATTAAATGATGATTGTGCATTAGTGATGAACAACTGCTGTTATTGAGAATTACAGAGGATCAGATGTTGATGTTGTATTGGTTAAAATGATGCCATCATCATGAGATCAGTGTTTGCTTTAGTTGGACCTATGTGACTACTGTGTTAGAATTACAAATTAATGTCACCACTGTTGAGGATTGTATGATAAGAGTTCATGTCTGCAATCCTGAGCCTATATAATTATTTAATTTATAATATTGAAGCATTAGGATGGCATTGTTCTTTCAATTACTTTATATTTGCAGTTTTGTAATAGTTAGCTGTCAGTCAATAAACCAAAGCGAAATCATTTCGTGATGTTCATTCACCAAGAGTTACAGACGGAGTTAATCTTCTGTTTCAAGGTTTGGTATAAAACAATATTTGAATTGCTCAAAACAAATTAATTTGAATAGTTTTATTGATTTTTGATAGTTGTAGTTCTTGTGTTGCTCTTTTCTTCAGTGATGTTGATTGTTAAAAGCAGGTGTTCATCACTAATGCTAAATCATTATTTAATTAGTCACTTAATTATATAATTAACTTTAACTCTTTGAGGACTTATGACTTGAATACTTGCTTGTGACTTGAAAGTCCCACCTCTGTCAATTTCTAATCTTTAATCATATCTGATACATATTACTTACTACACTTTCACATGTTTATTTTATCCTGTCTATGGCAATGTATTTTAAGTCCCGTGGTATGATTAATATTCCTGTATTGAACATAAAAGGTCTTACATACAGTAGAGACAGTATGTGTGCACAGATGAAGTGTGGTCTTTATAATGTGTGGCGTGTTCTTAAATAGAGCAAACCCCGCACAGGAAGTGGTTTCATTAGTTCAGACTCAGACAATTCCATACTTTAATTATCATTCTAAAACTCTCTGTAAACTCATACTACTGTATCATTGAATATTTACTGCATATTTTACCTCATGTTGTCAAAGCAACTTTGAGTCTTTCCTGTGATCATGTTAGCAGCTAAAATATCCAACAAGAGGAACCTGTGACCATCAAAATGGACTCAAACACCATGAAACAATCCTAACCGGACCTTTGTATTGATGACAAGGGACTTGAACTGAAAGGCCAACTTCCTACATCTACTGGAACGCCACTCTCTCTTGAAAGGTGCATACGGAAGGTGACTTCCTGTTTACAGTAATTAAACACAAACTTGAAAGGTGCATATGGAAGGTGACTTCCTGTTTACAGTAATAAAATACGAACTTGAAAGGTGCATATGGAAGGTGACTTCCTGTTCACAGTAATAAAACAACAACGGGTGACAACAAGATAGTCACTGTTTTGCCATTTTAACTAAGATGGTATAATCAAGGAACTTAGAGTTGAATTTGTTCAACAAAAGATCAGCACAATCTACTTCACAGACAAGAAAATAAAACAATAAACTGTACTGGCATTTCTCAACAATTATTTTCATTGATCCTGTGAATTTTTCAGGATTTTGTTGTTATTCTGTCTCTCACTGTTCAAATAAATACCATTAAAATGATAGACTGAAAAATGTGTTCCTGTGAGGCTCCGGGGTAGAGCATTGCATCAACAGCGCAAAAGATGGTGGGTTCGATTCCCAAGGAACACACATACTAATGAAAATGTATAACCTGAATGCAATTTTAAGTTGCAAGCGTCTGCTAAATGTAAATGTAAATAAACCTGGTCTCCAACCTCAGTTCTCAAAGAGTTGAAGTTGCCATTTCATGAGCACACAGTTAAAGCATGCGGCGTCATATTAATGGTAAAATGTCAAGGGTCAAGACCCCAGCAAAAAGAAACACTGGTCTCTTTGATGTGATTTCAAACAAAACAATAAATAATTTAAACCACTGTTAATTCTCAGTAAGAGCTTCTCTAGAAGTCTGACAGAAATAAAGTCAATCTGATGCTGTTTGTGGAGTTGTTTAATCAGATCTTAAAAGATTTAATGTCTTTTATTTCAGTTGAGTTTATCTTCAGCTGTGGCTGAATTCAGATGTAGTTCTTGTGTTTCTCTTTCCTTCACTGATTCTGCTTGTTAACAACAGCTGTTCATCATTAATGATCAATCATCACTTAATTATCTTCTTAACTCCAACACTGCTTCAATTCTACTTTAACACTCTGTAGTGTGGAAACACATGAACACTGAGCAGTGTGGAGACTATTACATACATCTGACCTGTTTCATTCATGTATGACTGATGCATATGAATCATATTAAGTTTATTGATTTGTTTATGTAAAAACTATGTAATCTATATGGATTGAAAATTGTTATGCAATTCAATTACATAAAATGTCAATTTAGACTGAAACATGTTTTTGAATGTATATTCCTTTATAAAGAAAATTACATTTCTAGGGTAAATATGATAATAAGAACATATGCTGAAAAGTTAAATATACAAATTCATTTTAATACCTTTCATAAGGCAGAAACACTGACTCATTGTTCCTTGAAAAATTGACATTATATGTAAACGAGTATATGATTGACAATTTTATATAATGTTTCTCATTTCCTCAAACACCATTTCTGCTTCATATGAAACTTTCTGCTTACCGTGCTTTTGAGCTTTTCCTTCATCCTGGCAGTGACTTTGTGTTTGAGGTTCACATGTGTCCTTAACATCTACTTTTTCATTATTTTCATAAATGTCGTCTAATTCCATTATCCGCTCTGATGTCTGAAAATATGTGTTCACAGATGAGCTGTGGTTTAATGATAGATAGAGTTTCTTTTTCTTTTAAATAGGACTGACCCTAAAAAGGAAGTGTCTTCATTAGCATAGAAACGGAGATAAAATACACCCTTAAACAGGCCAAACTGGACCTTTGTATTGATGACAAGGGACTTGAACTGAAAGGCCTACATCCTACATCATCTACTGGAACGCCACTCTCTCACAATGGTGACCCACACAACTACATTAAACTAGCAGATCTCTTTTGTGCAAAATAATACAGTTCAGTTAAATATTTACTCTCCTTATAGATACACCTGCTGTTAACAAGCAGAATCACTGAATGAAAGAGAAACAAGATCTACAACTGACTTCAGCCTCAGCTTTAGATGAACTGAAATACAAGACATCATTACATCTCTCAAGATCTGATTAAACAACTCCACAAACAGCATTACCAGTTTCACACATTACAGTTTGACTTGATTTCTGTCATATATGGATTGAATGTACACAAATAATTTGAGAATTAACCGAAGTTTAGTTGTTTTATTGAAAAAGTTTTGTTTGAGCTCACCATTGTGGCGATTAAGGTTTGCTTTAGTTGAGCTATCCTTATTCACTGTGTGAGAAACTGGATAGTGTGAGTTTATTATTTATTTTCTCAGTACCTTTATAATGGCAATTTTACCTTTACCTTCTGACAAATTTCATCTCATCATTCACGTTTTGTATGTTTTGTGCATATAACAAAATCAGTATTATATGGAGATTTGCATAATTTATCTGACATTAGTGATGGGAAGATGAAGTTTCGTGGAGCTTTAATCTTTTCAGTCAAGTAGTTTACAAAAGAGTTTATTTCAGGAGGCTTCATTTGCTCATAATACCACCTGGTGGCTAAGGAGTGTAAAACAAGCAGATATATTACACACAGAGTTAGATAGTCCAGGGGTTTAGAAAGTAAAATTCCTGACATATATTTATTCCACCCATGAACTCAGCAGCTGATTTCACCAGAACAGGATCCAAATAATTCCTTTCAAGACACAAGCAAGTCTCGAGTCAAATCGCAAGTCCTCAAAGAGTTAAAAGAGTTAATGAAATCAGCTGCTGAGTTCATGGGTGGAATAAACACATGGACACATGAATAATCACTATCCCTAGCTGCAGTGCCAATCAAATGTTTTGAAAAAGTCCGTTGCTGTCTAATACAACACCCAGATTGTTTACTGTAGAGTAAGAAACAGGATGACTTATAACTGAACGTTATTATAAAGTGTTACCGTTTACTGTGAAGTAACCATTATAATCAAGCATCGGAGTTCAACAATTGCGTATCACCATCAATAATAAACCATTACTTTCTTAAGTTTGTTGCATCGGAATAGTGAATAAGGGGATGATCCAGACAGATGATATTGCTTGACCATATTTATTATGGAAACTTTCTTAGACATGCATGTGTCACAGCACCGTAAGAATGGTGGTGTAAGCAAGTCATGCTTAGGTGTACATTAATTAATCCTGAGTAATAGAATAATTGCAACAAAAAAAACAACAACATCAAAAAGTAACCCAGTCAAAATGAACTCATAACTCATGTTATTTTATAATGGTTCATTTAGTCACTAAGCATCTCAATAGTCTGGCATCGGACTCATTAGCTGCAGCCGAAGTGCAGATCCTGCTGGAGACTCAACATGCCGTTGTATTTTTCTCTGAGTTCAGCACTAGTCTTGCTCTCCTCCAAGCTGGGCCAAAACTCCAACCACGTCCTCTCGCCCAGAGCATACTGACCGCTAGGAGACATCAGAGGAAGAGCATGTTAAAGAAGGGCTTGCATGAAAACAGCCAACAGAGGTTTATTATAGAATGTGGCGTATTCGCACAAGTCAGGGTTATCTGCTTTATGGCACAGTAAAGAATGATTCAGAGTTGTGAATAAAATGGTTAATGGAGTATGTTTTAGAAGAAAATACTACTTCAGACTTTCTACTTTAAAAAAAATTCAATTCAATGACTTTGTAATTCATTGTAAACTTTCCTAGCAATATCTGAGTGAATTTTTTAGAAAATGAATCCTACACCATACTAGCATGTATATAATTTTACTTAAACGTGACGGCATGTATAAACGTGACCTTTTGAAAAGTATTTCATATTTCAAGTTCTCTTATCAACACAGATGCACATTCACAGATCAGAGGGGTCACAGGTCAAATTCACTTACATTCTGCCCTGCAGTTGGACATCATCAGCCTGGCCCATGATCAGATAGCTCTCACCTCGTTTCAGATTCAAAGCTTCTTTGCAAGAGATCTGTAAGGAGAAGGTACGTTGCTTCCCCTTCACATCGATTTCTGGACCTACGGAAATTCATGTATGACATGAGACGTTTGATTTTCTCTCTCTCTTCTCCGAGTCAGTGTCTGGTAAGACCATTAAGACCAGACACGAGTAGTTGTTTTGCTGTTTTGAGGGCAAGTTCAATCCTCACGTCGTAATAGACTGTTAAAGCGTCCTCATGTTCTCTCAAAACAACAGCTTTATAAACTGTAAAAATGCATTAGATTTATGTAGCATCTTACTTATCACAACATTAACTAATAATTATATATATATAAAAAAAGTCTGAAAACAATCTCACTCATTGCATCAAAACATGCACACATAATAAATACTGTAATTTATTTTAGGATCACCACATTAACTAATAATAATATATATATATAAAAAAGTCTGAAAACAATCTCACTCATTGCATCAAAACACGCACACACACAGATAATAAATACCGTAATTTATTTTAGGATCACCACATTAACTAATAATAATATATATATATAAAAAAGTCTGAAATATTCTCACTCATTGCATCAAAACATGCACGCACACACACACACATAATAAATACCGTAATGTATTTTAGGATCACAACATTAACTAATAATAATATATATATATAAAAAAGTCTGAAAACAATCTCACTCATTGCATCAAAACATGCACGCACACACACACATAATAAATACCATAATTTATTTTAGGATCACCACATTAACTAATAATAATAATATATATATAAAAACGTCTGAAAATATTCTCACTCATTGCATCAAAACATGCACGCACACATAATAAATACCGTAATTTATTTTAGGATCACCACATTAACTAATAATAATATATATATATATAAAAAACGTCTGAAAACAATCTTACTCATTGCATCAAAACAGGCACGCACACACACACATAATACATACCGTAATTTATTTTAGGATCACAGGCTTTCTTATTACGGTGAGCCTCAAGAATTTTCTCCTTCTTTTGAAGACTGCAGTTTTCTGTTTCAGCAATGGTAAGAGAAATGAACATGCTGCAGATTAACGGTATACATTTGAATGTCTTCTTTGCTCATTTATTTGGAATTATTATTAAGATGAAACACGCTACCTTCGGCACACTGACAGACATCGTTCTTACAGATTTTCTGAAGAGCTCCTTCCTTCCTGGTTGGATGATAAAACCTCACACACCGATTTTCTAATCATTGAAGAATAACATGGGTCACACAACTTTCATTGTGCTGCAGCATCAGCGATATTAAAGAAGTCAGCAGGTCAAAATAATGCTAAAACAAGTCATAAATATAATAAAATATCAGCGGCTCAATTAGATTCAAACGTACAATCTTACAGACTTTCTGCAGTACATTAACAATGATTTGGTACAATGACAATGCGTTATAATGCAGTGAGACTAAATACGCAGGTGCAATATAACATGATTGCTTCAACATCAACTTCATACCTATGGAGTAGTATTCATATACAGTGACTGCTGCTGGTTGAAGGAAGCCTCCGTTCATTATTCTGTGCAGCCGGAATGAAATCCTATCTTCCCTGCTATGAGAAATCTGCAGAGAGCAGAAAGGCAGATAGCAGACACCTTAAAGTAAGCATTTAGAAGGGATTTTTCATTTGCATGAAAACAAATTATGTAAAAATAACTCTCGGTTTTCAAGGTTTAGAATGTTCTCTTTTGTTGAAGATGTACTTGTGATAACCAACATCATTTTAATATTAATATAATTTACAGTGGTGGAGAAAGTTATTAGAGCACTAGTATTTTCCCCAGCTAAAAAAAATATTTTAAGTAATTTATTTATATCTTTTGCTGCAGTGTGTCAATATGAAATATCAGTATGCAATGCATGTCCAAACATTCATTTTGTCATTAATTGAGAATTTTGTCTGACAGCAGCCAGTGCTCCACACAGAGATCTGATCATCATCCATTCTGTCTGGAATGACAAACTGAGACAGACTAAATCCAGAAGAACTGTGGCAACGTCCTCAAGATGCTTCAAGAGACCTACCTGCAAAAGCTCTCAGAAAAACTATGCACAAGTGCCCCGAGGGCAAAAGCTGCTTTACACACAAAGGATGCTCACAACATATGTTGCTTTAATTTAGCTAATTTAAGTTAATTGACATTATTTTTGACTGCATCCTCATTTGACAGTAATTTTACACAAGTGCCTAAAACGTTTAATAGTATACTGTAGCTTTGCAGGCAGGTCTCTTGAAGCGTCTTGTAGACGTCGACACGGTTCTTCTGGATTGAAGAAAGAAAGTTTGCAAATGTAAACGTATTTTTCCTACTAACACACTACAGCAACATATAGAAATAACTGACTTAAAACCCTTTTTTAGCTAGTGAAAATACTACCCAGTCAACAATTTGATCTCACAGTGATGTCACCATGAGCTTAACGGTTACTTGTGATGAGGTCACAATGTGCGGTAACAGTGAAACTGTGTGCTCATACTACATTTAGATTTACGCATTTAGCAGAAGCTTTTATCCAAAGCGACTCACAGTGCATTCAGTTTATACATTTATTGTCAGTATGAGTGTTCCCTGGGAATCGAACCCACAACCTTTACGCTGCTGACGCAATGCTCTACCACTGAGCCACAGGAACACTAATGTGAGGTCAAAGCGCACTCACTGCACAGAGACTAGATACTCAGCATGCATTGCTGCATGACGCTTTTGATTGTCACCATTGTTGAGATTCATACACCGATTCTTGATGTCTCTCTTTGTGTTTAAATAATACAGAAATTCAAAATGTTTAAGTCTTATCATGGTTTTACAATCCTTCTTAAATAAGTATGAGACTGTGGACTCCAATACTGTGTAATCACGAAGTTGTTAGCAATAAAAACTTTAGATCAATAACTCCTCACAAAGATTGCATTCTGAATCTAGATGATGGTAGTGATGTTATCATTAGTAACAAACCATTTCAATTATTTGGGTTTCTTCTTGGTATTCCTTGTCATGATACATGTGCATTACAAGCTTCAGCAATGAACTCACATATTCCTCACACTGAGTATCACCATATGAGAATGGTGTGATGTCACTTTGACCATCACGTGATCTCACGTGCCGACTGGGTAGTGTTCTAATAATTTGTCGTTTTCACAGAAATCACTAATTATGGTATACTAATGTTCTCTTGATAATAGCCTCACTCATCAAGTCTTTGGTTATGATGGCACCTTTTTTACACAACAACACTTTTTATTGGTGTTTTCAATGTAAAACTGACACAGAGACCTTGTCCAGGTAGATGATGAGGGACCCTCGTTCTGAAAGCTGCTTGTTCATCTCAAATTTCTGAATCATCCTGTCATGCCCAGTTGACAGCTACAAACAGAAACAACAAGTTAGTATTGGAGAATTTGACAGTGTGGCCACCGTAGCATCCAGTGGAGCACAGAGAATGGAAAGTGTGTGAGAACCGAGCAAAACTTGTTCATATTTTAATTTTATCAAAAGCAAATGTGAATAATGAAAGTGTGATTCATACCGCTTTAAGATCATTCTCATCCACAATAAATCCTGTCAATAAAGATATGTCCAATATAGACATGGTGGCGTCTCTGTCAGCAGACAGATATCTGTGGAGTCATCAAATCAAATTTAAGATTAAGTTAGGAGAGAATATTTTATAATGTAAAAAAAATAGCAGCTGCAACAGAACAGACTAAAGGTCATGATAAAGTTATGTTATACTTGACAAAACCTTGGAGTGGACACAATGTTGGTTAAACTTAGTAATGTATTTGATATTTTTCACTGTACAGAGTGAAATTTGAAAGTTTTAACTTTGATATGCAGTTGTTTAGGGAAGAAATATGATGAAAATGGCACATATTTGCACACCTGGTATTGATAATGAGTTTGTAACTCTCAGTTGCTCCTTGATATGTAACTAAAAAGAAAAAAAAGAGACAAATGTCCTTTTATTTTCCATATTTGTTAGCTGCTTTGGATAATTCATGTGCCAAATAAATAAATGTGAATGTACACAAGATAGTAATGGGCAGTTATTACAAAACGTGTAAGGCCAATTTTAGGACCATCAAGATTTCATGACTAATAACATTTTTCATTAAATAAAAAGTATTAACATTTTGCACTGTAAGCAGAAGGGCTTAATTTCCCTTTTATGCAAAACATAATCATCAAATGACACCAGTAATAGAGCAGCATGAAACTATTAGCATTTTTATCATACATTATTTAAATCAGAAATATATTGTATTTACGATCATCAAAATGCTAATCAAATATAACCTTTATTATCCCTTTCAAAGGCCAAAGAAAGCTCAAAGTTCTTGCAAGTGCTTTTGCTTTCCTTTGGTTTCGCATAGTACTCAGTCACAACCTGCAGAGGAGAAACCAATGGAAAACACAATTAAAGACCGTGTCTAAGTATTTGTATTTTCAGCATTTATTTCTGCTTATTACTTTCTTCAGTCACTCACAGTTACAGAGGCCTCTCCAGAACCCTTGGCACTGATGGTGATCTGCCTGTTCGATGGAATCTATAATATATAGATATAAATATTCATCTTTATAAAAGAGATCAAATGTAGCTGATTAATAAACTTTTTGCATAGTCTTCACCGCATGAATGAAATCCTTGTTATATAACACCATTCCACTATAATGATACTCATTCATTCTTATTAAGTGTTTATGTTCACTTAAGAAGTAATTTTTACTTTCGGCACAAACTCACCCTTTCTGTTTGTGCAAGATGAAAGTTGTCTTTGCTGAACTTCCACACAATCGGCTGCCGGCTGCCTTCCACTCGGATCGTCATCTCCAGGTCTAACTGCTTTATGTCTTTCACGTGAATCCTGTACTCGGCTACGGCCTGAAACACCATGATGGTGGCCTGGGATGGAGGAGACAAGTTTGAACGTTTTTTCATGTGTAGGCTTCACCTTTTTGGTCCTGAAATTGTTTATGGTCTTTTCTTAAAAGTTGCACATTGAACATGTGAACAGATATCCAGCGCAGATGTGTATGTTGGATGTAAACTACAAACCTGAGTCGTGCCATATCCTCCACTGGACTGCCTCTGGTTGTTAAGCCAGTTTACGATGGGAGCTGCACTCTGGAAGTCTTGAGCTTTTACAAGAGCCAGAAGCGCATAGGCCGAAGCCTCTAAAGTAAAGCTACTGCTTCCAGGGACTGGCCAGTGACTTCCATCTGTTTGGGATTAATTCAATTCAGTTTTATTTGAATAGCACTTTGCACCATACTGATTATTTCTGAGCATCCATACTTTTTGTTACGGAGAGTATGTTGTTATTCAGATGTTATACTTGTTGACTTTTACTTTTATATTGAGTTGTCACTGTTGGTTTGTTTATGCCAGTCATCATTCATTCCCTTATAAGCTTGTATCTTTGTCTTCATTGCTTTGAAGTTTGAATGAAATGTAAATGTGACATTGCTATGCATCTTAATCATTTAGCTTTGATACCAAGGCAAGTACAACAAGAAATGTTAATGCTGTGTGAAATAGGTGCATTGTTGACTCTTAAGCACAAATACATTTTACAGTTGAACTTTTAAGCACAAATAAACAGACACATTGTTTTCTGAACAGGTTAAACTAACTGTTTACATGAATTCAACATAAATGGCTGTTATCTTTACCTGCAGAGGCTTTTCTCAACAGGACTTGTTTGTCAAGTGCATTTCCATTGGCAAGAGCATAAGATGTCATAGCCACTGCATAAGGATTTGTCAGACCATGTAACTGAGATCTGAGGTACATAATGGCTTTATATATGCTACTGTCAAGACTCTAAAGAGGAATGAAAACAGTTGATTTGAGAGAGTAAATTACATGGGGTGGCATAACAATTAAACAAATTCAGCTAGAAACACATTAGCTTTTTTCAAGGGTTGCGTTTTAACTCAAAGCCTCGCAGGACTCACTGAGATTTGGGCGGCACAAATGCCCTTCCCTTCCTGCAGGGCAATGAGCACAAAAGCCGTCATGGATGCTTGTGAATTTCCCCCACGTATATTCCCCTGTGCACAGTGACAAAATATTGGTATCAGAAATAATTAAAGGTGCGAGTAAAGGCATGGTCACACTTATATCAGTGCTATGTGAAATTTTGTGGTTAAAATCTAGTAATTTCAGTAAGAAACGAAGCAATATAGAATTTGGCCAAATAAACATCAAGCAACAAAGAAATCTCCCTACAAGAATTGGCAGCACTGTCCACTAAAAAGCGTTCCGTTTTATGTTCGGCGGTGACTACTGTGTGGACGGAGACTCAAAACTTAGCAAAAAAATCGAAACAGAGGAACAGTTGGACGAGCGGCATCTACTCTGCCAGTTTCAGTACAACAAATCATTTCAATATCATAAAATGATCTATAAAAAGAGGCTGTTTGGACAGCACTTACATAGGTTGGTCTGTTTGCTAGCTGGTTGAATAGCGCTGTATGTTTATTTCTTCATTTTTATTACCGTATTTGATTCATGCTAAATTGTACCAAGCTATGGTAAGTGTGATCACACCTTAAGATTGATAAGATAAAGTATCAATTATATTTTGGTAGTTAAACACACCCTTGCAGGTTAATGCTTACGTGGAATATTTTAAATGTTGAAATGCTTTCTTCAAATTTGAGTTTAATCTGCTGAGAAAATGCTCATTCGGTTTGTTTGGAGAGTTCAAAACTTAAACAACGGTTTGGGGTGAGGTTATTTGACTAATGGCAATAGCAGTGTTGGGACCTGTTTGAAAACATTGCGTTGTCATTTTTGCCCCATATAGAGAATACGAATAGTTTACAGCATCAAAGTTGCCGAATCAAAATGCCATGGTGTTGTGACATTTATAGTAACCATCTAATTTTAGTTTGTTCCTTAAACAAATCTCTTATGGGCTTAAGAGAAACATAAATTGAACTACAGAGTACTTTTCGGCACTTTTGGAGTTTGGCTTTTTGAAAGAAAGAAAAGTCATACAGTTTAAGAATGACATGGCGGTGAGTAAATTATGAGCAATGTGCCTTCAGTGTTATAGTTTTTTCAAAACAGGTCTCACTCACAGTCATCTCTCCGTGAATTACAGGGGCATCTTCTCTGAAAACACCATCAGGTAACTGTTTGTACAGTATGAGCCACTTGAGAGCAGAGCAGATCACATTCCGGTCCATGTTTATGATGTTACTGGCCATGGCAAATACTTTAGCAACATATGCTGTCAACCTTTAGGAGAAAGAAAATCAAGATTAAGTCTTAATCATGGTGAGATTCCTGACTGACAGTTCTTACTGACCAAGCAGAACTATTAAGAAATGTGTTAGTTACCAGGTGCTGCTTGGACGTTTAATCCATGCGCAACGACCCGTCATTTTACGATATGCCAGCTGTTGATTGTAACCTGTTCACCAAGACAATAAGATGGGCATACTATATGAAACAAACTTTTAGGAGCAGAATAGTTGACTTTCCAGTGTGTAGTTTACCTCTCGTGATGTACATAACTGCTGTCTGCCTAAGCCCAGCCTTCACGGTGTGCCACTGATTGGTTTTATCCAAGTAATATGTTGCTATTACAGGCATCGTTAGGCCAATCATGTTCTGCTCCCCACAGCGTCCAGGCTGGATAATCAAGGAACCCATGGCCTGACCGCTAATAGCCTTCTCTATTGTTATACTGATTGTATCTCCTGTGCACAAGAGATTGACATACTGATAAAAAACAAGGCCTAGTTTTATGTGACAAACTTACAGCAGATGTTAGAAGAGTGACCTATTGCTGATACATATGTGCTCGCAGGTGTGTTGGGTGCCTGGTCCCTCAGTATAAGGCTCTTGATAACCTCCACATGTTGACCACCTGTTCCAGAAAGACAAGAACTAAATGGTCGTACTTCACTCTCATTTGTACATGCAGCACATGAATTTCAATGACTGGCGTGGCCATTATTCAGTATCTGATCGAGGCCAGGAAAGACATTGAGGGGTTTAAAGGGATAGTTCACCCAAAAATGGAAATGCTGTCATTAATTACACACCCTAATGTTGTTCCAAACCCATAAGACCTTAGTTCAACTGTAATTTTATGAAGCTACGAGAACACTTTTTCTGTGCAAAAAAACCCCTCAAAACAATGACTTCATTCAACAAATCTTCTCTTAAATAATTAATGACAGAATTTTCATTTTAGGGTGAACTAACTCTTTAATAGCAGCGTCAGAAATTAACCAGGGCTCAAGATAAAACTTTATAAGAAAAAATGATACAATTCGTAATATTCACAAAACACTGAATGAGAAGAAAACACTTCCAACAACTACAAAACATTTGATAAAATGCCCATATAAAGGTTTTGTTGGAATCCTCTTACCTTTCTTAGAAGGACTGAATTGTCGATTTTCATTAAGTTTCATCAAAACGCCTTCAGACTAAAGAAATGAAGTGAAGAATAAGTGACAGATAGAACAAAGGGTGTGTGCTCTATAGTTCAGATTCGTATGTGAATTCTCAGAAATTAGCAATGTCATAGTGACTCCACTGATGTCGCTAAAGGTTTCCTGTCTTTAAACCTTGAGGAAAGCTAAGGGGAATGTACGCCAGTTCATTTCTTTATGTCACTTTATGTCTTCTATTGGGTTCTGTTCACATTATGCTAAACCTACATTCTGCTCTGAACGGTCTTGTTGCTTGATCAAGAAGGTCTCATTTTCTTACCACCACTAGCAGATCTTTCTTCACGCCGTCACTGCCACGTCCTGCAGCAGCTGCCTTCACTTCAATGGAGTAGCGTCCCAAAGATAACGGGACGATGACAAAAGGTACAGAATGCGATGATTTTGCATCTACTGTCACTATGGTATGGAACTTTCCTCTCTTGTTAGCCGGGCTGCAGATGTCTTTCGTTTCCATCAGTTGCACACGTACCTACAAGAAAGAAGAAATGAAACTCACACATTCCTCATGAAGA
Organism: Gymnocypris eckloni scoliostomus; assembly: GCA_027564155.1. Classification (NCBI taxonomy): domain Eukaryota; kingdom Metazoa; phylum Chordata; class Actinopteri; order Cypriniformes; family Cyprinidae; genus Gymnocypris; species Gymnocypris eckloni. Next base: position 36,642,104 of record CM050416.1, read on the forward strand.
AAGGAGGGCTGATAGTGGCCAAATCATGCTGAGGGCCTGTGTGATGGTAAATCATTATTCCAATCTGACCTTTACTTTTCTGCTGTACAAGTTGTGGATAATGGCTTTGATTTCAATTTGCTCATTGCGCACAGCTGAATATGGCAGCTTTAGGTCAATAAAGAAGTTCTTCACCACTGTCATCTCATGGACATCTGCCACACAGATACCTTTGTAGAGAAAAAAGAGAGCAACATCTTATAGAAAGCATGTATTGCAGGCCCAGAACATTGTTATTCCAGTGAGACCAAACAGTACAGAGAAAACACTGAATAACGCAATTCAATTATTGTCTGGGGTAATCAACAGCATGCCACAAAATGCAATACACAATATTGAAAATGGCTGTGACTAATACTTTAATATGACATTTTGTGTTTACAACAGCAAATTGTGTACAACAAGAGTCAGTACCATGAGTGCTGGACAAGCTGATGGCTGTGATTTCCCAGGTAGTTATGGAGTCTTTCAGCTTGAGTCCATCCCTGGGTAAGGTGGTTGTTTGACTAAAAGAGAGGTCTTCTTTTACTAAAACTTGAACATCACTGGCTGAGCACTGACTGTTGGAAACTGCAAGTCAAACTCACCACTGGCGGTTCAGTGGTGAACATTTGGGCAAAACCACTTCCTCCCAAAGCCAACTTTCAGGGAAGAGCGTACGTGTCACAATGTCATCAGAGTTCACAAAATCCTCGCTTTCACCTGGGAGTGAATGAGTGGTTGATTTATTTACACAAAACAAGCCAACTCTTTTAACAAAGTAGTTTTTACAATTGAAACTGTTTCTGAACTGTAGAAGCAAGCAAGGAAGTCTTCCTGCTGAAGACACCTGAAGCACGATTTGACTCCAAGCAGGTTTGCAAGAGTGAGTTTAAATTGAAATGTGTGCTTTATTATTGAGAACGCTCTTACTGCGGCCCAGAACCTTTTCTTCAGCTGACTCTTTGTTATGGGTGGTCATCTCAGTGCAGCAGTGCAGAAAAACCCGTCGGCACTCCTCTCCATCCACAATGAAAGATGCCCGATACTCACAGGTGTATTCATCCAATTTCTTCAATCCATCCAAACAGCATTCTCTCTCAAAGCCAGAGTATTTGTTCACTAGAGGTAGATCAAGCAAAAGAGGATAGATGGGTCTGATAGAAAGCTTTATAAAGGTTTAAAAACTGTAATAATAAAGATTACAAAAATGTTGCAAACCTAAGGTTACAGAAAATTGTATTAGTCTGAATTGCCTGAGTAGGGATGCACTGATACAATTGTTTTCTCCCCAGAATCGATTCGGTTTCGAAATCATAATTATATGTATCAGCTGATACTGACGATGCTGCTGTTTTGTTCCTTGATCACTGTAGATGTTGATCACTTTTTTATGTATTATGCACACATTTCATTATAAATAAAAACTGATTTTATAAACTAGAATATATGATCAAATAGATATTGTCAATTAGGTTAGTGGGTAATTCAGCAGCAATGGTAAATTTAGAAAAAAGTGAATACGTTTATAAAAATCAAACATTTAGTGGAGAAACCATAAGAGTGAACAGTCAACACAAATCTGGCAACATGTTAAGAAAACAAATACAACTTAGTATTTATAGTCTTATAAAACATAATAATGAAAAACTATTTTTAGGAAATATAGTTAAAATGCGTTTCTTTTAAATGAACAGTGCAGCTTTTAATGAGGAAACAAAATGATAGATATGAGAAAACGAGATTCACAGCACAAAGACAAGATGTGGATATCTAGTGTATTATACCTACAGTATGCAAACGTTTGAGTCTTTTTTCTTCACACGTTTAAATTCCAGTGTTGTGCTCTAACAGACAGCCCATAGTGAGTGCTGCATCGTTTAGAAACAGCAATGAACTACAACATAATAAAGTCCTCTCAAGCATAAACTTGATCTAAAAATCAAGTATGATAATAGGAACACTGAATCTACACAGTAAAACTCCCAGTGTTTATATACTCCACACTCAGTGTTAAAAAAGTAACACTGAAGCAGTGCTAAAGTTCTTTTAAAGTTCAAGCTTGCGGTCATCCCTGTTGCTTGTGCACATTTTCTTACCCAATTTCTTCCTTCCAGTCAACTTTGCATTTAATTAGCTTTGAAACAGCACTCCTTGAACAGCCCCCCCTTTCAATAATGACGCTCTGTGACTTACCCTCTTTGTGGAGGGTAATCAATGATCAGTGAATAATCAATGTCAATTATCGTTTTCTGGACCATTGCCAAGTCAGCAGTGTTCCCCATTATTGTGGTTTCAAAGAACAAGAGAGACCCAGAATGTATACTGTATGAATGGTCATTTATTGAAGCTCAAATGTAAATATTCTAATATTTTGAGATACTGATTTTTACTTTCATTAGCTGTAATAATCAAAATGTAAATGATAAATTAAATAAAAAAGTTAATTAATTAAAATAAATGAAAAGTGTATTACTTTACATGTAATGAATCAAACATATATGAAAATGTCACTTTTTGAAATAAGTTACAAGAAAAAATGAACTTTTTCACCATATTCTAATTTTCTGAGATGCACCTGTATATGTGAAATACACATTAATTGCATGATGTTCCAGTGTCTATTAGGCCCAATTTAAGGTTTATATCTCAAAAGCTAAAAGTTGCACTAGAAAATACTTCCCCTCTCATTCCTCAGGACATGCCAAGTTCCTCAAACTTATCCTTGAGCTTTCTTCGTACCATCCTCAAATTAGTCTCAAACTATCTTGATAAAGTGCTGGTCAAATTTTACCCACATATTCCCGACATACCAAACAGTTCATCTGTGATTCATCAGAGTTGATTGCAGTTTCTTGGCAATTATTCTCAAATGAAACCTAATGCCAAACCTTGGGACATGCCATAAGCATTCATGGGAAATCTGGGGTCTGCCCTTGTATACAATACATCCTCATTTCTATAAACTGCTTTTTAGCTATATCGATCAATTGGCTGATTGATTGATTGATTGATTGATTGATTGATTGATTGATTGATTGATTGATTGATTGATTGATTGATTGAAACGGCTTGCATCTTTCTTACCCAGAGACTGCTGGAGATGTATTGTGGTTACATCTCGTCTTTTTCTTCGTGATGAAGATTGGCATTCAGCATCTGGAAAAGAACAATGTCAATAGTGGATTTACTAAGATTCATTCATTGACAGGTTATAAAAGTCTGTATATGGATCTTTTTGAGCATGTCCAAAAACATTATGCAAGTACTTGTCCTGGTGCCAGTGCCTCCAGCAGAGCTGGACTCAAACAGCAGACCAGCATTGCTGAAAACTTCCATACTGTCTTTTCCACTTCCTGCTGTGCAGCCAATATCATGTGACTCAACGACATCCCAGATCTGTTGGGGAAGAAATAAGTCAAAGAGACAAAAAGACAATATATTTAGGTAAGAAAATGTTACCTCTTTTAATTGACCATGGAAAGATTTGATTCTGATCTACAAACCTTTGTTTGAGTTATTCTGTTCTTGTTGTTCAGAACATAAACACCTTTATCCACAGCCACCAACCCAACTTTGGCCCCAGGATCTCCTGTTATTCTCAGGCCAAAGTCTTCACCGGGCTCATAGACATTGACTGGATTGTGAACTTCTAATTTAAGCTGAGAAATCAAAGAACATAGATCAAAATAACAAACTAATGAATTCATGGTGTTGTGTCACCAGGGCCAAATTACCGTTCCCATGCACGTGTCCTTCACATCGACCCAGACTGAATCAGACACCACCTCAGATGAGCCCACGTGATAATAAGCCACAAAGCGGAAGGACGGCACCATGTCTTTGGTTACAGGCAGAGACAGAGTCACTAGAGATTGTCCTCTTCGCTTAAACCTGTCTGCTTGAACAATCTGACCTTTACTCAATATCTGAAAATGATGCAGATGAAAAAAGCTGAATACATTTATAACATTTAACAAACCTCATAAGAACAGAGTGTATATATAATAACGTCTCTTCTTGTATCGTGGTATGACTGTCCCTCACCATGTAGGTGAAATCTTGATCTCTCACTCCTGGACTTTTTCCTAAGTTCAGATTGACTTTAATTTGATCACCGATCTGAAGCTCTGCAGCTCCAATGCCGATGTGCAGGTAGTTGTTGGAGCTGCCTTTGGGTTTGTAGGCCTGAGCCGTCATCTTCTTCACTGCCTGCTGATCACTGCTCAATTGTGGATATTTGGTCTTTGCCTGGAAAGAATACATTTATTGTTTTCTGATGTGCTGAGTACACTATGCTCCACTGCTTGTTCAACATCTGTTAAATGATCTATTTTATACTAGATCACCAGAAACTGAAACAGACAGAACATCAGTGCAGTTGAAATGGCAGGTCTTACAGTGATCTCTAGTGTAGAAGATCCTCCTGGAGTGTTGACGGTAGCCTTCGCAATGCCGTTGTCTCTTGTTTGACCTCTGACCCCTCCAGGATTGACCTCCACTTCCACATTTTTAGCAGGTGTTTGGTCAGGATTTGTTACGTAGACCTTTATGCAAAACCCAGACCAAAAAAATATGGAATGCATTAAGTGTTTTTTTAAACTGCCAATAAGTTTCCAGTTAGTTATGTTTGTTTGTTTTTCTTCTCCTGGTTAAAATGTAATACCGAGACATCGAAGGGCATTCCAGGTTTGAAGAAGTGTGGTGTTCTTTTGAAGTGGATGGTGTACGGTGACGTCACAATCTGAATGCCTTTCTTGTGTGCTTCCACCATTTCACTACCTGAATCACAAGTATGAAAATAATCAGAACTAAACACGTTTTCAAGGCCTAAAAATGTAAATTTTGTTGTCCAGCAAGACGGTTCACCAGACTTTGTGTAGTTCTTACCAGACTCGGTTAACACGCTCACTGTAACATACAGTGACTGGCCAACAAGTTGCATGATGTTTGGGAAGGTCTGTAGAATGTGTTTTCTTCTAAGCTCTGCGGTTCCTTTTCCATCCCAGATCTGACATTCAACACAGAACCAATAGTTTGTGTCTGTGGCAGATCAGATCTGTGTGATTGCTGGTGTATATGTCAACTTTTTCTCCACGTATGAAAGAATCTCATTATCTCATTGGACTCATTCTTCTTTTTGTGTGATATAATGAACACATAGAATGTATTTGTGGGTTTACGGTGTTCACGAGGCCAAATGTGTGTTTCGTTCTCCATTTTTTTTAAATGGTGATTCAAAAGTCGGTTCATAAATGGGGTAAGTAATCGTAAAATCTGATATCAGTCTTGTGGTTTCACGGATACGTGCATGTGTCTGTGTGTGAGTGTGTAGTACCTGCACTCTCTGTAAGGAGCCTGGTATACTTATCTTCCCTTTATCTTCAGTCACCACACCAAATACAACAAATCCATGGCCATTGACCGATTCTCCAAACAAATACCTTAAGGATACACACACTTATATACACACACTGATAGCTAATATAAATATATATTAGCTAAACATTTATCAAGCATTTAGAAACATGCATATTGCCATACAACTAAAAAAATGACTGTACTTGGCTTCAATATCGACTGTAAGACTGTCATCATTCACGTAGAAGAAGGCTTTCTGTGGACTCAAAGACACTTCGAAGCTGGGCAGGACTGCAGGAGGAACAGGAAGAAGCTGAGTTGATATCAGCGGATTGCAGATGTTACGAGTTTATCTTTGTGCAATGTTGTTTCGTAACAGCTCGCAGAGGCACCTACCGTATTCTTTGACTTCAAACTCTCTGGAGAAGTTCTTCTGTGGGCTGTTCTGGTGCCACGCCACAAGTTTCCACAACCCTGGGCTATTTGGACACCAGATGAAAAGGTCATTATCTGTCATTTCACAATCTTTCTTTTCTATCTTTGTTTGAACTTAACCATGATTTTGTAATTTCTTAATATTCTAGCAAAATAAAAGTATAAATGAAATACATATTTTATTTTTATTGTATAACAACAAACATTTGCCATTTCACAGTCTTACTGAAATAGAATATGTACTTTCCATATACAATATTATATAATATTATATGGTAACACTTTATATCGATAGTCCACTTTAGACATTCTACTGACAGTAAGTAACTTTGTAACTACGTGTCAACTAGAAGTAATTAGAGTATTGGTAGACTGTCTGCTTAATAACTTATAATACTTTATTTTGGGTCCACAACATACAACATACTGACTGTGAGAAACTTTGCAAGTATATGTCAACTTATTCTACTAACCCTAAACCTACCCTAACAGTCTACCGTCTAGAGTTAGTAGACATATAGTTGCAAATGAATAAGAATTAGTTGATACGTAGCTATTAAGTTACTTATAGTTAGTAGATTTAAGTGTAACCTAATAATATTTTTCACAAAAATGGTACAACATTTTTAAACAAATGTTCCTTATATTATATTATATTATTAGATTAGATTACAGATTTTACATATATATATATATTTTTTAAGGACCTCTTCTAATGGTAAAATATGTAAGTTTAAATAACTTTTCATTCTTTATTTCATGTTAACTCAAGTTAACTAAAGTATATGTTAGTTTAAATAATACTTTTCATTGAAAAATGATGTTCAAAATAACATAAAAGCACAAAGATGGGATGATAATTTGGAAAGTGACTGAGCAATATTAGGTTTTATTCAAACAGGTTGCTCTCTCATCCTCACCTGGCCGGATCTGTCAGGCTGAAGGTTCCAGACACCATTCCTCCACCAGGATAAACAGATTTGCTCTCAAGGCTGATGCCATCAGGCGTCTGCCAACATTGAAGTTGATGTTGAAGTATTTATGAAACATGAACACTAACAGCTAAATACATTGATGAGAAGTACACAAACAATACTGTGGAGTAGAAAAGTATCCACAAAGAGACCAAAATATGCCGTTTTAAGGTTTCGCGGTCTCAAATTTTGGAACTTGTTGTACTTTCATACACAGATGAAGGACACATTTACCAAGATCTGCACTCTGACTCCACTTTCCACAGGCTGTGTCATGCCTGGACTCAGTGAAAACACCCGGTAATAAACTACGGGGAGAATACAAGTATTAGGAGACCAACTTGGTGCAAGAACTATGATGGAAACAAATACAGAGCAGCAAATATTAGCACACCTGTGCTGTCTGGAGTGTAGATAGTCTTGTCGGTCTGTAAAACTATGTGTCCAGACTGAAAGATCACCATGACCTTCTTCTCCAGGAGCTTCTGTGGAAACTGGGCTTGCAGGACGGCATATTGCTGCACTCCTTTCTCAAAGGAAAACACATTTCCGGGTATCTACAGACACACCAAACACAAACAACTGAGAAAAAACACTCTGAAACACAGCAGTGTTCATTGTGCTAACAGGCGAATTTCACTGTAAAACACATCTACACATTTTTGACAGCCTCCACCCAAACGCGTTGTGTGAGAGGAGCACCTCACCTCGATCTCGACCAGATCCTGGTAGTTCTTGGCGAGTGTCAGAGTAACCGACTCGCTCGCCACTTCCCGGCTGTTATCTTTAGGGCTTCTTACTGAGATTTTAACATTCAGACTGGCTCCAGAGTAGTCCTGCGCCTCCACAAACACTTTCTCTGGGGACCCCACCTTCAGTATATTGGGTGCCGAGAGAATGTACCTAAACAAAACACATTCATTTAGAAGGAACGGCTCTCATTTCACAGACAGCACTTTTACAAAAGATACAGCACTACATGTATTTACTGAAAAGATAACTTACTGTATGAGATATATATGAGAAATATATTTCATTCTGTTTCGAGTGATTTGGTTGGAAGAGTTATAATCTCTTATAACCAAAGTGAAAGCACAAAACACACTAAGCAGCTAATTTACATACAAGCGATACAATGACATATGACAATAAATCAAGGTTAAAATTAATACATTGTAGCATAACAGTAATATTGGAATTGTATATGAGTGTTATAATATTCATATTAATATATCGATTGTAATAGCAATTCATTGTAACAATTGTATTTCTAATGGGATTTTTTTTTTTATATTTGCCTTAAACTTTTGCCAATTTCTTATGAATTTTATTTCCTATAAATCTCCACAGCTGGAAAAATAAAATAATCACCTTCAAGCAATATAAATGATATAATTATATTAATGTTAAAATTAATATATCATTAATGTTGTATTAATATTAATATAATACTTAGTTTAATAATACTTTTAATTTATTAATAGTAATATTAGAATATATATGTAATAATACATTATATTTAAATACAAGTATATTTAAAAACAAGTATATTTAAACTACTGTATAAGATATGAAAAAATAAAATATATATTTTCTATAAATAAATAAATGTATTTATTAATTAAATGAATTTAAATTAAATAATAACTAATTATTACAACAGCTCAACAAGCATAAAAAAAACATTATTTACAAGCAATACAAATGATGTAAATAAATGAATGTTAAAACAACATTAATATTGATTTATGTAATATTGATTCTAGTATTCAGATTTGTTGAGGAATTGTTGGTCACGTGTGAAAGTGTCATCTGTCTGCTAACACGAGAATGTGTTTTGAAATGTTAAAAACATCTTGTTTGCTGTTAAGGATCAAGTAGAAATTATATTACACAGCCCAAGGTAAAAAGTTCATTTTGCTAAATTATATATATATATTTTATTCTACAAAGCATAGCTCAGTGGGTTAGTAGTACACGTAAGACACATACAAGTAGCTTCATTTGTCTGAGCACAAGGTTTTGTCTCACTTCTCAAGAGTCAGTGATATTATGTATTATTTGTCATTATTCAGAAAGTTTCGCCTGAACTTTTCCCAATATAGTTGAGATCTCTAATCATATGAAGCGCACATACATATTTACAATATAAAGTTTGGCAATGCAACACTTTTATATAACTTCTGAAGCTTTAGATAAGAGAAGCATTACATGTTACATGCTGCAGTCCTAGTGTGTGTGTTGTGATACTCACAGGGGGGTGCAGAGAGAGAGGAGCGGTAATGAAACGACAACAGCCGCCAGCCACAGCGAGTCCACGCGCATTGTGCCTATCTGTCCCTGACGGGCTCCGAACTAAAGTACCAGATGCTAATTCACAATATATTCATCCTCCCTCATCATCACCATCCTCCTCCTCGCTGTCAGTTATTGGGTAAGATGGGTGGAGGGACCTGCGCCATGATTCAGCAGAGGACTGTCCTGTGTGATAAAGATGTGACCGTTTCTCTTTCAGCATCTCTCTCTCTCTGGTTCAGAGCATCACAGCAGCCTCATGCTGGAATGGGATCATGTGCAAGTAAATCAATTAGTCAGTTAATTAAATTTAATATTGTGAAAATAAGTTTTGCACCAATTGACGCCAATCTAACACCCAGCTTTAGACTTTGTCATTTTCTGTTGGTGTATGCAAACTCATAGGTCAACCTGAAGTTAAAAACCACAATTTCTCAATCGATCGAGTTGCTGTTGGTGGTTGTAACACACCGGATTCATCCACCATCAGCGGCCTGATCTACAGTAACGGTTAATGATTTAAGGCACGGTAAGTTGATGCAGTCATTCTGTCTTTCACAATCACTGGTGTTTTGTAATGATGTGAAAATTGAAAACAAATCATCTTAACATATTCAAAGTTCAGCTGAATTCACTTTAAAATAATGCAAAGTGTAAATAGATGGAGTCACGTTAAGTGTATTGTGTGTCAGATTACAACATTTTTCATTAATTTTTTGCAAATTCAGTGCAGATACAGTACTCTTCTATTAATGAAATGTTTTATTTCCTGAGCGTGAACATTAATTTGAGTACAATCCTGTAGCAGATTTCAAGTTACATACATTGCTCAACGAATGAAGTAACATGTATTCAATTTAATATTCCATAAACAAAAATAAATTTGTGTTTATATGTGAATATATTCACATATCTTTTCAAAAATAACCATATGGGGATCAGAATAACAACTCCTCTCCTATGACCTTTGTGGTATGATGAGCAACAGATCTGAGGAAATCCCATTCCTTTCCATTTTTCATGCTCAGTGTTATTTAATTGTGTCTCTTGTAGATACACTATATGAGTATTTTCGCTTTTCATTTTACTTAAGAGTTTTTTCCCCTTTTAATAGAGTTAAGATGACCAATCACATTGTCGGAAATGACTTTTACTTCATTATTTGTAATGTCTGTTCAAGTTTAACATCATTTTTCATACTGTGCATTGATGGGAGTTTTTACTATGGTGCTACCCAGCATGCATTGCAGCATGAAGCATTTTGTTGATTGTCAAATGTTCCTTTCTAAATAAACCCACATACAAAAATTTGGACAGTGTTCCAGTTTTTGTGTAATTGCACAAACCATCCACGAACTCACTGCACAGAAAATGGACACATTTTAATTAGTCTTTTAATTATAACTCAATCATTCATTTAACCATGCATTGCTGTGTCTTTGGAAGGTCTTTGTCTTTGTTTCATGAAATTGATATTAAAAAGGAATGCATTTCCTCTCTCTCTTTCTCGCTAATGAATTTGTTGCACAGTAATCCCATTACATTTTATGTGAAAAATGAATCTTAGGTCAAAAGTAATCTGAAAGTAATCCAACAGTAGTCAGACCATATTACCTAAATGTGTGATCCAGATTATGCTACTATCTACAATTTTGGTAATTTTGTCATTTGTAATCAATAGCACACAGCAATTTGTAAGTATCTACCCAGTTCTGAGAATTTTGTAGCCAAGACTTCACTAGATGTTAAACCCACTTTGAAAAACATTCACTGGAGTAACATCTGTGACAACTAGCCCCGGTCTACCTACTACATAAAGCTTAGGCTGATGAACATTGATACTTTCTTGCAGTGATCATGGATGAAGAAAACATATATATATTTTACAGATGCCATTAGAATGATCCCTGGTATGAACAGGCCTTTAGGTTTAACACAAGTGCTACCAGAGAAGGACATACAAATCAGGCAAGATTTGGGGATTGAATTACAGATTTCATGGGTCATTACTGCAGGATCATTAAGTTGCACATCCAATGTTGAAGAGCTCGTCAGCGAGTGCAGTGATGCCGTTGTATGTGTCTCTGTATATTTGGGTTTGGGCCTCCTCTTGTGTCGGCCAATATTCAATCCAGGTCTCCTCACCCAGGTTGTACCGCAGTCTAAAGAAAACACACACAATGTGTTCAACGCTCAAGAGCTGATGTGAAAGCTCAGGGGTCACGTAAACCTATTGTGGTTTGTAGTGGACTGGAACTGAACTTGTATGTAAGTGGTAAACTGTCCTCATCGTGTTCATAAAGCTCCTACCTTCCACCAATCCTTGGAAGTGTTTTGGTTTGGCCCATGATCAGGTAGGTTTTGCCTTCTTGGAAGTCCAGAAACTCTCTACAAAAAGGATGCGCCAAGAAAGACCTGATCTTCCCTTCCACATCTGCTTCAGTGCCTGGAAACCATATCGTTTTAAATTAGGTGCCTTTATTTGACAGCCAAAAACAAAAACAAGCTTTATATAGAGACTTATGGTTTTACAGACAAGGCTTAAACCCAGTCCCAGACTAAAATGTAACTCTTAGCAACTCTTAACTCTCAACTTAAATAAACTTGCACTGACTGATCTTAAAATATATCAGTGCCTTTGTTTTGTCTCAAGATGCACCCCAGTAATGTTTTTTTCTAAGCATGTTTATAAATATTACTTAAATGTCCTAATTGAACTATGACCTAATCCTGGTTTAGTCCAAGCTCTGTCTGTGAAACCGGCCTTAGAGTTTAAATATAGATATCAAATTGACTGTGAATTAAATTGTGATTTTGCATTTAATTGCAATATTTACATAAGATTTATTAAAAATATATTCTAAAATGTTGAATTATTTGAATTATTAGAAAATAATGCACACTCCGCTTCGCATCGTGACCACATCACCACCTCGGATGTGGTTTTTCTAATAATTAAATGGCTCGTAGTTAATTAATCCCTACTTGTTACTCTTTTTACTGAATTTTTGATCAATGTTGCCTTGGTGAGGAGAAATTATTTATTTTCAAAAATCTTACAGAGCCCAAACTTTTGAACTCTTGCAAGTTGATGATTGCTGAATATTTACAAGCACCACAAAGGTCAAGGGTGAGATTACAAAGCACTTCTGCTTGACAGGATGTGCTCTTACCTTCTTTCAGCACTTGTTCAATGGTCATGTTGTAGATGTCTGCTTGCAGTGAAAGCTCCAATCCCACCACTCTGGTCTTATAAACTAAAAAGAAGCGAGTTACAGCATATAAATCGCAGCTCTAAGAGTTCACACAGACACACACATTTACACTAGCAGACAGCGGTGTGTTTACCGTACTCAACTCCAGGCGCACAGGCCTTATTCGCACGCTGAGACTCCTTAATGTGATGCTTCTTTTGGAGACTGCAGTTCTCTGCAAATACAGACACAAGTCACACAAAGATAACTTGAACAGTATGAAGACTGTATAGACCGTATTTAATAACTGTAATAGATCTAATCTTTGTTTTCGAGAAAGTTGATACGTTTTTGATGTTTTATTGGTTAAAATGATGGAGATCAGGTGTTTGCTTTAGTTGTGCTTTTGGCCCTTTTTTAATAACTGCACATTGTTTGCATTTAAGCAATTGTAATATTGCTCCACGACAAACATTTGTGCATTTGCACATTGCTGAAATAAAAGCTAGCGAATAGCAGATGATCTGACACTTTCTGCCTTTAAGTAATTTGCATGAACATCATGAAGATGTCTTACTTTGGTTTAATTACTGTCATTCAGTTATTACAGAACTGAAAAAAACTCCTGTTAAACAAATATCACCATAATCCTTAAATACTGGAAAAAGTAATAAATAAAACACTCAGGCTTAGCATAGGATCCTTGACAATGGTGACAATAATTATTCATGCTGCAGTGCATGATGGGAGTTTTTACTATGGTGTTACCCAGCATGCATTGCAGCATTAAGCTGATTGTCACCATTGTTGAGATGGTTATATGCTGGTTCTTGATGTCTGTCTGTCTCAATTCATTGGTGATTAAATATGTCTATGCATTACATTATTATGATTTGAAATGTATTTAATATAACTTCTATGGCAACACTTTCATTGCATGATGCAGTTTCATAAGTTTAGTTAATGAAAACCTGAACATTATTAAAAAAAACAAAAGCAAGTTATTTTGGTTGTACAGAGCTTGGTGCCTAATAATTATTGCATCATATGATAACGTCAAATAGCTGATCACTGTAGAGCACTGATCTCTCCGCTTTATTACATCACATGCATTGCAGAAAGAGATCCATTACAGAGTCAAGGGTCAAGAGCCCAACTAAAGCAAACACTGACCTCCGTGATGGTGGTGTCATTTTAAACAATTAAACATCCACATCTGATCCTCTGTAATTATTAATAACAGCAGGTGTTCATCACTAATGCACAATCATCATTTGGCACATCAAACAAATGGCAGTTGGACAATTTAAGTGCAGTCGGTTTCTGCAAATAAAATGAGTTAACAGAATTTTTTGTATATTAACATTGCATCCGTTAATGAAAAATGTTTTTTTTTTACTGTAAATTTAAAAAATTCTGTAAATCCTTAAATGTTTCTACCGTATTTTTCACAATAATATTCTGGCAACCACAGCTGCCAGTATTTTACCGTAAATTTAACAGATTTTTTACAGTGTACAAATTAAAATGACTGTTTTCTGTATGAATATATTTTAGAATGTAATTTATTTCTGTGATCAAAGCTGAATTGTCAGCATAATTACTCCAGTCTTCAGTGTCACATGATCTTCTGAAATCACTCTAATCTGCTGATTTGCTGCTCAAGAAACATTTCTGATTATTATCAATGCAGAAAACAGATGTGCTGCTGGACATTTCTGTGGAAACCATGATACATTTTTATCAGGATTCTTTGATGAATAGGAAGCTTAAAAAAAAACATTGATTTGAAATGGAAATGTATAAACATATTTACTGTCACTTTGGATCAGTTTAATGCATCCTTGCTAAATAAAAGTATTAATTTATTTAAAAACTTCAGCAGTTCAGTTTATAGGTGTGCATACCTTCAGCACACTGGCACAAGTCCTCATGGCAGAGTCTGTTCAGTGCTCCGTCTTTCTTGTGAGGATGGTAAAACTTCACACAGCGTTCATCTGTGGAAATAAGCAGATTAAGCACAAGATTTCCCTTGCATGCTGTTAAAACACCCGGTTTTCTTGTCCATCGCACACCTGGAGCGTTGTACTCGTACACAGTGACTCCGGGCTGCAGCATTCCCACTTCATTCATCTTGTGCATTCGGAAAGCAATCCTTTCCCTCTCTTTATGAGAAACCTAATGAGACACATGCACAATTATTACAGAATCCAAGTATTTAAATAGAGAGAGAAATTAAACACAATAATGATAATTACACTGAATAAGGCCTCTGATTCTCAGACTTTCATACAGTGGTGTTATATATTTTCTACCAGTTACATATTATATATACAATAATACAAAATAAAACCAAACAAAATAGAATAAAATTACACAATATGTACACATTTTCCTGAAGGATATTATTAAACAAGATTTCATTAAATACAATTTAGAAGTAAAAGTGTGTTGGTGTCACATTGTTACACAGTACATGCACATTAAATCCTGGCTATGTGTTTAATTAGATCGCAATTTCAAATATTGTTTGTTTGTTTGGTGTTATGAGTTTATTAAATGTTTGGTGGTCAAATTGGCAGCTACATGAATGGTGCACTAAATAGTGAGCCAGTGTACCTTATTTAAGAAGATGATCAGCGATCCGCGCTCAGAAAGCTCCATGTTCATCTCAAATCTCTCAATGTACTTTTCTTTCCCTTTAGATAACTGATGGAAATAGATTAGACAATGAATATATCAGCCAAAACTGATAATTGTACACAATATAAAAAGGTGCAGTCGAATGACATTTGTATTCTATCATCACACGAAGGCTTACTTTCAGTCAGAGGTAGTCAATCTTTTACAATCACTGAGCATTTTTACCTTTGAAAGATCATTTTCATCCACCTTAAACCCTGTCAGCAGACCAACATCCACAACAGTCATGGCAGCGTCTCTCTCTGAGCTCCTGAAACTGCACAGATGGATTAAAACAGTATATATACGATGCAGGACGATATAATATATCATTAATACGTTCTCACATTATGCTGAAGATGTGAATAGCTGATATTTGGATGCACGTTATACTCACTAGGTTTCAATCGTGAACAGGTAACTTTCGATGGCGCCTGTATGTGACACTGCGTGCAGAAGACATAACGATGTTAATTGTTTCTAATTACAGAAGTGCTTATGGACAAATATATAGACTGAAGAAAAAGTTTGGGGTTGCTCAAATTTTGAATGTGTTAGAAAGAAGTCTCTTCTTCTTACCAAGGCCGCATTTATTTGATCAAATATACTGTAATAATATGTGAATATATTGTAAAATGATGCAGTGATGCGCAGCTGAATTTTCAGCATCATTACTCCAGTCTTCAAAGTCACATGATCCTTCAGAAATCAGTCTAATATGCTGATTTGCTGCTCAAGAAACATTTCTTATCGTTATCAATGATAAAAACAGTTGTGCTGCTGAATACTTTTGTGGAAACAGTGAAACCATTGCATTTAGCTTTTCAGGATTCTTTGATGAGTAGAATGTTCAAAAGAACAGCATTGTTGCACATTATACAGTCATTTTTGATCAATTTAATGCATCCTTGATGAATACAATTTAAAAAGTCTCACTGGCCCCAAACTTGTGAGAGGTATTGTATGTACAGATGATGAATCCTGATGACTCCTACCATCATGCTCTTTCTTCATCCGCACACTGAGTTCAAATGCATTACAGTCATTCTCTCTCTCTTCAGGCAGAGCATAATACAGAGAAAACACCTGAGAGGACAGATAAAAAGGATTAGATTAATTTACATGTGTTCATTTCATCGTAAAATGTATTTTAAATGATATTTTTAATATCCACTGAAGTGGTGAGAGTTCACCGAGAGAGTGGCCAGTCCGTTCCCATGAGCTGTGACATTGAATGTCTGCGTCAGTTTGACCTGACATGAAACATGTGACAGTTGAATTATATTTGACATTATGTGAAATGCACAATAAATAGCATGCATGTGTGATCATTTGCTCTTTCACCTTGTCTGAGCGCGTCACATGCTTGTTAGAACTAGTGAAAGTCCATTTGTTGTGAGATTTTCTTCCTTCCACAGAGAGTTCAACGTTCAGATTCACGTTCTGCTTCTTCGCTTCCATGCGATATTCAGCTACGGCCTGGAAAACGATGATGCTCGCCTAGGAAGAGCAGATGATATTGATTTGATATTGATTAAGCGGATGCACCAGTGTGTTAGACCATCTCCACCAAACTATAGCAGTCAGGAGGATTCATTTCCAAAGCTATTGATGTGTTAGTGATCTTGACCTGTGTGCTTCCATGGCCTCTGTATGACGCTCTCTGTGCTCTCAACCAGCGCACCGCTGCTCCGGCGCTCTGGAAATCCCTTGCTTTCACCAGAGCAAGAAGTGCATAACCTGTGGCCTCTAGAGAGTGCTGATGTGCTCCAGGAACCCTCCAGAACGTACCCGCTGTTTATGGAAAAAGATGATATGGGTACAGGGCTGTCATAGTTAGTTTTGATGTCACTACTGCACTTTTTACATTTATTCAGTTATGTTTAACTAGCTTTACTTGAAAATAAATAAATCAATAAATGTACATGTGTATATATATATATTAATTTGGGATTGGGGGAAATTATACATTTTATTTAAATTAAAACATTCTTATATTTTGTTTATTTGTTTAGTTATTTACATTTACATTTATCAGACGCTTTTATCCAAAGTGGCTTACAGTGCATTTAGAGCTATACATTTTTTGTCAGTGTGTGTTTCCTGGGAATCAAACACACAACGTTTGCGCTGCTAACGCAATGCTCTACCACTGAGCCACAGGAACACTTTTATTTTCTTATTTAAAATTTGGTGTGTTTAACTTAATTTTTTCAGGCAAATCACTAAATAATTATTTTCTTATTAATAATGGCAACGTGGCAGGGGGAAAAACAACATCCTAAACACACGCACACGCACACAAACACACGCACGCACGCACGCACGCACGCACGCACGCACGCACACACACACACACACACACACACAAAGGCAAAGATAAAAATAAATAAACACACTACAAAGTTGTTCAAAGAACTTATTACAAATGTCGTATAAATAAACAAATGCATACATTTCTGTAAAAAAAAGAAAGAAATATCTATTTTTTTCTAAGAATTTTTATTTTTGTAATTTCTTTTATTGTTATACAATTTTTTATATATTTTGAATTATTAGATTTTATACTTTCAGTTTTCTTTAAAATTTTAGTGATTTTTTGGTGCTTTTGATATTTTATTCGTTTTGATTAATATTGCTATCTATGCTCATTTTATTTTAATTTTTATTTCAGTTTTAGTTTTTATTTATTTTATTTTCACTACATTATATTCAGTTCATTTTAATTTTAGCGCTTCAAGTAAAAACAAAAAAAAAAAACATCTACCCTGGCGACTAGCTGAACTAAGTTTAAATTTTTCATAAAATATTTTTATTTTATTTTATTTCAGCTTCATTAGAATTAACAGTTTAAATATTGTTATCAATACTGAAAATTATGAAGATTACTTTTACAGGATGTAGTGTGATACATTTCATGTTAGTATTGCAGAATAATTGGCATAATGTTTTTGAATTTTAGTATTATGTTCAGGTTTCTTCCCTTATAATTTAAAACACAAACTGTTCCACCTAATTACAACAACACAAATAACACAGAAGTAGGAAGTGAACCGTGTTTGTTTTTTACATGTCAGTCAGACAATATTTTTACTACGTATTTATGCTGCTGTAGTTGAGCTGACTGAAACATAACTGACCTTCATTCTGGGTAGAATGACTCTTCAAGATGTCTTTATTGAGTTTTCCAGCATGGGCCAAAGCGTAAGAAGTCATAGCGACAGCATAAGTGCTGGTCAGACTGTGCACTCTCAGCAGCAGGTAATCAGTGGCTCTTTTCATACTCTTCTGAAGATTCTAGTATTGAGAGAGAGACTGAGTGAGATGTGCTCGAGACGAAGGTGATATATAAATGTGCTGTTTCCAGGAATCACACTCACAGATCCAGCACAGATCTTGCTTCCCTCCTGCATGGCAATCAGGACGAATGCAGTAAGAGAGGCATCAGCATCTTTCCCGCGTACGTTACCCTGGAATTCACATATAAATCAGACTAAAATATAAAGATAAAAGAGACATCAAACAACTGAATAAAAACTGTCACTAATACGCTACTGCAGGATTTATTTAACAGCATATTGACCTTGATGTCTCCCAGTTTCTCAAAACTATTTATTATCTATATAAATCAATTATCAAATATTATTGTAGGGCATTTCTTCAAATACGGTCAGGTTTGGCCCTTTGAATGCACTATTCAAATGATCTACTAATAAGTCTCAGTAGTGGACATGCAAGAATCATAGTAGAATTGTGTGATTCTTTTCATATAACATTTCTATCACAATTTTAAGTAATGTATTTTCAGCATACTGTGTTGGGAATCATTTTAGCCCCCAAAAATAATACAATATAATAATATGTAGGATAAAATGACCTATTTTGTCTTAATTCATATTTACATTTTGCTCAAGTTTACAAATGTACAGCTTGGCTGAATCATTTTTTGAAATAATTGCTCAATAAATACAACCCGAATTCTGGAAATAATAATACTATTAATAATAATAATAATTCATTGCATTTAAATAGCGCTTTTCTGCTTGTTACAAACACTCAAAGTGCTCTACATTGTCAGGGGGTATCACCTCACCCACCACCATGGTGAAATGTTGGGACGTTTATTTTTAATTTGAATAAAATTTAAACTAAAATAATACACGAGCCAATATTTTATTCACAATAGAACATAGATAACATAGCAAATTTTTAAGCTGATACATTTTACAATTGTATGCACAAAATGATCTCATTTCAAATTTGATGCTTGCTACAGGTCTCAAAAAGTTGGGACGGGGGTATGTTTACCATGGTGTAGCATCTCCTCTTCTTTTCAAAACAGCGTGAATAAGTCTGGGCATCGAGGTTATGAGTTTCTGGAGTTTTGTTTTTAGAATTTGGTCCCATTCTTGCCTGATACAGGTTTACAGCTGCTGAAGAGTTCATGGACGTCTTTGACATATTTTTTGTATAATGATCCACCAAATGTTCACTATACGTGAAATATCTGGACTGCAGGCAGGCCAATTCAGCACCCGGAGTCTTATACTATGAAGCCATGCTGTTGCAATAGCTGCGGTATGTGGTTTTGCATTGTCCTGCTGAAATACACAAGGCCTTCCCTGATATAGACGTCGTCCGGAGGGAAGCATATGTTGCTCTATAACCTTTATATACTTTTCAGCATTCATAGAGCCTTCCAAAACATGTAAGCTGCCCGTAGCGTGTACATTTATGCTTCCCCATACCATCAGAGATGCAGCCTTTTGACCTGCATGCTGATGACATACTGGAAGGTCTCCCTCCTCTTTAGCCCGGAGGACACGGCGTCTGTGATTTCCAACAAGAATGTAAAATTTAAACTCGTCTGGACATAGAAAACCTTTTCACTTTGAAACGGTCCATTTTAAATGAGCCTAGGCCCACAGGACACGATGGCGCTTCTGGACCATATTCACATATGGTTTCCTTTTTGCATGATAGAGCTTTAGTTGGTATCTGCAGATGGCACAGCGGAATGTGTTTGCCAAGAGTGGTTTCTGGATGTATTCCTGGGCCCATTTAGTAATATCAATGACAGAATCATGCCGACGAGTGATGCTGTGTCGTCTGAGGGCCTGAAGACCACGGGCATCCAAACAAAGGTCTTCGCCCTTGTTCCTTACACACAGATTTTTCCAGTTTCTCAAAATTTTGGGATTATGTTATGCACTGTAGATGTTGAGATTTGCAAAGCCTTTGCAATTTGACATTGAGGAATGTTTTTTTAAGGTATTGCACGCTTTTTTATGCACTCTTTCACAGATTGGAGAGCCTCTGTCCATCTTTACTTCTGAGAGATTCTGCCTCTCTAAGATATCCCTTTTTTAGCTAATTATGTTATAGACCTGATGTCAATTAACTTAATTAGTTGCTAGATGTTCTCCAAGCTGAATCTTTTCAAAATGTCTTGCTTTTTCAGCCCTTTGTTGCCCTGTGCCAACTTTTTTTGAGACCTGTAGCAGGCATCAGATTTTAAATGAGCTCCTTTAGTGGATAAAAGTGTAAAATTTCTCAGTTTAAACATTTGTCATGTTCTCTATGTTCTATTGTGAATAAAAATTGCTCGTTATCTGAAAGCGTCCCAAGATTTCCGGAATCCGGGTTGTAAATAGAGAATTAGTGACTCTAAAAATAAAAATACTATTAACAGAAAATCATCACATGAAATTAAAATAATCCATCCACGAAATCCTGAAATGGCTTACAAGCATCTCTTCATGTATAACAGGTGCATCTTCTTTAAACGTGCCATCTGGCAGCTGTTTGTTTGTGGCCAGCCAGTTGAGGGCGCTGCAGATCACGTGCTCCTCTACGACAATCAGATCACTGGCCATCGCGATCACTTTAGCCACATATGCTGTCAGCCTTTAACGGACAGACGGAATGGGAAGATAATGTAAGGGTAAGAACCGATGTGCAGTGTTGGGAGTAATGCGTTACAAAAGTAATGCATTACAGCAATGGATTACTTTTTGCTGTAATGCAGTAGTGTAAGGCATTACTAATCAATTTCCAGTAATATTTTACT
The DNA here is from genome assembly GCA_027564155.1 of Gymnocypris eckloni scoliostomus. Classification (NCBI taxonomy): domain Eukaryota; kingdom Metazoa; phylum Chordata; class Actinopteri; order Cypriniformes; family Cyprinidae; genus Gymnocypris; species Gymnocypris eckloni. Next base: position 36,663,133 of record CM050416.1, read on the forward strand.
TGGTACATGTTCAGTAACACTTGCGGTACAACACAATTTTAGCCCCAGATTTTTTTTTTTTTTTATATTTAATTTAAAGTTGGGCTCCAACTTTTTTACGTCCCTATAGAGCTGGGCTTCGGGCCAATATTCACGTCATAGTTCAGACAGGCCTCGGGCCTGTTTTAGACTTCTCCTTATTCTTATATTTTAGGCATCCATCAATTAGTGATGGAAAAAATTGCCGCGCTGGTGGAAACAATACGAGACCGTGCCATGTCTATGAAGAGCGGCTCGACTGTGTTTAGTGTCCTGAACTGTTTTAGTATAGCCTATCTATAGATTTTATTTTAGGCAAGTCGTGATTATTTGAGAAGGCTAAATTGATCAAACATAAGCTATGATCAGCCTGCCGGTCTGACGCTGGCTGCTTGGTCGTTACTTTAAGAAATAAAAAAATGTATTTAATGAACAAAAACATTGTTAATAAATTAATAATAAAAAAACGAACCGAAATATAAACACTTTACCATTACATACAAAACTACACTATTTTAATAGCTGAAACATTAGTAGTTTTGGGAGTAAAAAAAAAAAAAGACGGACTCTGGCTGGTAATTCTGATAAGCTGCCGGACACAGGCCGGGCTAAGGCCTCATCGTCTCTGGCCAGGGCCGGGCTAGGGCCTACATTTTTTTATTTTAGAATGTTAAGATCTACTTCCGTAGTTATTTTGGTGAAATTAACACAAAAGTAATACAGGAATAATGTAATGCATTACAACTCTGAGTAATATTGTAAGGTAACAAATTACCTTTAAATTATGGTAAGAAGTAATCTATAATGTATTACAGTTTGGAAGTAACTTGCACAACACAGCCAATGTGTAACTAATTGAGCCGATAACTAAGGATAGAATATTCCTCAAGGTCCAAGGTGTGGTCGCATTCAGCAAATTTTCGCTTGGCGAATTCAGTCATTTCATGAATTTGGCATGAGGGCGAAAGAGTTCTGCGAATCTGGCATACAGAACGCTGCTTGATTTGGAAGTGACATCTGTATAAACTGGGTTTCGTGCATATCTAAACCAGAGATTGTCTAGTTATTGGGAGATATGAGGGTCAGTGGTTGAATTATTGGATAAAGCGTAAAGGTCAACTTGGATCACATGTGCCTTGATAACCAGTCATATTACAGCCTTGACGTCACTGAGTTTCTGTAAAGAGTTGCGACAGTAGGTCGCCATTTGCTGCCCCAGTTTGCATGACACAACATGAAACCAGAACTCATTTGCCCCAATCAAAAGCATATATGTCTGAATCGTTCACTATCGCCTACATTGTATCACCATTCACTGTACAGGAAATACTACACTGTGAACAAGTGACCGATCTCAGCCTCAGCTTCAGCGTCTATTTATAATGTAGGGGGCGGGCGCTTCCGATTCTAGAGAGCATTTGATTGGTCAGAAAATTTGATAAAACGCTGAAGTACATGGTGTCGTCAAAAAAACAACAACCTTGATCTATTTTGGCGGAGGTGACGAACTGCAATCTTTGAATGCTTAAATCTACTAAATCCGAATATTGTCAATGTTTTGGAGCACACTGGCTCATAGATAACCTTAAGACTAACATATTGATAATAACATATTGATAATTTTGATTTCATGGGGGCTTTAAGTCTGTCCCTAGTTTTCATTCATGTCAAATTCAAAATGGTTTCTACCCTGCCTAAGACATATAGGCCTTTTTTGCCCACAAAATGTAGCTAATGTGACTGCATCTCCTTAGAATAATTTTTCACCATGTGCTGCTAGGTGTGCTCATCAATGCAGCAAAGGAACCATCTGGTTTATGGAAAGTTAGCTGTCGCTGATAACCTTGAAAAGAACAAAACAGTAATCATGGATTTATAGCATTTGTCCCATCAACACAGTCATTATAACAGAGAATACTGTGTTTCTGAGGAATCAGCTGACCTGTTCTGATATGGTTAATGGCTTCATTACGGCGCTCCATGCCAACAGTCTCCCATTGATTGGTGCTGTCCAGATAATGAGTAGCAATGACAGGTAGAGTCAAATGGATCATGTTCTCCTCTCCATTACCACAAGGCTGAACAATAAATTGACCCATAAAGTCTCCATTGATGGCCTGCTCGATCAACTTACTGAACTCCTGACCTTGAGTAACAAACAGCGTTCAGAACTGGATAAACGAATGGACAAACAGAATAAATGACTGAAGTGAAATCTCCTTACTGGTCACCCTGATGTACGTGTTAGCTGGTGTGTTGGGAACCTGAGCATCTGGTTTGTTGCTCCTTACAGATACTTGCTGTACTCCACCTGTCGCACAGTTTCAGGTTGATTTGGTTTGTTGATATGATATTCTGTAGGAGAAACTTTTTTATTCAAAACTCTTACCCATTTTAGCAGGATTGAGTTCTACATTTGCCTCTTGTACCTTAGTAAGCACACCCTCGGACTGAAACAGAGAGATTGATTAGTGTATTTCAATTGATTACATTTTACATTTAGCAGACGCTTTTATCCAAAGTGGCTTATAGTACATTCAGACTATATATTTTTTATCAGATTGTGTTCCCTGGGAATTGAACCCACAACCTTTTGCGCTGCTAACGCAATGCTCTACCACTGAGCCACAGGAACACATCTGCACAGCACCTACTCGCTGGCCTCCATTACATATAAAGTAGAATTTTGCTGTTGTTATGATACATGTATGCCAAATAATACAGTCAGATCTGCTATTTCATCAGTGGGCAGAAGGGAACTTTATACTCACCACCACCTTCAGGATCTTCCTCACTCCATCACTGTAGACAGAATCAAAAGCTGCTGCCTTCACCTCGATCCAGTGATTGCCCAACTCCAAGGGAATAATCACATGCGGCACTGACCTAGAGGACATGGACTCGACCTCCACTTCAGTTTGATAGGTGCCCTTTTTGCTGGCAGAACTGCAAATATGTTCTGTCTCCATGAACTCCAGTCGTGCCTGATTCAGAGACCAACAGGTAGACTAATTGCAAATCTAAAAAAACTAGATTGGATCAGGCGACTGGATCGACCGCAAAAGTGCTCACTGTACTGGAAAACAATAATTTCCCCCAGGCCATATCCCACCTGAACAATACATTACGCACCCTAGTACTGTACATCTGTACATAACTTATCAATATCTGTACATAAGACACATGCACATTCACAGTTCTGTCTATGGACATTTTTATTTTCTGTATATTTTTTATTTTATTACTATTGCTATTCATAATTATTGTCTATTTTCTTAATTATTAGTGTTTTTATTACCTTAATTATATGTTGTCTGCACTATGTTTGTGTAACCCCCCCGACACGGGTCCGCACCCGCTCACCGAGCGGGTCGCGAACCCGGGATGTGGGCGCTCTAACAAGGAACGCCAAAGGCTACAGCCTCTAGCGTCAGTCGCTAGAGCGCCTCTTTTGAGGTCTGGGGAGTGAGGTTTACACACAGCCCTTACTGGCATACATCCGTTACACTCACCCCCCTAAATCTCACTCCCATCCGGGTCACGGCACCAATGTAACCCCCCCTGACACGGGTCCGCACCCGCTCACCGAGCGGGTCGCAAACCCGGGACTCCGGCGCGGGAGGCGGGCGCTCTACCAAGGAGTCTATAGGCTCTAGCGTCAGTCGCTAGAGCGCCTCTTTTGAGGTCAGGGGAGTGAGGTTTACACACAGCCCTTACTGGCATACATCCGTTACATTTGTACATTCTGTACTTGAAGCTCCTAACCAGTGTTAATTTTGGCAGGCATTTTTGAATTAGTCTTAGTCTTTATCTTGAGACAAAAATGCTTAATAGTCTTAAGGTGCGTTCACACCAGACGCGAATGAAGCGAATAAATCGCGCTATTCGCGCGTAGTTGGATGCTTGAACATTTTGAGTTTACTCGCTTCATTAGCTTAGCGCGTGAAATTCGCGCCATTCGCGCATGAAATTCACTACACAACAGACGCGAATACACGTCATGGGAGGGGCTTCTGCCAGGCAGCACCAGTTTCTTTGCTAAATGTATTCCAGCTTTTGTAAAAGTACGAAGATGTATGTACAGCTCGGGGTACCCACATACAACCACAATTACTTTGTCCTCCATTGTTGTTTCGGATTTTCTGCCTCTGCTCGTAATGACGTCACTGCTAGAGCAAGCTCCTGATTGGTTAACGCGACGCAAATATCTGCCAAAGTTCAGATTTTTCAACTCGCGTGATTCGCGCTATTCGGGCGAAGGGTGCGTCAAATGCTCAATTCGCGCCGCGTAATTTGCGCAATTCGCGCCATTCGCGCCGCCACATTCACGCGAATAGCGCCGTAGGATTGTCTATAGCGTCTTTGCATTGACTTAATATGTAAATCATTTGCGCGTAACGCTTCATTCGCATCCGGTGTGAATGCACCTTTAGTCACATTTTAGTAATTTGAGTCTTTCATAGTTTTAGTCATTACTTTTACTCAAACTGCAGTTACCAACAATCATTTTGGTAGCTATTTTAGATGTAGTCTTAAAAAAAATTGTCATCAATTCTTCTCTCTTTAGACCAAATCAATTAAGCTTATGAGACATTTGAATCGAGGATTGAATTAGGAAAAACTGCAATAAATGTTTATTTTTTGGTAGGGATACAACTTCAACTAATTGTTCAGATACAGTAGGTTTACTTCCCTTTTTATGTTTAGTCATTTAGCAAACACTTTTATCCAAAGCAAGAAAAAGTAACAAACTATAATTTAAAACTCTATAAATACTATATATACACACATTTTCAAAACAAAAATTTTAAATGAAAACAAAAAATAAAGCTTTTTTTAATAAATAAAACAATTCAAAATATTAAAACAACAAAAGGTATGAGTTTAATAATGATTCTAACATTTCTGACATATTCTGACATATTTTTCGTTGTCATTTTTGTCTACGAAATTAACATGCTCCTAACACCAAGACAAATCCCTTGTGTGGGCAATAAAGCTCTTTCTGATTTTGCAGGTTCTGATAATCCAGTAAACTTGGACAGTGTATGGTTAAAACTTTAAAACAAAAAGCTTTAATTTGTATTATTGGCACATTTATCCTGACAAGATATCTGACACCGTATTAGGTGAATATTGAGGAAAAAAATGACTGTTTGATTGTTTACCCTAATTTTCTTCTTGGTGTAGTTGTGAAGGACGGCCCTTATTTGCAGTTGTTCATTGCGAATAGCTGAGTACGGTACTTTCAGCTCAATGAAGAACCGCTTATAAACGATCATCTCGTATGGATCCGCCACACAGATACCTTTAGAGAAAAAGACAGTAATTTTAGCATAATTCTGCAGGTCTAAAACAAGGTGAAAGAGTGCAATACTTCATCCGAATATAAATACCGTGAGTTTTTGACAGACTGACAGCAAAGATTTGCCAGGTAGTGATTGATTCTTTTAGGTAGATTCTGTCTCTTGTGACTGATGTTGTTCCACTGAGACAGGAGAAAATAACAACATAGAAAAAAATCTGCTGCTAAAAAACTAAACAAAAAAAACAATTATAATTCTAAAATATATAACCTGCCAGCATGAACAAAAGTTTGGACAGGAGTGAAAATACAAGAACATTTTATGCACAATAACTACTTGTTTTTAAAGCAAACTCATGCACATTTACTTCACTGTTGAGAACATTAGCTAGTATTTAAAAATCACATCCAGTCACTTCTGCTGTTTGAAAATCAGTTTAACTTGGCTCTAAATACAAAGTTTGTTTCATACTCACCATAACTTGTTTTTATCTGGACAGACCGGAAGAATCTCCTCTGCCCAAAGCCAGCTCTCAGGGAACTGTGTACGTGATGTGATTTCATCAAAGCTCTCATAATCGTCGCTATCTTCACCTGTACAGATTAACCAAAAATATGTTCAGAAACTAGGAACAATGATAGAAGAAAGTAGTAGAAACCTGATCTGTTTGTAATGACCTCAAACAACTCTTTGTGTTGTTCACGTTTTATATTATTTATTTTTTAGCATATTAATAATAAGAAGAAGAATACAAAAAAATCATAATTCATATGGATCTAAAGCTTGTTTATTTCATCATCCATCAACAATTATTGAGTGTTTCTTTAGGGAATCTGTGAACTCTTTATTGCAGTGGCGTGCACAAGAGGGGGACTGCTCCTTTGAGGTCTGACGCTAAAGTGCCCTTGCGGTCCTCCACTTGATTGGCTCTATGACTCTCTCCTCTCCACCTGTAGCTGGTGTGTGGTGAGCGCATGCACTCTATTGTCTCTATGACTCTCTCTCCTCTCCACCTGTAGCTGGTGTGTGGTGAGCGCATACACTCTATTGTCTCTGTGACTCTCTCTCCTCTCCACCTGTAGCTGGTGTGTGGTGAGCGCATACACTCTATTGTCTCTATGACTCTCTCTCCTCTCCACCTGTAGCTGGTGTGTGGTGAGCGCATACACTTGATTGGCTCTATGACTCTATGACTCTCTCTCCTCTCCACCTGTAGCTGGTGTGTGGTGAGCGCATACACTTGATTGGCTCTATGACTCTCTCTCCTCTCCACCTGTAGCTGGTGTGTGGTGAGCGCATACACTTGATTGGCTCTATGATTCTCTCTCCTCTCCACCTGTAGCTGGTGTGTGGTGAGCGCATACACTTGATTGGCTCTATGACTCTCTCCTCTCCACCTGTAGCTGGTGTGTGGTGAGCACATACACTTGATTGGCTCTATATCTCTCTCCTCTCCACCTGTAGCTGGTGTGTGGTGAGCACATACAATTGATTGGCTCTATGATTCTCTCTCCTCTCCACCTGTAGCTGGTGTGTGGTGAGCGCATACACTTGATTGGCTCTATATCTCTCTCTCCTCTCCACCTGTAGCTGGTGTGTGGTGAGCGCATACACTCTATTGTCTCTATGACTCTCTCTCCTCTCCACCTGTAGCTGGTGTGTGGTGAGCGATACACTTGATTGGCTCTATGACTATGACTCTCTCCTCTCCACCTGTAGCTGGTGTGTGGTGAGCGCATACACTTGATTGGCTCTATGACTCTCTCTCCTCTCCACCTGTAGCTGGTGTGTGGTGAGCGCATACACTTGATTGGCTCTATATCTCTCTCCTCTCCACCTGTAGCTGGTGTGTGGTGAGCGACACTCTATTGTCTCTATGACTCTCTCTCCTCTCCACCTGTAGCTGGTGTGTGGTGAGCATACACTTGATTGGCTCTATGACTCTCTCTCTCTCTCCACCTGTAGCTGGTGTGTGGTGAGCGCATACACTTGATTGGCTCTATGTCTCTCCTCTCCACCTGTAGCTGGTGTGTGGTGAGCGCATACACTTGATTGGCTCTATGATCTCTCTCCTCTCCACCTGTAGCTGGTGTGTGGTGAGCGCATACACTTGATTGGCTCTATGTCTCTCTCTCCTCTCCACCTGTAGCTGGTGTGTGGTGAGCGACATACACTTGATTGTCTCTATGACTCTCTCTCCTCTCCACCTGTAGCTGGTGTGTGGTGAGCGCATACACTTGATTGGCTCTATGACTCTCTCCTCTCCACCTGTAGCTGGTGTGTGGTGAGCGCATACACTTGATTGGTTCTATTGACTCTCTCTCTCTCCACCTGTAGCTGGTGTGTGGTGAGCGCATACACTTGATTGTCTCTATGACTCTCTCTCCTCTCCACCTGTAGCTGGTGTGTGGTGAGCGCATACACTTGATTGGCTCTATGACTCTCTCTCCTCTCCACCTGTAGCTGGTGTGGTGAGCGCATACACTTGATTGGCTCTATGACTCTCTCTCCTCTCCACCTGTAGCTGGTGTGTGGTGAGCGCATACACTTGATTGGCTCTATGATTCTCTCTCCTCTCCACCTGTAGCTGGTGTGTGGTGAGCGCATACACTTGATTGTCTCTATGACTCTCTCTCCTCTCCACCTGTAGCTGGTGTGTGGTGAGCGCATACACTTGATTGGCTCTATGACTCTCTCTCCTCTCCACCTGTAGCTGGTGTGTGGTGAGCGCATACACTTGATTGGCTCTATGACTCTCTCTCCTCTCCACCTGTAGCTGGTGTGTGGTGAGCATTCATATTTTGTTACCTTGAAATGCCTTGTCTTTATTATAGGGGAATTAGTTTGGGTTAAATTGGCTGTAATGCTCAAAAAACTTTGCAAAATTGAAAAAACAATATGCAAAGAATTGTGATAAAATCGTGATACCCCTAGCCGAGGGGGAACAACATCACCCACCAACCCCCCCACCACCACCATTTCACCCCTGCCTCCCTGGAGGCCAGTGCACGCCACGGCTTTATTGTATACATTAAGAAAGCGATGTCCAAAAATGCACAGATTAGATTTCTGTGTATACAATTGACCCCACTTTTAACATCAAAAAGAACATCTTGAAATGTAATGTTTGGATGGTCTTTCTTTGGCATGTTGTCTGGAGGTAACTAGGTTAGCTTTTATTTAAATTCAAATTTGAAATAAATAAATTCTTAAAATTTAGATATTTAATAATAAAGTAGTAACTATAAAGTAGCAGAAAGCATGTTTTCTATTATATTCTCATTGCACCCAATATCCACTACATCCATTTCACTGTCACATAGTTTAATTTTGGGGAAACACATTTAAGCAATTCTTGCTAAAATGAGCCAAGGAATCTATCAAGACAAATCGTATGACAATAAGCAAAAATAATCAAAGGTGAATCGTAATAAGAAACTTTTTGAGTAACTTCAGGGCATGGTGGCAAAGACACATACTAAGTTTCGTAACGATATGCCAGTACATTCATTATATATATAATTTTTTTTTTTTTTTTTTCCAAAATGGTCGATGCCCAAAATGGCAGACATGGCCATTGGGAATTTGGAAAATCATTCAACTTGGCATGCTACTCTGAAAAACAAAGTGAAGAGACAAGTCTTGCGATTTTTGGCCTAACCTTTCAGAAATGATAAGTACAATTAGCCATTTTTCTCCTGAACACAAGGTGGCATTGTACTGAAATTGGTGACATCATATCATGGTTGTAAAAACAAACACCAAGTTTGGTAAGAATATGCTAAAGCATTGCAGAGATATAGCCTCACATTTACTTTGGTGAGCTCTTTGACAAATTAGTTTGCACATTATTCAGAAATGGTTTGACTGATATAATTGATTTCCATGTTTTTTTTTTTGACAAAAATGGTTTGAAGATAATATGGTTACATTTTCAGGAAAATTGGACAAATGGTCTAGGGGGATTAGGTTTTTCAAAAAATGTAAAATGCTATAATGATTTTTATAATGGAAAATTATGTCATGGGTGCATTTAAATTAATTATTGAATGATTTTAAGATGCATACTTCGAGCCAGAATCATCTCTTGCTCGCCAGCCTCCATACTACGAGCCTCCACATCATGGCAGCAGTGCAGGAAGGCCTGGGCACATTCATGACCGTCGACGATGTACGTAGCTCGTCGTTCACATTTGTAGCCAAGTTTATTATCCCTCATGCCATCCACACAGCACTTCCTCAGGTCACCAGAGTACTGTCCAGCTGAGACAACGATAGTGTAGAACAATGAGGACAGATGGAGAAGAACGACTGAAGAACAAGCCCTGGAGCCATTCAGTTAATCCTCTCTCTATAATTCTATAACTCTATAAAAAAATAATTCACAGTCTTTCAAATAAAAATCAAAGTTCCTCACCCAGTATAGTTGTGACTCGCTGAAGACTCGCTCTTCTTCTTCTCTTTAAAGGTACGAGACACTCAGGCACTATATGATAAAGTTTAAAGAGCAGGATACGTAATTTCTTACTTTAAGTTCAAGAAGATTGAAACAATAATCTGGAGACTCTAGTATATAGACTTCACAATTACCATATTTTTTTTACTCTGCAGTGACACATCGGGAAATATATATTTCATATAATAACTACACACATACTTGTTCTTGTGCTGGTTCCTCCTGCAGTGTTGGATTCAAACATCAGACCTGCATCAGTGAAAACCCCCATACTGTCCCTTCCACCTCCTGCCGTACAGCCAATGTCATTCTTCTCTATGATGTCCCAGATCTAAAGCAACAAAGATACCATTTACAAACCATTCGCAAGCTGTCGAGATGCTGATAAGCATTCTTCACCTTCGTTTGAGTCAGTCTGTTCTGGTTCAGTCCGTGAACAGCTTTATCCACCGCCACCAGCCCAACTTTAGCTCCAGGATCTCCGATTATCTGCAATTTGAAACTTTCTCCTGGCTCATAGATAGGTCGAGGCTCCTTCACCTGAACCTTCAGCTGTGAAACACAAGAATTACCAAGAGGAACACATTTGATCATGCTGGCAATGTATTAGCATAACTGAATTTCTGAGATTAATAATAAAATGTGATTGGCCCACCGTTCCCATGCATGTGTCCTTCACATCGACCCAGACTGAATCAGACACCACCTCAGACGAGCCCACATGATAATAAGCCACAAAGCGGAAGGACGGCAACATGTCTTTTGTTACAGGTAGAGACAGAGTCACTAGAGATTGTCCTCTTCGCTTAAACCTGTCTGCTTTTACAATCTGACCTTTACTCAATATCTGAAAATGGGAGGGAAAAAAATAGAAGACATTTTCTCTTGATGTTAGTGCTGTGTCTTTTTAGACAGTGAAAAATTGAAAGTAGGAGCAGTAGTTTTGAAAAACACGGGATGTCCTTTTTTAATTAATGATTTACATTTTGTTTTAGATTATTATAAATCAATCAGTAAAACTAAATAAATGTATTGTGGCCCTAATTTTAATAATATGAACAATAACACACCTTTCCATTAAAAACAAAAACTAAAAAACAAAACACTTTTCATAATTGCTTGTGATCAAAAGCAATACTAGATGATTTCCGGGGTCTCAAGACAACGTGAGAGTAGACCGGCCCGAACACAAGGCACTCTTCGCCACCGCCTGGAGGTCCCCGACCCGTTTGATGGAAGTGAGCGCGGTCAGGAGCGCTGTCTTAAGAGACAGGAACTTCAGCTCGACTGAGTCCAGCGGCTCAAAGGGCCCCTCTGAAGTCCAGCCAGGACGATAGAGAGGTCCCAAGAGGGCACAAGGGAGGCCTGGAGGATTCATCCTCCTGGCCCCTTCAGGAACCTCACGATGAGATCATGCTTTCCCAGGGACCGGCCGTCCACTGCATCGTGGTGAGCTGCAATAGCGGCTACATACACTTTCAAGGTGGAGGGTGACAGCCTACGCTCCAACCTTTCTTGCAGGAAAGAAAGCACTACTCCAATCGTGCATCTTCGGGGGTCTTCTCGCCGAGAAGAACACCAGGTCGCGAACAGACTCCATTTCAGTGCGTAGGTTTGCCTTGTTGAAGGAGCCCTAGCCTGAATGATGGTCTCTACCACCGCCGGTTAGGGTTAGGGTTAGGGTTAGGTTAGGGTTAGGGTTAGGGTTAGGGTTAGGTTAGGTTAGGCGTCCCGTCCAGGAGCCCAGGAGTCCAGGACAGGCGTCCCGTCCAGGAGCCACACATGGAGGTTCCATAGATCTGGACGCGGGTGCCATATGGTGCCGAGCCCCTGAGAAAGGAGGTCCTTCCTCAGAGGAATGCGCCAGGGAGGTACTGTCGCGAGGGAAATGAGTTTGGGAAACCAGGTCCGGTGGGCCAATGGGGCGCAACCAGCAGGACCTGCTCGTCCTCCCTGAGCTTGCACAGTGTCTGTGCAAGTAGGCTCACTGGGGAAACGATACTTGCGTGGGCCCGAGGCCAGCTGTGTGCCAGTGCGTCTGTGCCGAGGGGCCTCGGTCAGGAGAAGTACAGCTGGCAGTGGGAGGACTCGGGAGGCAAACAGGTCTACCTGAGCTTCCCGAATCGACTCCAGATCAGCCGGATCGCTCGGGATGGAGTCGCCATTCTCCGGGAACGTGAGCTGTCGTGAGAGCGCTTGGCCGCACGATTGAGCTGCCCCGGGATGTGAACAGCACGCAGTGACTTGAACTGCGTGTGACTCCAGAGGAGGAGATGGCGGGCGAGCTGTGACATGCGGTGTGATCGTATATCCCCAGCCGGTTGATATACGAGACCACCGCAGTGTTGTCCGTGCGGACTAGCATGGCTGGAACTGCCGCAGGCTAAATGCACTGCCCACAGCTCCAGGCAGTTGATGTGCCAAAGCAGTCGGGCCCTGTCCAGAGCCCCGAGGCTGCCTGCCCGTTGCATGTAGCGCCCCAGCCCGTGCTGGAGGCATCTGACAACAGTATGCGGGACACTTGTTCTAGGGGCACCCGGCCCGTGAAAGGCAAGGTCTGTCCAGGGGCTGAGGAGCGGCGACACTGCTGGGAGATACCTACTGCAGTGTACCGCGCGCCATGCCCACCTCGGGACCCGGGAGTGTAGCCAGTGCTGAAGTGGTCTCATATGAAGCAATCCGAGCGGCGTGACTGCAGCTGCGGATGCCATATGCCCCAGGAGCCTCTGAAACTGTTTCAGTGGTACCACATTTCTGCCTCTGAAGGAACTCAGGCAGTTCAGCACTGCTTGGGCACGTTCCTCCGTGAGGCGTGCCGTCATACTCACCGAGTCTAACTCCACACCGAGAAAAGAGATTCCCTGCACAGGGGAGAGCTTGCTCTTTTCCCAGTTGACCCGAAGCCCCAACTGGCTGAGGTGCTGGAGCACCAAGTCCCTGTGATCGCCCAACTGCTCTCTGGATTGGGCTAGAATAAGCCAATCATCGAGGTAGTTGAGGATCCAGACACCCACTTCCCGTAACGGGGTAAGGGCGCCCTCTACAACCTTCGTGAACACACGGGGAGACAGGGAGAGCCCGAAGGGGAGGACCCTGTACTGCCATGCCCGACCTTCGAACGCAAACCGTAGAAACGGTCTGTGTCGCGGAAGGATTGAAACGTGAAAGTAAGCGTCCTTCAGGTCGATCTCTGCAAACCAATCCTGGGGCTGAATGCATTTGATCATGCGCCTGTAAGGCCAGCATCTTGAACGGGAGCTTGTGTAAAGCCCGGTTCAAGACTCGCAGATCCAGGATTGGCGAAGGCCACCACCTTTCTTGGGCACGATGAAGTAAGGGCTGTAAAATCCCTGCCTCATCTCGGCTGGAGGGACCGGCTCGATTGCATCCTTTGCCAGGAGGACAGCAATCTCCTCGCGCAAGACAGGGGCGTTCGGACTGCCACCGACGTCTCGAGAACGCCGTTGAACTTGGGAGGTCGCCTGGCGAACTGAATCGCGTAGCTGAGTCGACCAGCGTGTGCGCGTGAGCCAGCGAGACAGGCTGGGCAGCGTGAGCCACGCCCAGACGCTGTGCAAGCGGCTCCAACGGCACAATCGGACGTACCTGTGGTGGTGCAGCGAGGGAGTAGGGGTGGATGGCACAGAAGGCGGTGCGTTCTGAGGCATCCTCACCGAACTCCTGGGTCCCGAACGGGACTGGCCAGAGGTGCGTGGGGAGGAATGTCGTCCCGAACTGTACTCTCTTGGCTACTGGCAAAATGGGTCGTGGGCGAGTGAGGAGGCAGGGCGTCGCACACTGTCGTCCCATGGACCTGAGAACCCGGAGGAAAAGGAAATTAATCTTTCTTTGAGAAGGTGGGTACCGCTGGCCCTTGGACCAGCGGCGGAACAGAAACAAACGAAACAGAAGATTCTCCTCCCGGCCCTCCACCGGGAAGGAGCGCGCGCTGTTCTCGCCGTCTCCTGAGAAAGAGCAACCCAACATCTCCAGGTTGCCCGCCAGGGCCGCTTGCCGACTTCCTGGACGACTTGGGGCCTGGCTGGGACGCACGGGGCGCCGCTCTCCTGCGAGAGGCTCGACGCACCGGCCTATGTGTTGATTCGGCCTGGGGCGGAGCGGCTCTGAGGAGGACGCAGGGCGCCCCACGGCGACGGGCAGACTGAGGCCTGGCCCCGGGGCAGCGGTGGATGGTGCATCACGCCGGGCAGGATGTGCTGGATCGCCTCGGTTTGCTGCTGTACCGCCGAGAACTGCTGGGCGAAGCCCTCGGCGGTGTCGCCGAACAGCCCTCCCTGGGAGATGGGGGCGTCGAAAGCGTGCCTTGTCGGCGTCCTTCATCTCTGCCAGGTTGAGCCAGAGATGGCGCTCCTGGACCACCATGGTGGACATCGCCTTCCCGAGGGACCGCGCCCGTGACTTTCGCTCGTAGAGCGAAGTCAGTCGCCGTCTTGCAGCTCCTGCATCAACCCCGGGTCGGTACTACCCTCGTGCACCTGTTTGAGCGCCTTGGCTTGGTGAACCTGCAGGATAGCCATGGCGTGCAGGGCGGAGGCTGCCTGGCCCGCAGCACTGTAAGCTTTGGCCGCGAGAGCGGCTGTCAGCTTACAGGCCTTGGACGGGAGACGCGGACGGTTCCTCCAAGTGGCGGCGTTTCGTGGGCACAAGTGCACCGCGACCGCTCTCTCCACCTGGGGAATGCCCGCGTGCACCCTGGCCACTCCGCCATCGAGGGTAGTGAGGACGGAGGAGGCGGACGGCGGCTTCTGGCCGTGAAAGGGCCATCCACGAACTCGCCAGCTCCTCATGCACCTCCGGAAGAAAGGCACCGGGCAGGCACGGTTGTGAGCCGCGCCCGCCCGAGAAAATCGCCCAGCCGCGAGGGCTCGGGACTGGGCGGTCTGTTGACCTCCAGCCCGATGCTCACGGCTGCCCGGCAAGCATGGCCGCCAGCTCTGGGTCCGTGCGGCGGTGACGACAACACCCGAGGGGGGCAGCCCCACCGCACCTTCATCCTCAGAGGACGTGAACCCATCCCCCGATGCTGCGATCGACATCCTATCTACAGATGGTGCACCGAATGAAATGCTGGGCACCCCGTGGGACAGACCAGCGAAATCACCCGGGAACCGGACGGGATGTTCGCTGCGTGAGGAGTAAGAGGTCCGTGGGGGCGTGCCCGGCGGAGAGGCTCTTACAGTAACCCTCAGATCTCCCAGAGCGTCAGCCGGCGATCCTCTGCTCGAGCCAGAGAGATCAGCACGGGTGGCGGCAGAGGGTGCCAATCCTTTCATAAAGGAAAGGCGAGATCGCAGCGAAATCATGCTCATACGCCCACAACAGACGCATGAGTCATCCACGAACGCAGCTTCAGCGTGTCGGCGGCCCAGACACTGAAGACAACGATCGTGTCCGTCGTCCGCAGACAGAAAACGACCGCAACCAGAAGGACACGGATGAAACGGCATCTTGAAAAAGACGCGATCGTCCGTGATTTGCTCTTTTAGAATTTGCTCTTTTAGTTGAAGTGCCCAGGGGAATCGCTGATGAGAGGGACTCCGCTGATCGCACCGTTACGCGAACCGGGAACAAAACAAAGATGAACGGCTTTGTGGAGATCAGCACTCTTCTCATCCACTCGGCTCCGAAGCAAAAATCTAATGAGTGGATGCACCTGTCGCCCTTTTATACCCGTATGCATGGAGAGTGGCTCAGGTATGCAAAATCCACAAGCCAATTTCATTGGCGTTTTCTCTTAGTCAGAGATGTTCGGGGCTTCCAGGTAAATCCCCTATGTCGTCACGACATAATTCGTAGTGACCGACAGATAGGGAACCCTGATACACAAATATTGTGTGGGATGTGCTGCTTAATGTTAAGTAGTTTTTATCTGGTAAATCTTAATGAAGAATGACAAAACACATAACAAACAAACAAAAACAAAAAAATAAAATAAAATATGAAATGAATCAGATATTGAAACAGTATAAAGTATACTGAAAATACAATTGCCTTACCTTGCTTCAATGTGAACTGTCAGATTAGCATCTTTCACACAGAAGAATGATTGACTGGGTGATAATGTGACCTCATAAGTGGGAAGCACTATAAAAAACAAAAACATAATAATGAAAACATGATGCAAAAATGTCACATGTTGACGTTACATAAAAAAGCAAAATAGATGCATTTTGAGAATTGGTCTTATATTTTTGACTCAACTGTTTATATACAGTATTTAATTTGCTATGCAGCAAAAGTTTAATGGGCTAAATATAAAATCCATACCATATTCTTTGACTTCAAAGACAGCAGTGTAATTCTTTTGTGGTATGTTTGTGAATCTTGTGACCACATTCCAGATACCCGGGCTACAAATACAAGCACATCACTCACATCAAAAAAAGACCTGTAGATAAATGTCCTTTTCCTCTCTACAGATTGAGTGGCAATCTAGTCAATTAAATCGTCTTGTTACATCAGGTCTCAGTTTCCAACATTAACTCACCTGGCAGGCTGAGGTACGGCATAGTTTCCTGATCGAATCCCTTGCTGTGGAAATACGGTTTCTCTCAGAGTTGTGATACCTTGAGGATCCTTCAAGAAAAATATGTATTATTAATAATGAATTACAATATGTCCAGTCATCACATAACTAATTATCAATAACTGTTTTTAGGAAAGTTTTTAGAGTACCATGATTTCTACTGATATTCCAGCATGTTCAAATGGTTTTAGACCAGATGTCAATGAGAAGATTCTGTACTGAACTGCAGAAAGGATAATTTGTGATTCATTTGTATTATTATTATTATTAGTTTGCTGAAATACTTTATGCGCATTGTATCATCAAGGAGGCATCTAATGTCAACGTTTTGATAGATTTCTTACCTGTGCTAGCAGGTGTGTAGATGGGCTTGTCTGTTTGTACAAATATATATCCAGACTGGAATGAGAGCATGACCACTTTCTCCAGAGTGCTGGATGGAAACTGTGCTTGTAGATACACATATTGCTTCTCCAGAGGATCATCAGAGAAATAGTCCCTATCACTTGGAATCTGAACAACAGTAAACAATGAAAGAACTACAACATGCGTGGAAACACAATAATTGTAAATACATTTTCAGATTGTACTAATATGAATTATTTTCCCTCTGAATTATCACACACATTTATGCTTACTTAAAAACAAAGTCAAAGTGGCATCACCTGTATATCTGTAAGGATCTGGAAATTGTTGTCTGCAGTCAGTGTCACTGTTTTAGACAGTATCTCCAGGTTCTTCTTTGGGTGGTTCTTTACTATGATCCTCACATTCAGGTTTCCTCCAGAGTAATCCTGAGCCTCCACAAAAACATTCTCTGAGGAACCCACCCTCAGCAAATTAGGAGACGTCAGAACATATCTGATAGAACAGGAGATCAAATTAAAAAAGCTAGAAATCCTGAAAAATAAAATGTACTGGACACCGGCATGCATGGTAGATTTACTTTTGAAAGAAGATACATTGAACACATGTTGTCTGTGACAACATGCCCCAAAGCCAAAGCACTGAGCTGTCACAGTATATGGGGTAAGTTGTCACAGTGGAATCTGTTTACACAATTTATAAAACATCACATTTTATAAACACTCAAACTTCAGAAAACAGCCTATATGCAAAAGGTGACAATCAAAAAAGCATGTTTTGGCCAACAAATATTTACATTTAGCAGACGCTTTTATCCAAAGCAACTTACAATTGCATTCAGGTTATACATTTTTAATCAGTATGTGTGTTCCCTGGGAATCGAACCCACAACCTTTGGTCTGCTGAACACAATGCTCTACCACTGAGCCACACAGGAACACAGTAAATATTACTTATTACATTGCATTAAAATTGCATATTAATACAATTGGGTCATTCTACACAAACGTCCACTATTCTGTCCCTAGACTTTACATAAATATGACAATTGAAATACACATTAGCGTTACAATTTTTTATATTTTAAAATGAAGCAATGTGTTATTTGAACAATTAAACCTTCCTGAGCCATCAATGTGGCATAATTTTTTATTATTATTAATTATATATAATTCTAAGTACCACAAAACTGCTCGTCCCCACAGCCATGCACAGCAGGAAAGTGCTTTATTTTGAGGACAAAAACTGGATTTTCTACTATTTAAAATAAAAAAGTATATTCATAACTATTATATTCATCAACTATCAATATATGATGTGAATGGCATAAAAAATTACTAAATGCAAAATAAATATTTTAAAATATATAATGAAAATAGTGGTCCCCTGGAGTTGTGTCACTGGTGTTACCGTTTAACAAAAGTCTTTTATATTGGAATAAAAAACCACACCGCATCACATCACTCGACTTCCTCCTACCTTTTTCTTAAGATCTATGAAAAAAGGCCCATGTTTAGTCCACTGTTTCTTTTCAGTTATCATAAATTATCTTATTTATCTCATGATTTCATATGAAGCTTTTAGTCGACGTCACTGGTATGACCTATTTATTGTTAGGGAATTGTAAAAAAAAAACTATAATACAATAGTTTAAACTAATTAACAGTGAAGATAGTATATCAGTCATGATGTACCAGTACTGTCACTGTTATCTCCCTTATGGATAATAACAGTGAAGATCAGTGTATCAGGTCATATTTATGTCACTGGTGTTACCTTCCTTATGGATAATAACAGTGAAGATCAGTATATCAGGCCGTATGTATGTCACTGGTGTTACCCTCCTTATGGATAACAGCAGTGAATATCAGTATATAATGTCATATTTATGTCACTGGTGTTACTGCCACTGGTGTTACCTTCCTTATGGATAATAACAGGGAAGATCGGTGTATGAGGTCTTCGGTATGTCACTGGTGTTACTGTCACTGGTGTTACCTTCCTTAAAGACTGAAAACAGTGAAGAACAGTATACCCAGTCTTATGTATGTCACTGGTGCTACCCTCCTTATGGATAACACCAGTGAAGATCGGTGTATGAGGTCTTATGTATGTCACTGGTGTTATCTTCCTTATGGATAACACCAGTGAAGATCGGTGTATGAGGTCTTATGTATGTCACTGGTGTTATCTTCCTTATGGATAATAACAGTGAAGATCAGTATATCAGGTCTAATGTATGTCACTGGTGTTATCTTCCTTATGGATAATAACAGTGAAGATCGGTGTATGAGGTCTTATGTATGTCACTGGTGTTATCTTTCTTATGGATAATAACAGTGAAGATCGGTGTATCAGGTCTTATGTATGTCACTGGTGTTATCTTCCTTATGGATAACACCAGTGAAGATCGGTGTATGAGGTCTTATGTATGTCACTGGTGTTATCTTCCTTATGGATAATAACAGTGAAGATCGGTGTATGAGGTCTTATGTATGTCACTGGTGTTACCCTCCTTATGGATAATAACAGTGAAGATCGGTGTATGAGGTCTTATGTATGTCACTGGTGCTACCCTCCTTATGGATAACACCAGTGAAGATCGGTGTATGAGGTCTTATGTATGTCACTGGTGTTACCCTCCTTATGGATAACAGCAGTGAATATCAGTATATAATGTCATATTTATGTCACTGGTGTTACTGTCACTGGTGTTACCTTCCTTATAGATTGAAAACAGTGAAGAACAGTATACCCAGTCTTATGTATGTCACTGGTGCTACCCTCCTTATGGATAACACCAGTGAAGATCGGTGTATGAGGTCTTATGTATGTCACTGGTGCTACCCTCCTTATGGATAACACCAGTGAAGATCGGTGTATGAGGTCTTATGTATGTCACTGGTGCTAACCCTCCTTATGGATAATAACAGTGAAGATCGGTGTATGAGGTCTTATGTATGTCACTGGTGTTATCTTCCTTATGGATTATAACAGTGAAGATCGGTGTATGAGGTCTTATGTATGTCACTGGTGTTATCTTCCTTATGGATTATAACAGTGAAGATCGGTGTATGAGGTGTTATGTATGTCACTGGTGCTACCCTCCTTATGGATAACACCAGTGAAGATCGGTGTATGAGGTCTTATGTATGTCACTGGTGCTACCCTCCTTATGGATAATAACAGTGAAGATCGGTATAACAAGTCTTATATATGTCACTGGTTTTACTGTGCTGTGTTACTGTACTGTGTTAAATAAATACACTATATTCTTATAGTATATTTATATATATTATAATATTCTTATTTCTTGCATTTTCATTACTTTTCTGTAGCACTGACAACATGTGCTGAAAAATAAAATATTTTCATATTGCTAAAGAAGGTTACACCAGTGACAAAAATATGATACATGTGGTCTTTGAAATAATTGCACAAAAAGAGATAAAATAAATACACTAATTAAGATGTCATTTTATATATATTAATACAGTCAAATGGTAATCTACTGTAATAATGTGTTCTAAGTTAAATAAAACAAATACAAAAATAAAGACATCTTGCCATACCAAAAGTGGACGTTTGTGCATAATGACCCAAATAATAATAAAAAAAGGTACAATAATAAATAAATAAAACAGGTGACAACATGCCCCACTGGAAATGAACTATGTTGTCTTTGGTGTCTAAAAAACTACATACAAAACCACTGCCATACAAAACTGACATTTGTGTGACTGAACCAATCCAGCTAGTAGCCCCAACCTCAACTAATAATACACATGAATGAATTACTAACCCATTAATAAAATCTGTTTGATACTCACATGTGGTCAGATAATGTGAGGAGCGGTGAGGACAGAAGAACAACAGTCAGAAACAGCAGCTTCACGTCCATCATTATCTGTTTGTGGCAGTCTGTGTTCGTGTTTGTGCAGATTCGAGTCTAGCGCACTTTTACCTGAACTCACGCCCTCCAAAACTTTCCATCTGAATTCATGTGCTTTAGAACTGATTAAGCCAAAGCAGGTTCAATATACCTCGTCTATGGAAATAATGTTCAAGTATTTAAATGGTTGTATAATTTATTTTCTTTCTTCCTTTACTATTTTACTTAACATGGTTTTAAAGTTCTTTAAATCTGACAGAAGAGGCAGATCTTCAACAAGCAGCACTTTAAATCACACTAAGAATGGGTTCTAAATGAATAAGACTTGAATCGCTGTTAAACAGATAACTGTTATCAGATACATTTGATCTTTTGGAGCTGTTTACGGTAAATAACAGAGTTCACAGTAGTGATATTTCCTGTAAATGACCTACACAAACCTGTTGTGCAAATGCAACCTTTGGTAAAGCTGCCGCTCTTCTATTGATCAGTCTGGGCTGGAAAACTTGGCAGTATTTCAGCTGATTTGATTTAAGCTGTTGAACAAAGTTTTTTTTTTTCAGAAACTGGATGATTAACTAAGTTAAATGAATTATGATGGAGCGTGCATGCTATAAAGGTTTAATTTTTACAGCAATAATACAAAAAAAAATATGTTTTTTTTATGCACAATTAAAGGGGTCATCAGATGCCCGTTTTACACAAGTTGATATGATTATTTGGGTCTATAACATACTTTTGGTTAAAATTTCTCAGTGTAAAAAAACACTCTTTTACCTTGTCAAAATAGGCCCTTTTTAGAGCGAGCTGTACTGTTACATTTGCCTTTAAATGCTAATGAGCTCTGCTGACCCCGCCCATCTCTTCTGTGGGCTGACAAGCTGTAATGTTTACTTCAGCCGCATTTAGCGGCAAAAGTTTTATAAATCAATCAACTATCTGAGAGCACCACCAACAAGAATCTGAGAATGGCCTGATTTGAAAAAGGGGATCCCTAATCAAAAAAATAGTATACTTCAAGTTTATTTTTATTAAGTATACATAAAGCTGCAGTCCATAAATTTTGCCTCTTTGTTGCCATCTCTGTTTGAAAACCTGGAATTGCAGTTACTTGCAGAATTAACTTCATGTGTGGGCTGTACTCCGACATGGCTCCAGCGTGGATGAATCAAATGTTTTTGAGGAGTAAGTGTAGCTGTCAGTCACCACCATAGAATCCTGTACGTAGCAATCACAGATTCTAGACTACGTCTTGGAATATATGACCTAAATAAGAATGATCAAGGTATATTGTCATCTGAACAAGTAACACGTCTGCCACGCTTGTTCTGATCTACTGAGGAAAAAAGCATTATATTAAATTGCTCTACCAATGGTGATTAAGTGTAACGATAGGCTAGCTAATATCACATCAAACCATGCAAATTAGTATTATTGTTATACTTTATTCTCAAATTAATCATGTTAACAAACATCAGCATTGCATGACTATGAGTATATTGTGTAGCATGTATATTTCAATTTATGTACAGTTTAATCTCTAATTGTCGTGAAATTTGACCCAAAAAGCCTTTTAACCCAAAACTACACTCCATTCGAACTGGTTTTCTTTTAAATAGAAATCTTTGTAATCCTAGGCTATCTGTAAACAGAAGCACATTTAAACTGGAATACAATTGAATTTAATTCACATGTGTTTCATATAATCCTTTCTGGATTACAATCCACTATCAGAATAATTTTTGTTTCATTTAATTGTTCTAGATGCTGTGAGAAAAGCCTATAAATGATCCGCCACCTGCAGGATCCTCACATGTGATAGCCTAGTAGCCGGTAAAACTTCTTTATATTTACAGACGTGACATAATGACGCAGTCATGCTCGAATTTCCTGCAAAAACACCTGTACCACTCAAATTAGAAAACATTACCTCGGGCTAAAGTAAGATGATAGGTTTGAACACTGGCTGGTTATGTACTTGCTCAAATATTGTATTGGATCATTTTTAACCAAAAACAGTTACAGACTGCAGCTTTAAATAAAGTTCAAGTATATTTTTAATATACTTTATGTAGTGAGTATACGAATATCAGTGTACCAGTAGTATGCTTGTAAGTGTACTATATCAATACTCCTTTGGACTAATTTTGCCCACTTTCTAGTATATAAAAATACACTTTTGAATATACTTTAAGTATAACAGTAGTAAACATACTACACAACTAGTTTACATCAATGTTTTTAGCTTGTACAACAATTATACTAAAAGTGAACTTATAGGTATACTGATAGTTTACTAATTAAATACCTGTAGCATTTTAAGTACACTTTGAAATATAGTATAAGTAAATTACTAGTTTAGTAGTTTTGTGAAAAGTGAACTTCACATACTTTAAATAGATTATGTCCCTATATTAATTTGTATAGGCTATATTTTGTTGTATGAATATCTGAACATACAAAACATCAAAAGAAAGAACAGCGTATCTGCTTGTAAACAGAAACATTTTATTCTAGCTTCATGCATTCTTTTTTTAAACACTTGAATGTGAATAAGTTTCATAAATAAAAAATAAACAACATTTTGAACAAAAAGCTGAAAAAAGATTATGAATTGGATTCAGAACGATAATCAAAATGTAGATGGAGTCGATCAACACCCCAAAGCGTGACGGTCATTATTACCTCTTCATTGGTTGACATTTTGTTCCATAACGTTACAGTTTTGATGCTGTTTTATGTCTGATCATGTTAGATTACGTGGAAGCATCTGTTGCATAGGTTTCTTCCTTGCTTGTGTTTTTTTGTGTACTAGCACCCCCTACCATATAACAATGAAAACATGGATTCTAGGAGCATAGCATATTTCTGAGAAGTACATACAAATTTGATTAAAAGTATACTTTTCTATTTTAGTTTAAAAAAGTTTACTAACTGCACACTTGAATACACTTCTTTTTCCCTAAGGTATATTAGTTATAAAGAAAAAAAAGCACTGGGTGGATTTTTATCATTAAAGGGTGGTTGTGTACAAACACTGCCAACACAAATTCATGTTTAAACAACATTCAGAATTCAGTTTAGCATTTGATGACCCCTTTATTAACCGGTTAAATACACTTACAAGATAATGTCTAATTATAGTGTCATACTGTACAGTATCACTGCAGTAATCTTCTTTGGTTTTCTTGCTTTTCACATCCTCTGGTACGGCTTTGAAAATGTTGGACTTTTTTGTTGGTATTGGTCTGGTATTAGTTTACTAAGTAGCCAAAAAAATACAATAAAACAATCTTAAAATAATTCTGCAAATTCCATATTTAGCACATAAGTTTATAAAACTAGTATTGAATCTCATATAAAAATGACTAAAGAATTAAGGACACAGACTATTTTATGTTTGCAAATTTTATTTGATAAATGGCTTTAAATGTTAATTTCATTTGACTCAAGTGAACGGAGCATGAACTTTAAAATACTTTAAAAACTCTGCAACTGTTAAGAAATCTGACAATTTACTAAAATTAAAAGCAAAGTTTGGGCTGTAAAGCTGTTAGAGCAGTACAAATATTTAAGTGGAGCATCCAAATCTTCTGAGATTGTCGGCAAGCGAGGAGATGCCAATATATTTTGCTCGATGTTTTGGTGTCTGGCTTTCCTTGCCTGTTGGCCAGTATTCGATCCAGGTGTCCTCACCCAAGTGGTACCTCAACCTATGATGATTGAAAAAAAGTGAGAACGTTGCACTAACTACAAGACCAGCCAATTTCTTCATAAACCAAACTCAATGTCATACTTTCTACCAATCCTTGGAAGGGTTTTGGTTTGGCCCATGATCAGGTATGTCTTGCCTTTTTCAAATTTCAGAACATCTCTACAGAAAGGATGAGCCAAAAATGATCTCACGTTTCCTTCTACATCTGGATCAGAGCCTGAAAACAAACACAGACACAAAGTGTTGAAGATAAAGTCAGT
Source organism: Gymnocypris eckloni scoliostomus (assembly GCA_027564155.1). Taxonomy (NCBI): domain Eukaryota; kingdom Metazoa; phylum Chordata; class Actinopteri; order Cypriniformes; family Cyprinidae; genus Gymnocypris; species Gymnocypris eckloni. Next base: position 36,687,693 of record CM050416.1, read on the forward strand.
GCAAGGGAGCGGTCACAATCCAGAGTCATAGAAAATGGCAACCCATACCTTCCTTCAGCACTTGCTCAACTGTCATGTTATAGATGTCCGCATGCAATGAGAAGCCCATTTCCAACACACTGGTTTTATAAACTACAAGACAAATGTGTTACATGATCATCTATACACAACAGCTCCACAGGCAAGAACTCATTAACAAAAAAACATTAGGCAAATAAGACCGTCCTGAGAGGGACAGCTATTGCACAGTACGTGATTAACATTCTCTATTGCTACAGTAATTAACTCAAACACACACAACAGGGTTGCATCAGGATTTTAAGCTCAAATGTAATCATTTTTAAGACTGTTTTTTAAGACCTGCACGAATAAAATTAATACCACATGAGTGGGGTAGGGCAATCTCTATGGTAAATAAACTGTAAAAAGCATGATTTACAGTTCAGATACAAGTTCTCAGGAAAACAAAAGGTTTTGTAAAATGACACTTTACATTTCAGCCTTTAAACCACTTTTTTTCCAATTAAACGTATGAATATATAATCAATAAATTGTATATTAATTAAATAACATACAAACGCATTTTACTGTTTAGATTTTTATAATTAATTATCTTCTTATCAATCAACCAGTTCACATTTACAGCTCTGCGTGTTTGCAGGGTAAAAACATGGTCGATTTTCGCATTGGTCTGAACAAAAAACAAGCCAATGTCCCTGCGATACCGGAGGCTGCAGTTCTAGGACTGCATACAACCCTATTTTTTGGGACAGCACTATCTACGCCAACAGAGGAGACCTGATTCAAACAGAAGCAAAGACTAGATCCATGGAAACCATTCATTTTTTAATCTTTCCATCTTATTTTTAATGTAAGAGCTAGCATGAGCTGTTTGAGGGGGGTTAGCAATCTTCATTTAGCCTTTTTAGCTGTGCAAAACAATTACATTGTGATGCTGGATGTTGTAAATTAATAAATGTAAAATAATTGAAATACAAATACTAAATCACACTAATTAGTACCGCAATTGTTTTACTATTCACTGAAATTTAAGTGCGTCACACATAAGACGTGAAGCGCTGCGGATAATTAACTGAAGTCTCGCACAGACACACATCTTCCTTTCCAAGAAAACTGAATTTAAAACCAGAATATATTGAAAAAATGTGTTCAAATATTTCAAGAGAGTTACCAATGGGTATGTTTAGGGTTAGGACAATTATTAAGTGTATACAATTAAACAACTACATAATTCCTTAAAATAATAATATAAAGAATTGAATAGCAAGTGCTATAAAATAGTATAAACCACTAATATTTGGTCATTTGGCAGATGCTTTTATCCAAAGCAACTTACAAATGAGGACAATGGAAGCAATCAAAATAGCAATGATATACAAGTGCTATAACACGTCTCACTTAGCTTAATGCTGTACACGTAGCAAGGGATTAAAAAAAGATATAATAAATAAAATGATACAGATAGAATACAAAAAGATTAGAAAAGCTATTGTTAGTTGTTGTTTTTTGTTAAAGAAAACAAAAAAGCAGCAAATGGATATAGTGCAAGTCTAAAAGGGACAAGTTTTTTAAGAATATAATTAGAATAGAGAGAGCCAGAGTAAGAGGGTCAAATAAAGATGAAGATGTGTGTTTTTAGCCAATTCTTGGAGATGGCTAAGGACTCAGCTGATCGGATTGAGTTGGGCAGGAGGGAACATTTAATGTAAAAGTGATTTTGTGCCTCTTTGGGATGAACGTTCACTTGCAGAATGTAAGCTTCTAGAGGCACATAAGTCTGAAGTAATGAACTTAGTTAAAGGGGTGCAGAGCCAGTGGTGGTTTTGTAGGTAAACATTCAGAGGCGTAGCAATGGGGCAGGCAAGGCAGGCAATTGCCTGGGGCCCCGTATTTTGAGGGGGCCCCCGACAGCTGACCATTTGAACAATCGGAAATGTCATTATTAATAATATACACGTAACATGGAGCAATATATCAGCATCCCCTAGGGGGCTCCCTCTCGCATTACGCTGGATGTGTTTTGTTTTTCCTCGTGATGCGTCGGCCGCCGTTTCCAAACTGGCACAGCACTTACTCGCGCATTTTCTAGGCTATTTTAAAAAAAAAAGGACTTATCCATCTGGCAGCCAAAAGCGGAACTAAGCAAGAAAAGGAGGAAAAGAGGAAACATGACAGCGGTAAGTTAAGTGATGGAGATAAGATTGACTTAATGATAATTATATGACAAACAAATGTGTTTGTTGTTAATTCCAGCTTATTTTCATTTAATTATTTGCTATATGAAATACTAGTCCAATTACGTATAGGGTTACTGGAAAACAGGTTAGCTAGGGTTGCACTTAGCAGCAGCATTATATAGCAATTAACAGGTATTAATGCAGGCTGCATTAGAATAGGTGGTACCGGGAAAGACGCGCAAATCACCGCTTGGCAAGTGTCGGTACTGTGTCTTGCTGCCAGTGGGGAGCTCACGAAACTAAATAAATGTCGTTATATTTACTTAGTTGACATGATTTATTTAGCTCTTCTACATTAAATTAGTTGAGTTAACATAATTAGTTGTCAACAAACAATGAACTAATAGTTAATAGACATTAAATTAAAAATATGAAATGAAAATGCTAATGTCTAAGACATTAATACCTTGAATTTTATGCCGCTATTGGCAGCCAGTGCAAATTGATAAACAGAGGTGTGATGTTTTTCATTCTTTCTTACATTCTTTTTGGCTAATTAAAAATTATCTTGCTGCCTGGATTGATTGTAAAAGTTTGATAGAACTGCTTGGAAGACCTGACATAACACATACAAAAAAAAAAATAATACTAATAAAATACAAAATAAATAAATAAAACAAACAAACAAACCTTTTGGGTCCTAGAAATCCGGAACTACAGCCAATTTGCATGAATAACCTACTCACAACAACAGCCTTATTGAACATTCATTTTCTGCCAGCAGGAGGCGCTTTCGGAACGGTTTCCACGGTAACAGCAGAACACAAAACAGCCCACTGGACTTTGAAATGTGCAGTGCTCATATTTATGTATAGCTTTTTAAGTTTAATCTTCACATTAAGCTTCATCACGATTCTGGTCGGTACCCAACTTTAAGACCTCTTGAAATCAAAAAAAAAAAGCATTCAGAATGTTTACCGTATTCCACTTCATGTTCACAGGCCTTTTCTTCACGTTTATCCTCATCAATGTGTTCATTCTTTTGCAAACTGCAGTTCTCTGTAAGGATAATCATATCATTCATTTACCACACTTTGTCTGTCTTTCTCATGGAGACTTCATGAAATTATGTTTTAATCATTCCGTATGTTCATCTTGCGTTTGAAATGTACAAACCTTCAGCACACTGGCATAGCTCTTCATGGCAGAGTCGGTTCAGTGATCCATCTTTCTTATAAGGATGGTAGAATTTCACACAACGCTTATCTGTCAAAATATACAGGTTAGATTGAATATGTCAGCAGTATTTGTAAAACACAATGTGCTGAAATGGTCAATCATATGGAATTGTGTGCTTTAATGAGCCTTTCCATTTGCATAAGGGAATAGCTCTAATATAATTTTCTTATCGGTGTCAACTACTTTTTTTTTGTGGAATGCAAGCTCAATTTTGTTCTTAATTCTTCATTCTTGAGCTGATTTAAGCCCTAAACACACTGCCTGATTTACGGCTGTCCCAGACGAAGGATTTGCATTGTGAAACTATCATGGCGATTTCTGTGATCATGGCTCTTAATAGTGGTCTTATGTCGTACAGTGAGAGAGGTTCAAAGATGGCCATTGTCACGGTCTTGTGACCAAAGATAGCCTGCAATACAGCAAGATCATTCATTGCACAGTGTGTTTGCTGGTACGATCCACGTTTACTGACCAACTAATAAAAATGCAACATGAAATCAATGTGACATGGCATTAAAGCATAAAACTGCTGACCTCAAGCTCTTATCCCTTCCTCTTTTTACCAGCACACATAAAAACTACAACTGCTAAAGTGTGATTTATCATGCTCCTTTTGTTTAACACTAGCGCATAAGAATGACATTTTATTCTAGCATTGGAACGTACATAGTAGCACATCAGTCAATAGGTGTCAGTCAATACAGTCTACACACAAACGTCGTAGCCAAGTTTATTATATCCATGCTGCACAGTGTGATATGCAGTTATCTTATCGGATTGCTAAAAATCGAGTGTTTTGGGCTTCAGGCAACCGTTTAGTTGAATCATACAGAAGAACTGATAAAATTATATTTAATTCATCACACAACCTACCACTAAAATTTGTGTATATTGTCAAATTTGCTGAAAAAAATGGTTCTATGCGTTTCTTTTCTAGTCCTCCAGATAAACATTGGTTGGCAAATATCACACACCTGGAGCATTGTACTCATACACACTGACTATGGCGGGCTGCAGCATTCCCACTTCATTGATCTTGTGCATTCTGAAGACAATCCTTTCCTTCTCTTTATGAGAAACCTAAAAAAACATGAAGTAAAAAGTGTATTATTATTATTATTATGAGCAATCACTACAGAAATTCACCAAATAGTTTTTAGCAAAGGAGAAAAAAAAAATCAGGTGCAATCACCTGCATGTCCACTACATCCAAAAATATAAATTAAAACACAACAAATACGGGACCAGTGGCAGTGTACCTTATCTATGTAGATAATAAGAGATCCTCGCTCTGACAGCTCCTTGTTCAGCTCAAAGCTCTGAAAGTACTTATCCTTACCACTGGATAACTGGTGGCAAAATCGTAAGAGAAAAACAGGCACGAGTTGCAGTTTTAGGGCCAGTTTTACTAAAAAGACAGATTAATGCAAGAGCGCAATTCCAAAACTGTGCCGATGCGGGTGATTTACTAACAATGTGCAAATTGAAGAACACAGACGCAACATCTCTTTTACATATCAACCAATGCAATATACCAAGCGCAGCACCAATTAGAGAAGTCGCAAATAAAGAAGCTACAGGACATTGAAAAGAACCGGAGGCGAAAAAAATGGGTTTGATAGACCTGGTATTGCATGACCTCCTCTTTGAGGGTTCCAAGTAGTCTTTTATTTCCTGAAGCAAATTAAAAATAACAAAGCTTGGCAAACTATATGTTCACGTAATGTGTTCTTCTGGCATTCCAAATAAATTAATACATGTGGAAAAAATCCTTCCCTTTTACCACATGCTCTCTTTTCTCTGAGGTGCCTCCTCCAAGCAACAATAATTGCAGCCACTTCAAGCGCAAAATAGTTTAAGACGTGCTTTTTTTGGGACGTTAAATAATGGGGGCAAATGCCAGTAATTTGATGAGCGAAAATGTTAGTAAATCTTGTTGCGTGTTTCATTTGAATACTTTCCTCTCATAAATTTTGTGTCTGAAAGGGAAACTCCTACAAATGCATATTCGGTAAGGTCAAGCGCAAAAATAACTGTGTCCATGCTTTGTCAGAGCTAATTCTTCCCTGCGCGTCTTTAGTAAAACACGGCAGTACAATTTTAATGCCAAAGGATGGTTTGCACTGATGCCAGCTGTTAGTAAACCTGGCCCATAATGTCCATTCTATGAATTTAAATTCAAGTGAATGTGTTTTAGACTCAAACATTTAATGATTTTATGAACTTTCACAATCTTTGACGCTGTTTATTTACCTTTGAAAGATCCCGTTCATCCACTTTGAACCCTGTCAGCAGACCAATGTCCAAAATGGACATGGTTGAGCTTCTTAACTGGTCTTTGAAACTGCAAAGGAGGATTAGTATGATGTAATAATCTATTAATAATCTATTTGCTGGTTGGGTTAAGGTTTACCAACATGCCTCACAGCTTTCCCTTGTGCAAACCGATCACATGTAAAGCATCATTTAACATTGTTTTTTTTCTAAAAGTATTACAAAGCTTGATGTCATGACACATTCTTTATAAATTGCTAAATCATCTGGACATTTCAGAGAAGATAAATTAATGTGACAAATTCACCAGATGAATGGGTTACTTTGAATCTTGTTTAAAGTTAGAGTAGTTCATATGTACTCACATATATTCTATGGTTATCTGGTAGCTTTCAGAGGCTCCATCATAGGATACTACATACAAAAAGAATACATCATAATTCAGCCTTATTTTGCAACAAAGCGGTTTATACTCGTGTTCTCCTGATGAATTCTACCTGCAGAATCTTTCTCCATCTGCACACTGAGATCAAACATATTACAGTCGTAGTCTTTCTCTTCAGGCAGAGCATAATAGACAGAAAATACCTGAGAGGGAAGGACAGGAGCTCTTGAACACAGAACAACATGCTGGTGAAGACATGAGTGTGTTCATGAATACTCACCGAGAGCATGGCCACCCCTGTCCCTTGAGCTGTGATATTAAAACTCTTTGTAATGTCAAACTGTGGCAATCAGTCCATGAAGTAGACAGATAAGAAAACACTTTTAGGGTGAATCAATTATTGAAAACAATGAGTCAATCAGACTGTGTATGGTGTAAATGTGCATCAGACAATGTTTTCATTCTATTCAGCATTACATGTGCAAATATTCATTCATTTCCAGACCTTGTCTGAACGTGCATTGTTTGACGTTCTTATAGCAATCCTGGTTTTATGTTTTCTCTCTTGCACAGCCAGCTCTATGTCCAATTTAATGTCTGCCTTTTTAACCTGAATGCGGTACTCAGCCACGGCTTGGAAGACCATGATTGTTGCCTAAACAGACAGGTAATAAGAGGAGAACAAAACGTTTTTGGGTATCAGTGTAAAATACTTTGCCAATTAGTCCCCAAGTAGTTTCACTTCTGCTATATTCAGCTCTAATTACTTTCACAAAAAATGAAAGCATAAAAATTCAGAAATTGATACCCGTTCTATTTCCTGGGATGGAACACACAAAATAACAACAACTAGAACACAGAAATGCATTTGCATTTCACACTTAAGCTATAACTCTGATCAAACACACCTGAGCTTGCTAATCAGAGTCTTCAATATCATTAGAAAAATCACAGGTAGGCGAGTTTGATAAGGGTTGGAGCTAAGATTGACCCTCCAGGGAAAAAATTAAGGAACCCTGCTCTAAAGTGACATTTCATTGGTATATCAATAAAACACAGCATTACCTTAAATTAAAATAACCCTCAGGGTTGCACAAAATGAGAATAACATAAATTGTAAACTATATAAATCAATCAGTCCACAAAATGATGCATTGTCACTTCAAATACCTGTGTTGTGCCGTAACCACCGTAGCGGGATTGTTGCTTTCCCAGCCAACGCACAGCTAGTCCAGCTCTCTCGAAATCCTTTGCAATCACCAGGGCAAGTACTGCATAACCTGTGGCTTCTAGAGAGTGATGGTGCTGACCAGGAACTTGCCAAAATATTCCATCTAAAAGTGGATAGAAGCAACACATGGCATCACAGTTTTGATTTCAATACACATTTTTTATTTAAAAAGTAATACAAATTTGACATTTTGAAATAAACCTTTAAAACCAGAGGTGGAATGTCCAGAGACCAAAGAGTAAAAGTCCTGCTGTATTTTATTCCATCCATGAACTTAGCAGCTGATTTCACCAGAGCAGGAACCAAGTCATTCCTTTCAAATCAAAATCAAATCAAATCAAATCACTTTTATTGTCACATCACCACAGCACAAGTGCCTTGGTGAGTGAAATTCTTATGAGCGTGCTCCAGACAGTGCAGAAAAACAACAGACAATTTACCTATGGACAGACAGTGCAAAAAAAACAACAGACAATTTACATATGGACAGACAGTGCAAAAAAACACAACAACAGCAATTTACATATGGACAGACAGTGCAAAAAGCAACAGCAATTTACATATGGACAGTACATATTTACAGACTGTACAGAAGACAATGTGCAAAATACACATACATATACTCAGTACACATAGTGTACTATAAAGACATACTTAATTATCAGCGACACATTATACACCGTATGGGCACATCTGCATTATGTACAGTATCTATACATAATGTAGTCTATGCATAGTAATAATGTGAGGTGCAACAGATTATAAATTAACAGCAGATTGGTTGGTTGAGCAGATAGATGTGCAAAGGTGCAACAGATTATGCATATGCAGTGTCATGGATGTGCATTGTATGGTGTCCAGTGATAGCAGATAGGTTGTGTTAGTGCAGTGTGTGCGTGTAGTCCAGTTGAACGGTGTTAAAGTGCAGTGCATGGCATGTTGTGTGAGTGGGAGTGTGATGTAGGTGAGTTATTTGTGACTGTTCATTAGCCTGATAGCCTGAGGGAAAAAGCTGTCCCTCAGTCGGCTAGTGCGGATCGGATGCTGCGGAAACGTCGCCCTGAGGGCAACAGAGAGCAGTCTGTGGGACGGGTGGCTGGAGTCTTTGATAATCCTCCGGGCTTTCCTTGTACACCGCCTGGTGTAGATATCCTGGAGGGAGGGAAGCTCACCTCCAACAATGTGGCGGGCAGTTCGCACGACCCTTTGCAGAGCCCTGCGGTTGCCAGCGGTGCTGTTTCCAAACCAGGCAGTGATACAGCCGGTCAGGATGCTCTCCACAGTGCAGGTGTAGAAGGACCTGAGGATTCTGGGGCTCGTTCCAAACTTCCTCAGCCGTCTCAGGAAGAAGAGGCGCTGATGTGCCTTCTTCAGCACTGCATCTGTGTGAGCAGACCATGTGAGATCCTCGGTGATGTGAACGCCGAGGAACTTAAAGCTGCTCACCCGCTCCACAGGTGTCTTGTCGATGGTGATGGGTGTGTGTTCTCTGCTCTGTCTCCTGTAATCCACCACCAGCTCCTTGGTCTTGTCGATGTTGAGTGAGAGGTGGTTCTCCTGACACCATTTAGTCAGGGTACTCACCTCCTCTCTGTAGGCCGTCTCATCGTTGTCGGTGATCAGGCCTATCACCGTTGTGTCATCAGCAAATTTGACGATGACATTGGAGCTGTGTGTAGCTGTACAGTCGTGTGTGTACAGGGAGTACAGGAGTGGGCTGAGGACGCAACCCTGCGGTGCACCAGTGTTGTGGATAGAGGTCTGCTACCCGACCCGAACCCGCGGGTCCCGAAATACTGTCGGGTTTCGGGTTAATGTTTAATGGATAGCCTCGGGCTCGGGTCGGGTTCGGGTTTGTAGCCAAAACTATATGCAGAGGCTTTGCTGCTTTCATAGGCACGCACACATTGCCCACAGATATCAGAGATCGCAGAGCACAAACATCACGGACACTTTTATTAGTAAAATAGCTTGACAGGCTACTGACTCGCAAGTCACAACATTATATTTATCTGCAATGAGGCGGCAAAATCGCTGTTTTTGAAGTAACTAAGCCTCATTGCTTGTGAGAGACGCGCAGACGCAGGTTCACACGCACGCATTCCTCTCGGTCTCGTTCTCTCTCTCTCTCTCGCTAATTCAAATAAATGATTAATGCATTCAAATAAATACAATCTTATTTAAGATCTTATGTCTGATTTAAATTAGACAGAATGCTAACGAGCCTTAACTGACAAAATGACCATAATTTGTAATGGTGGAAGAATTATCTTCTTGTCCATACAAAATTCATAAACTCGGCAGAATGTATGCGATCATTGCACCTGATGTTCACAAACTTTCATAACTGGTAAATGTTTGTGAAATGGCAGAGCCTTGATTAATCTATTTCTTTGCATGCAATCGTGAAATGCAGCCTTTCCTTTTTTTGTTGGCTATTCGTTGGGGGATCTCGGGTCGGGTTCGGGCTCTAAATTTAACCGCGCTCGGGTCGGGTCGGGTTGGGTCAGACAATCTCGGTACGGGCCGGGTTCGGCTTCAGTTTTGAGCCCGTGCAGACCTCTAGTTGAGGATCAGGGGGATGATGTGTTGTTGCCCATTCTGACCACCTGACTTCTGCCTGTCAGGAAGTCCAGGATCCAGCTGCACAGAGATCTGTTCAGTCCTAGAGTCTGGAGCTTCGCAACCAGTGTGGCAGGCACTATAGTGTTAAATGCCGAACTGTAGTCCACGAACAGCATCCTCACATAGGTGTTTTTATTTTCCAGGTGGGAGAGAGCAGTATGCAGGGTGAAGGCAATAGCATCGTCTGTGGAACGGTTACTGCGGTATGCAAATTGTAGTGGGTCCAGTGAAGCAGGCAGCACAGAGCAGATGTAGTCTCTGACAAGCTTCTCAAAACACTTGCTGAAGATGGGGGTCAGAGCAACGGGCCTCCAGTCATTCAAGCATGTGATTTTGTTTCTCTTTGGTATGGGCACAATGGTGGATTTTTTGAAGCATGAGGGAACCACAGACAGAGAGAGGGACAGATTGAAAATATCTGTAAAAACCCCGGCTAGCTGGAAAGCGCATGCTTTGAGCCTGGTATCCCATCTGGGCCTACGGCTTTACGGATGTTCACCCGTTTGAAGGATCGGGTTACATCCGCGACAGAAAGGGTGAGTGGACTGACCTCTTCTGCGGCAGCCGCGGCAGCGCTCTCTGTGTGTGCGGTGTTATCAGCCTCGAACCGAGCATAAAAGGTGTTGAGCTCGTCCGGTAGAGAGGCGGCAATGTTCACAGTAGCCGGTTTATTCCCTTTAAAGCCTGTGATGTTGTTGATGCCCTGCCACATGCTTCTTGGGTTATTGTTGTTGAAGTGTTCTTCAACTTTGTTTTTATAAGTTCGTTTGGCTGCTTTGATGGATCTCCTGAGATCGTAACTGGCTTGTTTCCGATCGTCAGAGTTTCCGGATTTAAAGGCAGATGTCCGCGCTGACAAGGCTAATCGAACATCGCTGTTAATCCACGGCTTTTGGTTGGGGTAGATCCGGATTGTTTTGGTCGGAACTACATCGTCTATACACTTCCTGATGAAACACGTGACCGTATCTGAATACGCCTCTATGTCGTCTCCAGACGCTGCCCGGAACATGTCCCAGTCCACGTGATCAAAACAGTCCTGTAGTATAGCGTCCGATTGGTCAGACCAACAATGAACTGTCCTGAGAGCGGGTGCTTCACGTTTCAGTTTCTGCCTATAAGCAGGCAGGAGCAGAACGGAAGAGTGATCCGATTTGCCAAAAGGTGGGCGGGGGAGGGACTTGTATGCGTCCCGGAAGGGGGTGTAACAATGGTCGAGTGTACGATCTCCACGCGTGTTGATGGTGACGTGTTGAAAGTATTTTGGAGCTATTGTTTTGAAGTTGGCTTTATTAAAGTCCCCCGTGATAACAAAAGCTGCATCTGGGTGCGCGGTTTCCTGCTCACTTATATTCCTGTACAGTTCCTTGAGTGCCTGGTCTGTGTTGGCTTGGGGATATAAACAGCCGTGATTATGATCGCTGTAAATTCCCTCGGTAGCCAGAACGGTCGACACAGAAGCGTATGAAATTCCAGATCAGGGGAGCAGAAGGATTTAATAGAGTGTATGTTCCTTTCATCACACCACGAGTTGTTAATATAGAAACACACACCTCCACCTCTGCTTTTCCCTGTGAGCTCCTTTGTTCTATCCGAGCGGTGCACGGAGAAGCCCGTGAGCTCGATGGCTGAGTCTGGAACAATAGCAGACATCCAGGTTTCTGTGAGGCAAATAACACAGCAGTCCCTTGTTTCTCGTTGGTATGAGATGCGCGCCCGCAGTTCACAGAGTTTGTTATCCAGTGACTGAACGTTGGCCAGTAAAATGGTTGGAAGAGGAGGTCGGAAAGCACGGCGTCTCAATCTGATGAGAACGCCAGCTCTTTTTCCTCGTTTTCGGCGGCGGCGTTTCCTCGATTTCGCAACCCACACAAAAGGCTCTGATGCGGTATCTGTGAACACTCCACCGGCATTCAGAAACTCAAAGTCCGGTTTGCGTTGCGCGACGGAGGAACCAATGTTCAAAAGCGTGTCTCTATCGTAGACAGTTATACTTACAATATCTAACACATAAAACAACAAAAAAACAAATAAAACATACGAAAAACTGCAAAGTTTTCCCGGAGCACGCAACACGGCTGCCATCCTCGGCGCCATCTTGCTTGCAAGTCACAAGTAAGTCTCAAGTCAAATCCAAGGTCGTGGCTGAACTCAGTTGTAGTTCTTGTGTTCATATTTTCTCCAGTGGTGTTAATTGCTAACATCAGGTGTTCGTCACTAATGTTCAATCATCATTTAATTAGGCAATTCATTATCTCAATAACTTTCACTCTTTGAGGACTTGAGATTTGACTTGAGACTTGTTTGTGACTTGAAAGGAATGACTTGGTTCATGTGTTCATGTGTGGAATAAACATATGGCAGGACTTTTACTCTTTGGCCCCTGGACATTCCACCTCTGTTTAAAACAGGCATCCTCAAACGTGGACCACTCCTGCAGATTTTAGCTCTGACCCTAATCAAACACACCCGCGCATGCTAATCACAGTCTTCAAGATCATTAGAAAATCACAGGTAGGTGAGTTTGATCAGGGTTGGAGCTAAACTCTGCAGCAGATTGACCCTCCAGGGAAAGATTTAAGGAGCCCTGGTTTAAAACATATCCCTATATATATATATATATATGAGAGAGAGAGAGAGCTTTTCTCATTATCATCATGACTGCAATTTGTCACCCTATTTTACATTTTGGATGTTGGCTGAGACTTTATTAGCAAGTTTATGTATTTCAGGTTTATAAACATATCTATATAGTTTTATTCATTTTCATTTCAATTTGAGTTATTTAGTACATCGAATTAAATAAAATTAAAACGAGCATTGTTTTTATTGGCAACTAGCATAACATTATTTTTTAATATATTATTTTATTTCAGTTAGCATTTATTTTATTTCAAGTTACAAAAATGTTTTTGTTTTATGGTTTCAGTTTTACTTAACTATAACATAACTGGAACATTTATTTAGGAGAACACAGGATTTTGCCATGGAAAAGTGACCTACACTGTATTCAAGAGTCAGAGTTTTGACAGACTGTAATGTTACTGACCTTTGCTTTTAGTGGAATAGCTCTTCAAGATGTCTTTATTGAGTTTTCCAGCATGGGCCAAAGCGTAAGAAGTCATAGCGACAGCATAAGTGCTGGTCAGACTGTGCACTCTCAGCAGCAGGTAATCAGTGGCTCTTTTCATACTCTTCTGAAGATTCTAGTATTGAGAGAGAGACTGAGTGAGATGTGCTCGAGACGAAGGTGATATATAAATGTGCTGTTTCCAGGAATCACACTCACAGATCCAGCACAGATCTTGCTTCCCTCCTGCATGGCAATCAGGACGAATGCAGTAAGAGAGGCATCAGCATCTTTCCCGCGTACGTTACCCTGGAATTGACATACACTCAAATAATAAGATGTTGTATAATAACATAACAAGAATGTCGGGATGCTTCTGAAAAATATGCAGAGCGTAGGTGCTACACACAGCTAGAAAAAGCTCACGGTTTGGCAGACTTTCACATATTGTACGTGTCAGTTGTTTTGGTGTTCAGGAATAACAGTATCTATCCAACTAATATTTGTAACTACTGCTTTACCAGAACTGGGGTGTGCCAAGTTTCTGAACACCAGACAAGCATTGTTGATACATGGACTTTCATGTGCCCTGCAAACAAGCCTGCACTGGCCCTTTACGGGCTGCCAGCGCAGGGCCCCTGAGAATTTGCTCATTGGCAAAACGTTGACCCCTTAGCACTGGCCATGCACGGGCAGCCCTCACGTAGCCTCCAGGAAGTCTTAGCACTGTTTTATTGAAAATAATATAGTTTGAAGTCACCAGTATGGAGGTAAGTGCTTGCTTTAGTTGGGCTCTTGACCCTTGACTTCTTAATTTTAATGTATCTCTGGATGTTATACGTGTGATTCTGAAACACTTTTGTTGTAGTAGAAGTTGTAAAATGACAAGCTGATCTGATGGTTATTTATTGATGGCTCAGTCATCATGTAGTGTCCCGGTTTCCCGAACTCATCCGAAGGCTGATCACTGTGTACGTTATTTTGGTTTAATAATTTAACTTTATAGTAGCTCTAGAATACCACTTCATTAAATGTTGCCCAGCTTTATTTGGAATGTTTAAGTCATTATGCGGAAATTACTAGGATGGGATCATGTAGATTCACACATAGATCAAGATTCAGCATATGAATGTAACGAGGAGTCAGAGGAGTGAGGATCCATGTGCAGCTTTAATAATACAAAATGCAAGTCAGACAGGCAGAATTCAAACACAAGCTTCAAACACAACGTAGGCGAGGCAGAATCAGAGTCAGAGTTCAGGCTATTGATCGGGGCTGGCGGCAAACACTCGGGGTAACCGGTGAACAAGGCAGATAGGATTAAAGTAGGCAGGCGGCGGAGATTCAGAGTCCAGTAAACAGTCCAGGTCATACACGGGGAATCAGACACGGAAGAAACGCTCAGAAATGGTTGCATAGCAAAACAAGACTTCGCAAGGAGTTAAATGAGAGAGCAGCTTAAATAGGCTAGAGTCAATGAGAGACACCTGTGCTGGTGATCAGTCTCAGGTACGAGGTATATGGGAAATGAAGTCCGTGTGGGAGTTAATACTCAGGGGAAGGTTCCCTCTGGTGGTGATCGGAGGGAGCCACAGCGGCTGAGTTCGTGACAGAGCCCCCCCCCTGTGAGCGGCTCCTGACACGAAGAGGCAACCGACGCCAGGGTCTTCCACGAGGTCTCGGGGCTGGCCTTTCCGGATGGTCTTGATGGTAGTCTGCGGTAAGGGATGGATCCAAGATGTCCTCCGCATTGACCCATGACTGCTCCTCCGGGCCGTACCCCTCCCAGTCCACTAGATATTGCAGTATCCTGCCCCGGCGACGAGAGTCCAGAATCTCGCGGACTTGATACGCCTCCTCGCCATCTACGATGAGGGGAGGGGCCCTCTGGTCACCAGCCGCCTCCTGGACCTCCTCTCCTCTCGGACCACCAGCGGGCTTGAGCAAGGAGACATGGAAAGTGGATGAGATATGATAATGGTTAGGTAAAGCCAAACGGAATGAAACGGGAGTTATTTGTCTAAGGATCTTGAATGGACCCACGTACCTGGGACTGAGCTTCTTGCAGGGTAACCGGAGGCGGAGGTCCCGAGTGGACAGCCAAACCCATTGACCTGGCTGGTAATCTGGATTGCTGCGTCGATGACGATTGGCTTGATCGCTTGATCGACGAACTGCTCTCTGAAGATGCGTATGAGCCTCATTCCATGTCGCCTCACTACGCTGTAGCCATGAATTGACGGCAGGGAGTTCCGAGGGTTCTCCTGACCAGGGAAATAGAGGAGGTTGAAAACCCAAGGAGCACTGGAAGGGTGTGATCCCAGTGGCCGGCTTGTGAAGAGAGTTTTGCGCATATTCGGCCCAGAATAGGAAGTGGCTCCAGTCAGACTGATTTCGATTGCAGTATGATCGAAGGAATTGGGTGAGTTCTTGGTTGAGGCGTTCCACCTGACCATTGGATTGAGGGTGGTAGCCTGAGGTGAGACTTACGTTGATGTTGAGCTCTTGGCAAAATGCTTTCCATACACGCGAGGTGAACTGAGGACCCCGATCTGAGACCACATCCTCCGGGAGACCGTAAAACCTGAAGACGTAATTGCATAGGGCCTCTGTGGTTTCGAAGGCTGTGGGTAGTTTTGGTAAAGGGATCAAACAACAGGCTTTTGAGAAACGATCAATGATGGTAAGGATGGTTGTCTGACCCTGAGAAGCCGGTAGGTCAGTCACGAAGTCGATGGCTATGTGTGACCAGGGGCGTTGTGGGATGGGTAGTGGTTGAAGCAGACCAGCGGGTAATTGATGCGGATATTTGGAGATATTGCATATATCACAGTTCCTTATGAAGGTGATGGTCTCGGTCTGAATAGAGGGCCACCAGAACCGGTTGTTGAGCAATTGGAGCCTGGCGGCTATGCCTGGATGTCCGGAGCTGGGGGTCGAGTGGACCAAACTAAGGACCCGTTGTCGTAGCGGTTGAGGAACATACGTGAGATTGGGAGGAGTCTCGGCTGGTGGAGGGTCAGTGGTCTGTGCGTCAGCGATCTCGGTCATGATGTCCCACTGAATGGGTGCGAGGATGATGGTGGATGGAAGGATGAGTTCTTGACTAGGATTCGTGGCGGAAGATTCATAGAGTCGTGATAGTGCGTCTACCTTGGTGTTCTGTGAGCCTGGACGGTAAGTGATTTTGAAGTTAAATCTGGTGAAAAAGAGTGACCATCTTGCCTGTCTATGGTTGAGTCGCTTGGCTGATCTCAGATACTCCAGATTTCGATGATCGGTGAGCACGGTGAAAGGATGTCTAGCTCCCTCGAGCCAATGGCGCCACTCCTCAAAGGCAGCCCTCATGGCTAGAAGTTCACGATTGCCCACATCGTAGTTCTGCTCGGCGGGGTTAAGTTTACGGGAGAAAAAGGCACAGGGATAGAGTTTGGGTGGATCGCCCTGACGTTTTGGAAAGAACTGCCCCGATGCCTGTGCTGGAGGCGTCCACCTCTACAATAAATTCTTGTTCCGGGTTAGGATGATGTAGAATGGGCGCGGTGGTGAATCGTTCCTTGCGTGTTCGAAAATCCTGATGGGCTGCATGAGACCAGGTGAGACGTTGATTCCCCTTCTTGGTCATGGAAGTCAGCGGAGCTGCCACCGTGCTGAAATTTCGGATGAATCTCCGGTAGAAGTTGGCAAAGCCTAAGAAGCGCTGAAGCTCTTTCAGAGTAGTAGGTTGAAGCCAGTTGACTACACTGTGGATCTTCTTGTCATCCATCGCTACCCCTCCAGAGCTGATCACATAGCCGAGGAAGGATACGGACTCCTGATGAAATTCACACTTCTCTGCCTTGGCGTACAACTGATGGTCGATGAGACGACGAAGAACTGCTCGGACCTGCTTGATATGCTCCTCAAGTGTCGTGGAATATATTAGGATGTCGTCGATATAGACAATTACCCAGCGGTTAAGCATGTCAAGTCAAGTCAAGTCACCTTTATTTATATAGCGCCTTTAACAATACAAATTGTAACAAAGCACTGCACAATATCAAAATAGGCAAATTTGTCAATAATGTAAAATGACAGGATTTAACACTCAATTATCTGCTGAATGCATTTCATTATTGAATTTAGTAGTGGCATTGTCCAGCTTAGTTCAGTTTAAATAATATCTGTGCAATCAAGTCGATGATTGTGCTGGAAATTAAGTGTCCCCAACTGAGCAAGCCAGAGGCGACAGCGGCAAGGAACGAAAACTCCATCGGTGACAGAATGGAGAAAAACCTTGGGAGAAACCAGGCTCAGTCGGGGCCAGTTCCCCTCCGGCCAGACAAATCAGTAGTTTGTTCCAACTGCAGCAAAGTCAGAGTGTAAGTGGTCCACTGGTTCCGGGGTCTTTCCCGATGGATGTCTAGGTGACGAGGTCCTCACTGGAGATCTGTCTCTGGGGCTCATCTCGGAGGGGTTGTCATCGTCTCTTCTCAGGTGTTCGGTCATCTCTATCGTTTAAGGGTAGGATCCAGACTGAGGCTTGTGTAATTCCTAACTACCACGGGATGTTAATCCCGTGGCAGTATAGAAACAGTAAAACAATTAGCGTAGCAGCGGCTCCATCCAGGAATAACCCTGGATGAAATTATCAGTATAACCCAAGCTAAAGCATAATAATGTGCATGTGTTCAGATGGACTGGCAGTACAAGATTGTGAGATGCATTATATGAATGCTTGGCTAAAGAGATCGTCTTTAATCTACATTTAAACAGAGAGAGTGTGTCTGAACCCGAACGTTTTCAGGAAGGCTATTCCATAGTTTAGGAGCCAGATATGAAAAAGTTCTACCTCCTTTAGTGGACTTTGCTATCCTAGGTACTACCAAGAGTCCAGAGTTTTGCGACCTAAGGGAGCGGGTTGGATGTAGCGTGATAAAAGATTAGTTAGGTGCAGGAGCTAAATCATTTAGGGCCTTATAGGCAAGTAATAATATTTTGTAACTGATACGAAACTTAATAGGTAGCCAGTGCAGAGACTGTAAAATTGGAGTAATATGGTCATATTTCCTTGACCTGGTAAGGACTCTAGCCGCAGCATTTTGTACTATCTGTAGCTTGTTTATTGAGGATGCAGGACAACCACCTAGCAGTGCATTACAAGCATGTCTCTGAATACATCGTTAATGAAGGATTGGAAAACGGATGGACTGTTGGCAAGCCCGAAGGGCATAACGAGATATTCGTAGTGCCCAGTCGTAGTGGAAAAAGCAGTTTTCCACTCATCCCCCTCCCGGATGCGGATGAGATTGTAGGCGCTGCGTAGATCAAGTTTGGTGAAATATCGTGCCTCCCGGAGTTGTTCTAGAGCCGCTGGTACTAAGGGTAATGGATAACGGAACTTGATGGTTATGTCGTTGAGACCTCGATAATCAATGCAAGGACGCAGTCCCCCATCTTTCTTCTTGATGAAGAAGAACCCGGCAGAAGCAGGTGAAGTGGATGGTCTAAGGAATCCCTTCGCGAGTTCCTCCTCAATATATGATTTCATAGACTCCGCTTCAGGCTGAGATAGCGGAAAGATTCTCCCCTTGGGAGGCTGTGAACCTGGTTGGAGGTCAATGGCACAATCACCTGTTCGATGCGGTGGAAGCTGGGTAGCTTTGGTCTTGCTGAAGGCCTCTGCAAGATCGTTGTACTCAGCAGGGAGTTGTGATTCGGGCATGCACGTCGATTTTCTGGATTTTCTGGAGTTAGAAGGAAGGCAGTTCTGCTTACAGGAATCGGACCACTGAGTGATTTGTCTCTCGGACCAGGAAATAGAAGGATTGTGTCTCTCTAGCCAGGGTAATCCCAGGATGATTGGGGTCTGTGGTGATTGGAAAACGAATAAACTGATGGTCTCGGTGTGAAGAGCTCCAACACGTAATTGCATCTCCTCCGTGATGAATTGGACGCGGCCGGAGCCCAACGGGCGACCGTCTAGCGCTGCCACTGCCAGATGAGATACACAGGGGACAAGAGGAATGTGGTGAGTCTTGGCAAATGTAGCATCGATGAAATTTCCCGCAGCTCCGGAATCAATCAGAGCCGAGGTCTCCGTAATGTGCCCCTCACCATCAGAGTGACTGGTATTTCTAATATCGTGGATGAACTTAAGTTAGAACTCACCGCCGGAGCGTTACGTGATGGACGAGTAGGACAGGTAGCCCTCATATGCCCTGAGAGTCCACAGTATAGACACAGATTCCCTCGCATGCGTCTCTCTTTCCTCCTCACTGAGGTGAGTGAATCCTATCTGCATGGGTTCGGAATCAGGGGGTGGAGCTGTAGCTCCGACTGGAGCCGAGGAGAAAAGAAGTTGGCCTCGGGAACGAAGCAGGTTGTCTATCCGAATGGCCAAGTCAATGAATTGATCCAAGGTCTGACCCTCATCCCGACAGGCTAGCTCGGACTGTAGCTCCGCGCTCAGACCCCTGCGAAAGTGCAGTTTGAGAGGATCATCTGGCCACCCTGTTTGAGCTGCGAGTGTGCGAAAAGAGAGAGCATAATCTGCCGCCGAACCTCCTCTCTGACGTAGCGAAATCAATTGCTCACCCGGCTCTCTTCCTCCAGCGGGGTGGTTGAACACCTCTTTAAACCGCTGGATGAAAGCGGTGAAGGTAGGGAAGGTAGAACATCCATCACTCCATACCGCTGTAGCCCACTCCAGTGCTCGTCCCGTGAGTAGCGAGCAGACAAAGGCGATGCGGCTCTCATCTGTGGAATATAGCCTGGGTTGTTGACTCACAAACATCGAGCATTGTAATAAGAAACCCTTACACTTCGAGGGTGAGCCGTCAAACTTGTCGGGGAACGCCAGCCGAGGACTGGTGATAGCTGTTGATGGAATCGGGTCTGGAGAAGAAATGTTTGCGGCAGGTGTTTGAGCCACGGGTGTTTGTTGACGAAGCTCCCGCACAGCCGTTATCATCTCTTCGGTCAGCAAGGTGAGGCGAGTAAGTTGTTGTTGATGAGTGACTAAGATCGTGGCTTGAGCAGATACTTCAGTGGTGAAGTGAAAAAATACCGCTGGATCGATCTCAGGCGAAGTCTTCTGTAACGAGGAGTCAGAGGAGTGAGGATCTATGTGCAGCTTTAAAAATACAAAATGCAAGTCAGACAGGCAGAATTCAAACACAAGCTTCAAACAACGTAGGCAAGGCAGAATCAGAGTCAGAGTTCAGGCTATTGATCGGGGCTGGCGGCAAACACTCGGGGTAACCAGTGAACAAGGCAGATAGGATTAAAGTAGGCAGGCGGCGGAGATTCAGAGTCCAGTAAACAGTCCAGGTCATACACGGGGAATCAGACACGGAAGAAACGCTCAGAAATGGTTGCATAGCAAAACAAGACTTCGCAAGGAGTTAAATGAGAGAGCAGCTTAAATAGGCTAGAGTCAATGAGAGACACCTGTGCTGGTGATCAGTCTCAGGTACGAGGTATATGGGAAATGAAGTCCGTGTGGGAGTTAATACTCAGGGGAAGGTTCCCTCTGGTGGTGATCGGAGGGAGCCACAGCGGCTGAGTTCGTGACAATGAACTTCAACAATGGTGAATTTCATTGGTTAAAATGATGCCATCATCATGGAGAGCAGTGTTTGCGTTAGTTGTGAGTTTGGCCATTATAATAAGTAAAGGGCCCAGTGCAGGCTTGTTTGCAGGGTGTTGAATTATTCATCTGTCTGACATCGGAAAAGTGAACCTAAACACATACAATCCTAAAACCCCAAGCATTGTTTAATTTGTCTATTAATTTATTATGTAATTTGTTAATTTTTCTCTGTATGTTCAATTGTCTTTAATAATGGCTAGTGAACCTGTTGGCAGGGCAAGTAAAAATTTGAACCTGTCCCTTAACGCTGAGACCTGCATGGCGTATTCTGCATAAAAGCCATGACTTTCAGATTACTGGAGGCACCTACCTGTTGATTGTACTTGATTTGTCACATTTGTTTTGATAGGACAGTAGGAAATAATGGAAGAAGATGGAAGGAAACAGGACCAGGAAAGGAACACAAGCTGGGAATCGCCAAGAGCAGCGTATCTGTAATTTTTGCAGGATTTTTTTTTTTTACTTACAACCATCTCGCTGTGATACACAGGTGCATCTTCTTTAAACG
Organism: Gymnocypris eckloni scoliostomus; assembly: GCA_027564155.1. Lineage (NCBI taxonomy): Eukaryota > Metazoa > Chordata > Actinopteri > Cypriniformes > Cyprinidae > Gymnocypris > Gymnocypris eckloni. Next base: position 36,708,856 of record CM050416.1, read on the forward strand.
TGCCGTCTGACAGCTGTTTTTTTGTGGCCAGCCAGTTGAGGGCACTGCAGATCACATTCTCCTCTATGACAATCAAATCACTGGACATTGCAAACACTTTAGCCACGTATGCTGTCAGCCTGTAAATGGATGCATGGGAGAAAGCCAACTTAGACATACTACCATTAGAACTACCATTATCTCTAAACAAGATGCGTTATGTCACCATGTGCTACTTGGCACGTTTAACCAGACACTGTATGACCCATCAGCTTTACGGAAGGTCAACTCTCGCTGATAACCTTGACCAGAAGAATAAATTAATGACATAGCGGGAGACATGCAGCACTCAATTTTTTTTACAATTTGGAGAACATTAAAGGTGATGTTGAGGATGGTCAGCTGACCTGTTCTGATATGGTTAACGGCTTCATTACGGCGGTCCATGCCAACAATCTCCCACTGCTTTGTGCTGTCCAGGTAATGAGTGGCAATGAGAGGTAGAGTCACATAGATCATGTTCTGCTCTCCACATCCAAGGGGCTGAACAATGAGCTGACCCATAAAATGTCCACTGATGGCCTGCTCGACTGTGCGCGTTATCTCCTCACCTGCAAACATGGAAGGTATGCGACTGGGTTTTGTAAGTCATATTGACACCAGTCCTGTAGGGGGGCGCCATGTATGAATTGATATACCAAGGGCCCAATGATTTCCATATCCAGAATTGTGGAATGAAGATTTACAGTATATTATGGATTGTCACAAAAATTGGCAAATTTTGGACGAATAAATCAAAAGTAGTGCTATACAATTAATCAAACGTGATATATAAACGTGACCAGTGTGTATTAAAATGAAAGTGAAAAAAGACACACATGCTGTATATCTACACAGTAAAACCCCCAGTGTTAAATTAACACTCCCACTATATAATCCAAACCCGGAATGTTAGAAAAGTAACACTGAATCAGGGTCAGATAATTAGTTTAGTAATTGAGTGATGATTGAGCATTAATGAAGAACACCTGCTGTAAACAAACTGTGACTGAACCACTGAAAGAAAGAGAAAGATGAACAGAAAAAAGAGACGAGACGAGCAGAAAGCAAACACTGATCTCGATAATGGTAATTCAAACAAAACTAAAACATCCACATATAAAGTCAGTCTGGTTAGTTATATGTGAAGCCGGTGATGCTGTTTGTGGAGTTGTCTAATCATCCTCTGATGAGATCCTGAGAGATTTAATGACTCATTTTATCTTCAGTTGATTTCATCTAAGGCTGTGGCTGAAGTCAGTTGTAGTTATTGTATTTCTGCTCGTTTCGTCTCTTTTTTTTTGTTCTTATTTCTCTTTATTTCAATGGTTCAGTTTGTTAACAGCAGACGTTCTTCATTAATGCTCAATCATCACTCAATTACTAAACTAATGATCTCATTAACTTTAACACTGCTTCAGTTATACACACTGGGAGTGTTGATTTAACACCAGTGGGTTTTACTGTGATTAAAGGATATGAACATCTCCAGAGCTGCTCTGAGATTCACATCACCAGCATTTAACCATTCCAGTTTTAAAACAATATCTTTAGTTCACAATTCAGCTTCAAAAAACCGTCAAAAAAAAGGTTTTTCAAAATAAAATGGGGTTTAGCTTGAAGAAACATATATACATGTATTACTATTGAACAGCAATGTACTTTTCAGATTGATAATAATAATAATAATAATAATAATATGAAAGATTGAAAAAAAGAATTAAGACAACAATACAAAATTTCTTCCATTTATTTTTTACCTTTTCTTTCATTTTGCCAAGATATAAACTTATTTTTTTAATTTTGGTTTGATTACATTTTACAAGGTTAATTAAGTTTTAATATTTTAAGCTTCCTTTGTTTACCACAATTTTTGAAAATACATTTTTAGAATTTGAATTAAAAACTGTTGTTGTAAACAAATTGTTTGTTTTATAATTTCAAAGTTTAGGAGTTGATTAGACATGACTTTTGATTACATTTATATTTACATTTACATTTATGCATTTAGCAGACACTTTTATCCAAAGCGACTTACAGTGCATTCAGGCTATACAATATTTTTTTTTGTCAGTGTTGTGCGATGAAGTGATTACTAACACTTAATTCTCAGCAACAATTCAAATTAAACAGAAAAAAAAAATCAGAACACATGGAAGTTGGGGAAGATAGGAAAATAGTAGGAGTTTATAGGACCTTAAAATTACATTTTGGTCAAAAGTATCATTATATAATTCAGTAGACATGCTGTTTGATTACTCACATGTACTTATTCAAACAGAATCCAGAGAATTGGAACTTGGGGGAAAAAAATGAATTGATTTAATATGGGCCCTATATGCCTCAGAGAAGGACAGTGCAATGAGATTATCACCTATCACTGTGATCACTGTTGTAGCAGGTGTATTTGGAACCTTTCGGCGTGGGATGTCGCTCCTCATAGACACGACCTGTGTGCCGCCTGTTCAGTCAAAAGGACAGGTGTTTAAAGAGGATTTCTGCTGTGGTTTGCAAACATTCTCACTGCATATTCAGTGTCTGTAAAGAAGCTGCACCTGGATGCTCAGATGGGTTGATCTCCACAATTCTCTCCCGGACTTCGGTTAACACACCTTCAGGCTGAAAGAAAGATGGACGCATATGCATCAAAAAATCTCGAAATAAAGTGTTACTGAGGACCGTTCATGATTGATTCCTGCAGAAATCACCAGAGCCTTCCTCTAAATGTTGACATGGCATACTCACCACCACCTTCAGATTTTTTCTAATTGCATCATTGCGATTCGAGCTGTATGCTTCCGCTTTGATCCACTGCTCTTTCAGCTCCATGGGGATGACGATGAGAAGGACGGCTAAGGAGGACATGGGGCCAACAGAAACGGTTATCCTGCCTTTCTGTTTTTTGCTGGCACTGCTGCAAATGCCCTCCGACATCTTAAATCTAACGTGTGTCTGGTACAAGACAAAACAAAATCTTTAGCAGGTGGAGAAACCGTACAGTTCAGTCCACTGCTATATTGATAAACCTTGTAAAAGCATGACATAAAACACCTCCGACAGAGTTTTATTCAGAGGCCAAAACTGAGCATAAATATGTCATTTGATGCAGCTGCTGATGTTTATATGAGCAAAAAGTATGATGCAATTCCGATGCTCGTAATGTAAATCAATGATATATTTATAAAAGCATATAACTAAATCAGCTGTCACTCCACATTTCCAAACAACATGTCTTAAATGCTTAGTTTTCTGATCAAAGCTCTGTAGTTTCAAAAAATATAGTGCAATACAATACATTGATGATTGACAGATGAACAAACAAACGTTCCTCAAAAGCCTGAAGATCATATTTGTGATTTTTCTAAAGAATGATGTCTGAATTATCAAGTAAACCTTCAGTTTACCTTCAGATTTGCTTCAGTCCACTAAATATTCATCTTAAAATACTACTAACAATATCAAAGATATTCTTACATTCTTACACGTTTTTTTACAATTATGCTAAAAGGCATTTTATAAAAAACTCTAAATGATCAATCAGGCAACAGAAGGCATGTAGATTGCATACAACAGATTCACCAGCAGTTGAAGTTTTGATCATGTTGATCATTTAGAGGCCTTAGAAATATGGATTTCAAAAATGATACAGTAGCTTGTATAAGATTAAAGTGCAAATCAGCTCTTTTTTAGACAAACCCTAAAAATGTCATTTTCCAGCTGTTATTGATCTGTGGAGTATTTTGGGCTGAAACTTCACAGACACATTCTAGGAACACTCAAGGCCAATATTACATCTTGGTATTAAAAGGCACCTATTATGCCCCTTTTTACATGTCAGCAAAAGCGCACATACTTTCAGCTTCTGATTGCTGTAATTGTGAAGAACAGCCTTTATTTCCAGTTGTTCATTGCGCACTGCTGAATAAGGCATCTTCAGGTCGATAAAAAAATCTTTCCTAACAGTGATCTCATAAGGATCAGCCACACATATTCCTGCAGGGAAACAAAGGGAGAGTCAAAGAACAACAATTCATAATAAATGACAAACAAACAAGAGCATCTTTTTACCAAGGGTCTTGGACAGGCTGATGGCTGTGATCTGCCAGGTTGTAATGGAGTCTCTCAGGAATAGTCCAGTCCGTAAGGTAGATGTTTCAGCACTAGGTACAAACCAAGACACTGGTCAAATCTCTTCAACATCTAAAGCTAGTCCCTCCAAGATTTAGAAAACCAATTGTAAATGTAAACACTAGCCCATAATATTTTTCTCACTTCCTCTTTAGTTTTCATTTGAGGATCACCTGATAAAACTGTCCAATATTGCCATCTCCTTGAAAGAACATCTTGGTTTCCACAAAATATTATATTTAAACTTTTGTTTAATTTATAAATACTTCTAAACAACAAAATACAAATAAAATGTTCCCACCACAATTGGTTTGGTGAGCAAGGAGGAAGATCAAGCTCCTCCCAAAGCCAGCTTTCAGGAAATTGTGTGCGCACCATCACATCACCTAGTTCCTCATCAAAATCATCTTCTTCACCTGAACAAGAAACAAACTAATGTTCAAAAGTTTGAGGTCATTAAGTTGACAATGATAACGATCAGAAATGTTTATTGGGCAGCAAATCAGTATATTAGAATGATTTCTGATGGGTCATGTGACACTGAAGACTGGAGTAATGATGCTGAAAATACAGCTTTACATGACAGAAATAAATTACATTTTAACATAAATTTACATGACACCCAGTTATTTAAAGTATAATTACTTCAAATTAAAGTTAGAGTGAAGTGTTAGATGCGAGTCCAATGCAAGTGATTTTATTAAAGCAATTAATCTGCACACTGATGATAAGATTATTCTCTGGTGAGATGTAATAAAGCACTCTCAAACTTTACAACTTTTTCTATATATTATCGTAATGCAAAACTGCAATTTAGCATGAAAAGCAATACAGAAGCATTTGAGAGTTAAATGTAGATAGCTAATTCTGTTTGAGAGCTGGGAGAATATATTTTGCAAGTGAGGCAAAAATCTCACTCCGTTCCAGAAGCCTCTCTTTCTCTCCGAAGTCATCCATGTGGTGTTTCAACTCCTTGCAGCAGTTCAGGAAGGCCTCAATACATTCATCTTCATCTACGATGAATGAAGCCCGCCGTTCACAGGAGTAGCCGAGTTTATTCTCTTGCAGTCCGTCCGCACAGCACTTCTTCAGTTCACCAGTGAACCGACCAACTGAGAAGACAAATGTTAGCGTGGAAACAATATGGACAGAAAAAGAAGAACGGCATAAAAAGGGCTGCACGTCTCAGGAGAAAAATATAATTGTGATTTTTCTGATAAAAACTAAGATAAAAAAAACACATAGGGCTGCACAATTTGGCCAACATTTTGTCATGGCTATGAAATAAAAAGCCTGTAAAATTATATTAATAATTGCTATTACTCTAAATAAAAAACTTTTTTTTTTCTTTTTTCTCAATTTCTTCATTTTCCAACGTTAAACCATCAAACTTTAATTTTGATGCAAAACTGCAGGATGCCCCTAAACGACTCTCTTTTTTTCATAGGCGCTTCTCATTACAACATTGGGAAGATGGTTGGTGCATGTTTCAGTCCCAAATGCATGTTACAAGCAACCCGAACTCAGAGCAGATGAGTACATATTGAGCTGCTTTTCATGTGAGCTGAGATGCTGAAAATCCCAGATCATGACCTGCTCGTTTGTAAAAGAACAATCTAAAACAGTGGTTCTCAACCCGCGGCCCACCATGCTGGACATAATTAAAAAATAACTTTCAGTTTTACAATTCATTTTTTGTTTTTTACATTAATTAAAAAATGTACTAAACAAATATAAGCTATAATCTTTTTGTTATGTAAAATAATTTTGTTTTTCATATATTATTTTCAGACATGAGCAGACCTATGTAGCCTACTCACGTAATTAATATTACGCATTAAACGAACACTAACAAGTGCGCACTTTGTCAGAATTAAATTCAAATAGAAATCAGCAGCCATGAGTTCTGTAACATTGAGCATCAGAATGGACACATTTGTTAAGGGAGAAAACGAAATGTGGAAAATGTCAGCGGAGGAATGCATTCAAACAAGAATAGTCACAGCATCAGCAGTGAAGACAATGCTGGACTTTCGGCATCAACTTTCGGTTTGCCCAGCCACGGCAAAAAGAAAAACCCATAGGCTACTACGCAGCAATCATCCTTAATTACAGAAATGTGGCAAAACATCTCTGGTAAGAACCTCAGATTATTCAATTTGAAAATGCTTTCCATTTTTGTATCAACATAGGCTAAATTTGTCAATGTCGCGTGTCAAGTCACGCTTCCGTGCGCGTCTTACAGACTGTAACTTACAATCTCAACTTCATTGTGCTGTTACTCCTTCCGAGCAGAATTTCACAAAATTGGTCTGCTCCCGACAGCATCAGGTGTTTTATTAATGATGAGTAGAATTATTTATTTCAATAAATTTATTCGTTTAGATATCGTAATATTTAGGCTATATAATTAATATTATAAATCTGGTTGGTTTGTATTGATGACGTAATGTAAATTACATGCTTGCGGCCCGTGAGATTTGCACTTGGACCATAGTGCAGCCTGGTGGAAAAAAAGGTTGAGAACCACTGCTCTAAAACAACTGAATTAAATCACACTTAGCCATAATGACAATTTCGGTTTTAGTTTAATTGAATTGTGCAGCCCTAATCAAACCGCTTCCTTACCCAGCGTAGTTGTGACCTGCAGAAGACTCTGTGCTCTGCGTTTTCTCTTTGATGGGACAGGGCACTCATTATCTACAAGAACATGACAGATCTGTGTAGGAATAGAGCATGACAACACTGACACTTCAATTTCAGCTTAATTAGATGTTCAAGTACTCGTTCTGGTGTTGGTTCCTCCTGCAGTGCTGGATTCAAACATCAGACCTGCATCAGTGAAAACCCCCATACTGTCCCTTCCTCCTCCTGCCGTACAGCCGGTGTCATGCTTCTCTATGACGTCCCAGATCTAAAGCAACAAAGAGACCAGGTCATTTTATGTTTGAAACAACTGAGGTTATTGTACGTGAGGTCAATTACCTTTGTCTGAGTGAGTGTGTTCTTGTCATTAAGGACATAGACACCCTTATCTACAGCAACCAGACCGACTTTAGCACCAGGGTCTCCAGTGATTTTCAAGCTGAACTGATCTCCGGGGCCATATTGTGTCGGGTCCTTCACCTCGACTTTGAGCTGACATTAAAAACAATAAGAACAGGCTTATAAATGCTCATAGTTTCTACAGGCATTTTTTATGTTTTCTCAGTTCACTCACCATTCCCATGCATGTATCCTTCATATCGACCCAGACTGAATCAGACACCACCTCAGATGAGCCCACGTGATAATAAGCCACAAAGCGGAAGGACGGCACCATGTCTTTGGTTACAGGCAGAGACAGAGACACTAGAGCTTGTCCTTTCATCTTAAACCTGTCCACTTGACCAATTTGACCTTTACTTAAAATCTGTGGGAATAATGACAAATACAGACAGCATGAAATGCATTAATACATTTTTGTATTTTTTTATATTCACTGTGTTACTTTCTCCGCTACAACGACTCCCGGCGGCAGCGTAACAGCTCGTCAATTCACGTTCGTGCAAATGGATGAGACGGACAAAGTTACCAATGCATGCCATTTCTTTACTCGGCCTTTTACTGTCAGGTTTACAGTGCAAAATAGCTCCCGGGTGGACTTAAAATAAATCAGAATACAACTTTCTTTCTCTGTTTTAACTGCACGGGTCACAGTGAGACCACTTCATGCCAGCACATTTTTTTACTGAACTACTCTACACATAATGCATCTCACTCTGGACTACAACTCCCGTATATAGCTGACTTAAAGCGGCAACTCCTATTTCCTCTCCTATTTGCAACAACTGTTTGAGAAAGTTTTGTTTTTCTTATGTGTGTAGTCTTTATTCATTTTAATTTTAGTTTTAGTTATTTTAGAACAAGGTAAACTAAATGAAAATTGCTGGAAACTATTTGAAGCTTTATGTTGTTTTTTATGGTTTTATTTGTAGTTAACTGTAACAACTTTCCTAGCTACACATTTGAAAACATAGTTATATACAATTTAATGCACAAAAATAAACTAAAAAACAGTAATTAAGGAGCCAAGCACAACAGAGACAAAATAAGGCCCTGTTTACACTACTGCGTTTTCATTTTAAAATGGTGTGTAGTGGGATGAACAGTGGTTGCCTTGGTTCTTTAAATATGCCACGAATGCATTAGTTGTCCAATCATATACTTTCACGGCTGTATAAAAGGGGGCTTTTAAGGCACCATTGTGTTAGAGCACCGATTATGCGTCACTGCCCGAGGACCGCCCATTCCGTTTTTGCTCTTCCCATCTCACAGGTATTTGTCTGCTAACTAGTCAGCATCGAGAGGTGCGTTTGAGGTTTTTACTCGGATTGTAGTTCCCTATCGATACTACACTTCATACTGCGTCTTATTTAAGACGCTAGGGGAAATTATTTTTTCTCCGCTACTGAAGCCTTTTTTTAATAACTCATTGTAACTGCTCAGCAGTTGGTTTGTGCATTGCACTGAAAATTAGGTTTACATTCCATTTTATTTAGTCATTTAGCAGACGCTTTTATCCAAAGCGCCTTACAAATGGGGAATACATGAAGCGATTTATCCTAGAGAGGCAAACAGACAGAGGAATTGCTCGTAATACCAAGTCTCAGGCATTGTTCAAATAAGAACAAGCTAGCAAGAGAAGGAAAAATTAAAGAGAAAGATAGATTTTTTTTATTTTATGAAATTTAGGATGGCCAATGGCTCGGCAGCAGAGCTGCACAGCCTATGGCTGGAAAGCCTGCCAAAGCCTGCCAGAATGGGCAGGGCATCTGGCTATAATGCGGGCATTCACCAAGGCTTCTCAAATTTCTTTTCCTTCAGCGACGGCTACAAGATCTTTGCTCTACAAGACTCCAAGCCTTCGCCATTGAATGAGCATCGCAGCGGATCCAGACCTCACTCTGCTCGTCCGACTCGCTGCTTCTCAGCAGCCCACAGCACCTGCAGCAGCTGGTCCACGGATTCCCTGTCACTATCCGGTGACTCTCTCTTCAGGTAACTCCTCGTGGCCTAGTGGATGGAGCGTTGGACTTGTAATCCGAGGTTGTGGGTTTGAATCTTGGCTCCGGCAGGAATTGTCCACGACTGAGTTGAGACCCTTGAGCAAGGGTGCTCCCAACTGCTCCCCGGGCGCCGCAGTGTCGGCTGCCCACTGCTCCAAGTGTGTGTGCACTTGGATGGGTTAAATGCAGAGAACACATTTCACTGCTGGTTATACTCTGTATAATTGTGTATGTGACAAATAAAGCTCATCTGAGCTTAATCTTTTTTTTTTTTTTTATAAGAGCAAATTTCTTTTGCGTTGTTGAAAATGCCACGCCATTTTTGTCACTTGTCTATGGGAGCCCTAGACGCCGCTGCTTGGGCACCACCCATGCTGAAACGGCACTTACCGGGTCGGAATGTCACTACTGGGGTGACACGAGTCTCTCTTCTCTGTGCTCGCGGCTAGCTTTTTTTTTCAGAGAGCAGCTCCGCCCCACGCCCCTTCCTGCTTTTTTCCTCCCAGGGACCTATGAGGAACAAAACTGTACAACACTGTATGAACAACACTGTTGTGAACATTGGGTCCTATCACATAGCGCCCACACAGCCAATCGCTGTTATGGCGAGAATAATAAAACACAAACAGATTCAAAAAGAGAACACTTTTCCTCTTCCCCTTATCACGAGGCTCAGGCCCCCACTAGGCGGGCCATCCCTGACAGGCCATCCCTGAAGTGTCAAACTGGGTTCTGGGGATAATACAATTAGGTTATACACTTCAATTTGCTCTGAAGAGCCCTTCTTTTGAGCCGTTACAGTCTGTTGACCTTCGTCCCCTGATGATAAAGACTGCTCTGCTACTAGCATGAGCATCATTAAAATATATGGGAGATCTGCAGGCGCTATCAGTCAGTCCATCTTGCCTCTAATTCGGGCCTAACGATTCTAAGATCGTCTTGAAACCAAGGCATGGCTATATACCTAAAGTGCTCTCGACTCCGTTAAGAGCGCAGGTGAGAACTCTCTCGGCACTTCCTCCTTCGGAGGAAGACCATGGGTTGAATCTACTCTGTTCTGAAAGGGAGTTGAAAATTTATATAGAGCATTCCAACCCTTTAAGGCAGTCGGAGAAGCTCTGTGTATGCTTTGGCAGCCGCATCAAAGGGTCTCTGGTCACAGAGCAGATACTATCCAGATGGATAATTGACGTTATTACGCTAGCATGCTCTTCTTTGGGCCAACAATGCCCCATGAGAGTAAGAGCCCACTCGACTAGAAGTATTGCCTCATCCTGGGCGTGGTCTAGCGGTGTGTCCATTGCAAAGATATGTTCGGCGGATGGCTGGGCCTCGTCGTCCAAAAAACTTGCCAGGTTTTATAATCTGGAAATTCCGGCCTTACAGGCCCGGATCCTTTCTACATAACGGGTTCTCTCTTGTCATATGACAAACCAGTATGGGCGTTTGCCTTCTTCTTGTACGCTCTTGGCCCTCATTAGAGCTCACTAGAGATTAATAGTCCAGTTTAACTGTGTTAAAGTTAAAGTGCAGTGCCTGGCATACCGTAAAGTGGGAGTGTGCTGTAGGGTGTATTATTTTTGATTGTTCATTAGCCTGATAGCCTGAGGGAAAAAGCTATCCTAAAAGCTAAAAGCTATTAGGTTCATCAACAATTACCCCATCAGCTTCGGTCAGAAATCTTGGTGTAATCTTCGATGACCAGCTGACCTTCAAAGAGCACATTGCAAAGACTGCTCGATCTTGCAGGTTTGCACTACACAACATCAGAAAGATCAGGCCCTTTCTGACAGAGCATGCTGCACAACTTCTTGTCCAGGCCCTTGTCATTTCTAGACTGGACTACTGCAATGCTCGTCTAGCTGGACTTCCATCAAACACAATCAAACCTCTACAAATGATTCAGAATGCAGCGGCACGACTGGTCTTCAATGAGCCCAAAAGAGCCCATGTTACACCTCTCTTTGTCTCCTTGCACTGGCTACCAGTTGCAGCTCGCATCAAGTTCAAGACACTGATGCTTGCATATAGAACAACCACAGGCTCAGCACCCACCTACTTCCACTCACTATTACGAATCTACATCCCCTCCAGAAGTCTGAGATCTGCTAGTGAGTGACGCCTCGTGGTACCATCACAGAGAGGCTCAAAATCACTCTCCAGAACATTCTCGTTCACCGTTCCTGGCCGGTGGAATGATCTTCCCACCCCCATCCGGAATGCTGGATCCCTGAAAATGTTCAAGCAACAACTGAAAACTCACCTTATTCAACTCTACTTGACTTCATCATAAAAAACAAAACAAAAAATATCTTTCACTTTTTCAAAATCTTCATCTTTCTCTTTATCTTTCTCTCCTTCCCTTGCTAGCTTGTACTTATTTGAACATTGCCTGAGACTTGGTGTTATTGGCACTTCCTCTGTATGTTTGCCTCTTCAAGATTAATCGCTTTATGTACTCCCCAATTGTAAGTCGCTTTGGATAAAAGCGTCTGCTAAATGACTAAATGTAAATGTAACTTAATTAAAATAATTTGCACTGATTTGTGTTGGATATATTTTGATTTCTTTGTGTCAGGATCTGAGGCTTTAAGTCTGTATAAATGTCATCAAGCTGAAAAAAATAAAACAATATTTTTGAGATAATGTAATCTTGTTAAAACTGCTTCTGTGGCTCAGTGGTAGAGCACTGCGTTAGCAGCGCAAAAGGCTGTGAGTTCAATTCCCAGGGAACACACATACTGATAAAATATGTATAGCCTGTAGCTTTGGATAAAAGTGTCTGCTAAAATGCATAAATCTAAATATAAACTGATTTAAATAAATTGGTTTAAAAAAAGATTTGTTCAGGAACCGGTAGCAAACTAAATTTCTCAGTATCGAAATGAATAATACCCAGCCCTAGTGTAATGTGACAATATCACAAAATAAAGTGTGGTGTCAATATATGAAAGCTTTTAGTATTCATATAGCAGGTTTTCAAAGAAAATCAAAATGGCGGACAGTAAGTTCAGCCAATAAAGTCCATGTAAAGCTAAATTAAATGTGTTTTGATTCCCGCCACAGAAAGATGTGTTATTAACCACTCTAGCCAAATTTGAATGATAACCAAAAAAAAAAAAAAAACAGTATATGAAATAAGTTAGTGAAATCTGGAACAATAAGCAGTATTCTCTGCTCTCAAATGCTGGGGACATGTCCACTGTCGGCACAAAAAAAAATAATAAACAAACTGTCCGCTTGCGGGAAGCTGCCTCGCAGCTACCTTAATGGATGCTCACTCTAGCAGCTTAATCAGATTTACATAGCCAACTGTTCTGTAAATTACCACAACCAGGTAATTTACATTTACTTGTCGAAGACATAGCTAGCTAGCATTTTGTGGACCGTAGTAACTAATGGTCATGACAGGAACACGCAATTGAGCAGGCTAGTTATTATAGTGTTAGGGAGGGCCATGCTCAGTGGCTCCAGTGCGTTATCAAGAAATGATGTCAGGCTGCCCAAAACAATCCTGAACACAAAAATTGTTAAAAACAACAACAACTGTTTAATGATCTATCTACACAATTCAGTATTACATAGCTCAGCCATTTGTATCAAACAACTAGGACACAAACACATTTTTTTTGTGTGTTTCTCACCATATAGGTGAAATCCTGGTTTTTCACTCCAGGGCTTTTTCCTAAATTCAGGTTGACTTTCATTTGATCCCCAATCTGAAGCTCTGCAGCATCAATGCCGATGTGCAGGTAGTTTTTGGAACCACCTTTGGGCTTGAAGGCCTGAGCCGTCATCTTCTTCAATGCCTGCTGTTTGTCACTTAATTGTGGGTCTTTGGTCTTTGCCTGGACATAATCATATTGATTTTGATGATTTGCAAAATTTTTAAAAGTCAGCAAGACTGACATTTTTCATTCAACTTCAGGTCTTACAGTGATCTCCAGTGTAGAAGATCCTCCTGGAGTGTTGACAGTAACTTTCGCAATGCCATTGGCTCTTGTTCGACCTTTGACCCCTCCAGGATTGACTTCCACTTCCACATTTTTAGAAGGTGTTTGGTCAGGATTTGTTACATAGACCTTGATAAGAAATAAAAAAAAAACATTACCCAATGTCAGGGGCATAGCAGCAACGGGGCACAGGGGCCCGCACTGTTAGAAACAGGTGATTCTGTCCCCCGCACTTTTTTTACCCACTGCCACTATTTCCACCTGTGTTCTCTGATTTGTTACTTAGATTTGAGTAAACGAACATTTTGCCAATCACAAGGCGAGTCATCTCTTGGGTCATCTGCCATGAGCTTCAAATGTCCTGTTGCTCTCGCGCTTTTATTCATTCATGTCTTTGCTCAGTGGAGGTTTGGGGTAAAATGCACCCCTAGAAAAGGTTTACTTACTTTTTTTTTTTTCAAACAAACACACTATGTGTTATGGTGTGATGGCATGATTCACGTGATAAAATGTACATGTTATGATTTAACACTTAAATGCATACTTCGGGTCCTTAGCGGCCCAGTACATCATTCTCCACCCTCTCCCTCCTTCACATTTTGAAATTAGACATCAACTTTCTTAGTATTCCTCAATTTATTCATTATAAACAATATAACAAGAAAAAAATATCAAAAAAATATCTGTTTTATGAGAATATTTTTGTAAACAGTGTATAGGATCACTAGAGACCCGAGGTGTAAATGTGTAAGTATTTTTTCTACGCAACTATATTTGCATATCTGATGACTCAATATGTCCGATACAATACATCTTTATTCCTCGAGGTAGCACTGTTTGATACACAAAGATGACGTGATGTTTCACTCATAATTACCGCAGGCATAAAATAAAAAACTATCATCAGCAAAAACTGAACTGGTTTGAATAGCTTTACTGCGGAGCAATTACTATATGCAATGAGATATAAATGTCACTGTCATTCAATGCTGGATGTGGTGAATAACCTGCCAGTGATCAAAATATTGAATATGAAGTCATTGAAAACGATAGTTTTGAGAATATGGTTGAGGTCGTGAATATGAGCCAGATGCTGCATGTACTGTGGAAGTATGCTCTGACGATGACACCGATGGTAAAGTCATCTGCTCAACTTGAACCCTTTTAAGTTTCAAAAGGTAACGAAATATGGTTTATTTTATTCTTCTGTAATTGGTCTTAAAATATCAAGAGAGTTTTGTGCTATTGCAGCAGTTAGAGATTCATCCGTGCTGGATATATAGGTCCAGCTCGCTAAAGACCCGAATATGTAATAATGATTGGCGAAATATTAATTTATTTAAGGGTTAACCTACTGTAATGCAGCATCTAATGTTATACTGGATGCGAGCAATGCGAATATGTGACGCGGCAAAAGACAATAGAACCCGTTAAGAACCCGGCCACGTTGCGTCGCTTTTGTCACATCGTGCTGCTCGTGTCCGGAGTAGAATTATCCTTTCCCAAATCCAACGGTTAAGAATAAAGGAGATAAAAGTTACTGTTTAAGTGTAGTGTAAGTGAAATATTGTGCATTGAATATCTTTATTTCATAAAAAGTATATTGTATTTAATCAAAAAATATAGGTGTCCAAATTTGAGTATGAGATCACAAAATAGGTTCCTGTAAGTTATCATGGCATGTTCCCAAAATTGCTACTAGTTTGCTCTAAAACGCCAATTGATATTATATTTAGAATGTATTATATGAACATGAATCTGCTATGCCCCTGCCCATTATATTGTAGCTCTGCGGAGGTGAGTATGATCCCATCCTTACATTTCTGGGGATTTATTTATTTATTTTCATACCGAGACATCGAAGGGCATTCCAGGTTTGAAAAAGTGTGGTGTTCTTTTGAAGTGGATGGTGTATGGTGATGTCACAATCTGAATGCCTTTCTTGTGTGCTTCTACCATTTCACTACCTGAAACACACACACAAATATAGTCATCAGCTGTTTTTCTGAGGTGACATAAACTTTTCATATCGTCTCCTTTTGTGCTTGTACAACATAAAAACCTTCCAGCAACTCTCAAGCTAAAATTCAACCCTCAATCCCCCACACAGACCCCGAGTTTAGTTTGGCTCACCAGTTTCTGTTAAAACACTGGCTGAAATGTAGAGGGATTTCCCAACTAGCTGCCGGATGTCTGGGAAGTTCTCCTTGATCATTTTTCTTGTCAGCTCTGTCTCTCCTTCTCCATCAATTATCTACAGAGAGACAAATGGCAACATCAACTCCCTATACAAGTAGTTTTTGCTATTTTATAACAATATATTTTAAATAATGTAACTTTTTTTATAAAAATATTTGTATAAAATTACTTCTTTTTTTTTACATTTGGGCAGTGAAATTATGATCATAAACCGCCTAATGGAATCACATTAGAAATGTTTGCTATTCAATCAAATTATAATTTTATAAATGTTTCTATTTTATGAAATTTGCATTTTTACTGTTTTACAAAATGATAATTTTCACAAACTTACTGCCGTATAAAGTTGTTTAGTGTTTTACAGTAGTACTGTAAAATATTGGTCAAAAACCTCCCATTGCAATTACTTTAGAAATCTTTTTTATATTTGTTTTATACCTTTTAAAATTAACATGATATTTAAAAAATAAATGTATTTTTCTCCAAAAAAATCCCTGTTCCAATTACGTTAGGATTGCAATATGAATTGAACATCTCGTGTATGTTGCTTGGTCAAAACAAAACGGCATACAATTCACAATAAAAACGTAGTTATGATGAACCTCAAACATGCAAGGTATGATGAACTTTTCTCACTCCAAGTTATAAAGTTATAAAGCACAGCTCTATCTGAACTCACCTGAACCCTTTGCAGTGAGGCAGCGATGCTGATCTTCTTCTCATTGTCTATCACACCAAACACCACAAATGCAGTTCCTCTCACCTTATTACCAAAGAGGTACCTAACAAAACAAATATACACTTCACATATTTGAGAACATCCCTTGTGATACATTTTTAAATAGATCACATGAAATAAAAAGTACATATAAAATATGCAATTAATCTAGAATACATAAATATTAGGGGTGTAATGATACACGTATTCGTATTGAACCGTTCGGTATGAGGCTTTCGGTTCGGTACGGATTACAAACCGAATGGTTCGTTGGACTAATCCTATTATGTTTGGAAAATAAAAGAGCTTAAAGTATGTGAAATATCAGTGCCACTGTGCTCAACAACACAGCCTGCTCAAAAGCATCTGCTCCATACAGAATTGCAGAGCCGCGGCACATTGCAGCAGGAGTCACTGCACTGATCACGTGATGAGAGGTGCTTTCAATGCGAGCGGTTCTGGTGAAGAGTCTGGTTTATACCTGCCGTGTCAGCACGAGCACAAAAGTACGCGCAGCACACGGCCAAATAGGATGCGAATATTGAGGAAATTATAGTGGTCGAAGGATTTGGTTTTCACACCAAAGTAAAGTAAAAGTCAGTTTCTTAAAACCAGAAGGTGAACATGTTGATATTCTTGTAGAAAAAAATGCAATCACGGCCACCGACAGTCAGTTTAGTTTAGCTTTTCTTTTTGTTTTCATTTTAAAAAGCTTATCTTTGCTGTTTACCTCACGTTAAGGCTTTCTTTAAATCCTTTATTTTTATTCCTCAGTGTTTGCTAAATGCTTTGTAATGTATTAGTCCATATATAATACTGCATGTGGTGTATGCCATGCCTCATCTTATTAGTTTTTCTTATTATATAATGTAAGCTTTGTCCTTGTAGCCTGCTGTTTTATTGTTGTTGTGCTTTTTAATTAAGAATAACACAGAATACATATTTAGTTTTAGTCTTTAAAAGTCAAAGGTGAATAGATGTAAGCAAAACAGACAATCACATTTTCTTGTAAAACGTGACTAAAGATCGCAAATTCAAAAGCAAAAGTGAAGCATCTGAAGTCCGGTTTATAATATAGCAAAAGAGGCAAAATTCAAATCACAAATAATACTAATGATGAAAAAGAAATTTCATTACATATAACTATAAAATATGATAAAAGTTCATCAGCATGCATTGATTTATCCCATGTTGTAGCAAAACATAATTAAATGATGATACATTTGCGACCAAATGATGAGCTTGTGAGACCAGCTATTGAAAGTTAATCTCAAAGAGCGATCAGTGGATGGGCTTAGAGTCCTGATTTGGCATTTCTAATTAATGTAGGCCTGTTACATTCTTATTTTTATTAGGCCTATTATTATTATCATGAAGTTACCTTTATTATTCAATTAAAGGTACAATTAATTTGCCCCTCTGTAATTACCACATAACTGATGAGGATAAGATTAGGCTATATTTATTCCTCAATTCAAATGTTTTTAAAAGGGTATTTAAAACAGGTCTAGTAGGCTATAGACTACGGCTACCTACAATGAATTATAGTCCTATAATTAAAATATTAACACTGCAGTTATAAATAAATATCAATGAAACAAAAGCTTTTATTTCAAGCACTGACTTTCAATAACAACCTGTTTAACGCTAAATACATTTGTTGTCTTTTTTTCAGTATGTACGGGTCAAAAGAGAAATATTAAGGGAATAAATGAAACAGCTATAGGCTATACCGTTATCAGCATATTGAATAAGCCCCCCCCCGTATCGAAAACTTACCGAACCGTGACACCACTGTATTGTATCGACCAGAACTGTGCATTTTGTGAACCGTTACACCCCTAATAAATATATATTGGTTCAAGTAGTAGTTTGCAAAGTGAAACAGTTCAATAAAATGTGTCATACTTAGCTGATATGTCTACTGCCAGAGAGCGCTCATTCACATAGAAGAATGGTTTGCGTGGATTTAAAGTCACTTCAAAGCTTGGTAGAACTACAAAAATACAACTACATTTCAGCTATTCTTCAATATTTCCTACAGCCATATCAACATAATTAGTTCTCTAGAAGAGGTAGTAAACGTACCATATTCCATTACTTCAAATTCAGTAGTGAAGTTCTTTTGTGGTGTGTTTGTGTACTTTGAGATCAACTTCCAAACCCCAGAGCTTCAAAACAAATGTGCAGAAAACATAAGAGTCTGACTAATAGAGAGAGCATGCATTATGACAATGGTAACTCACTGATCGATCTTTACTGAATGGTGCACTTTAACAATAAACAAACCTGGCAAGTTCAGGTAAAGCAAAGGTTTCGGTCCTGATGCCTCGCCTTGGCTGGAATTGATCTCTGTCCAGTATGATGCCTTGAGGATTCTTGTTAAACATAAAAAAACAGTTGTTGTCCTTTTTACGCAGGAACCAATGATGGGACTATTTTGGTGGTTGCTATAGCACACAAGATGGTTCAGTTATTTAATATAGTGATGCAGCAAAAAGTTGCCAGCTGAAAATATTTGAACCAAAATGTATTTTCAATTTAGTCTGAAACAGGTTTGGAGGACTGCTTCTGTAATGCTGCCGTTAATTGCCACATAGTTTTGTCAATCAATCAATCAATCAATCAATCAATCAATCAATCAATCAATCAATCAATCAATCAATAAATGAACCAATAAATAAATTATCTGCAATGACTAATCACGATTAATCATATCCAAAATAAAAGTTTTTGTTTACATAACATAAGTGTGTGTACTATGTATATTTATCACATAACATATTTTTTCTTAAATATATACATGCATGTGTGTGTATTTGTATATATATATATATATATATATCAGTGCATCACTAATTTCATCTATGCTTGTATATACTGAACAGCATTTATTTGCGTACCATGATATTGACAGAGATGGACACGCCATCAAAAGGATGTTGATCAGGAGTTAAAGAGAAGATCCTGTAATTAACTGGAAAATACATTGTTTTATCAAATATTACTGTGTGCTAAAGCTTTATTTTATGTAAAACTGTATGCATATGTGACAACAAAAGCCTTCTTTTAAAAACATTTTTACACAGCTGAGAAATATATCAAGCCTTCTATAATTAAAATGACTCTGTTGATGTATATGTATATGTGATTCTCCGTTGTTTTTATTGTTACTGAAATCATTATACTGTACATCATAATAAAACTATAAATCATTAAAATATCCAGCATTACAGCACTGAATGCAACAACCATTGTAAATACTTTCATGTTATAAGCCAATTAAAAAGCATTGTGGACCATGCCTAAAATAAACCTAAATCGTACCTGTGCTAGCAGGTGTGTAGATGGACTTGTCTGTTTGTACAAATATATATCCAGACTGGAATGAGAGCATGACCACTTTCTCCAGAGTGACGGATGGAAACTGAGCTTGTAGATACACATACTGCTTCACCAGAGGATCATCAGAGAAATAGTTCTGATCATCAGGAATCTGTAGAACAGAGAATCACTGTCTGACTTATATCTGATAATAATATAATGAGAATGAGACATCAATGCACTGTAATTAATGCACTCTCACATTTATATCTGTAAGGATCTGGAAATTGTTGTCTGCAGTCAGTGTCACTGTTTTAGACAGTATCTCCAGGTTCTTCTTTGGGTGGTTCTTTACTATAATCCTCACATTCAGGTTTCCTCCAGAGTAATCCTGAGCCTCCACAAAAACATTCTCTGAGGAACCCACCCTCAGCAAATTAGGAGATGAAAGAACATACCTGACGAAATGATTCTTAAGATTTACATTTGTCAATATCACAAGGATTATTTTTTTTTATGAATTTCAGAAAAATCAGCGTTCAAAAACTAAATGTACTTACAGTGGGTCACATAATGTAAGCAAAGGAAAGCAAAGAACGACAGCAGTCAGTGTCACTACATCCACATGCATCATGTTCATCATCTGGCTGCATTAGAAACAAGAAGCAGAGCACTGTTTTGACTTTTATCATTCATCTACAGTTCAAGATATCATCATTGTCCTCAGAACTAACTGTTGAGTAACTCGGGTGGAGAAACTAAAGTATGATCAAGCAAAAGAGCAGCTATTGGTTCATATTTGTGTTGCTCAACTCCATTTAATTAGAAGTTAGTTAAGGCAACTGTGTGTCCTCCACCCAGTTTCACAACACACTTTGTCTCTCTAGTCTTCAAACTAAGGGTGACCTGGCAAAACAAACCCACCAGTGCAAGACAATGAGTGATTCGGTTACTTGCACGTTCTTTTTTCCATTCCTTGCTGAAGGACAAGGTTTGAGGATTGAGGAAGCATCATTTAGGATATTAAGATGAACCCAGCTGACTATATGTCAACAGTGTTTGTCAGTTTGAGGAAAAATGTACTCAAACACACTTGCATAGCAGTTTGAGTCCTAAAAATGTGTAACAAAAATTATCACCTATTAACCTAAAGCATTAGGTCCATTAAAGAGATGAAATGAAAACCATGTTTTCAAAACATACTAGTTGATGACATGTTAGGCATGTTAGATATGGCATAAAAAAGGCTAAGAGAAAATGTGATTAGGGTTTGTTACATTTCAATAAAAAAGTAATCAGTGTATAGTGGCTTGAGTAACTGATTTAATTTGCACTATAATCATTGGTAGATTTAGTAGTGAATTTTGTTATCTTATATCTTGTTCATGATAAACACAGTTTAAGCCCTGACCGATTTAATATTAATCTGAAAGGCTTTTGAAACTTTCTCTGCACTAGAATTTTAATATTCTTTATCAAACAGACTTCAAGAATCAGCATATGAATCTCAACATTGGTGACAGTCAACATTAAGTTCCATGTTGCAGTGAATTCTGGGAGCATTTTGCCGTGTAGAAAGCATTTAATTCCTAGAAAGAGATTGCAACACTTGGTGTCGATGACCCGGAGTTATGAAAAAAAGTGACGTAGAGAAACATCAGATGCAAGTATTCCAAAGCCATGAAAAGAATGAAAGAAAAGAGTAAAGATATAAGTTAGAAAGTAGCAAATATTTGTGTTTCAAATAAATGTTACACCATACTGCTGCTGCTGTTGCTGTATAAGTAAATGTAAAAGCTATACAGTAAATGAAATGCCATAACATACAATAATAAACCTTTGTTTTTATCAAATCATGATGACATACAATATACAAACCGGTAATAATTTTTCCAGTTTAATAAAAGACCTATATACTAGTGATGGCGAGATAAAGCTTCATGAAACTTTAAGCTTTTTAATGAAGCCTCCAGAAATGAACCCGTTTGTGAACCATGCTCAAAGCTTCATCTCACCATCACTACTAGATACACCTCAAGCTGTGCTTAGGGCAGATGCATGTTTACATTAATCTACACCCCGCCTCCAACGGGTGTTGGAATGCTCAGCCTTTTCAAACGTCTTTTTGCCCCCAAACGAAGAACGAAAGCGAACCCGATGTATGCACATTTTGGCCTACAAGCATGGATTGATATCAGCCTCTGTGTCTTTAGGAACACCAAATTGCCCTTTTGATACTCAAGATGTGTTTGGGACAGGAAAGCAGAAGTCTTTGATTATTTTCAACCTTACAATGACCAATTTTTTGCAGTTTGGAATTTGCTGACTTCCTGTTTTCTAAAGTTATTTCTTAAAAGTGTTTGTACCTTCACATCCAAACATGCAAGTTTTAAATTCAAATGTGTAGCATAGAACCAATGTGTTTTTTTATGTTCTGACAGTCTCCCCCCTTTCATTTGACAATATATCAACCAGGACCCATTTTTATTGCATGATTTACATTTAAATTTACATTTATGCATTTAGCAGACACTTTTATCCAAAGCGACTTACGGTTATTCAGGTTACAATTTTTTTTTTGTCAGAATGTCAGAATGATTGATCGATTGACTGTAATAATATTTAGCCTTTATTTACTCAGATCTCTTCCAAGTTTACAATCTGAATTGTGATTATTTCATGGATTTGGGGTTTTATTAGAAACAATGTATTTTGAGATTATTAAAGAGATATACAGTTTCAAAGTATTGCATACAAAAATATGTTGGATTTCGTATTGATTTAAACAGGCACAATATTAACATACATTTTTTGTATTCAGTCAGTATGTATATATATATATCATTACAAAAATGTGTTTTATATCAAATATGAAGAGTCATGAAAAGTTGGCAAGAGATGACATTTACATTTCTGTAATCAACAGATTTAAGTAATATGATTATGTAGCACATCCTTCTTTGAGAAGGCTATTCTCAAGAACAGCGATGCCGATGTATCGATCCCTGTGTTCTGGAGTTTGGCTTTCCTCTCTTGTAGGCCAATATTCAACCCAGGTCTGCTCTCCAAAGATGTACTGCAGACTAAACACAACAGAAAAGTGAAGAAAAAAAATACAAAATTACAAACTGATTTTAAAATAAATTAATATTATTTTGGTTTTACACATTTTTGAAAAACATTTACACCACGTTTCAACAAATATATATATATATATATATATATATATATATATTAGTGCTGTCAAAGTTAACGCAAATTCCTTTTAATTGCACTAATTTTGATAACGTGCGATTAACTTAGTGCGTATTTTCTGCTTGACCCGTGGCTCAACCCGTAGTTGGAGAAATGAAGATGCCAGTGTTGCTCGCTCTCTCTCTGCACTGCTCTGCTCAGTTTCTGTTCAGCATGCACACACCTCCCTCTCTCTCTCTCCGTCTGTCTGCTCAGTTTCTGTTCAGCATGCACACACACCTCCCTCTCTCTCTCTCTGCATCTGCTCAGTTTCTGTTCAGCATGCACACACACCTCCCTCTCTCTCTCTCTCCGTCTGTCTGCTCAGTTTCTGTTCAGCATGCACACACACCTCCCTCTCTCTCTCTCTCCTCTGTCTGCTCAGTTTCTGTTCAGCGAAAGCACACAACATTCTCTCTCTCTCTCTGCATTTGCTTAGTTTCTGTTCAGCATGCACACACACCTCTCTCTCTCTCTCTCCGTTCAGTTTCTGTTCAGCATGCACACACACCTCCCTCTCTCTCTCTCTCTCTCTCCGTCTGTCTGCTCAGTTTCTGTTCAGCATGCACACACCTCCCTCTCTCTCTCTCTCTTTCTCTCTCTCTCTCTCTCTCTCTCTCTCCGTCTGTCTGCTCAGTTTCTGTTCAGCATGCACACACCTCCCTCTCTCTCTCTCTCTCTCTCTCCGTCTGTCTGCTCAGTTTCTGTTCAGCATGCACACACACCTCCCTCTCTCTCTCTCTTTCTCTCTCTCTCTCTCTCTCTCTCTCTCTCCCTCTCTCCGTCTGTCTGCTCAGTTTCTGTTCAGCATGCACACCTCCTCCTCTCTCTCTCTCTCTCTCTGCACTGCTCTGCTCAGTTTCTGTTCAGCATGCACACACACCTCCCTCTCTCTCTCTCTCCGTCTGTCTGCTCAGTTTCAGTTCAGCATGCACACACACCTCCCTCTCTCTCTCCGTCTGTCTGCTCAGTTTCTGTTCAGCGCGCGCACACAAACATTTCTCTCTCTCTCTCTCTCTCTCTGCATTTGCTTAGTTTCTGTTCAGCGTGCGGCAGAGAAGAGCAGCGCTTAATTCAGCAAAACACAGATATTATTTTGCTCGATTCTCTAATTTTACATGCAAGTATAGCCAAAATCACAGCACAGCTATTGTCATTATGGGTATTTAATTTAAACTGACAACGGCTATTTTTGTGCAATTTTTGTGCAGCATAACATCTTGTAAAGGAGAGCTAGTTATGTAGTCTTAATGGGTCGCGTTTAAATCACTTTTTCATATTAATTCCATTGTCTGACAACAGAAACAGTAAAATATATAAATGAAAACTGTTTTATTGAGAATTTAGCTGCATCAAAATACAGTATGTGGGGACAGAGAGGCAAACAAATTTAATAAAAAAAACAATATAGGCTATTTACATTTTGCATGTTCAGAAAAAGTGAGCTGCCCTGTCCTGCAAAATTTAAACAGGTTTGTGTAAGTAAATTGCTCAGTGCAAAGAAAGAGAAGTAATGACCTTTGAAACGTGTACTTTTCATGCTCTATGTTGACTATGGTTTCAATAATAATAAACTTATTATTAAATTTGCATAAAGTATCCATATTTGTCCATGCCCATGTTGATTAAAAACATGGTAACATATTAAGTATTAAAAAGAGTAAAATTAGAATTAAATTAAAATTAGAGTATTAAAAACTTGAAACATATTAATTTAAGGTACATTTAGAACAAATAAAAATGTGCGATTAATCGCAATTAAATATTGTAATCTATTGACAGCCCTAATATATATACAGTATATATATATATATATATATATATGTTTTTGTGTTTTTTTTGCAATGAATAATCAGGCATTGGCCTTCAAAATATTAGTCCAACATATTGGTAAAACAGGAAAAAAAAAGTATTGATCAATACCGATGATAAAAAAATTAAAAAGACCAACTATAGGCCAGTGTATCGGCCTTGGAGATTAATCAGCCCGACACTACTATACTAATAAATAAAAAATTATATATATATATATATATATATATATATATATATATATATATATATATATATATATATATATTCACCATAGTGTTGTCAAAAGTACAGACCGCGATACCATTCGTAACTGAAATTTTAAAACGTCCATTTCCCACCAATAGCCAATCACAGTATATCAGTTGAGTGCTTGAACGCTACCGCCAGTCAGCACTGTTTAAGAATCTTCTCAAAGGTGCTCAAATGTTAGCAAGAAATGGACGTTTTTAAATTTCAGTACCGAATGGTATTGTGGTTGGTACTTTTGACAACACGAATTAATCATAAAATGTGTGTATTTGTCAGTATTATATGAACTGTTAAAATTACATAATTTAAATAACAAAATAGAACTTTGCATGTGTTTCTACTAGTGCTGTCAAATGATTCGTTATTAATCACATCCAAATTAAAAGTTTTTGTTTACATAATATATGTGTGTGTACTGAGTATATTTAGTATGTATATATATATATATATATATATATATATATATACACACACAAATGTATATATTTAAGAAAAAATATGTTATATTTACATATTGCATATATTTATATAGAATATAAATTATATAAATATATACATATATATATATACATACACATACATATACATATATATATATATATATATATATAAATATATACATATATATATGTGTACATATGTAAATATATACTCTATGAGTGTGTATTTATATATGCATAATAAATATACACAGTACACACACATATATTTTGTAAACAAAAACTTTTAATTTGGATGTGATTAATCACAATTAATCATTTGACAGCACTAGTTTCTACCACAAATATTGTCACGTCATTCAGCCATGTACATCACTCTAGTCTTCCAACGCATAAACTTCAGGTAAATCCTGCTATCTTGAAGACACAGTGGACACCTACCTTCCCCCAAGATTTGGCAGGTCAACAGATTTGCCCATGATGAGGTACGACTTGCCTTTGACCAATCCCAAATATTCTCTGCAATTGGGACGAGCCAAAAATTGTCTCACATTCCCCTCAACATCCTCATCGGTGCCTACAGGACAGAACAGCCTTTAGGAAACAATTCTACTGCAGTGCAATGTAGCCTTCTGTAGAGCATTAATGGAGAAGGACTGCTGCATTGAACAGGAATCAGAAACATTTCAAATGCATTTCATGATCAGAAACATTGAGGAAATAATGAACCATACCTTCTTTTAGTACCTGGTCCACCTTCAAGTCGTAGATATCAGCGTCCTTTTTCAGGTCCATCCGCACCACTGTGGCTTTATAAACTGTCAAGCATATTACATCATTATCTTCATGTAATTTTAAGGCGCAGGCCAATTTTTTTTTGCATTTGTACAAGGGCTCAAGGTTACCCAAAACTCTCATAATTTATTTCCTCATGTTGTACTACACTTTTTTGTAGAGCAAAACAACAACCTTTATGTGTTTGCAATTATTGTTTCTTAACAGGCACAGTCTCTATGAAAAAAGCAGTGTATAACACTTTTATACTACATCCCAACAGGAACATTAAGATAAAGTAAATAGTGCATCTTAAGTATGAGAGCCATAAACATGAATTAATACACAACTGAATGCATTTACCATAATCCATGCCAGCTTCACAGGCTTTATTGAAACGCTCATCCTCGTCGACTTGGTTTTTCCTCTGGTAACTGCAGTTTTCTGCATTCAGAGAAATATAATAATGTTCACACACACGTCAACCTCCAACAAATGTATTAATATCTCCTCATTCACATTTTAGAATAAACCAAATCATAACTTCTCCAAGGCTTAAATCTGGCAATATAGATGATTACAGTTCAACCTCAGCAGTCTGTTGAGCACATTACAGGCTGAGCTGTTTAACAATTACATTTGGGACAGATTTTTCGGCTAACATTATAAGTGGACTGCAAGGAGCTAAATAAAAGTATCTTATAAACTATTATTTGTGGCTGATAATACCTTCTGCGCACTGGCACATGTCTCCCTTACACAGTCTGTATAGAGCACCATCTTCCCTGTCAGGGTGGAAGAACTTTGTACAGCGTTTATCTGAAAATCACACACAAAATAGATTTGGATCAAACAGACATGATTCATCAAATGCAAATAAATTCATTCAATTAATTTCCACATTTTCTGGAATATAGAAGTTACTTTATTATCTCTTCTTAAGTGACTTACGTAATGCAATTAATGGTAAGCATACAAAATGTGCACAAAGCGCACACATTTGGATTAAGTTACGTGAGCTCAAGGTTATTTGTATAGTGCATTTCACACACACCACTAATTTCAGTTTCAGTTTAAACAAATGTAGCCATGCTGTTTATGATTCATGTTGTTTGTGATAAATGACACTATATTTGATGTTGGTCTCATACTTGTATTTGTCATTTATGTACCATCATTTAATGATGTTGTGTCATTGCGGTGTGAGGGGGACCAAAATGCATGTTTATATTGTTTGTAAATTTTAATTTGACATTATTGTTTTAAAGTAATAAAATGGGACACATTTATGTGACATCTTTTATTTCTTCCTTTCTTTTTTGTGGCAACTTAAAGTCATGCGGTACTTATATTTTCTCAAAATACAGCAATATGACAATATCTGGACATATATGTCCAAATTAAGACTGTTTATTGAGTGGACTTCAAGCAGGATTGGAAACGCAATAAAAAATGTAATTACTTTAGTCTAAGACAGTATGTAGCTGAAGATGTCATCAACAATGTTTGTTTAGTTTTGACCAAAATACTTAATATATGTACGGGTAAGCAGCATTAATAATTGTTTCTTTTTCAAAGCATTATTGTTAATAATTTGTGTAACTTAATATACTAATGCTAGATTTACAGTTTAATCAAACATAAATCTCTCTCTTTATCTGTCTCTCTCTCTCTCTCTCTCTCTCTCTCTTTCTGTGTGTGTGTGTATGTGCGCACATGCACCAATATCTCACCTGGTGAGTAATATTCATATATTGTGACTACAGCAGGTTGTAGCATTCCCACATTTTGCATCTTGTGTATTCTGAAGGCAATTCTTTCTTTCTCTCTATGCAAAACCTGATAAAACAGAAACCAAAGCAAATGTATAATTACATGTCATATTGCACACTGGAAACACAGCTTGTTAACATGTGCACAAACAACAAGTAATTGGTGGTGTTTGGGGGGGGGAGGCATAGTTCATATATCACATCTGTACTGTCTTATAATATTACGGTATGTGAAATATGATAATCCAACTTTTTCCTATGCCCCATAACGCAAATCATGAAAGTAAACTCCATTTACTCTGTAAACAATCAGCAAAAGTTTCGCTCTATGAACACAATGAGCATTTTCAAAAACTGGATACAATGAGGTATTTTACTCACCCTTCAACCAGTGATCATCAAAAGGAAATTTAAAAGTGTAAAAACATTTACAAATTACTTTTAACACACCTTGAATAACTCCTAAAGATTCTCCTTCTATCCGCAATATTAAGCGAAAGTGTCGTGACATACAGCCAAGTATGGTGACCCATACTCGGAATTCGTGCTCTGCATTTTACCCATCCAAAGTGAACACACACACCGTGAACACACACACAGCAGTGAACACACACACACACGGCAGTGAACACACACACCGTGAACACACACACAGCAGTGAACACACACACACACAGCAGTGAACACACACCCGTGAACACACACCCCGTGAACACACACCCGGAGCAGTGGGCAGTGGGTTCGGTGCCTTGCCCAAGGGCACCTCGTCATGGTATTGAAGGTGGAGAGAGCGCTGTACATTCACTCCCCCCACCTACAATTCCTGCCGGCCCGAGACTCGAACTTGCAACCTTTGGGTGTGTTAAATATCATTATAGTAACTTATGTCATTATTTCATAACTATTACATTTTAGAGAATCCATATGAAAATAAACCTGGAAAGATACATGAGGGTTTGGGGAGAAAAATAAAAGATTCTTAGTCAATTCCAGGGAATTATTGGTTTATATCGTAAACTAAATTGGAGAGCAGACCACAAATATTGTTATATCACATCACATTAATGTAACATTATTCTCCTAACTTGTGAAAATATAAAATCAATTAACATTTACAGCCCATTTACTGATACAAATTATTTGTAGCGCAATCCTCTGATTTGAAATGATTTGTTGCAGTCCTTTAGAGTGGAACTTCCCCAAACTGGAAGTACTTCCATTATTTAAAACACATAGGCTCGTAAGGAAAACATGTGGATAATACGTAGACCACACTGTACACAAAGGTGAACACGCAGTAACATGAAACCTTATGGCTGTGCATTAACTGAACATTATTAACTGAATCAAGAATTCAACAATATTTATAGCAATCTAAAGCAAAAGCACACACTTTTCATGCTAGCCATTGGGACAGAACGATAGTTTGCTGACATACCTTTTCTAAGTAAAGGATGAGGGATCCTTTCTCGGACAGCACTTTGTCCATCTCAAATTTCTGAATGTATTTCTCCTTCCCTGTGGACAACTGAGGGCAAGGGAACAAGAAATAAATGAATGCATGATATGATTAAAATGCTTTATGTCCTGCCTGTATGCATGTATGTATATGTGCAGGTCACATTTAGTTGTATAGCATTTATTCCACAGAAATAGTTTCAAAGCAGTGTCAAATTAAACCAGAAACAGTGTTAAAATGTTTTAAAATTAATCAATCAAAAGGCAAAATTTCAGCACAGATAAGGTCATGAGTCAGTTGTGTTAATGCAGTTCAACTGTGTCGAAATGGCAAAATTCATAAAAATGAGTTAAATTCAGCTGTAAGTACATTTACAAAATACAACAGTGTTTCAATGTTGATTCAATTCAGTTCAGTAACAGTGTCAGTGTCATAACTCAGCTCAATTCTGGACAAATTCTGTTGTCATCTGATCATGTCAGTTCAGGTACAGTAATATTACAGAATAGTTATTTTCTTATAAAGTTTGTTTCATGGACTCAACCGAACTGAACTGTTCGTAACTGGCTGATGTAATATTAAATAACTGTTCTAGTTATAGCCGTTTCGATTAAAACCTCTAGTGATGCCAAAGTAAGGATGTTCTAGAATAGTGCAATTTAAATTAATAATTTACAAAGTAAACAGATATGAAGCAACACTTCATTAGTTAATTATCACAATACCTCTTCCAGATCTCTGCTATCCACAGAAAATCCAGTAGGTATGCCAATATCCAGAATAGTCATGGTGGCATCGGTTTTATCACTTTTGTAGCTGTGAAAAGGGAGATCAAGAGCAGATTTTACGAACAGGTTTTGTAGTTTTGCTTCATCTTCTCCGTCTGCGTTTATGGCTGTTTTCTAAGTAAAGCTTTTGGTGTGAAACTGTGTCTGTTTGACCTAATAATTATTATATTGTAGTAACACAGTGCTGGTCGTCTCTGAATACTGAATACTTATACTCTGAATAAACTCTTTGTAATGCGAGTTACATTCACGTCAGAATGCAGTAAAACTGAGTCTCCACCGGAGTCATTATCTAGTTATTATGATGGTAAGCAGGTAACTTGGGCTCCGAACAATTAATCAAGCCAAGTGAGAAAACAGCCAAAATATGCATATGCTGATCAATTACAAATAAAATAGTTTTTGGACATAAAAATAAACGTATTAAAATACGTGTTCACATACTAGAAATCCATAGTGAGCTTGTACGTTTCAATGGCTCCGTCTTGTTTTGCTAAAGATAAACAAAACAACATGGTAATAATTAAAAGCAACACAAAATGAAGTGTTGTGGAGGTTTTATTTGTTCTCAGTGTGTATGGAAAGTGCAGGAACTTACTTTCGGGGTCTTTCTCCATTTTAACAGTCAGATCAAAGAAAGTACAGTCAGACTTCTTCTCAGCAGGTCTGGCGTAGTACAGCGACAGAACCTGAAAACAGCAGCACGTCTCTTTACTCTTTACACTTACTGTTATCTTACTGTTGACTGTATAAACGCTCATGAACACTCACTGAAAGAGTGGCTGATCCAGATCCTTTAGCAGTTACATTGAAGTCCTTGTTCATCTCCACCTATCAGAGTAATCAAATCCATAATATAATAGAGATATGTAAAGATCTTATTGTCCATCAAGTAAAATTGATGGACGATGAACAACTAAACTCCCATAACCTAACAAAAACACAACTGACATGAGCAGCAAACAATTTGAATCTAGTAGATGAGTTACTCCTCACCCTGTCTGAACGTGTAAGATGTGCATTATCTCTTTTGATACTCCATTTGACAGGTTTGCTTCTTCCTTGCACGGCCAGCTCCACCTCCAGATTGAAGTTTTGTCTGTCCTTCACCTGCATGCGATACTCTGCCACAGCCTGGAACACCATGATGGTCGCCTAGAAAGCACAGAGAAGCATTGAACTCCTGTCCTGCAGTGCCAGATGTTTATCACAGTCGACTGATGACGTGTTAGTGTACCTGTGTGGTGCCAGATCCTCCATAGTGAGACTGTTGTCTGTTCAGCCAGTGCACTGCCTCTCCTGCTTTATCAAAGTCTTTGGCCTTCACAAGCGCCAGCACAGCATACGCCGTCGCCTCTAGTGAGTGATGATGCTGTCCAGAGACAGTCCAATACTGACCGGCTGTTTCAAACACAACACAGGATTAGAAACAGGATTGCCATGCTGTTCTCTCCGTACCTGTTCCATTACCATTTTAGACATTAACAAGCAACATCATTGCCACAAAACTTTTATTTTTTATTTTTTACACTTGAGTCAGAGGGAGGACAATTGCAAAGTGCATCTCTTGTTGATGACCTGGTTGCTTGACTGACCTTCTCCTTGGCTGGAGTGTCTCATCAAGACTTCCTTATTGAGTTTGTTCTCATTGGCCATGGCATAGGATGTCATGGCAACAGCATAAGGATTGGTCAGTTGTTGAATTCGACCTTCCAAGAAAGAAACAGCCTTCCTGATACTTTCTTTCAAACTCTATAAACGTGTGTGTTAAAGGTTAAAACCAAGACGAAGAGTGTAAAAATGCAACTGTTCATTCTTAATAGTTCTGGCAAACAGAATGATGGAAGAGGTGTACTTACACTAACTGATGCAGCGCAGATCTCTCTGCCCTCTTGCATGGCAATTACGACAAAGGCTGTTAGAGAGGCTTCGGCATCTTTGCCTCGTACGTCACCCTGGAATGAAGGACAAATAAACATTTTATTATTAATTCAGTAAAGCTTGCTAAAAAAGCTTGCACAAAATGTTTTTCTAGGACTGCAGGTCTGCAAGATGATAAAATGTTGTGAGATAGTGACAGAAAGTATAGGTATTGTCTAGTGGTGGGCCGTTATCGGCGTTAACGTGCTGCGTTAACGTGAGACTCTGTCGGCGATAAAAAAATATCGCCGTTAATCTATTCTCAAAGTTGGGAGCTGGGTCTATACTACGCAAGCTATGATGACTTTCACCCTGATATTTTAGCGGATGTATACCTAGCCGAATTGCACTGTGGGAGGCGAGTCTTGAACTAGAGGCTCGCAGT
Organism: Gymnocypris eckloni scoliostomus; assembly: GCA_027564155.1. Classification (NCBI taxonomy): domain Eukaryota; kingdom Metazoa; phylum Chordata; class Actinopteri; order Cypriniformes; family Cyprinidae; genus Gymnocypris; species Gymnocypris eckloni. The sequence goes on from CM050416.1 coordinate 36,741,080, forward strand.
CGTCCGTGATGGACAGATTGTTAACGGCTGGTCTGGTAATACAATCGGGCAGGACATCCAAACGCTCGGCTCACCTATCATTCATCAACCTTAAATATGGCTTTTCATCTGAAAGATGTAATAGCGTGGTAACAACTTTACATGGCCGCTCAATATGATGTTAACCTAGAGAAATGTGCGCTATTGAAGTGTTTGTGTGAAGCGCGTTTGCTGCAGGACAGGCTCCGTTACTTGCTCTTAAAATCTCCGTCATTTTGGTTTGGTCATACAGATAAAAGTAGCCTAATACATCTTTCGAATCTGTAAAGACTCTACGTTAATTTTAAGCATTCTGGCTTGTTTTTTAAGCAAACAGGATGCGCTTTAGGTCTCATGTGAACTTGAGAATTCACTCCACGTGTCACCCTCTGCTTGAACCTGTGTGTATGCCCTAACGTTACTGTGAAATGACTCTCATAAATTGTCAACATGGATGCAGCTATGAACATGATATTTGCTTTTAGGGAAAATTTATTTTAAACTTCCCAATGGATCTAACTGTAAACAGTTCATCACGACCTCTTATGTAGGCCTACAGTTCAAAATTCATGTTTAACTGAATAAACTTCACAAACATTTTATTGAACATAGTTTATTTTTCACATACAAAATGTCAACATAGTTTAGAATTTAAAACTAATCCAAGCTTTGGAGAAAATATTCAGAGACTTGTGAATAACTTTTAAGATCCACTAAGAAAGTTTGTGCTTGCTGTAAAATATTTGTGTTCCCTTGAGAAATGTTATAGTCACTTGCAAAACCTTTGCATCCCCCCTAGATTCTTTTCAGTGGAATGTAATAGGGATGTGCAAAAATAGTTGAACATTCACATATTCAATCTGTAATTATTATTCAAAAAATAAAAACACTATTCAAAAACTATTATATATGTTTGAAAGCAATCTTTCAGTAGTCCAGAGCTTGTTTGTCAAAGTTCAAGAGTTTGATAGATAATAAGAATTTAAGGCCTCCACATTGTCTAAAAATTAAGTCATGGATCCAAAACCAGGGTAAATCATTATTACAGATACAATTCTTAATCCAGTGAATTTTGAATGTCTGATTGATGGTTTGAAAATCTAAAGCATTAAGACCACCCTCCTTGTAGCGTCTTACCAAATAATTCCTTTGAACGCATTCTGGCTTGTTTTTCCAAATAAAGCAGAATTACAGGGAGTCAATAGATTTAATAGTTACTTGTATCCACATAAAGGGAGAGAGCAGGATAAACAAGGTGTGATATGCCCTCAGCCTTAGTCAGTAGGACTCTCCCATAAATTGTCAAATCTCTCTGCAGCCAGCAACATGATATTTGTTTTATTGTATCTATTATTGGCTGCAAATTCTGAAAAGACAGTCTGATCTAAAAATATCAACCCCCAGATATTTTACACACCGTTTAACTTTAATATCCTCAATAAAAGTTTTATCTGAATAATTCACATACAAAATTTCAAATGTCTTAGAATTTAAAACTAATCCGGAAGCTTTGGAGAAAATATTAAAAAGACCTAGGGCAACAGAGACTTGTGAATAATCCTTAAGAAATAGACAAGTATCATCAGCTAACTGGCTAATTATTAATGTATTTTCTCCAGTATGTATACCTTCCAAATTTTAGTGCTTTATATGCAAACTTATTAGCTCAGCAGCCAATAAAAAAAGAAAGGGAGATATGGGTTATCCCTGGTGAATACCACGACCTACTGGAAAACGAGGAGAAGTGCCAGAAGCTAAGGAAAAACTGTTTTAATACCATTTTATAAAGAATAATTTCAAAGTAATCTAGAATATCTATAATTAAGCTAATATTGTTAGAAATATGTCTACATTTTAGAAATCTAGATTGAGTGTTAGAAATTATGCTAAACAAGATTTTAGCTTTTCAGCATAAATACACGCCAATAACTTATAATCAGAGTTTAAAAGGGGGATCGGGCACAAATTATCTAAAACATTTGAATCCTTATTAGGCTTAGGTATAAGACAAATGATACCTTGTTTCATAGATTCCGCCAATTCACCCATCATAGCACATTCAATAAGGGCTTCATGAAGAAGATACTTAACAGATTCCCAAAAACCTTAAAACAATTCAAAGGGTAACACAGATTTAATTTTATGAAAACACAAAGATGACGCATCGGGATCAAACGAAGAAGTATATAGATTCTTATCAAATGTAAAGACACGGGACGAAATCACAGAGGGGTCATTAGATAATGTATTATTAATAAATAAAGATAATATATTCTCATTGCTAACACATTTCTTCTCTAGGTTGAAAAAGCAATTTGAGTTTGGTCCACAAACTCAAGCCATTTTGCTCGTGACCTAATAAAAGCACCATTTGCTTTGTCTAGAAAGAGTTCATCCATATTGCCTTGCAAAGTATGAAGAATTTCCTTGTCACCCTCTCCCATAGGGTTCTGTAAAATTAAACTTATTTTTCTTATGAATTCTGATTTTTCCTTATTTTTAGAAGACATTTTTTTTTTATCCCACATTTAACAGAGCATTTCCTACATTCATATTTATACAGCTCCATTTATAAATGGCTGAGATATTAGTCTGAGATTTAACATTCACTGCAATTTTCTTAATTTCTTGACAGTATGAATCTGATAAATAGGAAACAAATTAATTTCCAGTAACCGGGGTTTACGCCAGCTAACAGGGAACGTTCTCAGAACTTGGCTAACATTCTCTCGTGGTTCTCTCAAGGTTATAAACAAACATTCCTCCAGTAATGTTAATATAACGTTTGTTCAAAGTTATTAGGTTTTTGATAAAGTTCTCAAATGGTTAGACACAAATGTTATTTACACGTTGTTTGTAGAAGGTTTTGTAAACGTTCTCATAATAATGGGTGAAACCAGTGTTGTATCTGAGTCCAGAGTCGAGTCCTAGTTTTTTATCAATTTTAACATTCAATTTGATAATACAAATGATGCATTAGGACTTGCGTTTACTGACCTAATAAACTCTTTTGGTGTCAAGCAAAATGTCACCGGGCCCACGCATCGTTTTAATCATACGCTAGATTTAATAATATCGCATGAAATTGATCTAACTGATATAGATATCATACAGCAAACTGATGATGTTACTGACTATTCTATTGTATCATGCATGCTGCATTTTACCGATATTAACTATATGGCTCTGCGTTATCGCCCAGGCAGAATTATTATTCCAGCCACTAAAGACAGATTCACAAATAACCTGCCTGATTTATCTCAACTGCTCTGTGTACCCATAAATACAGATGAACTAGACACAATTACTAGCAACATGGGAACTACCTTCTCTAATACGTTAGAAACTGTTGCTCCCATCAAATTAAAAAAGGTTAGAGAAAAACGTGCTGCGCCATGGTACAACAGTTATACCCACTCTCTCAAGAAAGAAACTCGTATTCTTGAGCGCAAATGGAGAAAAACTAACTTGGAAGTTAATGGAAGGCTACCTGCTGCCGCCAGAGCAAGTGTAATCACTGCATTCAAGCGCTGCTCGGATGCTCTTATTTCCCGAGTTGTGCTTGTAAGTCGAAATGTGAAAACAGCACACTCGAGTTACTACAAAGATTTAAGGGAAATCATTTTTCACTTGCACACCGCAAGTGTGATGATGCTTTTACGTCTGTTTCGGAGAAGCAAAGGACAAATATTTCAACCGATCGCTTAGGCATGGCACCGAAATGAGGCACTGAAATCTGCATTCTGATTCGATTCTAGTACATACCAGTTACATAGGTACCGGTGCCATATTGGTACCGGGTTTCAGGAACCCAACCCTAGATATAACGCAAATTTGTTGTAGAACATGGTTGTGTATAATGAATATTAAAAGCTTGTTGAGAAATCGTGATTCGTGAAAATAACATCTTTCTCATTAAACCTCATTTGAATAAACAAATAGTCTAATATTTTTTTTTTTTCATGAGCCCAAATATTTGAATTCATTAGGCTATTTTTTAAACATGCCCATCCTAGAATGTAATAGTTTTGTGAGGAAACGCAAAGTTTCTCAGGGGAATGTAATACTTGTATATATGAGAGCAAATGCAAAAGCCCTTAATTATATATATATATATATATATATATAATTATATTTTTTTCTCCTTAGGAGCTCTGCATCTTACAAATACGCAAAGGGTATATGAACTTATTAATTACATTTTGAATATTAATCGTAGATCACAGTATTTACTTTTAATGTTGTTCTATACTGCTAGCTTCCGTTCCTGTTGTCCTCTACAGGAGAATTAAAAACAGTATGTCATAATGACTTTCAACCTTACCACCATCTCTCCATGAATTACAGCTGAATCCTCTTTAAAGGAGCCATCTGGCAGTTGTTTGTGGAGAACCAGCCACTGAGTGCACTGCAGAGCACACTATCCTCTATAGGAACAAAGTTATTGGCCATGGAGAAGACTTTGGCCACATATGCAGTCAACCTTTAACAGATAGAATAAAATGAATTAATGAATTTATTAATTAATGAATCATTTTCTATCAATAATTTCAAATCAATAATAATAAATTATTAGAGGGAACACTGGGAATGAAAATAAAACAAATTAAATTGATTTAAATTAAAATACCACGTGCTGCTTGGCCTGTGTGTCCATGCAGCATATGAACCATCTGATTTACGGAAGCCCAGCTGCCGTTGGTAACCTTTATACAAAAAATAAACAAAATAATTATAACAATAATATTTAATTGCTTGTTTTCTGTTTTTGATCTAAAGTGTTCAAGAAAGCATCTAAATCACCTGTGTTGATATGCTTAATGGCTTCATTACGGCGCTCCATGCCAACCCCTCCCACTGATTGGTGCTGTCCAGATAATGAGTGGCAATGAGAGGAAGAGTCATATAGATCATGTTCTGCTCTCCACATCCAACGGGTTGGACAATAAGGCGACCCATGAAGTCTCCACTGATGGCCTGCTCGACTGTCTGACTGATCTCCTCACCTGGAGAGATAAAAGAGGAATGCAGTCTGGGTATTCTGTTTTTAAATGATCTTTGTTAAAATGAGCTGCCATTTCTGCAACATGAGATTGGTAGGTTTTATCTGACGGCTCAATTCAGAGAGTAAATAGCCTAGTGGATCTGGATAATCTTTAGGTGCAGTGCTTTTCTAGTGGGATCCGTAATTAAACCCATAACCTTTAACTTATTCTCATAACCTTATTCTCATTGTCGGAAAATCTAAATGTCAAAATTCTGTCATATTTCCAGATTGTATTTCAGTAGTGGACACACACAAGCTGAAGTTTGAGCTGGTTTGACTCGACACCAGAGTGCAGGAATCAGAATAGTCAGGTCGCCTAGAAGAAATAACATATGTTGTGTTCTAAAAATGACATGCGATAAAAGGTATATTTTCCATATTAATTAGAGTTTTATCCTTATCAGCTGCTACACCAATGAGTGACATGGGATTCCAATGAAGGCCGTTAAGTGCAGCACTTATGAGAGAGAGCATATGCGGAGTTTAGGTTTGGGAGCCAATCATGATTTTTCTGAGAATAATCATAGTAATTATAATAATTAATTACATTTATATAGCGCTTTTCTATGCACACAAAGCGCTTTACATTTTGAGGGGGGATCTCCTTGTCCATCACCAGTGTGCAGCATCCACCTGAATGATGTGACGGCATCCCTATTGTGCCAGAATGACCACCACTCCAGCTTATTGGTGGAGAGGAAACAGAGTGAGGAAGCCAATAAGAATGTATGGGAATTGTTAGGAGGCCATGATGATCAAAGGCCAGTGGGCAAATTTGGCCTGTATGCCTGGGTCACACCTCTACTTTTTTCAAAAGACATCCTGGAATTTTTAATGACCACAGAGAGTCAGGACTTCGGTTTAATGTCTCATCCAAAGGGCAGTGGTTGTTGACAGTATGGTGTCCCGGTCACTATACTGGGACGTTAGGCACCCGCTGTTCGTCTCACTAGCACCTCTTCCAGCAGCAACCTAGTTTTCTCAGAAGGTCTACCATCCAGGTACTGACCAGCTCAACCCTGCTTAGCTTCAGTGGACAACCAGTCCTGGGGTCCATTCTTCGTACCTCGCTTAATACATCTGAGATGATTTGAGAGATGCGAGATCTTCTAATCGTGATAACTGGTCTCTGGCTAATTTGGTTCTTCAAACAAATTTACACATTACTTTTAAGTATCTGGATTAAGTTGTCTAAGATTACAGCGCATTCTAGTGTTCCTCGAAAAGGGCAGATGTATCGATACTCGAAACCACGATCAACAATGCAGCAATTGGCTGGTGGCAAGACAAGAACGTAATGACACCACATCATTAAGAAAAGAGACCTGACAAAAAACTTGACAAATTTCTGGACCTGTATAAGGAAACAGCCAAGTGAACAAAACTACATAAATGTATATAGATATAAATAGATAAATGAAATGTGCGGTTTAATTTATTTGTATTTTTTTTTGCTTGATTCACAATTATTTATATTTATGATTTCAAGTATTTGTACAGGCTTAAAAAAAAATCTTCAGTGTTCTTCAGTTGTAATTAACAATTCATTTAATTTTATCTTTGAAACAAATTTGTTATGTGACAGCGTTAATTACAGTTTCTTAAAGATCATGTTATCTGCATCTCCTGCGCTTCATCAAGCCCATCCCATAATATCTGTCACCATTCATTGCTGGTTCAATGACCATGGTGTTACTGTGCTTGATTGGCCAGCAAACTCGAATGACCAGAACCCCATAGAGCATCTTGTATTCAGTGCATAGAAATTAACATACTTTTCAGAAGTCTAACATTTCTGTTTAAAATATCATTTGTATTGATCTTATGTACTTTATGTAATTTTCTGAGACACTGAATTTTGGGTTTTCATTATCTGTAAGCCATAATCATCAAAATTTCAAGAAATAAAGGCTTGAAATATTTAACTCTGTGTAATGAATCTATATAATATGTGGGTTTCACTTTCTGAAATGAGACAAAAAATAACCTTTTTTGTGACATTCAATTTTTTTTAGATGTATCTGTATACCCAGATATCACTATGTGACTTCAAAGCCACGTTCTTCTCTCTTCTCACATCTATACTTTTAACCTCATGCTGTTGCAAGCTAAACAATCAGAGCTCATGGTGCTGCCCAAAGTGCTGCTATAACCAATCAGAATTTTTTTTTTCACAATCATTTTCATGACCGATCATTACTGTCGCAGCCGAGTACATGAGTACTCAATTGCGGTTGCACATCCCTAGTGATAACTAGGAATTACACAAGCTTCAGTCTGTATCCAACCCTTAAATGATCTGAGATGACCAAACACCTGAGAAGAGATGATGCCAGCCCCTTAGAGGACCTCAGAGGATGCCAACCCTCAGACAACATACAGAATTACCAAATGTTGCTATAAGTTAAATATATTAACTTTCTACAATATACAAATGTATTGTAGAAACGTAATTTCCTGTAAAGCTGCTTTGCAACGATTGTATTGTAAAAAGCGCTATACAACTAAACTTGAATTGAATTGAATTGAGGGTGAGCCGAGACAGGATTCTGAGGATTTAATAGACTATTATTCATAGTCTGCTTTTATAACCTGGACTCCCTGTCTGTCCTGTGATAACCATAGAGGTCGTTCCCCTATCCGCTACGCTCCTTGTAATGGGTAATCAGAGTCACTGCGTGCCTGTCAGTCTCCAACTACATCGAAGTCAGATGATCTCCTGTCTATGCCTCCAGCCTCTGAGACCCAGACTCCACCTCAGCCCATAGACACAACGGCTCCACCATGGCCCACAGTTCCGTCCTCTCCACCATGACCCATCAGTCCACCAGCTCTACCGGGCTCCCTCGTCCCTCTGGCTCCACCTTGATCGGTCGTCGACCTGCCCTCTCCTCGGGATTAAACTTCTCTGGCTTCACCTTGTCCCTCCGTTCCCCTGGCTCTGTTGGTCTCCTCCTTCCCTCCGGCTCCACCTTGGTCCTCTATCGCTCCAGCTCCACTGCGGACTTCTGGACCCCCGTATGTGCCTCGGTTGACTGAGCCATCTGCTCCTAGGCCCTCCAGATCCTCTGCATAACCCTGGCTCTGCGGCTCTCCAGTCTCCACCTTGGGGGTCCTCTCCCACCTGCTCCGCCGCTGTCAGTTGGCCCCCTGGAGTCGTCAGCCCTTACTCCACCATTGCTACCCCCTCTGTTGGCTCCACCGTGGGCCGATCTGTCACTCCTTGTCTCCGTATTGGCTGTGTTTGCACTATTTTCACTGTAGTTTGTTGTCACGGGTACTGATTTGTGTCATAATTATGTTCGGCTGTTTCTTGTTATTTGTCCTCGTTTGCTCTGTGTATTAAGTTCATGTCTGTCCAGTTCTAGTTTTGTCAGGTATTGTCAATGTCTACATCAATGTGTAAGAGTTACACATACAGAAGTAAAGATGCAACAAATTTTTGTGGAAATGGAAAAATAGCCAATATGATTGTAGATAGACTACAACCCACAAACAAATAAAAATCACTCATTCATTGAAAACATCCTTTTTCTTACCAGTAATTGATATGTATGTGTTAGCAGGTGTGTCTGGAACCCGATCAGCTGGTGTTTCAGCTTTAAGAAGCATTGGTTTTTCCCCTGTTCCATTTGGGATGAGAAATAGAGAAGAACAGAAAGATGGAGGAAGAGTCATAAATAATGTGCTGATTAAAATTTGTACACATTTAGTGAGTACTGAGCAAGAAAAGAGCAGGAGTTGTAATGTTAGTCATAAATGATTTTGTGTTGACTGGACTACGGTAAAATCACATTAATTCACTGGTTTTTGTGACTGAATGCAAGTTTATGTGGTCCACAGTAAATCTCACCATTCTTAGAAGGATTGAGCTCCAACTTGTCTCTATGTAATTGAACCAGCACACCCTCAGACTGAAAGAGAAAGAGAGTGTTAACTATCTCTGATGATCTAGGTTATCTAGTCAAAATGACAAATACCTATTGATGATAGAATGACCAAATCAAATAAAAATTGACAATTTCCCATCAGACGTACCACCACCTTCAGCGGCTTTCTCACTCCATCAGTGTGGATAGACTCATATGCCGAAACTTTCACCTCAATCATGTGATTCCCCAGAGTCATGGGAATAATCACATATGGCACGGCTATGCTGGAGTCTTTGTTAACATGTACTATGGTTCTGTATTTGCCTTTCTTACTGGCAGAGCTGCAAACATCTTCTGTTTCCATGAACTCCACACGCACCTGGTGAAAACAGGAGAATGAGACTCAAGTAACTTAAATATCAAGACAAAACTTCCTCTAAAATAAATGCATATGAACTCAACATGAAATGCATGATGATGTGTAGTATATATATATTACTTTTTAACACAGAAAAGTATGTTACACTTTGCTTCAGATTGAGTCACAAGCAGCTCAGGGATCTAAGTGATTTGACTCCAGCAGAAATGTTTACTACAACGCTTATGGCTATAATGCACATACAAACTGAATTCATTTTTAACATTAAATCTAATCTACCTTCTGCTTCTTTGGGGTGTAGTTGTGAATAATGGCCTTGATTTCCAGTTGTTCACCACGCACAGCTGAGTAAGGCATCTTGAGGTCAATGAAAAGGTGTTTAAAAACAACCATCTCCTCAGGTTCTGCCACACAGATGCCTTTGAGAAGAAACACACACACACAGAAGGACTTACAGCAGCAGATCCTGGATGCTAATGTTGTTTTTCAGAGCATGTATTCTGGGTTTGCAGCTTCATCTTACCAAGTGTTGGTGACAGACTGACAGCCAAGATCTGCCAGGTAGTGATTGAGTCTTTCAGGTAGATCACCTTTTCTTTGGTTGGTGTTGAGCTGGAATTTGCAATATATATATAGAGATTATAAATATGCAATTACAAGTAAAAACATAAATTGTTGAAGTAGATTTCTAACACTTGTTTACTAGTCTAATAAAGCACCTTAAACTGGGCAGCAGGAGCATTATATCTTACCAGGAAGAGATTCAGATGTTGTTGTTTTTATCACATTAAATACTGTTGTATACCACTAAAACTTTCCTATTAACATTTATGAATTATATTAGTGGATGATATTTCATGTTGTTAAGCCAAAAACAAACATTCTAAAGTGAGCCAGTACATACAATTAAATATACATAAAACAAAAGAAAATAGGGAAACTCTTTTTTACTCTTTTTCAGAGGAAGTCATTAACTTGTCAGCTGAGATCATGAGATTGTTTAAAACTTACCTAAAAGGCCCAGCTAACAGGGAATGTTCTCAGAACTTGGCTAACATTCTCTCATAGTTCATTCAAGGTTATACACAAACGTTCCTCCAGTAATGTTAATATAACGTTTGTTCAAAGTTATGTAGTTTTTGTTAAAGTTCTCAAATGGTTAGACGAAAATGGTATGTACACGTAGTTAGTAGAAGGTTTTTTAAACGTTCTCATGATAATGGGTGAAACCAGTGTTGTATCTGAGTCCAGTGTTGAGTCCTAGTTTTTAATCAATTGAGCAGAGATGGGAGTTTCAAAGAGTTAAAGAGTTAAAGTTAATGAGATAATTAAGTGAATCACGAAATGATGATTGTGCATTGGTGATGAACACCTGCTGTTATTTAGAATTACAGAGGATCAGATGTTGATGTTTAAATGGTTAAAATGATGTCATCATCATGGAGATCAGTGTTTGCTTTAGTTGGGCTCTTGATCCTTGACTGTTGTGTTAGATCTATCTATGTGGTAATGTATGTGATGTTGTAAAGCAGAGAGATCAGTGCGTTACAGTGAGCAGCAAATAACAGTTCTTGCATGATTAGATGGTGCTCATGAATTCACCTGTTTTCAGTCAACAATACCTTTGTTTTATATATATGTTTAGATTTTGTATAATAAGCAGTGCCAAACTGTAGCATGCATAGTACTCGTCAAAATCAGTAAAGTTAATAAATTTTAAATATATGCACAGCATTAAAAAATTGACCTATAGACTTGTTTAATCACACAGACATCAATAAACAGCATATGAATCTCAACAATGGTGACAATCAACAAAATGCTTCATGCTGCAATGCATGCTGGGTAGCACCATAGTAAAAACTCCCATCAATGCACAGCAAAAAAGTTCACCACTGTTGAGGATCGTATAATAAGTGTTCATGTCTAAAAGCCTATCTATCAATATTGAAGTATCATGGTGGCATTTGTATAAGACTTTTTGTCGATAGTTCTGTAATATTGTTTGCTCAATTTCTGATGTAATTATTGAGACATGCATTCAAATTTCTGAATTTTTTGTTCAGAAAATATAAGATATTAGATCACATCTCTCTTTTTGATTTGGTTCACTCTCATCTGGTTCATTCATCTAGTAGCTTTACAAATTTTCAGCCAGTGTCTTTTCATCTCAATTTGTCAAAATAATTTCTCAGATGAAATTTACATTTTGTCAGTCCGATGTATTTCTTGGTGGTCTGTTTAGAGAGGTTTTAGACAAAATCAGCCCCACCCTCTTAGCCTTCATAAACAGCTCTTTAATAAATGGGGTATTTCCGGAAAGTTTTAAACATGCTATCGTACAGCCCCTATTGAAAGGCCATCATCTTGACCCCACTGTGCATAACAATTATCGCCCTATCTCTAAACTCTCATTCATTTCAAAGGTTTTGGAAAAAGTTGCACTCTCACAGTTTACTTCGTACCTGGACACTTTTAATATTTTAGACCCGTTTCAATCTGGTTTTAGAGCACTGCATAGCACGGAGTCGGCATTGCTGAAGGTTACAAATGACATTATGCTGTCCATTGATTCTGGGTCATCTGCTATCCTGATACTTTTAGATCTAAGAGCCGCATTTGATACAGTTGACCACAATATTCTTCTGAAAGGACTTGAGTGTGTTGTTGGGGTTCAGGGCCTAGCCTTAGAGTGGTTCGCCTCATACTTAAAGGGGAGGACTTTTTCTGTAAATATCGGGTCATTTACTTCACCACCTGCACCTATCCATTGTGGATCCATTCTTGGCCCTCTTTTGTTTTCTCTTTACATGCTCCCCTTGGGCTCAATACTCCAGAAACATAACATTAATTATCATTGTTACGCTGATGACATCCAACTATATCTTCCAATCAAACCAGGAAATGACTTTTCATTGGATCATATTTTTTATGCCTTAATTAAGTCAAGACCTGGATGACAAAAAACACTTTACAATTGAATGAAAATAAAACCGAAGTGCTTCTACTGGGCCCTGCTGCTACTAACAAGTCCATTAAAACACAGTTAGTTTTTCTAAGTAATAACCTACACAATCATGCAAAAAATCTCGGAGTCCATTTTGATCCTCTTCTCCAATTTGATAAGCATGTGAATGCAGTTGTAAAGAGTAGCTTTTTTCATCTCAGATCAGTGGCTAAGGTGAAACACTTTCTTTCAAGTAAAGACCTTGAAATAGTATTTCATGCACAAATTTCTTCGCGTTTGGATTACTGTAATTATTTGTATATTGGCCTACCTCAATCTGCACGGTCTCGATTACAGATGGTTCAAAATGCAGCAGTCAGATTCTTAACAGGAACTAAGAAAAGGGATAATATCACCCCTGTCCTTGACTCTGTGTTTGCACTGGCTCCCTATACAACTTAGAGTCGACTTTAAGGTCCTTCTTTTTGCATACAAGGCATTGCATAATTCTGTCCCTGATTACATTTGAGATCTCATTAAGCCATATACAGCCTCTAGGTCTTTAAGATCTAGTGATCAGTTACTTTTATCTGCCCTCCGTTCACGTTGTAAAACAAAAGGTGATCGAGCTTTCTCAGTAGTGGCCCCAAAGCTGTGGAACAGTCTACCTTTGAACATTAGTGCTTCTCCATCACTGGATGCTTTTAAATCTAGCTTAAAGACTTATTTTTATAATTGAGCATTTGAGTGATGTTGTGTATCTACTTTGAATAGTTGAATTGGTGTTTTATGAGATTATATTTTAATTGTTTCTGATACTTGTTTTATTTTATGTTCTCTCCTCTTCATTTCTCTTTTAAATTCAGTTATGTTTAATGTAAAGCACTTTGGATCAACCACAGAAGTGTAAAATTTGTGCTCTATAATTAAAATTTGCCTTGCCAAATATCTGAATGTCAGTCAATGAACAAAAGGAGACCACTTCATGATATTTATATATGAGATACAAGCAGATATTATTAACTAATCTGTTACTTCAAAGTTTAAATCAGCAACACACAAATATATTTGCTGTGAAACATTTCTGCTATTGTTTAGACACAAATTAATTTTAATAAGTAAAAGGGTCAATACACCAACTAAAGCAAACACTGATCTGCATGATGATGGCATAATTTTAACCAATAAAACATCAACATCTGATCATCCGTAATTATCAATAAAAGCAAGTGTTCATCACTAATGCACAATCATCATTTAATTAGTCACTTAATTATCTAATTAACTTTTTTCTCTAACTCTTTGAAGGTCTCATCTCTGCTCAATTGATTAAAACTAGGACTCAACACTGGACTCGGATACAACACTGCCTAGAACGCTGAGTAATTAATGACAATTAAGTTGAAAGAATGTTTCAGGAACATAAACACAAACCTTAAAAAACGTATAGAACGTTCCCATAACCAAAAATAAATAAACAAATGTTTTTAAAATGTTCTTAGAACTCAACTGTTAGCTGGGGTATCCTACTCACCATTTGTCACATAGATCAATTTCCTCCCAAAGCCAACTCTCAGGGAACTGTGTACGTGACACAATCTCTTCAGAGTCTGTATAATAGTCGCTATCATCATCACCTGTTGTAACAGATCAAGAGGGGGGAAACGGAAAACACATCAGATAATCTAATCAAATACATTTGATCATTAATCTCTCTGGTGACTATCCACTTTCACTATTATCCATAATTACTACTTTCCAAACTACCCAAGAATCAAAATACCATTATCAATCCCTGCCACCAGATCCTTGTTCAAGTGAGAATCGGTTGGTGCATTTTCAATTTATTCCATGCATTGATTGCTTCCCAAAAGCACTGCACAAGCTATCAGTGACATCAGTTAATATACTTACTGCGAGCCAGAACCATCTCCTCCTCTTCATCCTTCGTGTCCTTGTGAGTTTTCATCTGGTTGCAGCAGTGCAGGAAGGCATCAACACACTCTTTTCCGTCAGTGATGTACCTGACTCTTTGTTCACACGTGTAGCCGAGTTTATTTTCCCTCATCCCATCAACACAGCACGGTTTGAGTTCAGCTGAGTATTTTTCAGCTGAGAAGACAATGTTTGTGTAGAACAACGAGGGGAGTATGAAAACTACAGAAATACCCACAATTTGAAAATGTGTTTGAGAACTGAATTAACCTAAACGAAAAGGGCTTTGGGTCTTTAAAAGTGTGACATTCCAGATATACTTGAGGCAAAATCAGAGAAACAAACTGGTGTTTGTTTGCCAAACAGCTTGCCAAAACAAAATGTATTGAATTTTTCTGGCTGGTAAACGCCTTCAAACTACCATTGGTCTGTGCAAAGGTGAGTAGTCCAGGGGCCGAAGAGTAAAAGCCCTGCCATATTTGTGCTCCACCCATGAACTCAGCAGCTGATTTCACCAGAGGAAGAACCAAGTCATTCCTTTTAAGTCACAAGCAAGGCTCTTGATATATGTGTGTGTCTAAATCTTACCAGACTTCAAATTTTTATATGCGTTAAATAGATTTAAAATTAATTCACTGTAACTATTACATGAATACTTTGATTGCATGCTGTAGCGTCAAAGGGTTGACTACGCAAAACCTAAACATATAAATGAAACAAAATGTATTTTGAAATCAAACCAGCTGTTACCATCAAACCATGGTAACTATCTATCACTAGGTATGTTTCCATCCACCTATTTTTATGCACATTTGGATTAGCGCATAAAAAAAAATGTTGGATGGAAACGCCAAGATGCGCATCAATTCTAAAAATGTGCATAACTTATGCGCACATTTGAGTAGGACAATTTTTTTATCTGATAAGAAAAAATGTGCATAAACTACAATGGAAACACATTTACCGAATAAATTCCTCCATGCACATTGAAAAAGTCATGTTACTTTGCACTATAAGACGGGATAACTTGACTAACCAGCGGACCGATCTCGTTCACAGCATCTACAGGTGCATCTCAATAAATTTGAATGTCGTGGATAAGTTCATTTATTTCAGTAATTTAACTCAAATTGTGAAACTTGTGTATTAAATAAATAAAATGCACACAGACTGAAGTAGTTTAAGTCTTTGGTTATTTTAATTGTGATGATTTTGGCTCACATTTAACAAAAACCCACCAATTCACTATCTCCACAAATTAGAATGCTTCATAAGACCAATTAAAACAAAATAGTCAATTGTTGGCCTTCTGGAAAGTATGTTCATTTATTGTATATGTACTCAATACTTGGTAGGGGCTCCTTTTGCTTTAATTACTGCCTCAATTCGGCGTGGCATGGAGGTGATCAGTTTGTGGCACTGCTGAGGTGGTATGGAAGCCCAGGTTTCTTTGACAGTGGCCTTCAGCTCATCTGCATTTTTGATCTCGTTTCTCATTTTCCTCTTGACAATACCTGCTCAGGTCAAACTCAGGTATGCTGAGTTTGCTGGCCAGTCAAGCACACCAACACCAATTTAACCAACTTTAAAAAGCTGGTCAGATGAAGGTAGCATGAAGTGCTCCAAAATGTATTGGTAAACGGGTGCAGTGACATTGGTTTTCAAAAAACACAATGGACCAACAACAGCAGATGACATTGCTCCCCAAATCATCACAGACTGTGAATACTTAACACTGGACTTCAAGCAACTTGGGCTATGAGCTTCTCCACCCTTCCTCCAGACTCTAGGACCTTGGTTTCCAAATGAAATACAAAACTTGCTCTCATCTGAAAAGAGGACTTTGGACCACTGGGCAACAGTCCAGTTCTTCTTCTCCTTAGTCCAGGGAATTTGTTGAGATAGTGATGTGAGCCAAAATCATCACAATTAAAATAACCAAAGATTTAAAATACTTCAGTCTGTGTGCATTGAATTTGTTTAATACACGAGTTTCACTATTTGAGTTGAATTACTGAAATAAATTTAACTGTTCCACAACATTCTAATTTATTGAGATGCACCTGTATAGGTTGTTATGGTCATTCTGAAAAGGCTGAACAAAGTCTGTTGTCAAAGTATTTATTTATAATTGTCTTACACGACTGCGTTTCCAAACAGCAGGCATCCTCCTCCGAAAGTAATAATCGCATTTATTGTGTCTCGTCTGCTTGCTCTGAGGTGCAAGTAAATTATGTCATATATGAAAATGATTATATTCTGTGGCTTCTCCTATATTCTTAGTGATATTTAGTGCCACATTTTACCAGGAAGTGACGATTTTGTTCTCTTTGACTCATTGGATGGAAACTGTGCTTTATTCGCATATGTTTATGCGATATTCTAGTTTTGTGCATAAGTTTAATTAGAATCTTTGGATGGAAACATAGCAACTGTAGAGCAATATTTCCCAAACATGTTCCTGGAGCCTCCCCAACACTTCACATTTTGCATGTCTCCTTTGTCTGACAGCCATTTCAGGTCTTGGGTTGCAGGTCTTGAATCAGGTGTGATTGATAGAGGAGACATGCAAAATGTGCAGTGTTGGGTAGGCTTCAGGAACGAGTTTGGGAACTCCTACTTTATTACACCCTATGCATTGCTTCAGAGAGAGATCTAATACAGGAGTCAAGGTCAAGAGCCCAACTAAAGAAAACACTGACCGGAAAAAAATAATGGCAAGACTTTTACTCTTTGGTCCCTGGACTACCTCACCTCTGGTGAGTGTCTGTAATATATCTGCTTGTTTTACACTCTTTAGCCACCAGGTGGTATTGTGAGCAAATTAAGTATCCATAAATTAACCCTTTTGTGAACCACTTGGCTGAAAAGCTGAAAAGCTTCACGAGGCTTCATGAGGCTTCATCTGCCCATCACTAATTATAGGTAGCTGTGGCTCTGTGGCTCTTCTATGGATAATTTTGTCTCTTTAAACTATCGAGGTGAGACATGAGAAAAAATACTAATAGAATGTTACACAGCTTTAATACTGTAAAGCTGTTTGCATTCAAGCAGTGTATTGTGTAAAATAGTGATGGGCAGATGAAGCCTCATGAAGCTTTAAGCTTTTCAGCCAAGTGGTTCACAAAAGGATTAGTTTCAGGAGGAAATTAATGTAACTTTCTGACCCCTGGACTTTACACCTCTGTCTGTAATATATCTGCTTGTTTTACACTATTTGGCCACCAGGTGGTATTGTGAGCAAATGAAGCCTCCAGAAATTAACCCTTTTGTGAACCAAGCTTTAAGCTTCATGAATCTTCATCTGCCCATCACTAGTGTAAAGTGCAACATGAATAAACATGACATGTCTTGTCTAGAGTTCTGAGTTGGTGCAAACATGCACATTAGGGGAAGTCGTGGCCTAATGGTTAGAGAGTCGGACTCGTAGTCCAAAGGTTGCAAATTCGAGTCTCGGGCTGGCATGAATTGTAAGTGGGGGAATGAATGTACAGCGATTTCTCCACCTTCAATACCATGACAAGGTGTCCTTGAGCAAGGCACTGAACCCCCAACTTCTCCCCGGCCGCAGCATAAATGGCTGCCCACTGCTCCAGGTGTGTGTGTGTGTGTGTGTGTGTGTGTGTGTGTGTGTGTGTGTGTGTGTGTGCACTCACTGCTGTGTGTGTGCACTTTTGGATGGGTTAAGGGTAGAGCACAAATTCCAAGTATGGGTCACCATACTTGGTTGTGTGTTGTCACTTTCACTTTTCACTTTCAATTCCATTACTATAATGACATGGTTTCTTAATTGCTGTTTTTTTTACCACTGTCTTTATTTATGCTATTCTGTTTTTGAGAGGAAAGCATACAACACATATTTACATTTACATTTTCATTACTCCTAAGCAAGTTAGTCCTAAGATACTCCTAAGTTTATCAGTGACTTAAGAAAAAGCACAGAATATTATTTATGATTTGAATGGTAAAGTAAAATCTGAGTAAAATGTAGCTTCTCACCCAGTGTACTAGTGATCTTCAGGAGACTCTCAGCTCTTCGTCTTCTCTTTGAAGGTTTGGGACACTCAGGCACTAGAGGACAAATCATTTGAAATAATGATTTTATTGTACAAAAAAATACTTTGGGGATGTTAAAGAATTTGAGATCAATTTAGTAAACTTCAGAGGTGGGACTTTCAATTCACAAGAATGTTGCCCAACATTTAATTCTCTCCTCTGTCCCCCTTCACCACCTCCCACCACTTCTATAACAGCTGATGACTTTGCAACTTTTTTTACAGACAAAACTAAAACAATCAGTAGTCAGTGTTCACCTCCACTCACACAGGACCTCCAACCAACTAGATCCACTGCTCAAACTCCCATCTTCTCCTTCTGTCCCCTCACTGAGGTGGAAGTATCCAAACTTCTCCTCTCCAGCCATCCTACAACATGTCCTCTAGACCCTATCCCCTCACACCTTCTCCAAGCAATCTCTCTCCTACCAGCACTCACACACATTATCAACCATCTCTCCTCGCATCTTCCCACTGCATTCAAGCAGGCTCGGGTAACCTGCTCAAAGACCTACATTAAACACTTCTTAACTCTGTCTCTCCTTCCTGCCACTCCAACTCTACAGCATGACTTCAACCAGGTCTCATTGTTTAGGTTCACAGAACAACAAATTACGATAACCAGTCAGGTTTCAGGAGTGGTAATCTTCAATGAGACTGCGCTGATTCAAATCATCATTCCACAGATTCTGCTGGATCTGTCTGCAGGTTTTGACACTGTCAATCATCAGATCCTCTTGTCCACCCTTTCATCACTGGACATCACTGGGATTCCACTTCTTGTCCAGGCCCTTGTCATTTCTAGGTCGGTCTTTCAGGTGGCCTGGGAGGGACTTCCATCAAAGCACAATCAAACCTCTACAAATGATTCAGGAATCGAAGCGGCACGACTGGTCTTCAACATAGCCCAATACATCACTGGGTCCCATTACAGGCACATGGCTTCTCCTCCTTCACTGCTGATGACACACAGCTCTATCTCTCATTCGACCTTGCCTGGCAGACATCTGATGCATTGATGAAAGAACAACCACAGGCTCAACCTGGCACTGAGCTTCTTGTCTTCCACTCACTCCAACTCTACAGCATGATTTCACATTCAGTTAGGTTCATCAACAATTATCAGCTTCGGTCGAAATCTTGGTGGTACCATGATGGGCAGCTGACCATCAAAATCACTCTCCAGAACATTCTCTTTCAATCTGGCAGGTGGAATGATCTTCCCATCCCCATCCAGACATGATCAGGCCCTTTCTTCAAGAGCAACTGCAAAACTCATCTCTTGTCCAGGCCCTTGTCTTTTCTAGACTGGACTACTGCAATGCTCTTCTTCTGGACATCCATCAAACACAATCAAACCTCTACTGGTTCAGAATGCAGCTAGTCTTCAATGAATCCAAAAGAGCCCATGTTACTTCCTCTGTTTGTGTCCTTGCACTGGCTACCAGTTGCAGCTCGTATTCCCCAGTTCAAGACACTGATGCTTGCATATAGAACAACCACAGGCTCAGCACACTTCCACTCACTATGTACGAATTTACATCCCCTCCAGAAGTCTGAGATCTGCTAGTCTTCAAGTCAGATGCCAAGTCCATCAAAGAGGCTCAAAATCACTCTAATGAGCTAATCAAGTGACTATTTAAATGCTGATTGAGTATTAGTGATGAACACCTGATGTTAACAGTCAACATAATTGAAGAAAAAAGAAACACAAGAACTACAACTGACTTCAGCCATAAAAAAGCCTTGAAAAAAACTTTTCAATTTCTTCTAAATTGTGGTCAAGGTTTCCTCTTGGTCTCTTGACCCTTCCCTTGCTAGTAAATTGTAATTATTTGTAAACAATTACAATATTTTTTCATAGCAAATATTTGTGCATTGTTGAATCAAACCTTGAAGTAGCAGATTAATTTACACGTTCTGTCTGTAACTCATGATGGATCATCATCATGAAGGGGCTTCTCTTTTTGGTTTATTGACTGACAGTCAGCTATTACTGAACTTCAAAAAAATTACTAAGAAACAACTGCCACATAATGCTTCAATATTGAAAACATAAGCGTTGTTTTGGCTCAGGTTTTTAGACATGAACACTTATCATATATGATCCTCAACAGTGGTGACAATAATTATTCATACTGCAGTGCATGATGGGAGTTTTTACTGTGGTGTTGCCAGCATGCATTGGCAGCATGAAGAATATTGTTGATTGTCAACATTGCTGAGATTTAGATTCATAGGCTGGTTCTTGATATTTTCTCAACAGTGGTGACAATAATTATTCATATTGCAGTGCATGATGGGAGTTTTTACTGTGGTGTTGCCCAGCATGCATTGCAGCATGAAGAATATTGTTGATTGTCAACATTGTTAAGATTCATATGCTGGATCTTGATATCTGTATGTGCATATATAGAAATTTAATTCAGATTTGTTTTATTCTTTACATAAATGCAAAATGCCTTCACAATAACTGTTACAGCTATACTTTGTTTGAATGCTGTGGTTTCAAAGGTCTGGTTAAACAGACCCTAAAAATGTTAATGAATCAAATTAATGTTATGACTCTACCAGACTAACTCAAGAAGACTTCATCAGCACTTAAGAACAGCGCCACAGCGCACAGCTCTGGTCTCTTTACACTACAACAGCTCTTGCATGGCTTCAGAGAAAGACCTAACAAAGACAGTTAAGGGTCAAGAGCCCAACTAAAGAAAACACTGATATCCATGATGGTGACATCATTTTAACCAATAAAACATCAACATCTGATCCTCAGTCATTCTCAATAACAGCAGGTGTTCATCACTATTGTGCATTCATAATTGAATTAGTCACTTAATTATATTTTTTAACTTTAACTCTTTGAGGACTTGGGATACAACTTGTATCAACAAGATTTGCTTGTGACTTGTAAGTCACACCTCTGGAAAACTTAATCCAAGTATATTCCAAAATATGGAACTAAGACATGGGGAGCCAAACAACAGAAAAGTAACAGTACAACATTCACAATCTGACAGAAACAAAGGGAGAGAGCACATGTGAGAAAATAAAAACAACCTTGCTAGAGTTATAGTGATTCTACACATATGATGCCTCAGATTTAGAGCTAATGGGATTATAAATGCTTTAGTTGAAAGAGAGCTAAGTGACCCTTGGAAATCTCTTTGTCGAGTGAATAAAACTGTAGAATAAGATAATATTGATAATAATAATAATACTTGTTCTTGTGTTGGTTCCTCCTGCAGTGTTGGACTCAAACATCAGACCTGCATCAGTGAAAACCCCCATACTGTTCCTTCCACCTCCTGCTGTACAGCCAGTGTCATGCTTCTCTATGACGTCCCAGATCTAGAGGCGCAACAAAGACACCAGTTATGTATGTTTTAGGCCAAAAATATCATGTTGCACTGTGATGTTTGAATAATCTCCTTTACCTGAGTCTGGGTAAGTCTGTTCTTGTTAAGGACGTGCACAGCCTTGTCAACCACCACCAGACCAACTTTAGCTCCAGGATCTCCAGTTATCTGCAGCTTGACCTCATCTCCTGTGCCATAGGTATTCATCTTGCCCTTCACCTTAACCTGGAGCTGTAATTAAAGCAAGAGATGCAGTGTCAGAAAAACAGACCTAGATGGCACATCAGCTACTGCTTGTGATGGTTGACCCACCTTTCCCATGCACGTGTCCTTCACATCGACCCAGACTGAATCAGACACCACCTCAGACGAGCCCACATGATAATAAGCCACAAAGCGGAAGGACGGCACCATGTCTTTGGTTACAGTCACAGATAGAGTCACTAGAGATTGTCCTCTTCGCTTAAACCTGTCTGCTTGAACAATCTGACCTTTACTCAATATCTGAAATGAAAGCAGATGAGTAAAGATATATTTAGCAACTTTGTATGGTTTCAAACACAAGCTGTGGTAGTTATCAAACATAGATGTAATTAATTGATACATTTGTTGTGCAGATGAATAAGAAATAACCATTATCTTTACCATGTATGTATAGTCTTGATCTTTGACTCCCGGACTTTGTCCAGTGTTCAGATTGACCTTTATTGAATCACCCATCTGAAGCTCTGCAGCATCAATGCCGATGTGCAGGTAGTTTTTGGAGCCACCTGTAGGAATGTAGGCATGAGCCGTCATCTTCTTCTCTGCCTGCTGATTGCCTCTTTCTAATTGAGGATCTTTGGTCTTTGCCTGAAAAAAAGCATGCTGATCAACACAGACAGCAAATAAATGTAAATAAACAGCTTATTTCACGCCTTGACAGGTCTTACAATGATCTCTAGTGCAGAAGATCCTCCCAGAGTGTTGACTGTAACCTTCGCAATGCCGTTGTCTCTTGTATGACCTGGGACGGGCCCAGGAGTGCCCACCACTTCCACTTCCACTTTCACATTTACAGCTGGCGTCTGGTCAGGATTTGTTACATATATCTTTTATAAAACACAGGTAAAACAAGAGTGATCTCTGTTAATACAATTGATTAAATTGTTCTTCAGTTCCTATACTCCTTCAGGTTTTCAACTATCTAGTCAATGTTTTATACCGAGACGTCGAAGGGCATTCCAGGTTTGAAGAAGTGTGGTGTTTTTTGGAAGTGTATGGTGTACGGTGACGTCACAATCTGAATGCCTCTCCTTTCTGCTTCCACCATTTCACTGCCTGAAACACACAGACGATGAGCGTCTCACATACAATCACAAACATGGATGTAAACATGTGCATACAGATGTAAGTATCTGTTGAGTCTTACCACTTTCTGTTAAAACACTGACAGAAACATAGATTGATTGTCCAACCAGCTGGTTAATGATTGGAAAGGTCTTAGTGATCATCTGATTGGTCAGTTCTGCAGTACCCTCTCCTGTTATGATCTATTCATATATGAGAAAGACAGCAACATCAGTCTACAAGATGCAGGAAAAAGCTATTTAACTTATTTTTTTAACTGTTCTCTAAATGAGGAGAAATTATATTGATCCTAGCTTGCAAGATGTTTAATGTCTCTCACCTGAACTTTTTGCAGAGATGAAGGAATACTTGTTTTCTTCTCACCGTTCATCACACCAAACACCACAAATGCATTTCCATCCACCTTCTGTCCAAACAGGTAGCTATGAAAGCACATCCAATTTCAGTTGTAAAAACTTAATGCTAGTAAATATTTACTTCAATTAGTGTAAACCAATTATGTCTGGTTGATTCTTGAGAACCTCTGCATAGCCGCAGAGCATAGGTTAATTTTCAAAACAATGAAGCAGAACATATTTTGTCTTACTTGGCATTAATGTCGACTGTCAGACTCGGATCACCCACATGGAAGAATGACTTACTGGGCTTTAATTTCACTTCAAATGTTGGAAGCACTAAAACCCAACCAGACACACACACAAATAAACAAACACATTCTTTGACTTATCAAATCATTAGAAACATGAGTTTGTTGACACAGATCTTACCATATTCTTTGACCTCAATGTCTGCTGTAAACTTCTTCTGAGGAGTGTTTGAGAACAGTGTAACCACCTTCCAGATCCCAGGACTGAAACAAAGAGAACATATACAGAATCATGCAAATGTCTGATTTCATTACATTAAAACAGGGGATAAATACCATAAACAGGGTTTTGTTGCTGTTTATTGATAAATAATTAGATATTGTCCCAAAGCAGCACCATATACAAAAACAAATAAAAAAGTAATCAGGTTGATTAGCTTCAGTCCTGACATTGTTCTTCACACCTGGCAATCTCAGGAATGGCATATTTTCCGGACTTCATTCCTTTGACTGGAAATATCTTCTCTGATGAAACTGTGATGCCTTGTGGATTCTTCAGAAACACAGAAATCAGCTTTAACACCTTGACTGCTGAGATTGCAGTGCAATGATGCACATACAGATGAAATGTCAATAATGAGAGAGTGAGTGTGTGTGTGTGTGTGTGTGTGTGTGTGTGTGTGTGTGTGTGTGTGTGTGTGTGTGAGAGAGTGTATGAAACAACAGTGTTTACCATGATTTCCACTGTAATTCCAGACTGACTGAGTGGTTCCAGGTTGGGCGTCAAAGAGAAAATTCTGTACTGAACTGCAAAAGAGGTCAAAGCAGAAACTGGAATACTTTGTCCGAAAGTTTATTGTATTATTGTGTGTAAAATGTGTTAAAATTACACCATAAATAGTTCACAATAAATAGGCTACTAATAGCTAGAACAGTCTAACGGCGTATCTTATATTCAAACATATAATATGCTTTTTTTTTTTTACTTAGCTTCAGATTATTTGACACACAATGTAATTCATAGTCACTGAAATGACGGTGACGGGGCTGGATCTTTTTGTGAAAATAATTCACAAACGTACAAAATACGCATTTAATGTGATACAAACTTTAGTACATTAAAGTACATTAAAACAGAAACGATACAAAGTTATTTTTTATTTAACATGTACACACAATCTTTATGATGCCAAGTTGATGCAATAAGTTCACATTGTGCATTAATGCACTATATATTTGAAAATGTTTAGCACGTAATCTTACCTGTGCTAGCAGGTGTGTAGATGGGCTTGTCTGTTTGCACAAACATATATCCAGATTGAAATGAGACCATGACCACTTTCTCCAGAGTGCTGGATGGAAACTGTGCTTGTAGATACACATACTGCTTCTCCAGAGGATCTTCAGAGAAATAGTTCTGATCATCAGGAATCTAAATGAAAGAAAAAGAATTAGTCCCTTGCCACTTTAGAATAAATGAAAAGGCATTTTACAAATTAAATTGTTTAATTGTACATGATCTCATATTTTCCTACATAAGCAAAACGTATGTCAAAGTTGTGTCACCTTTATATCTGTAAGGATCTGGAAATTGTTGTCTGCAGTCAGTGTCACTGATTTAGACAGTATCTCCTTGTCTTTTTTGGGGTGGTTCTTAACTATGATCTTCACATTCAGGTTTCCTCCAGAGTAATCCTGAGCCTCCACTAAAACATTCTCTGAGGAACCCACCCTCAGCAAATTAGGAGCTGACAGAACATATCTGAGGAGATCAAATCAAAGCGTTCGAGAACAGATCTGTTAGTGAATCCATGAACAAACAGTGTGTTTGATACTCACAGTGGTTGACAGAGTGTAAGGAGCGGTGAAGAGAGAAGACAACAGTCAGATACAGCAGCTTCACGTCCATCCTGACTGTCTGGGTGTCTCTTCATGTGATCGCCTGTGAATCTGCAGCAGCTCAGATTTATATCCGCCTCCACAACCCTCAGAGTCCAAACTGATCGCTCTCTTTGACACTCCTCTTCCCATCATGGCGATTAGGCAACATATTTAGAAAAGGGTGGATCTTGGACATATTTTTGAGGAATTTCCAAAATGAGGACACGAACCTCCAATAATCTTATACAATATTGTGTTTAATGATATTTTTGAGTGAGAAAAAAGCTAAGTGATCAAGCTGTGCATCTCAATATCCCGTATATGTGTCTCCTACTATTATGATTTATTTATGTTATAATGCATCCCATATGCACACAAACCCAATAAATTACATATCCAGACTATTAAGATTGCAGCTCACAAATGTACTGAACTTCAGGCATAACTGTCTGTTTTAAATGAAGACGTTTGGTTGTTTGCATTCCAAAAGTCCCAAACAATACAATTCCCAAATGAAAATTTGGATTGAACAAAATATCAACTGTGTGTCTGACATGTACAGTACTCATGAAGCTTTCCATAATGAACTACTGCATATAAAATAAAACTTTCAGTGTGCTCCTCCTTTCTGTGTATAGAAAGCTGTAGAAACAGAACTGTTGTCAAAATGTTGTGGAACTGAGTGCAATTTTGTGTGAGACAGGAGTCTTATAAGGAGCTTGAAGAGTTAAAAACAACGCAGTTCTGATTTCCCGTAAATGATTGCGCTTCTTGTGTAAATTCACCCTTTGGTAAATTGGCAGCTGCTGTATTGATCTTTGAGGGGTCCAGAGAACTATTGACCAGTACATTTTCATGAACAAATATACCAAAGATATAAGCTGTACTGGAATGAGATTTGCTGAATGAATTTGAACTTGACTAACAACATCATCTGTCCCCTAGAATTCATACACACATATAGTTATTACTATTTCATGAAAATAAATGTAGTGATAATTAAGAAAGTGTGTCTTTCTAATCTCAGGTTGCTCCAGTGAGAATTTCAGTGTACATATGGAAGAGGGGGAGTGTTGTAACACATGTTGTTAACAAATGTCTGTAGCATTTCTGTTCTGTGCTTTTATGTGCCTTAAACTTATATATTATATTGTATGCATATATATGTACAGTGCTCAGCGTAAATGAGTACACCCCCTTTTAAAAGTAACATTTTAAACAATATCTCAATGAACACAAAAACATTTAAAAAAATGTTGACAAGACTAAGTTTTATATAACATCTGTTTAACTTATAACATGAAAGTAAGGTTAATAATATAACTTAGATTACACATTTTTCAGTTTTACTCAAATTAGGGTGATGCAAAAATGAGTACACCCCACTGAAAGTTTCTGGAGCAAAGCTAAATTTTTGACTAAAAATTTCTAATTTAACAAGAATTCAACCACATGTGAGTCTAATTATTAATTACACAGGTGACAGTTGACTATAAAAGGGTGTTACTTAAAGAAAACCCCTTTCCATTTCATGCTGTCAGCAATGGCACCACATGGAAGAGAAAGAAAATAATTTATTAACACAAGAAAGATGAAGGCTACAAGAAGATCAGCAAAGCTTTACTTATCAGTCAGAATACTGTAGCAAAAGTGGTACAAACATTTAAAAAAGATGGAACTGCAACCATCTCACAGAGACGTCCAGGTCGTCCACGGAAGTTAACACCTCGTCAGGAGCGTCTTCTGATGAGAAGGGTTGAAGAAAATCGACATGCAAGTTCACTGCAGTTATCTAAAGAAGTAGAAAGCCAAACTCATGGAGGCCATACAAAGTACTAGATTTAGTAGTTTTTGTTGTGGGGTGTACTCATTTTTGCATCACCCTAATTTGAGTAAAACTGAAAAATGTGTACTCTAAGTTATATTATTAACCTTACTTTCATGTTATAAGTTAAACAGATATATTAAACTTAGTCTTGTCAACATTTTGGAAATGGTTTTGGTGTTCATTGAGATATTGTTTAAAATTGTACTTTTCAAAGGGGGTGTACTCATTTATGCTGAGCACTGTATATATATATATGCTTCATTAGCAGCTCAGCTCTTTTACATTTATGTCAGGAAAAGGACCATTTACATCCAAATGTAATTTGATGCACACAGAACAAAACCTAGAAATATATTTCAGAATATAAACAGCTTAATCAGCCATTTTCAGTAAGATTTAACGTTACTAAATGTGTTTGTGTGCTTGCCTGTTTAACTTGAATCATGTCCAACAGATATCTGTTTTAGAGCAGTGGGTAATTCACTTGTTCATTTACTTAAAATCTACTTTGCGATTCTGTTGGCAAACATGTTTATTGTGCATTCTATTCAATGTGTTTATTGTTAGTGCAGCAGAAAGAGACAAGTAATGTGCGTGCAATGCATCTGCTTGCCATTGCAGCCTCACACACTTGCTGCTGCTCTAATCATAGTAAAACCGTGTTTAATGGTACACAGATTGGGACTTTGTATGTTCACTACAGAAATGCTAAAATGTATTTAAAAGTTTGACTGACCAAATCGACTGGCTTTATACTTTATATTTTTTTCTTTTCTAATATTGGCAACAACTAACGGCACCCTTTTATTCAATACTTTTTGAAAGTCATTTGCCAGTTTAACAGCTCTAAATGTTCTCCTATAATGCCTGATGAGGTTAGAGAACACCTGACAAGATATCGGAGGCCCTTCCTTCATCCAGAATCACTCCAGATCCTTTAGATTCACAGCTTCTTCTCTTCAGTTCACCTCACTCATCTTCTACAGGGTTCAGATCAGAGAACACCTGACACGAGATCAGAGACCATTCCTTCATCCAGAATCACTCCAGATCTTCAGATTCACAGCTTCTCCTCTTCAGTTCACCTCACTCATCTTCTACAGGGTTCAGATCAGAGAACACCTGACACGAGATCAGAGACCATTCCTTCATCCAGAATCACTCCAGATCTTCAGATTCACAGCTTCTTCTCTTCAGTTCACCTCACTCATCTTCTACAGGGTTCAGGTCAGAGAACACCTGACCCGAGATCAGAGACCATTCCTTCATCCAGAATCACTCCAGATCTTCAGATTCACAGCTTCTTCTCTTCAGTTCACTCACTCATCTTCTACAGGGTTCAGGTCAGAGAACACCTGACATGAGATCAGAGACCATTCCTTCATCCAGAATCACTCCAGATCTTCAGATTCACAGCTTCTTCTCTTCAGTTCACCTCACTCGTCTTCTACAGGGTTCAGGTCAGAGAACACCTGACACGAGATCAGAGACCATTCCTTCATCCAGAATCACTCCAGATCTTCAGATTCACATCTTCTTCTCTTCAGTTCACCTCACTCATCTTCTACAGGGTTCAGAGTCAGAGAACACCTGACACGAGATCAGAGACCATTCCTTCATCCAAACAGATCTTCAGATTCACAGCTACTTCCTACCTCACTTCACTCGTTAATGAACTCAATAAATCAGATGTGTTTTTAAAGCATGTGCATGTCTTTTTAGTGCCCATGGTTGTCATATGTAGAGTACATGAATGATTAGTCAAATGATTATACTTATCAAATATCAAGATTAGTAATATAATGGGTCAGAGGACTGGAATGGCCAACAGAAGCTTGGTTTTGTGCTCAGTGACCGATTTTTGTGTTGCTTTTGAGGTTTGTGTTTGGATTATTGTACTGTTGGAGGAGCCAAACATGGCCCATTATAAGTTTTCTAACAGAGTCAGTCACTTGTTGATTTTTTTATCTGTTGGTATTTTATATAATCAATAATGCCATGCGTCTAAATAAGATGTCCAGGACCTCCAGCAGAAATACTGGCCCACAGCATCAAAAATACAGCCGTATATTTTATTATACACATGGGGTACTTTTTATCCATGTATTCACCAAACCCATCTTGAGTGTTTGCTGCTAAAAAGCTATTTTTTTTTGTTTCATCTGACCATAGAAGTCAGTCCCATTTGAAGTTCCAGTCGTGTCTGATAACTGAAAAGTTTAAAAGTTTAATGATTTTTTTTTGATGAGACATAATATTTATTTGTGCTGTTTGACAAATTTTAAAAGGTTTTCTGACCCAGAGACTAAACTATATTCTGCAATTCTCCAGCTGTGGTCCTTGAAGAGTCTTTAGCCACTTAAATTCTCCTTCTTACCGTGCATTAGGACGATATAGACACACGCCCTCTTCCAAGCTATTTTGTAACATTTTGTGTTGATTGAAAATGCTTAATTATTGCCCTGATGGTGGAAATGGGAATTTTCACTGCTCTAGCTATTTTCTTAAAGCCACTTCACTAATTTGTAAAGCTAAATTATCTTTTGCTGCACATAATAAATATATTCTATGGTTTTTCTCATTGTGATGGATGATTAAGGGAATTTGGGCTTTGTTTTCCACTCCTATTTATATTTCTGTGAAAAAAAGGAAGTCATGGCTGGATAATTTCATGTTCATAATCATTCCCTGAATGGAAACATACTTCAGAGACATTTTACTCATAAAAATAATTGTTTCCATTGTGTATTTGAGAAAAAACAATCATAATGAAATTTCCCCCATTTAAAATTCGTATTTTCTAATAAAATTGTATCAATAAAATATCAAAATAATTAACAATGCAGATACATTTTTTGGTCTTCTTTGCCTTCTTTGATCATATTTACCAAGGGTGCCAATATTTTTGGCCATGGCTGTATATATAGGTAGTTGACAAATAGTCAGTAAAAACAATAATAATATACATGCATTATATATTTATATATATATATATATACACATTTCATTGTTTTTAAACAGTTTTACTGAACTCTACCATACATTTGTCCTATGTTGTGGCATTACAAACATTACAAATATATATATATATATATTAATAATATATAAATAGTATGAGAGATATTTAAATCTTTATTGTTAGACACACATTTGCATATAGTCTTATTTAATGAATATAAATTATAATTAACAAAATGTTATACCCATGTCTTATTGGATAATTTCAAGAAAAACTTTGACTACCAAATAAACTTTGCTGTCATCTATTCAAAATAGCTGAAAATTATACCATTTCAAGTAGAGTGATGTTTGTATTGCAATACTCAAGGGGTTTATTTTGTTTAGATTTTTTTTTAGGAAAAATAAATCTGTGGTTCCTTTATGTGTGTCACACCGTAGGACATCACATCACATTAAAGGACAGATGTTGTAGTTGAGTCATTCAACGAAACCAGTGTGATTTGAGTCCCTCTGACCTTTTTAAGTGTATTTTATGGTTCAAGATGGAGCCGAGTATGGCAGCAGTGTTGTGAGTTCCGAGAAAACTTTGCAGTTTTTCGTATGTTTTATTAGTTTTTTTGTTGTTTTACGTGTTAGATGTTGTTAGTATAACTGTCTACAATAGACACAAGCTTTTAAACATTGGTTCCTCCGTCGCGCAATGCAAACCGGACTTTGAGTTCTTGAATGCCGATGCTTTGTTCACAGACAGAGCCCTTTGTATGGGTCGCTCGACCAAGGAAACGCCGCCTGAAAAGAGGGAAGAGAGCTGGCATCCTCGTCAGACTGAGACGCCGTGCTTTCCGACCTCCTCTTCCAACCATTTTGCTGGCTAACGTTCAGTCACTGGATAACAAACTCTGTGAACTGTGGGCGCGCATCTCATTCCAACAAGAAACAATGGACTGCTGCATTATTTGCCTCACAGAAACCTGGATGTCTGCTATGGTTCCAGACTCAGCCATCGAGCTCACTGGCTTCTCCGTGCATCGCTCGGTCAGAACGAAAGAGCTCACAGGGAAAAGCAGAGGTGGGGGCATCTGTTTCTATATCAACAACTCGTGGTGTGATGAAAGAAACCTACACTCTATTAAATCCTTCTGCTCCCCTGATCTGGAATTTCATATGCTTCTGTGTCGACCATTCTGGCTACAGTGATCATAATCACGGCTGTTCACATTCCCCCTAAAGCCAACACAAACCAGGCACTCAAGGAACTGTATGGGAATATAAGTGAGCAGGAAACCACGCACCCGGATGTGGCGTTTGTTGTTACAGTGGACTTTAACAAAGCCAACAATAGCTTCAGAACAATAGCTCCAAAATACTTTTCAACACATCACCATCAACACACGTGGAGA
Organism: Gymnocypris eckloni scoliostomus; assembly: GCA_027564155.1. Lineage (NCBI taxonomy): Eukaryota > Metazoa > Chordata > Actinopteri > Cypriniformes > Cyprinidae > Gymnocypris > Gymnocypris eckloni. Next base: position 36,772,701 of record CM050416.1, read on the forward strand.
TCGTATACTGGACCACTGCTACTCCCCTTTCCTGGACACATACAAGTCCCTCCCCCGCCCACCTTTTTGCAAATCGGATCACTCTTCCGTTCTGCTCCTGCCTGCTTACAGGCAGAAACTGAAATGAGAAGCACCCGCCCCCAGGACAATCCAATGCTGGTCGGACCAATCGGATGCTATACTACAGGACTGATACATACATATACACAGTACACACAGTGTACTTTTTAAGATATACAGTTATCAATACACATTATACACAGTATGTACACATTCTACATTATGTACACATATATACACACAATATGGGAAGGTGCAGCAGATTTTACATAGGCCAATGTCATGGATGTGCATTGCATGGTATCCAGTGGTAGCAGATAGGTTGTTGTGTTAGTGCAGTGTGTGCGTGTAGTCCAGTTGAACTGTGTTAAAGTGCTGTGCATGGCATATCAAGTGGGAGTGTGCTGTAGGGTGTATTAGTTTTTGCTGTTCATTAGCCTGATAGCCTGAGGGAAAAAGCTATCCCTCAGTCAGCTAGTGCGGGATCGGATGCTGCGGAGATGTCTCCCTGAGGGTAGCAGAGAGAGCAGACTGTGGGACGGGTGGCTGGAGTCTTTGATAATCCTCCGGGCTTTCCTTGTACACCGTCTGGTGTAGATGTCCTGGAGGGAGGGAAGCTCACCTCCAACAATGTGGCAGGCAGTTCGCACGACCCTTAGCAGAGCTTTGCGGTTGCCAGCGGTGCTGTTTCCAAACCAAACGGTGATGCAGCCGGTCAGGATGCTTTCCACAGTGCAGGAGTAGAAGGATCTGAGGATGCTGGGGCTCTTTCCAAACATCCTTAACCATCTTAGGAAGAAGAGAAGAGATGTGCCTTACTCAGCACTGCATCTGTGTGAGCAGACCATGTGAGATCCTCGGTGATGTGAACGCAGAGGTACTTAAAGCTGTTAACACGCTCCACAGGTTTCTTGTTGATGGTGATGGGTGTGTGTTCTGTGCTCTGTCTCCTGAAATCCACCACCAGCTCCTTGGTCTTGTCAATGTTGAATGAGAGGTGGTTCACCTGACACCATTTAATCAGGGTACTCACCTCCTCTCTGTAGGCCGTCTCATCGTTGTCGGTGATCAGGCCTATCACCGTTGTGTCATTAGCTAATTTGACGATGACGTTAGAGCTGTGTGTGGCTGTAAAGTCGTGTGTGTACAGGGAGTACAGGAGTGGGCTGAGGACGCAGCCCTGCGGAGCACCAGTGTTGAGGATCAGAGGAGATGATGTGTTGTTGCCCATTCTGACCACCTGACTTCTGCCTGTCAGGAAGTCCAGGATCCAGCTGCACAGAGATATGTTCAGTCCCAGAGTCTGGAGCTTGGCAGGCACTATGGTGTTAAATGCTGAACTATAATCCACAAACAGCATTCTCACATAGGTGTTCTTATTTTCCAGGTGGGAGAGAGCAGTGTGCAGAGTGAAGGCAATAGCCTTCACGATCTCAGGCTGCCTGGCAGACATCTCGGCATGGTTGAAAGAACATCACCTACAGCTCAACCTGGCAAAGACTGAGCTTCTTGTCTTCCCTGCCTCTCCAACTCTACAGCATGACTTCACAATTCAGTTAGGTTCATCAACAATTACCCCATCAGCTTCGGTCAGAAATCTTGGTTCAAGACACTGATGCTTGCATATAGAACAACCACAGGCTCAGCACCCACCTACTTCCACTCACTATTACGAATCTACATCCCTTCCAGAAGTCTGAGATCTGCTAGTGAGCGACGCCTCGTGGTACCATCACAGAGAGGCTCAAAATCACTCTCCAGAACATTCTCGTTCACCATTCCTGGCTGCTGGAATGATCTTCCCACCCCCATCCGGAATGCTGGATCCCTGTCAATCTTCAAGACTAAAAACTCATCTCTTTCAACACTACTTGACTTTAAAAAAAAATTACTTTTCCTTTTTCTATAACTTCATCTTTCTATTTATCTGTCTCTCCTTCCTTGCTAGCTTGTACTAATTTGAACAATGCCTGATACTTGGTGTTAGGGGTATTTCCTCTGTCTGTTTGCCTCTTCAAGATTATTCGCTTTATGTATTCCCCAATTGTAAGTCGCTTTGGATAAAAGCGTCTGCACAATGACTAAATGTAAATGTAAGTATACGGAAAACAAAGGTATTGTTACAAATTTTCTTCCTGATGTTTGTAATTATTTCAAATGGTATATACATTTTTATAAACTTTTTTGTATTTACTAAGGCATGTTGACAATAACAGCTTCAACATTGTCTATGATCAGATAGGTTTTTAGTGGAATTTCGTAATTTGCTTTCCTTGAGAAAGCATGAAAATATACAGTTAAGTTTTTTTCATATGATTTTGTCGCGTTAGTTTTGCATCAAACACAATGTCATTTTCGGCAGTCGAGATCTGACAGCAACAGCACACTTTTATGCATGGGCGAGCACTTCACGGACAGCTTACCTCGAGCATGAAATCACGTGGATACCAGCAAATCACTGAGTACGTACTACAATCCTGACGAGTCATGGCAACAGAGTGGAAGCTGTGGAGAACCCGCTCGCCCAGAAGCTTCCATCACTGACCTAGATTTACAGAAAATTACAGTTGTTTCAAATAAATAATTGTACATACTTATTTCTCAGCTTTACTGAGCGTTACTAAGCTTTAGGTCACATCTCAAATTATAAGGTATCAACTTATAATCATGTTTATATTAATTAGTCCATGAACTCCTTCTCTCAGACAGCCTGGGTATGCGGCGCATTCGTAGCTTACATGGACGGAACGCCACTGTGGTACAGTCGTGTGTGTACAGGGAGTACAGGAGTGGGCTGAGGACGCAGCCTTGAGGAGCACCAGTGTTGAGGATCAGGGGAGATGAGGTGTTGTTGCACATTCTGACCACATGTCTTCTGCCTGTCAGGAAGTCCAGGATCCAGCTGCACAGAGATCTGTTTAGTCCCAGAGTCTGAAGCTTCTCAACCAGTGTGGCAGGCACTATGGTGTTAAATGCTAAACTATAGCCCACGAATAGCATTCTCACATAGGTGTTCTTATCTTCTAGGTGGGAGAGAGCAGTGTGCAGGGTGAAGGCAATAGCATCGTCTGTGGAACGGTTGCTGTGATATGCAAGCTCTGTGTGGGCGGTGTTGTGAGCCTCGAAACAACCATAAAATATATTAAGCTCATCTGGTAGAGAGGCAGCAATGTACACAGTAGCTGGTTTATTCCCTTTAAAACCTGTGATGTTTTTGATGTCCTGCCACATGCTTCTTGTGTTGTTGGAGTTGAATTGTTCTTCAACGTTTTGTTTTTATATTGTCATTTGGTGGCTTTGATTGATTTCCTGAGATAATAACTGGCTTGTTTTCGATTGTCAGTGGTTCCAGAGTTAAAGGCAAATGTCCACGCTGACAAGGCTGCTCAAAAATTGCTGTTAATCCACAGTTTTTGGTTGGGGCAGATGCGGATTGTTTTTGTCGGTGCTACATTCCCTACACACTTCCTGATGAAAAATGTTTAGAGTGAAAAGAGTAGGCCTCTATGTCATCATCAGATGCTGCCCGAGACATGTCCCAGTCCACTTGATCAAAACAGTCCTGTAGTATAGCGTCCGATTGGTCCGACCAGCATTAAATTGTCCTGAGGGTGGGTGCTTCTTGTTTCAGTTTCTGCCTATAAACAGGCAGGAGCAGAACGGAAGAGTGATCCGATTTGCCGGAAGGTGGGCGGGGAAAGGATTTGTAGGCGACCCGGATGTAAGAGTAGCAGTGGTCCAGTACACGATCACCACACGTGTTGATGGTGATGTGTTGAAAGTATTTTGGAGTTATTGTTCTGAAGTTGGCTTTGTTAAAGTCCCCCGTAACAACAAACGCCGCATCTGGGTGCGGGGTTTCCTGCTCACTTATATTCCCGTACAGTTCCTTGAGTGCCTGGTCTGTGTTGGCTTTAGGGGGAATGTAAACAGCTGTGATTGTGATCGCTGTAAATTCCCTTGGTAGCCAGAATGGTCGACACAGAAGCATATGAAATTCCAGATCAGGGGAGCAGAAGGATTTAATGTAGGTTCCTTTCATCACACCATGAGTTGTTCTCAATAACAGCGGGTGTTCATCACTAATGCACAATCATCATTTAATTAGTCACTTAATTATCTCATTAACTTTAACTCTTTGAGGACTTGGGATTTGACTAGAGACTTGCTTGTGACTTAAAAGGAATGACCTGGTTCCTCCTCTGGTGAAATCAGCTGCTGAGTTCATGGGTGGAACAAAAATAGGGCAGGGATTTTACTCTTTGGTCCCTGGACTTTCAGGTTGATCAGGTAGACCAATCACAACAGACTGCTAAAAAAGTGCATTCAGACTGAGGATGAAAACGGGTGCTGCAACAATGTAAAAAAATGTGCATAACATTAAATCACATATTGTCGTAGACCCCCTAAACAAAATAATGAACATGTAAATGAACATAATATGGGCCCTTTATAATAATACAATATAATAATGCCTTTATAATGTCATGTCCAACACCAATGAAGAACTCTGGAACATTTAAACCTAATTTTCGGAGCGGAGAAATCTTTGATATATTTCCTTGGCTAAATATGTTGTTGGCTAATTCTGTCAACCCCTAAAAGATCAATAGTGCACCTATCAGTTTACCAAAGGTTAAATTTACACAGTTGGTTTTTGCAGGTCATGTACGGGAAATCTGAATTGGACTGCTGAAAGACTGAAAGAGCAATCCGTTTGGACTTTGAGGGTCGTGGAGGCGGGTATAAATCTGAGCTGCTGCAGGTTCACAGACGATCACATGAAGAAACACACAGTCAGTCAGGATGGACGTGAAGCTGCTGTATCTGACTGTTGTTCTTCTCTCCTCACCGCTCCTCACACTATGTGACCCACTGTGAGTATCAAACACACTGTTTGTTCACGGATTCACTAACAGATCTGTTCTCAAATGCTCTGATTTGATGTCCTCAGATATGTTCTGTCAGCTCCTAATTTGCTGAGGGTGGGTTCCTCAGAGAACGTGTTTGTGGAGGCTCAGGATTACTCTGGAGGAAACCTGAATGTGAGGATCATAGTAAAAAACCACCCAAAGAAGGACCAGGAGATACTGTCTAAAACAGTGACACTGACTGCAGACAGCAATTTCCAGATCCTTACAGATATAAAGGTGATGCCACTTTGAAATACGTTGTCCTTATGTAAGCATATATGTGTAATTCTTCAGAGGGCAAACTTCATATTTGTACAATTATATTTACAATTAAAGGGGTCCTATTATTAGTCAGTGTGTAGTGTGTATGTTTGGGCATAAAGCGATCTACAAAGTTACTAATCTCAAAGTACACTCCAAAGGGAAATATTTCATTTAAAAAAATCCCTTTTCAAGAACTACAAAGAATGGCTAATTTGCCCTACAAAGTTGTTTTTCAGTATTTGTGATATCACAAAGATAAATCCCACCTACGGAAATTCGAATGGTTGGCGGGTGGGGAGAACGCTTGGTTGAGCACTCCACGTTTCAAAATTGAAACCCAGTTCAGGTGTTTGTATATCACTGTATTTCTGATAGAAACCAACTGTTTTAAGAAAAAAATGGATGCCATTTTCATTTCATCTTGCATGTAATGTCTGACAAAGCAGCATTTGTGAGCAGAGCCATAGATACCTCATTAGCGACTGTTTCTCTGGGCCACGAAACGCAAGCCGTACACTATATTGTAGCGATAAACGTGACGTCATTCATCGTAGTAATCACTGATTATTCAAAAGATGCCACAATCATGCACAAAACAGCTCAACGGATTTGTGTGAACCTACAGTATGGTGAATGATGTCAAAAATACATTTCCAAGATGATGGCATCGCATCATCTACATGCCTGGAGTGGTCGAATAGGGTGTCTAAATATGTCTATGAGCGGAGCTCTGTTTTGTGTACAGCAGTATCGGGGAAACCTCGAGCTCTCCCGCTCCAATAGCATCTCCTGCTGGCAGATAATATGCATACATATGCGGCCACAAATAGTGTAAGTCTGTGGGACTAGGATATAAATAAATTCCACTGTATAACATTTAAACTGCAATTCATGTTATAATGTTGGAATTAAAGGACAATAAACATAATTCATATTACCATTACACTTATCGATCAATGCTGTTATTTTAAACTGTTGTTGTCTTCCTATCTAAAACATGATTTAGCCAAAAAAAACAAAAACATTATCACTTTAATGTTACAACAATAACATTATCACTTTAATATGTCTTGCAATATCCGTGCATGCAAAGGTTCTGCGTGATCATCTTGTTCAATATTCTGAATTGATATGGCAATATTGACGGACTTGCTGTTTTGGCAAGGTATTGAAATGCCATCTAAGTTGTTCGCCAATCACTACACACTGGGATAGCTAACCAATCACAACACATTTCATTTTTTTGGAAGGTGGGCCTTTATTAATCCCAGAACTAATCTAGTCGTTTTGTGTCAGGCTGGGGAGAAAGGTACTGTAATAATGTAAATTATGTGAAAAAATAATGTGATTTTCAGACCACCAAGCATGAGAGCATGTTCTAGTACACGCCTAAAACAAAATAAAGACTTTGTTAAAGAGCATAATAGGACCCTTTAATTTGCTTTTTTCCATTTTATCTTTTATTGTTTACTGTTGTTCAGATTCCAAGTGATAGGGACTATTTCTCTGATGATCCTCTGGAGAAGCAGTATGTGTATCTACAAGCTCAGTTTACATCCTTCACTCTGGAGAAAGTGGTCATGCTCTCATTCCAGTCTGGATATATATTTGTACAAACAGACAAGTCCATCTACACACCTGATAGCACAGGTAAGATTAAGTGCTAAAAACAAGACAAATATAGAGTGCATTAATGCACAATGTGAACTTTTACATGTTGCATCAGCATGACATAATTCTATAAATGATTACGTTGGCTTGTGTAATGATTTAAAAACTTTCAAAATTTCAAAGCAGAACAGCATTTCAAAATGTGAAATTAGAAAATCTAAATAAAAACACTCCAGATGTGATTTGTGATCACTACTTGATGATAGAATCCTCATCGCACTAGATTCTCTCGAGCTCTTTCGGCTGCAACACATGTGCTTTAGAAGCACACATTTACAGCAATTACAGAAAAACTAATACTAAACAGTCAAGGGTCAAGAGCCCAACTAAACACTTATCTCCACAACTGTGACTTCAAACTTTATTATTGTCAATAAAACATCAACATCCAAACCTCTGTTAATTCTTAATAAGAAGTTTTGTATGAAAGAAAGAAATATCTGGGTCCTCATTTATAAAATGTGCGTATGCACAGATTTGATCTTAGAGTGTGCGTATGCTTAAATCCACGCCAGCGCTAATATTTATAAAAACTGTCTTTGACGTGGAAAAGTGCTTAGCGTCACGTCAGGGTCTGAGCAGACGTACGCACGTTTTATGGTCGGAGAATAAAATTATATATATATATATATATATATTCTAAATAAATTCTAAATTATGATGATTTGTGATATTTTATTTGTTAATGACATTAATTATGAGTCGTTTACAAGGCAGAGAGCTCAAACCATCCAATTGTGTACAAGTTTAAGATCATTTGCGATTCATAGATTTCACATCTGAAAGAGACGCATATGCGCATTTTCTGTTCGTATGTTCCCAGCTAACAGGGAACGTTCTCGGAACTTGGCTAACATTCTCTCGTGGTTCTCTCAAGGTTATAAACAAACATTCCTCCAGTAATGTTAATATAACGTTTGTTCAAAGTTATTTGGTTTTCAATAATGTTCTCAAATGGTTAGACGGAAATATTATTTACACATTGTTTGTAGAAGATTTTTTAAACGTTCTCATAATAATGGGTGAAACTAGTGTTGTATCCGAGTCCAGTGTTGAGTCCTAGTTTGTAATCAATTGAGCAGAGGGGGGACTATCAAAGAGTTAAAGAGTTAAAGTTAATGATATAATTGAGTGACTAATTAAATGATGATTGTGCATTAGTGAGGAACACCTGCTGTTATTGAGAATTACAGGGGATTAAGTGTTGATGTTTTATTGGTTAAAATGATGCCACCATCATGGAGATCTTTGTGTAAATATTTGGGCGGTGTTATGAAAATCTCCCCACATCTTGACATAGACATATGGGTGCGTGTTTGAATGAGCCATTTTAGGGGGGTGTGGACAAGTCTTAAAGGTTGTAGCTGTGTAGTTTCTGATGCAGTGATTGTTACGTTAGCTGAAGCGTGAGCTGTTTCTAGCCAATGGTTAACTGCAAGATATTTATATGTTACATAGAGTGTTTCACAATGATAATTAAGGAATGTTATTTCCTTTAACGGTAAATGTTTAGCACTCTGTGCTGCTCTGGGTTGCACTGTTTATTTTTATTGATTTATTTATTGATTTATTTTTGTTTATGTATTTTTTTAGTGTGGAAAATGACTGTCATCATTTAAAATAATAATAATAATAATAAAAAAAGATTATATCAAACGTATTAATTATACCTAACTGGAAAAATCAGGTTACATCTACGAACAGTTATGCTTCAGAAAAACTAGTTTTTTTTCAGGTTGGTTGAATTCAGTTACAATCAGTAACCTTAAATAATTTCTTTAATAAAAAAAAACTGTTATTGTAGATGTTACCAGATGTAGTACAACTAAGTTGAACTGATTAAATATTTTATTCACTGTGGTTTTAAATTGGTTTTGGCTACTTTTAGATTTTCAGACTGATCTCAGCCTCTAAAGCTAGGAGACCTGCTAAAATGACAACCTAAGCTTAAACCAGCTAATACTATACCACCAAGCTAGGCTGGTTTCATCTATTTTTTGCTTAATCAGCTGGTTTGAACTGAATCCGCATATAAACATGCTATTACTGCTAGCAATATGCTATTAACATGCTAATAATGCTAGCAACATGTAACATGCCAATCATGCTAACCCATGCTAGTAACATGCTAATCATGTTAACAACATGCTATTAACATGCTAATCGTGCTAAAAATATGCTAACAACATCACAATCATGTTTGAAACATGTTAATCGTGCTAAAACATGATAACAACATGTTAAATCAAATAAATCAATAAAGCGATGTGCTAAATCAGTGTTTCTCTGCTCCAGTCCTCGGGACCCACTGCTCTTCACATTTTGTATGTGTCTCTTTTCTGACACACTAATTTCAGTTCATGGATCTCTCTCCTAACGAGCTAAAAATCAGGGCCCGTATTCATGAAAAATCTTAGTGCTAAGAGTTGCTCCTAGTAACACAATTCTAAGAAAATTCTTAGAAATGTGGGTGTTTCCTCTTAAATTGAAAGAAAAGATCCTAGTAAAGAAAAAAGTAATTCAGAAAGCATCTTAACCCTTAAAAGAGGTCTTAAGGTCCGAAATTGTTAGGAGTACGGACGAGGACTTTTAAGAGGCTTAAGAGTTTCTTTAGCAGCGGAGAACATGGATGAAACATGAAGAGAAAGAAGAAATGTGTTGCACATAATGCATGACAGTGAGTTAATAAGACGCTGCACATTAGATCGTGCAGGATCATGTTTGTGACAGATCTTATTAAAGACATGTATCCCTGTGACCGATCTGATTAGAGACACGCTAACATCCCTGACACTGCGCAGAAATGCCATAGCACCAGAAATGGACGTAATCACTACATTAACTACATTAACATATTTGGCAACTGGAAAAATGCAACTATGCAGAAGCGATGATTTGGGTCTGTTACAGCACTTTCAGAACCGTATTGTGTCGCTGTTCATGTCCTATAAAATACGTTAAGTATGACAGCATGGTAAATCAAAATAAAGAATATAATGTGTGTGTGTGTGCGCGCGCGCGAGAGAGAGAGAGAGAGAGAGTACGGTAAAACAGGAAAAATTACGCTTGTAATTTCAAAGTGAAGGCTTATAATAAACCCTACTCTTAAACGCGCTCTTACTTCCTTCTTGGACAACCAACCAATCACAGTCTTCAAAAGACTGTGTCATTCCTAGCAACGGGGTCAGCCCCGCCTCCTCACTAAGATAAAAGTTTTTGTCTTTTCCTCGCTCAGAGTTGCTCTCAGATTGGTTCTGAATCACTTTTAAGCTAAGACTCCTAGCTAGAAATTTTTAAGCTAAATTAGGAGCTCTCTGAGAGGATTCTTAGAATCTTTATGAATACGGGCCCAGGGCCCATATTCACAAAACATCTTAAGGCTAAAAGTAGCTCAACAAACCGATTTAGGAGAAAATCTCAAAAATAGTGGGCGTGTCAGTCCTAAATTTAGGACTCCAAAATGTTTTCTCTAAGAGTATTTCACAAAGCGTTTTAGCGCTAAAACTAGCTCCTTAATCTGTGAAACATTAGGAATATTGAAGAGGACTCCTAAGTCACTAAGACCAACTCACAACTATCCTAAAATAGCTGGTTCTGGCAATTTGCCTCAGAATATAAACATTTGACGATAATGAGCTTTTAAAAAGGTATCGCCTTTAGGGTTTGGAGGTTATCCCAACTCCAAATATTCCTTTGATTATATCCTTTTCATTACCCAGTTGGGCAAGAAGTTACAGCTGTTCTTGCATCCAGATTGGTTTTCTTTTACGTTTGCATGTCTTACTATCAGCATAATATTCTACTCCATTAATTAAAAGGTGATTTATATGCATCCGCTATGAGAAGCATGCATGTAAGAGACTGACAATTAGCCAAGGGCAGTCCTAGACCCCTTTTAGGTGGGCTTCAGCCCCCCTATTTGTCGTCTCAGCCCCCCTAAAACTAAAATCAGCTAAAATCAGCTTCAGCCCCCCTAAAACTATAATCAGCTATCTGAATGATCAGGTTAGTGCTGCTTCCTCAAGAAAGTGTATAATTTTTGCTCGTTTATCGATCTCAATGTGGTAATCATGCACTGTGATAGATCGTTAATGTGCACTCACACATTTGAATGAAGCGCGCATGGACTGAGAGGCACTGCATGGACAGCGCACCAGCACGGTCTTATGAAAGTGCATTTCAATGGCATGAATTTCTGTTTCTATTTAGTATACCTAATCATTGTGTCTCATTTGCAAGTCAGTTTTTGCGTATAAATAGCACACCAAATCGTGCCATTGAAACGCACTTGAATGAGACTGTCATTCACTTTCGTGTCCACTCGAGCAAATAAGCAAATACAAAAAATATTCTGTTACAATGGCTGTCTTGACAAGTATCCAAGTAAACGAAGTCATTTACGTCTTAAACGTAAACCGTTAAGACAATATTGGATGTGTGTCAGTATGCATTTCTTATATTAGGCTAATAATGTTAATCAAACAACAAAATAAAAACATGAGAATCACTCACTAATTTCTGTAACTTTAATAGGTAATTGTAATACAGTTTTCATAAGCACAGTAAAATACTGTTTATTTAGGTAATTTGTATCATTGTATCTAAAGGTCTCTCTGAGGGCTAAGCCCCCCTAAAGATGAAATCATATAACCACACCTCCAAATTAGCTGAACAAATATTTGTTTAATTAGTGACACTTAGCCTGCATGATACAATCTTTATTTGAATGTGGCAATTCATATTATTTTTTAAACCTTTATTTGGATATGGCAACATAATATTGTGCTCTACAATATTTCCATGAATAAATCTCTGACAGATACTCCTATCAGCCAATCACTGTGTGCATATTTAGTAAGCATGCTGAGGTCATCCATAGCAACGAGGTAAACTCCGCCCCTAACTCTTAGCTTAAGACTTCTCTCTATCCCTTAGTAAAAGTTTGTCTCAGTAGCTTTGTGAATAGGTTTTAAGAGAAAACTCTAAGCTAAAAACTTTTACTGCTACTTAGGAGAACTCTTAGTGGTAAGATACAATGTTTTGTGAATATGGGCCCATGTGTGTTAAATAAGGGAGACATATAAAATGTGCATAGCATTGGGTCTCGAAGATTTGAGTTGAGAACCACTGTGCTAAATCATGCTAGCAATATACTATCAACATCAACTTTTACAACTGCTTCACATTTTCAGGCTAGGCTTTCTCAAGTCAACTCAAAGTTCGTTCTCAAAGTTTACTCATCTAGTTAAACTGACTGCTGCTTTTACAGAGTTTGTATCTGCAGGAAATATAACCATCAGAACTCAGTATTTCAGTTTTAGCCTTTTACTTCTCTTGCAGTTCGGTACAGAATTTTCTCTCTGATGCTCAACATGACACCACTCGATCAGTATGGAATCACAGTGGAAATCATGGTAAATAGTCTTATTTGCAAATATCATTGAATTGTCAATCTTAGCAGGTGTGGTGTTAATGCTGATTTATGTTCCTTAAGAATCCACAAGGCATCACAGTTTCATCAGATAACATATTTACAGTCAAAGGGATTAGGTCCGGACACTACGCCATCCCTGATGTTACCAGGTGTGTAAAATTACCAGTTACCAGGACTGAAGCTACACAACTTGAGTGAACTGACCAAACCTATATTATTCAGGACTATACCTACACTGTAAAAAAATTATGTACAATTTACAGTAACTTACTGGCAATTTTGGTTGCCAGTAAGACTGTAAATTTACTAAAGTTATTTAAATCAATAATTACAATTGTACTTTAAAAATACAACAAAATCTTGCAAGCTGTACAATTGCTGTGATGGTGTGTAAATATTTGGTTAACTTATTTCATTTTTACAGTACAGTTGTAATTTTTGATTTACAGATCTTTCGTAAATTTACAGTCTTACTGAAGTTTACTAAGTTACTGAAAATTTTACAGCAATTTGTTTTTACAGTGTAGTACAATATCACCCTATTCATGGACTGTTATCATATATTGTAATGTCATGAAATCAGATGTGCATATGTTTCTGGGTGTGTTCTGTGTCAGTCTTGGGATCTGGAAGGTGGTCACACGGTTCTCAAACACTCCTCAGAAGACATTTACTGCAGACTTTGAGGTCAAAGAATATGGTAAGACTTGAGTCAACAAACTGTGCTGTCAAAATATACAATAACAAGTAAAATAATGTATGTACTTATTTGTGTGTCTGGTTTGGTTTTAGTGCTTCCAACATTTGAATTGAAATTAAATCCCAGTAAGTCATTCTTCTATGTGGATGATGAGAGTCTGAAAGTCGACATTGAAGCCACGTAAGACAAAATATATTCTTCATTTTATTCAAAATTATTAATGTGTGAAAACACTGATATGACTGAATCGATCTGACATCATTGTGTTAGTTAATTTTAATGGTCAGATCGAAGTTAAATGGCTCCTTTCCTTCTTCTGTGGAATTGAAAAGTTTTACAGCATAAATTGAATGTGGTTTTACAGGTATCTGTTTGGACAGAAGTTAGATGGAAATGCGTTTGTGGTGTTTGGTGTTATGAACGGTGAGAAGAAAATAAGTATCCCCACATCTCTGCAAAAAGTTCAGGTGAGAGACATTAAATGTCCTACAAGTGGGAAAAAAATATGATTTCTCCTCACCTTAAGGACACTTTAAAGGTGTCGTATGTAATTGTTTTGACTGTGCTAAATCATAATACCACATAATACATTTGCAGATATTTAGGAAACAAGCGAAGTTCACATACTGGTTTCTCAGAAAAACAGTACTACAGCCAGTTATTCTAGTTATTATATATTTGTATGGACAAAGATATGTATTGTGTGTTACAATTGTGAGACTTTTTATGAGTGTAAACTTTTCACACTCGTACACAGTAAACTCCCCAGAGTAAAATTAACTCTATTGAGAGATCATTTGGTCCCTCTCTAAATAGAGTTAAATTAACACTGAAGCAGAGTTAAAGTTAATGAGTTAATTAAGTGACTAATTAAATGATGATTGATCATTAATGATGAACAGATGCTGATAACAAGCAGAATCACTGAAGAAAAGAGAAACACAAGAACTACAACTGACTTCAGCCACAGATTAAATCAACTGAAATAAAATAATACATTAATATCTCTCAAGATCTGATTAAACAACTCCACAAACAGCATCACCAGCTTCACTCATTACTAACCAGATGGAGTTTATTGTATTGTACGGAAGCTCTAATTGAGAAATAACAGAGGTTTAGATGTTGATGTTTTATTGGTAAAAAAACAATAAAAAAACACACATGATGCCACCATAATAGTGGTCAGTGTTTACTTTAGTTTGGCTCTTGACACTTTTAGGAACTTAGTATTGTTTGTTTCTAAGCGATTGCATTATTGATTCACAGCAAACATTTGTGCATTGCAGAAGCAAAAGTTTAAGGTATCAGCTAAATGTATGATTTCTGTTCATAACTCATTTTAAGAAACTTTGCGAAGTGGTCACTCTTTGGTTTAATGACTGACAATCAGCTGCTAAAGAATTGCAAATTCATCCTAAAACAAATATTACTTTAATGCTTCAGTGATGAAGATGAAAATAGCATAAGCTCAGGCTTTTAGTCATGAAAACTTATCATATGATCCTCAACAGTGGTGACAATGCTTATTCATACTGCAGTGCATGGTGGGAGTTTTATTTTTACTTTGCTGGTACACAGCATGCATTACAGCATGAAGCATTTTGTTGTTTGTCACCATTGTTGAGATTAATGTGCTGGTTCATGTCTGTGTATCTATATAACACAGAAGTTAGAAATATTTTATGCTTTACATGCACTTCTAAATCATTCACAATAACTAAAATAGTAGCACTTTGTTTGCAAGTTCACAGGGTTGGTTATGTTAAACCTAAACATTTAATAAATATGTATTAATTAATAAATATTTATTAATTATCTCAGTAACTCCACTGCTTCAGTGTTAATCTAACACTGAGGATATTTCTGGGGGGTTTAAGGAGTTAAAGATGTAAGATAAAAACAGCATGAAATGTAAATTAACAGTAGTAAACTGTAATTAATTTACGGCAACAAACTGTAGAAAAACAGTAACATGCTGGCAACCAGA
The DNA here is from genome assembly GCA_027564155.1 of Gymnocypris eckloni scoliostomus. NCBI lineage: Eukaryota > Metazoa > Chordata > Actinopteri > Cypriniformes > Cyprinidae > Gymnocypris > Gymnocypris eckloni. The sequence goes on from CM050416.1 coordinate 36,787,733, forward strand.
GCTGCCAGTAGATTACTGTTAATTCAAGGAAAAAACAGCAATATACTGTAAAACATAACAGCCAGATTTTACATTTACATTTTACATTTAGTCATTTAGCAGACGCTTTTATCCAAAGCGACTTACAATTGGGGAATACATAAAGCGATTAATCTTGAAGAGGCAAACAGACAGAGGAAGTGCCAATAACACCAAGTCTCAGGCAATGTTCAAATAAGTACAAGCTAGCAAGGGAAGGAGAGAAAGATAAAGAGAAAGATGAAGATATAGAAACATATTTTTTTTTATTATGATGAAGTCAAGTAGTGTTGAAAGAGATGAGTTTTCAGTTGTTGCTTGAAGATTGTCAGGGATCCAGCAGTCCGGATGGGGGTGGGAAGATCATTCCACCGGCCAGGAACGGTGAACGAGAATGTTCTGGAGAGTGATTTTGAGCCTCTCTGTGATGGTACCACGAGGCGTCGCTCACTAGCAGATCTCAGACTTCTGGAGGGGATGTAGATTCGTAATAGTGAGTGGAAGTAGGTGGGTGTTGAGCCTGTGGTTGTTTTATATGCAAGCATCAGTGTCTTGAACTGGATGCGAGCTGCAACTGGTAGCCAGTGCAAGGACACAAAGAGAGGTGTAACATGGGCTCTTTTGGGCTCGTTGAAGACCAGTCGTGCCGCTGCATTCTGAATCATTTCTAGAGGTTTGATTGTGTTTGATGGAAGTCCAGCTAGAAGAGCATTGCAGTAGTCCAGTCTAGAAATGACAAGGGCCTGGACAAGAAGTTGTGCAGCATGCTCTGTCAGAAAGGGCCTGATCTTTCTGATGTTGTGTAGTGCAAACCTGCAAGATCGAGCAGTCTTTGCAATGTGCTCTTTGAAGGTCAGCTGGTCATCGAAGATTACACCAAGATTTCTGACCGAAGCTGATGGGGTAATTGTTGATGAACCTAACTGAATTGTGAAGTCATGCTGTAGAGTTGGAGTGGCAGGGAATACAAGAAGCTCAGGCTTTGCCAGGTTGAGCTGTAGATGGTGTTCTTTCATCCATGCCGAGATATCTGCCAGGCAGCCTGAGATCCATGCAGCTCAAATCAAATCAAATCAAATCACTTTTATTGTCACATCACCACAGCACAAGTGCCTTGGTGAGTGAAATTCTTACGAGCGTGCTCCAGACAATGCAAAAAAACTAAACAAAACACAACAATTTACATATGGACAGTACATATTTACAGACTGTACAGAAGACAATGTGCAAAAAACACATACATATACTCAGTACACACAGTGTACTATAAAGACATACTTCGTTATCAACTACACATTATACACCGTATGGGCACATCTACATTATGTACAGTATCTATACATTATGTAATCTATACATAGTAATAATGTGAAGGTGCAACAGATTATACATTTACAGCAGATTGGTTGAGCAGCAGATAGTTGTGCAAAGGTTTATTGTGCAACAGATTATGCATATGCAGTGTTGTGGATGTGCTTTTGTATGGTGTCCAGTGATAGCAGATGTGTTAGTGCAGTGTGTGCGTGTAGTCCGGTAGAACTGTGTTAAAGTGCAGTGCATGGCATGTTGTGTGAGTGGGAGTGTGTTATGTGTATAGGGTGGGTTATTTGTGACTGTTCATTAGCCTGATAGCCTGAGGGAAAAAGCTATCCCTCAGTCGGCGAGTGTGGGATCGGATGCTGCAGAGACGTCTCCCTGAGGGCAACAGAGAGAGCAGTCTGTGGGACGGGTGGCTGGAGTCTTTGATAATCCTCCGGGCTTTCCTTGTACACCGCCTGGTGAAGATATCCTGGATGGAGGGAAGCTCACCTCCAACAATGTGGCGGGCAGTTCGCACGACCCTTTGCAGAGCCCTGCGGTTGCCAGCGGTGCTGTTTCCAAACCAGGCGGTGATGCAGCCGGTCAGGATGCTCTCCACAGTGCAGGAGTAGAAGGACCTGAGGATGCTGGGGCTCGTTCCAAACTTCCTCAGCCGTCTCAGGAAGAAGAGACGCTGATGTGCCTTCTTCAGCACTGCATCTGTGTGAGCAGACCATGTGAGATCCTCAGTGATGTAAACACAGAGGAACTTAAAGCTGCTCACCCGCTCCACAGGTGTCTTGTTACCGTTGAATCATCTAACAGTATCATTTTCCAAACATCATTTTCCAAACAAAACAAGTACGTTTCACTGAAATATTAGTGAATGTTCATAGAAATTTTTTTTTTGGCAAAGTCAACTGATAAGGAGAGTAAATATTAATCTGAACTGTATTAATGTGTTTTTGCACAAGAGAGATCTGTTTAGTTTAATGTAGTTTTATGGGTCACTATTGTGCTGGAGAGTAGAGTCTGTGCTTCAGTCAATGATGATCCACACACACTGATGTTCTGCTGCTTTATTTAAAGACAGTAACTGTAGAGTTGTTGATTCAGTGACAATAACTTTACTAAGCATTTTAGTGCGTAAATGTTTGCTTTTGCTAGTTACTGACAATCTACAAAGATTTGAGTAAAATTCATGTTTGGTTGCTTTATTATTACACTTTAAGTGTTTGTGGTTTTATAGTAGAAATATTTCTTAGTGGACTCAAAGGAAATAAGTGCACTGTATTAACACCATATAAACACTTTTTTTAACTTGAATGTTTTGAAGCAATCGGTTTCCAAAATGAAATGAGTTACTACATGGTATAATAACGGTAACATACTGTAAAACGAAGAGCTGTAAATTAACAGTAGAGAGCTATAAATTAACAGTACAATGCCGGCAACCACAGCTGCCAGTAGATTACCGGTATTTTACAGCGCAATTTTTTACAGTGGGTACTACCAAGAGTCCAGAGATTTGCAACCTTAGGGAGCGGGTTGGATTGTAGCGTGATAGAAGATTAGTTAGGTATGCAGGAGCTAACCCATTTAGGGCCTTATAGGTAAGTAAAAGTATTTTGTAACTGATACAAAACTTAAGTTGTAGGAGAACCACCAATCAGTGCATTACAATAGTCCAGTCTAGAGGTCATGAATGCATGAACTAGATTTTCTGCATCAGAAACACTTAACATGTTCCGTATCTTGGCAATGTTTCTAAAATGGAAGAATGCTGTTTTTTTACATGGGAAATATGATTTTCAAAAGATAAGTTGCTGTCTATATTACTCGCCAGTGTGTGAGTTTTAGGCTGTGTATAAGTTTAGTACATATATATTTTCTTCAACTCTGACTGCATCAGTTTCACTCTCCGTCAAGCAATCCGTGCTGTTATTCAGTTCATCTGAATGGATGCGCAGAGCACCTGTATTTGACATACCGCAAGCTCTAGTGTGAGACACACGACTCGCCGTCGCTCAGTTTTTTTCCTAACACGCAGAGAGAGAGAGAGAGAGAGAGAGAGAGATAGAGAGAGACTGGGGGCGAGAGAGTCTTACATGTAGCGCGTCAATTCTGTATGGTATGTAAACTATATTCTTTGTTGTATTTTCCTGTCAAAATAACGGAGTTCGTTTGGAATTCTTCAGCTTTTAAGAACTGCCGGGTTCTCCGGTATTAGGCAGAGCTAATGCACAAACGGAAATCTCATTGGCTGGCGCTCACCTATTATCGTCCCTGTTTTGATTTCAGCAAATCAGTTCGAGCGAATGCAGACAATGTGATTAATATTCATAAATTCAGCAGCTCGTTAATCCTTAGTGCATTTTATATTGTTCTTAGTAGAATTCATAGTATGATTATTATCTTTTCAGTATTATTAATAGTTATTCCCCCATTTTTTACAAAGACATTGAATGACCAAAAAAGCACCACCACCAGTCCTAAGTTCAGTTAAAATGACTAATGTGCATCCATATATGGTTACCAAGTTTTAATTCTAATTACGCAGTGCTATCATTAAATGATACATTATTATCATAATATATTTAAAATGCTTGACTGATGTTAAAAGTGTACTTTTAGATATTCAAAAAGATGTGCCATTTTCAAAACATCATATATTTTTGTTTACTTGCCAGACTCTATATATGGTGAAGCACACCATCAAATAATTGTATCAATTCGTACAGGGCTAATTGTACATAAAGCTTTATAACCAGACACATACTCTGGTATCAGATCAGTACTCGTATCGGCTGATACCCTGAGCCTAGGAATCGGAATCGGTATCGGGAAGGGAAAAAGGGTATCGGAACAGCTCTAAGTCAAGTTTACAATAAACAACTGTGCTATTATAATGAAGACTTTGTAAAACATTGCACAGTGTTTTTAGCTTTTTAAACAACATACTCCATTCTACACCAACTACGCAAACATTTCCTATCATGTACGCCTATGAAAGATGATCGAACCAATCAGAGTAAGCATGGGGTGGGGCGACACATGCACATCTGCAGGCTGCAGACTTTTTCTACAGGAGAGAAACAATATTTTGAATTTAGACTGCAGTATCCATTTCAACCGCTAGATGTAAATATTACATACTGCACCTTTAAATAAAAATAACTTTTTACTGCATCTGTAGACTGATCTATATGTCTATATGAATAGATCATAACAGGAAAGGGTACTGCAGAACTGACCAATCAGATGATCACTAAGACCTTTACAGACATTAACCAGCTGGTTGGACAATCAATCTATGTTTCTGTCAGTGTTTTAACAGAAAGTGGTAAGACTCAACAGATACTTACATCTGTATGCACATGTTTACATCCATGTGTGTGATTGTATGTGAGACGCTTATCGTTTGTGTGTTTCAGGCAGTGAAATGGTGGAAGCAGAAAGGAGAGGCATTCAGATTGTGACGTCACCGTACACCATACTCTTCCAAAAAACACCACACTTCTTCAAACCTGGAATGCCCTTCGGTGTCTCGGTAGTTGATTTTACATATTAAACTCTAGACTGTAAAAGGAAGTGACACTCATGTGCAAGAATCTGAAAAGCAGCTAGATGCAAGTGTTGTTTACATATAAAAACAGTTAATAAGCATCACAGTCAAATGTTTTTTTTACAGTTTAACAGGTAAAGTCCCTGTTAACTATAAAGTTAAGAATTGTTGTAGAAAATGTGGATCAATTTCAATAATTTTTGGTCTTGTTTCTATAAAAGGTCTATTTAACAAATCCTGACCAAACGCCTGCTAAAAATGTGGAAGTGGAAGTCAATCCTGGAGGGCTTACAGGACGAACAAGAGCCAATGGCATTGCAAAGGTTACAGTCAACACTTTAGGAGGATCTTCCACACTGGAGATCACTGTAAGACCTTCCATCTCAACTGCACTAATGATCAGTCAGTTTCACTGGTGATCTAAAGGAAAATAGATCAGTTAACAGATTAAGCAGTGGAGCATATTGTTCACAGCACATCAGAAGCAATATATGTATTATTTCCAGGCAAAGACCAAAGATCCACAATTAAGAGATGAACAACAAGCAGTGAAGAAGATGACGGCTCAGGCCTACAAGACCAACGGTGGCTCCAAAAACTACCTGCACGTCGGCATTGATGCTGCAGAGCTTCAGATCGGTGATCAAATGACAGTGACTCTAAACACTGGACAAAGTCCAGGATTCAAAGATCAAGACTACTCATACATGGTAAAGATTATGGTTATTTCTTATTCAGCTGCACCACATATATAATAATTTGTTATGTCAGTATTTGATCACTACACTCAGTTTGTGTTTGAAACCATATAGATGTCATATATGCTGGAAACTCATCTGTCTCATTTTCAGATCTTAAGTAAAGGCCAGATTGTAAAAGTAGACAGGTTTAAGCGAAGAGGACAATCTCTAGTGTCTCTGTCTCTGCCTGTAACCAAAGACATGGTGCCGTCCTTCCGCTTTGTGGCTTATTATCATATCGGCTCATCTGAGGTGGTGTCTGATTCAGTCTGGGTCGATGTGAAGGACACGTGCATGGGAAAGGTGGGTCAACCATTACAAAAAACAATTGATGTGTTAAGCAACTAGATCTGTTTTTCTGACTCTGCATTTCTTATTTTAGTTACAGCTCCAGATTACTAAGAAAGGCCGTATGAATACATTTGACACAGGAGCTAAGGTCAAGCTGCAGATAACTGGAGATCCTGGAGCTAAAGTTGGTCTGGTAGTGGTTGACAAGGCTGTGCACGTCCTTAACAAGAACAGACTCACTCAGACTCAGGTGAATATCTTAATCAGGCTTCATTTCAAAAACAGCTCATGACGGTTTATCGCATAAAATATACATAGCTGATGTCTTTTTTGTGCTTCTAGATATGGGAAAGCATAGAGAAGAATGACACTGGCTGTACAGCAGGAGGTGGAAGGGACAGTATGGGGGTTTTCACTGATGCAGGCCTGATATTTGAGACCAAAACAGCAGGAGGCACCAACACCAGAACAGGTTTTTTGTGGTTGTTGTTTTTCTTTTCTTTTTTCAGCTAATGAAATTTATATTATATTATTATCACATATTATTATTGGTAGAATGGGACATCGGGACACTCTGTCGCTGGTCAAGCGTGCTATTTGAGCTAAATAAACAGAAATATCCGATCATCCTCCATAATGCAATCGCTATTTACATCTCAAACCATATGTAAACGCTTGCATTACCAAGGCAAGAGACCATAAACTCAATCAGAAAACTATATTACTGCAATAGGTCTGTCTAGAGCTACAATTTTGTAAATAACACAATTTAATTACAATTTATTTATTTATTTACTTTTATATTTTATCAAAGTTCTATTTTGACCCCTATATTAGGTGTTTTATTTTTTACTTCCATAATACTTGAAGGAGGGGGCACAACAATAAAATCCTGCTTAGGCACCCATTTGTTCAGCAGCGGCCCTGATAAAGATGTCTCCACGATCTGTTTTTCAAGAAATATCGTTGTATCGTGCTGCAGCACACATTCTATCAGCTGCGGTTCTGGCGCCGCCGTATCACTATACTGTACAGCACCACAAACATTCACATCAGTAAGAAGATATTTTGAAGAATGTGGGTAACCAAACAGTTGCTGGTCCACAGTGTTCCCTATACTGTCAAAGTCAATGTGGACCAGCAACTGTTTGGTTTTCCACCTTCTTCAAAATAATGTTTATGTTCAGCAGAAGCAGGAAACTCAGGTTTAAAACAACTTTTGATTAAATTAAGGTATAAAAATAAAACACTAGCCTAGTTTAATTATTGGGTGAATTATTAATTTAATTTTAATAAAACACCAAACACAAAGAGAAAAAAATATATATATGTCAATATAAAAAAAATGTATACGGTTTCAGTAATAGGAATCAATCTAGTGTTTGATTTTTATATTTGTTCAATCAGTTTCTTGAATTCTCCTGCTAAATACACCTATAGCCTACCTGAAAATAAAACACTGTTTATGTTATTTGTATATTATGTGTATTTGTAATGTGTATCTGTGTACAAAGCCACAGCTATATCACCCTGGAGGCCAAGACTGGTTTCCCAATTAAGCTAAGCAGGGTTGAGCTGGTCAGTACCTGGATGGGAGACCTCCTGGGAAAACTAGGTTGCTGTTGGAAGAGGTGTTAGAGAGACCAGCAGGGGTTGCTCACTACGGCTGTCAGTAAACCTGGTTCTGTAATTTCCAGTAAATCTCCATCACCTGCTTTCAGATGGAGCGACAGTTAATACACAGAGCCGTAGTTCATTGATAAGTTACTCAATACCGCGTTCATAATCGAATGTGATTCATCTGCGATATTGAATGTGATATCGCGTAGCTTGTCAATGCCCTCTGTGTATTAACTGCCGCTCCATCTGAAAGCAGGTGATGGAGATTTACTGGCGATCACAGAACTGGCTTTACTGTCGAGATGCGCATGACAATTGCATGCGATTAATTGCACAGCCCTAGTGTTCACCCAGCGATCTGTGTGGTCCTAACACCCCAGTCTAGTGACGAGGACACTATACTTTCAAGAAGCACTGTCTTTTTCGGATGAGACGTTAAACCAAGGTCTTGACACTCTGTGGTCATAAAAAAAATCCCATGGCACATCTAGTAAAGAGTAGGGGTGTAAGCCAGGTGTCCTGGTCAAATTCCCACCACTGGCCCTTATCAATCATGGCCTCCTAATAATCCCCATCCACTTGATTGACTCAATGACTCTCTCTCCTCTCCACCGGTAGCTGGTGTGTGGTGAGCACATAAACATTGATTGGATCAATGACTCTCTCTCCTCTCCACCGGTAGCTGGTGTGTGGTGAGCACATACACTTGATTGGCTCAATGACTCTCTCTCCTCTCCACCGGTAGCTGGTGTGTGGTGAGCACATACACTTGATTGGCTCAATGACTCTCTCTCCTCTCCACCGGTAGCTGGTGTGTGGTGAGCACATACACTTGATTGGCTTTATGACTCTCTCTCCTCTCCACCTGTAGCTGGTGTGTGGTGAGCGAATACACTCGATCGGCTCTATGACTCTCTCTCCTCTCCACCTGTAGCTGGTGTGTGGTGAGCGCATACACTCGATCGTGTGTGGTGAGCGCATACACTCGATCGGCTCTATGTCTCTCTCTCCTCTCCACCTGTAGCTGGTGTGTGGTGAGCGCATACACTTGATTGGCTCTATGACTCTCTCTCTTCTCTCCACCTGTAGCTGGTGTGTGGTGAGCGCATACACTTGATTGTCTCTATGACTCTCTCCTCTCCACCTGTAGCTGGTGTGTGGTGAGAGCATACACTTGATTGTCTCTATGACTCTCTCTCCTCTCCACCTGTAGCTGGTGTGTGGTGAGAGCATACACTTGATTGGCTCTATGACTCTCTCCTCTCCACCTGTAGCTGGTGTGTGGTGAGCGACACTTGATTGGCTCTATGACTCTCTCTCCTCTCCACCTGTAGCTGGTGTGTGGTGAGCGCACACACTTGATTGGCTCTATGACTCTCTCTCCTCTCCACCTGTAGCTGGTGTGTGGTGGCGCACACTTGATTGGCTCTATGACTCTCTCTCTCCACCTGTAGCTGGTGTGTGGTGAGCACACACTTGATTGGCTCTATGACTCTCTCTCTCTCCACCTGTAGCTGGTGTGTGGTGAGCGCACACACTTGATTGGCTCTATGACTCTCTCTCTCCACCTGTAGCTGGTGTGTGGTGAGCGACACACTTGATTGGCTCTATGACTCTCTCTCCTCTCCACATGTAGCTGGTGTGTGGTGAGCGCATACACTTTATTGGCTCAATGACTCTCTCTCCTCTCCACCTGTAGCTGGTGTGTGGTGAGCGCATACACTTTATTGGCTCTATGACTCTCTCTCCTCTCCACCTGTAGCTGGTGTGTGGTGAGCGCATACACTTTATTGGCTCAATGACTCTCTCTCCTCTCCACCTGTAGCTGGTGTGTGGTGAGCGCATACACTTTATTGGCTCAATGACTCTCTCTCCTCTCCACTCCAAGCAAAAGTTGTGAGTAGGGATGGGTACCAAGAACCAGTCTTTTTTTGGACTGCTACGTAAATTGGTTAATACAGGACTATCGATAAGCTCCAGGACAAACGATAGTTATCGATACTTGCATTGTTTTATCTCTCTATACTTTCATGTTAATGACGAATTAGAAGCTGCTGCTTGACATTTTCCTTCACTGAATGATGTGGCCGAGGTTTGCTTGGCGTGCGTGCGATATTCATGTGCGGTTTGTGTTTGCGTGCAATCAGTGGCGGCAAGAGTGAAACATTCGAAGTGAGAGCTTATGTTACAAAACTAAGCGACAGCGTCAGATGCAATATATGCAGTAGTGTAGTAGTGATCAAAGGAAGCAACACTAGTAATATAATGAAACATTTACTGACAAAACACATCTACCTCAAGCAATGTGCTGTATTTACTATGTCTCCCATCTCCAGCTCCAACTCGCGAGACACATTCACATCAAATGCTGATTCAGCGGTAGAGTTACACTCATGAGACACTGCACTTATTTGCAATCACAAAAGTACATTATTTGCATGTGTTTTAGTTTAAAGTCTTGCCGGTTTAACATTTTATTTGCATGCTGTTGTTAGCGCATACACTTATACACTAAAAGGCCAGTCAAACACCCCTTGATTACTTGATTACTTTACTGATTGTGCTAATACTGTCAAAAACACACAAGGTTAACATATAAACATAGTTAGTTATGTCTAAAGTGAAAGTAACGGTTGAGAGAGAAACAGATGAATGCAGTTCTTAAAGGGACAGAAATAAACATGTTGCCGAATGTCATTAAAGGAATAATTCACCCAAAACTTTAAATTGTCATTAATTACTCACTGTCATGTTTTACCAAACCTGTATTAATTGTATTATCGTGCTTAACACAAAATAATACATTTTGAAGAAAGTTGGTAACCAAACTGTTGCTGGTCCCCACTGACTTTGATAGTAGGAAGAAAATAAATAAATATGGAAGTCATTGGAGACCAGAAAATGTTTGGTTTCCCACATTCTTCAAAATAACCTTTATGTCTAACAGAATAAATAAATGCATTCAAGTTTAAAACAACACTTTAAATTATCACAAATTGTAATTTATGGGTGAACTATTCCTTTAATGTTAAAACAATAAAAGACAAAGAGAAAAATAACTAACTGCTCCTGACTGAAGAACTTTAATAGTGTTGCTAAAGATCAGCAGTAATAAAATAACTTGACATTTTCAAAACATTTCCACACATATTTTTGCATCAAATAGTATCGATAACAGTATCGATAAAGTGAAACGTGAAAGTGACGTGACATTAGGGCTGTATCAAGTCCACCTTTTTCGAGTCCAAGACAAGTCCAAGACCAGGACTATCGAGTCCAAATCAAGTCCAAGTCTAAGAGGTTCGAGTCAAGTCCAAGTCCAAATGAGACAGTCAAAACAGATAAAGAAAAAAAAAATCTTCTTCAAAACCACATACTTAATTATTGATAATTTATGTGACACGAGAGACAGCGTATATTCTATTCTAAGATAATAATTTTGAATTATTATTTGTAATGATCTAAAAGCATGTGCAGCAACACTGTAGGGCCAAATTAGGCTATTCTATTTACTTTAGGTTTAGCAATTTCACTAAAGTCACATAAGCTGAAGTGCAACTTCACATTTTCAGCATTTTTATTATAGTGTAACAATCACATTCTGGGCTGCCAATGGAAAATATTACAAATAACAAGCAACATAAGTGTAAAAAAATCAACATGTTCCCATTCTTGAACTTGTTACTTGTTCTAAAGCAGGGTGTCCAAACTCAGTCCTGGAGGGCCGGTGTCCTGCAGAGTTTAGATCCAACTTGTCTCAACACACCTGCCTGAAAGTTTATTGTATGCTTAGATTAGCTGTTTCAGGTGTCTTTGATACGGATTGGAGCTGAACTCTGCAGGAAACCAGCCCTCCAGGACCAAGTTTCGAGACCTCTGTCCTAAAGAAACCATAGTATAATATAACCCTCCTAAGCAAGGCTGTGTAGCATATAAACACCTTCAGGTGTGTGTGTCTGTGTGTGGTCGCGCATGCATTTGTTTGCTGTTTGCCTTAGGCCATATAATGGTGCTATATAATACATACATCCCTGGGGATGGGGGATATAGACAGTATCACAGGTGTTCATTTAGTTCAGTTAGAGAACAGACAATTAAAGATTGAAAAATTAAAGAAATACAAAAATTTAATTTTTCTTTTATTTTGTTTCTATTGCTGGGCGATATGGCAAAACAATTCTCGATTTTTTTTAAGATTTTAACTAGTCAACTTGAAAATGTAACTATAACATGATTCAAGCAACTTTTTCTTTATTAACCCGCTAGTTAAAGAAAAGTATATTCTAAGTGCACCACATATGAAGTTGTCATCATGATGTGAATGTTAAACACATCACTACAAACACAAACACATCTTTGCAGAAAAGATGCATGAACTACAACTCCATCTTGTACAAACTTTTCTTATGCATATTATATGTTCAGAAATAATACAAGAAAAAAAAAAGTAGTTCAAATTCAAAATGACTGAAGGTATAACACCTAGAGTGCTATTATTAACTATAAAGTCTCTGTAAAACAACGAACAGTAGTTTTCAGCCTGTCACCCTGATGCAAACATGAAATATCAGACATACAGTAGTAGTTCTACACAGGTATTTTATTCGATTACGCTGCTTTTCCATCGTTTTTTCGGTGTAGACATGGACGCGTTTGACTGTTGCTCTCGCATCTCTTGCAGCATCTCGTGCATGAAACAGCTTTCTAAAAACACTGCGCTCTAGTAAGATGTTCAACTTCCATCTTCTTGCATTTTTTCTATTCAACTGCTCGCATCGCATGTTTGTCAACAAAAACGCACATTCTGTGTGAATGGCACCTAGAGAGCATCACACGTGAGCGTTTAAGCATGTGCGCCAACATGCGGTTGGATCGTTCTTTTCTCTTTACTGTTATTGTCAAAGTGTCTAATTCTAGCGCTTGGTAATATTTCTATTCAAAATCGCGATTCCTCGATTTATAAAAAAATACAATTGTAGCAAAACATTACATTTGAATTAATCGATAAAATCGGAAAAATCGCCCAGCCATAGCCACAGTTTTTACTTATTTTTACTTCATTGCCATTTTTGTGTAATTTATTTATTTTATTTTACATCAAGATGTATTCCGTGCCTCCAGGCCTTATTCGTTTTGCTCTTATTCGTTCTTTTTCCTATTCATTTGTTGCCACAGCGTTTGCTGATGTAAAAAAAATCTATTTTTACATTTAAACATTTTGTAAGTTTGTTATTTTATATTAGGCTTATAGCATGGAACTGGTGTATTTTTATTCATTTTGTTAATAAAAGTCCCGTGTTTATAGCAGAAAATTTGTCTTTGTAAGTTATAGATAAGCAATTTACCGGACATGAAAGTGAAAGCAAAATGCGCACGGGCATTAATAAGCTATTTAAAAGCGAAGGAAAGTGAGAGGGAAAACTCAAATGAACTTTGTAAAACCAAACTGTATTATTCAACTCGCCGACAGCGTGTCTGTGGCCAAAATAAAAACGATTTATGCCTCCACGCAGTGCGCACACTCGGAGCCAGGCATATGACGCAGCTGTGCATTTACCAGGCGACCAATGGCAATGCTATTCTAGATGTAATTAAACCAATTACATTACCCATTTTCCGAACAAGCGAGCCAGATTAATGGTTGTTTTGAAAAATAAAAAAGCATATACACCAGAACATTTAAATTAGAACATTTGACGAGTCCTTTAACCAAGTTAAAGACAAGTCCAAGTCTAAGACAAGTCGATAGAAACGATAGAAAATTTCTCGAGTCCGGACTCGAGTACTACAGCCCTAGGTGACATATGACCAAGTATGATGACCCATACTCGGAATTTGTGCTCTGCAATTAACCCATCCAAAGTGAACACACACACTGTGAACACACACCCGGAGCAGTGGGCAGCCATTTATGCTACGGCGCCCGGGGAGCAGTTGGGCATTGGTGCCTTACTCAAGGGCACCATGGCATGGTATTAAAGGTGGAGAGAGAGCGCTGCACATTCACTCCCCCGACCTAAAATTCCAGCCGGCTCGAGACTCGAACTCGTAACATTTCGATTACAAGTCCGACTCTCTAGCCATTAGGCCACAACTTCCCTAAAGTACCGGTATCGATAAAATGTAAGCGATACCCAGCCCTAGTCATAAGGTGGTGATGATGTTTTGACATAATCGTCATGTAGTTACCTGAATAACTGTGTTATTTATTCTTCTTTTTTTTGGTTACGACAACACTATGAACAGCATAAGTTCTGGTGTTTACAAAATAATCCGAAATATTTGTTAAAATGTATTTTGATCTAAAACTTAACAATTGTCTTTAGACACAAATACATCAATAATCAGCGTGATAACCACAACAGTGGTTCAGGTTAAATAACGATCATGCTAGAAAATAATCTTCACTACCACCCAATGATTTTTGTTCTTTTCAAAAACATGGCTGTTACGATTCAGTTATAACAGCCAAATAAAATATAACATTAAAATATCCATGGACAAGAGCTCAACTAAAGTAAACACTGACCACTATAATGGTGATGTTAAAATACATGTGCTTTTCTTCTTTGGTGATTCTGCTCGTTAACATCGGCTGTGTTCAATACTTTTTACACTGTAGTGTAGAGCCATTTAGACACTGAGCAGTGTTAATTTGACACTGGGGATTTTGCTGTGTGTATATACAGTGCTCAGCGTAAATGAGTACACCCCCTTTGAAAAGTAACATTTTAAACAATATCTCAATGAACACAAAAACATTTTCCAAAATGTTGACAAGACTAAGTTTAATATAACATCTGTTTAACTTATAACATGAAAGTAAGGTTAATAATATAACTTAGATTACACATTTTTCAGTTTTACTCAAATTAGGGTGATGCAAAAATGAGTACACCCCACAACAAAAACTACTAAATCTAGTACTTTGTATGGCCTCCATGATTTTTAATGACAGCACCAAGTCTTCAAGGCATGGAATGAACAAGTTGACGACATTTTGCCAGATCTATCTTTTTCCATTCTTCAAGAATGACCTCTTTTAGAGATTGGATGCTGGATGGAGAGTGATGCTCAACTCGTCTCTTCAGAATTCCCCATAGGTGTTCGATTGGGTTCAGATCAGGAGACATACTTGGCCACTGAATCACTTTCACCCTGTTCTTCTTCAGAAATACAACAGTGGCCTTAGATGTGTGTTTAGGATCATTGTCATGTTGGAAAAGTGCACGACAACCAAGGGCACGGAGTGATGGTAGCATCTTCTCTTTCAGTATAGAGTAGTACATTTGTGAATTCATGATGCCATCAATGAAATGCAGCTCCCCGACACCAGCAGCACTCATGCAGCCCCACATAAGGACACTGCCACCACCATGTTTCACTGTAGGCACCACTCACCTTTGCGACACCATACAGTTTTGAAGACATCAGTTCCAAAAACATTTATCTTGGTCTCATCACTCCAGAGTATAGAGTCCCATTTTGTGCCTGGGCTTTAGGAGAGGCTTCTTTCGTGGATGGCACCCATGCATGCCATTATTCTGCAGTGTACGCCGTATTGTGTCACGGGAAATAGTCACCCCAGTTTGGCTTTCTACTTCTTTAGATAACTGCAGTGAACTTGCATGTCGATTTTCTTCAACCCTTCTCATCAGAAGACGCTCCTGACGAGGTGATAACTTCCGTGGACGACCTGGACGTCTCTGTGAGATGGTTGCAGATCCATCTTTTTTAAATGTTTGTACAACTTTTGCTACAGTATTCTGACTGATAAGTAAAGCTTTGCTGATCTTCTTGTAGCCTTCACCTTTCTTGTGTAAAGTAATTATTTTCTTTCTCATGTCTTGTGACATTTCTCTTCCATGTGGTGCCATTGCTGACAGCATGAAATGGGAAGGGGTTTTCTTTAAGTAACACCCTTTTATAGTCACCTGTGTAATGAATTATTAGACTCACCTGTGGTTGAATTCTTGTTAAATTAGACATTTGTAGTCTAAAATTTAGCTTTGCTCCAGAGACTTCCAGTGGGGTGTACTCATTTTTGCATCACCCTAATTTGAGTAAAACTGAAAAATGTGTAATCTAAGTTATATTATTAACCTTACTTTCATGTTATAAGTTAAACAGATGTTATATTAAACTTAGTCTTGTCAACATTTTGGAAAATGTTTTTGTGTTCATTGAGATATTGTTTAAAATGTTACTTTTCAAAGGGGGTGTACTCATTTACGCTGAGCACTGTATATATATATACACATTTCTTCTGCACCATGGTAGAAAGATTGCCGCTTTTATACCTAATAAAATACAAATAAACAAATAAACTGTTATTTGTATGCAATACCAATGAACAGAGGTGAAAAATACATAAAAAGGACAATAAAAATTGGTCAGGCAACTGACTTCACATTTGACCACCATTTTGTGATCCATTTAATTAGGTTTATTTAATAAATCAGGGTTCTTTAAACTCTGTAAGTGATTTTTACAGTATGCTAATATATTCAAATGAATTGTCCTCTAGTGCCTGGATGTCCTGTCATTACAAAGAGAAAACGAAGAGCTGAGAGTCTCCTGCAGATCACTGGAACACTGGGTGAGAAGCTGAACTTTACTCAGTAAAGATTTTATTCTTACAGTTCAAATCAGAAAGGATCTTCAGGGTATTTTTGCTGTGTTAAATATCCCGAAACATTATCTTTTTTGTTCACTGTTCACATTTTAAGGAACTTTGCTTTTCCACCCAATAGTTTTCCTCATGGTCTTCTTACATTAACATTGTGTTCCCAGCTGGTAAATACTCCGGTGAACTGAAGCAGTGCTGCGTTGATGGGATGAGGAATAATAAACTCGGCTACACATGTGAACGGCGAGCCACGTACATCGTAGATGGGTCAGAGTGTGTCAAGGCCTTCCTGCACTGCTGCAACGAGATGAAAACCCGCAAAGACAAGGAGTCTGAAGAGGAGGAGCTGGTTCTGGCTCGTAGTAAGTAATTCCAAAGATTAAGATTGTCTTAATAATTATGTCACACGTAGAATAGCAGTATGATGATACCCAGAGCAGTAAACAACGACCATCAGGGGAGCTGCATATTTTGTATGACTCCCTTATTTAGTGCACCTGATTCAACTTATCAGCTCATTTGTATAGTATACAAGACTAAGGTATAGTAGACTAAGGTATAGTATACAAGACTAAGGCTGTGTTCCGCTTTGCTTTTAGACGTGCACTCGCAAACTTCCATACGCACTTCTCCTCGGGGGAATCCACACTGCCATTTTGAAGTGCATTCCACTTCATGAAGTGGGCGAGGGAAGTTTATATGGACAGATCCTCGACCCCTCGATTTTAAATTGATTAATTTATCCCAAACCCATCAGATATGCTGACAGCCATATCACACTGCAGCCCAAGACCAGTTGCTAGAGATGGGCAGATGAAGCTTCATGAATCTTTAAGCTTGGTTCACTAAAGGGTTAATTTCTGGAGGCTTGATTTGCTCACAATACCACCTGGTGGCCAAAGAGTGTAAAACAAGCAGATATATTACAGACAGAGGTGTAAAGTCCAGGGGTCAGAAATAAAAATCCCGCCATATGTTTATTACACCCATTAACTCAGCAGCTGATTTCACCAGAGGAGAAACCAAGTCATTACTTTCAAGCCACAAACGAGTCTCGAGACACATCTCAAGTCTTCATTGAGTTAAAGTTAATGAGATAATTAAGTGACTAATTAAAAGATGATTGTGCATTAGTGATGAATACCTGCTGTTATTGAGAATTACAGAGGATCAGATGTTGATGTTTTATTGGTTAAAATGATGCCACCATCATGGAGATCAGTGTTTGCTTTAGTTGGGCTCTTGACCAGTTAGTTATTGCTGCAGCTCGGAGACCTGCAAGTGGGAGGAGCTTATGCCTAGAACAGCATGTGGGAGGAGCTTATGCCCTCAGGCTGGATATCATTGTAGATTAAAATAATACAAATATAATGCATTTTCATAGTAGTTTCAACTGAAATTTGTAGTTTCAACTGAAATTCTTAGTTTTGTCATTATTCTTCGTATCTAATACCTTTGTATCTAGTGTCTTTACACCCTTTTGCCATGCTTTGTGATGGTCTCATTCTAAATACTTTAACTGTAGTAATTTAAGCATATTTCTGTTTATTACATTTTACTTCTACAATTCTTCTACAGTAGCATACCAAGGAACATTAATGTGAGATGCAATTGCACTTAGGAGTTAAATGTGTGATACATAAAGAAAATGTTGAGTACTGTTAAGAAAATGTAGTTACCATTTGCCTGTACTGCACATTTTTTTATTTTACATATTTTTTTAAAATCAAATTACAGTAAATGACTGACAAATCTTCTTCAGAACATGATATACAAATCAATGTATTAATTTGAAATATCAGGGTGGGTAAATAATTGTATTTCTGATTAATCAAATTATGTGCAATTTATTAATTCAGCACAATAGACTTGCATGCAGTGGACACTGCTAAATCCCGGATGCATTGCTTCCGAGTAACTTCCACAGAGCTCGCCTCGCTTGCTCTTCCCAACATAACCTGTGCTGGGTACACAAGAAGCACAATGAGATTAGGGTTAACCCACATTTAAAACATTTTCCCCATACCATCCAAGATATGCATGACTTTATTCTCTCGTTGAACATGTACAAATATTTCAAGAATAATTTCTCAGCTCTGTAGGTCTATGCTATGCAAGTAAATGGTGTCCAGAAATGTTAAGGGATGACATTAGGCCAAGCAAATTAGACTGTATAACAATTTTTTTAACAAAGTATTCCTTTTTATATTATAGTTTATTCACCATTAACTTACACAAAACTGATTATTGATTATTATTAGTATTAAATAAAACAAATATATTTAAACCATGTTTTAATTATATTACATTGTGGATTAGGAGATGTGTTCTAGTGCTTTTAAAAATGTACCTTATTCTTTAGAAAATTACACCTTGAAAAGTGAACAGTTTGATCAACTTAAAAAAATACTTCAATTTGTAACACCAAAAAAAATGTAAGTTGTTTTTTTAGCAACTTATTGTATTACCTTTATTTGTAATATATTAAATTGGCGTTACTAATTGAAGTATTTTTTTAAAAGTTGATCCAACTGTACAATTTTTAACAGTATCTATCATAGACTGTATAAAAACGATCTATTTACAAACGTTTAAGACATTTACACTTTATAAATCAGTGCAGTCCAAAATGTAACAAACATTAGGGTAACACTTTCTATGACGCCCATATTTATAATGCATTATAAGAGTATTCTTAAGGCATTATAATGAATGCATAATGCATTATAAAAAAACGTATAATATGTTATATCATCTCATAAATAATCATAATTATAATACATTATAATGCTAACGCATTTGTGCTTATAACTTTTACGATTATGATTTTATATATAACACAATGAACACCATATTAAATCTACTTTTACATTGATAATGGGACTATATATGTTGAGATTATTTAAGAATAAACAATGTTGATCTGCCATGGTACAAGTCCTTGTGCACAATGAAAGAATGCCATCTTCTGGTGTCCAGTTGTTGTCTCCTTACTGTAGTTTTAAATAATGATTTGATATGTATTTGCTGCCGTTACGGCTATAATGCTTCTCCTACGAGCCGCTTCTTATTCGGCTTTGGCCATGGTTGCACCAGTAACATGCCCGTGGACACTGAAGACTAGCGGTCCGCATTTGTGTACTGCTCGTTGATGCAGACGGCGACGCAGAAGTGTAAATGAAAACAGACGCACAGTGTATGGCGTAGAAGCTACGGTGTAGGTCCGACGCAGAAGTATAAATTGGGCTTTAAGCTTACAATGCTTTTGGGAAACGCAGCCCAGATCTGGCAAACAGGAGCGGCTTGATAAATACGGGCCCTGATCATCATTCCACATGTGCCAGATGTGGGCAGGACCTGGGTCGACACTATGTTCCTATCTGGGTATACACGATAGGGTGCAGTACCTTTGGTGTTTGGTCCCCTAGTAATCTGACTTGATGTGATTATCTGATGTGTCTTTGTGCTCTTAAAGGTCTATTATCTCACAAAAAAAAACTGTTTCAACAGGTGAAGATGAAGATGAGGAGTTTAAAGACTCTGACGATATTGTGTCACGTACACAGTTCCCTGAGAGTTGGCTTTGGGAGGATGATACTCTACCCACTTGTGCAGAAAAACACTGGTAAGGAAGCATTTGTGTTTATTTAAACAAAAATATTGTATTAAACTAAATCAAGTCAGTCTTTGCTGGTGAGATGAAGCTTGTCTGTGCTTTTTCATCTGTCACTTCATCATATTCCAGTGAAACAACATCAATCACAAAGGAGATCTTCTTGAAAGACTCGATCACTACCTGGCAGATCTTGGCTATCAGTTTGTCACCAACACTTGGTAAGAAGAAGCTGCAAACCATGAATACATGCTCTGAAAAACTAAATTATAATAAACCAGGATCTGCTACTTTCTGTGTGTCTGTTTCATCTCAAAGGCATCTGTGTGGCAGAACCTGAGGAGATGGTCGTCTTTAAGGATTTTTTCATTGACCTCAAGATGCCTTACTCAGTTGTGCGTGGTGAACAACTGGAAATCAAGGCCATTATTCACAATTACACCCCAAATAATCTGAAGGTAGATCAGATTTGATATTGAAAAAGCTTTCAGAATTTATCAATTAAAACCAAGTGAACAGTAGTGAGCAGTTATGTCAAATAATTTACTTATGACAATATCACATGTGGAATGATGATCTGGTCCACATGTAGTGTGGTATAATGGCACTTGGGCAGACCGCTCCTGTTTGCCAGATCTGGGCCACAATCAGGCCATAGCAATGCCACATGTCAGCCAAGAGCAAAGAAATAAACCACACTGAACCTTATCTGAGCCACAAAATCTTCGTATATTATTTATAGAGTCCCCTTAGCTTGTCTAAGCTTGATAACAAGCTAAATCACTTAAAGAAAGAAGATAACAGAAAAAAACTTGAAACTCAAGAACTACAACTAACTGCAGCCACAGCCTTAGACGAAATCAACTGAAGATAAAGGACGTTAAGGGTGAATCCCAATTCTCTGTCTTACCCCTTCCCCTTAGTTTTGCGCGTTCACGTGAGAGTAAGGGCTGTCCCGATTCCGGTTTTGATCGAGGGGTAGGGCTAAGGGGAAGGGGTAGATACCCCTTAAAACCAAGAATTTTTGCGAGCTTACTTGAAACCAAGGGGTACCCAGAACACACTGTGGCCAGATCATCACGAGTCCCATAAATGTAAGTATTTTCGGCTTAAATAATTGATTTAAAAGTTACGACAGTCTTGTTTTGTGCTCTACACAGTCCTTTACATATATATTTGCAACCATGCTCTTAATTGAAACGTTTTTAAAAATCGCAGACGGCAAGTTTGTGATCAACACTTGTCTCCTCTGGTGACGTAGCAGCCGGCTAGCGATGATGTATGATGACGTAACAGTAACCAAGTGGTGTCTCATTTCATAGGGGTATGTTTTCACCCATAGCGCTTACCACTCGGTTTCGAGGGACAAGGGCTAGGAGTAAAACAAAGGGGAAGGGGTAAGACAGAGAAATGGGATTCACCCAAAGTCCACTTTTCACTGTACATGAAGCAGACTAAGCAGTTTTAGCTGGGCAATGTTGATAAAAATGACCAACTGTTTTGTATAACGTATATTTATATGTAACCCATATTCTTTATTTTAGGATCGTGGATAAGCAAAACCTTAGGATATGATGATAATTCACTGTAGTTCAGTAAGACATAGACAAACCCGCTTATGTTTTATTTAAAAGAACAACTGTGGTGACAAATAAGACAATAATACCAAATAGTCCTTCAGCAAGAACTGAGGTTTTATGTGTTGATAATGGGAATAAAGACCTTGCTAAAACAATATGTATATACATATATACATACATATATTTTATTAATTATAATTTTTTTGCATATAGGCCTATTTTAATGTTTTTTGTTTACTAAAACAGATATTAAATCTGATCTACAGTGAATATTATAATAACGTGCTTTAGTGCTTATTTAAGCAATAAAAGCTCATTTTCTCTCCAACATTTTGATTTATACTTTTATATATAGGCTATATGCACAAATTAAATGACTGGTTTTGTGGCTCAATCCTTTAAAAAGAACCAGGAATCACTGTACTATCTTAAGCTTAGTGATTTTAGATTTTTAGTTGTTATTATAGTCTTTAATAATAATAAAAAATATTGATCACAGAGAAGGTCTCTTTTACTCATTAAAAGTGCTCACGTGCCTATTGCACTACAGCTTTGAGTGATTTAATATTCAACAGTTGTGCAGGTCTATATGGCTACAATGTTAATAACTGAATCTAAATTCATCCCGTACACACAATGAGATGTGGATACATAAATCATTTGATTTTTAATAGCTGATGTCACAGACACTTATTTACTATAAGATAGGACGCTTTAAAAACTGTAAGAGAATCAATATAGTCTCAAATATTTTATTAAGATATAAACAATGAAACTGAGCTTGCCATGAAAACATTTTATTAGCACTTTATAACCTACAAATTTGTGACGCATTGAGCAACGTAGGCTATAACTCATCTCTTTAAACAACAACAAAAAATGGCTGTGCTTTAAAACGTAAAATCAGCCGCTCATGTTCGTGTTCATCCATCTCTAAAATCCAGTAAATTATCATCATTTGCGTTTAAAATCCCATTTTAGTGCTGATCCGCAGCCTGCCGATCCTCAAGGAAATATGAATGAAGCGCTATCCAGCCTGAAGAACCCGGAGGTGATGTCATCAAGAGTTTATTTGTAAAGAAGGACTTCATCTGACTAAAATTTACTTTTGTTACTAAATAGATTATAATTAAGATAGGCCTATGATTCTTGAGTTAGTACATAATA
This sequence comes from Gymnocypris eckloni scoliostomus, assembly GCA_027564155.1. Classification (NCBI taxonomy): domain Eukaryota; kingdom Metazoa; phylum Chordata; class Actinopteri; order Cypriniformes; family Cyprinidae; genus Gymnocypris; species Gymnocypris eckloni. The sequence continues at coordinate 36,810,255 of CM050416.1, forward strand.
TTTCTGTAATGTGACCAAATCAATTCCAAAATCGTACACAAAGGAATACGCATGCGGGTCTACACCAATAAGATTGCCGTGTCATAAACCAATGGAATTGGGGCAGGGCGGGGCTACACATGTCGCAAAGCCTCAATTTGTCGCCCCGCCCCATCGTCCAGGGTGCAATCGTAACACATTAAGATGGAGTGACTCGTGTCACTCCACCCACCCCAAATTTCATTGGTTTTATAGTACAGCTGAGCTGTTTGGTGTAGATGTTTGCTCGTGAGCATTCATTTATATACGTTTTTATGAATGATCTATGCTGTTTTGCTTCCACGCTACATGTGGGCCAGATCATCATTCCACATGTGTCAGATGTGAGCCGGATCTGGGCCGACAATATGTTGCTATCTCGGGTATCAAGATAACAACATATTGTCGGTCCAGATCCGGGTACTTTCTGTTCATTGGTATCATGGAAATGGGTAACTAAGGGTTTAAGGGTGTATAGCACATAAAAGGTTTTCCATTTTTAGTTGAAAACAATATCATGTAAACATCCTCTCCAGTCCCGGAGGGCCACAGCGTTTAGCTCTAATTCGGAATAAACACATCTAAAGCAACTAATCAAGGTCTTTGGATTAGTTTAAAACTAAAGGTAGGTGTGGAGCAGGTTGGAGCTGAACTCTGCATAACAGTGGCCGTCCAGGAAATGAGTTAGATAACCCTCTTCTAGATATTTGTTTATGTTGGTGATATTAGCTTATTAGCGATTTGTGTCTCACTGTACTGCTTTAAACAGGTGCGTGTGGACTTTATGGAGACTGAAGATGTTTGCAGCTCTGCCAGTAAGAAAGGCAAATACAGAACGACAGTAAATGTTGACGAAGACTCCAGCATAGCGGTTTCATATGTGATTATTCCCATGACTTTGGGAAGTCATGATATTGAAGTGGAAGCATCATCATCATATTCATATTCTGATGGATTGAAAAAAACACTGAAGGTGGTGGTACGTCTGATGAAAATCCTGTCACTTTAAGCACTTCTGTTGCAATTGATTTGGTTCCAATAAATGTTTGTCATATAGATAAACAAGAGCACTACAGGTAGTTATCTCCCTCTCTTTCTCTTTCAGTCTGAGGGTGTGAAGTCTGAACTTCATAGTAAAACCTTGGAGCTCAATCCTGCTAAGAATGGTGAGATGATATGATAACATTAGCTGATTACACTTCCATTATACAAAATTACACATATTATACTTCCTACTAGCTGCATGACTGTTTTTTTGTGTGTGTGATTTTCAATTAAATAAATATCTGTACAGCATCAGAAGTAAATGCTGCTCATATCTGCAAGTGCTTTGAGTTTGAGTCACTTATAACGTGCATTTGAAAAAGCAACACATGCGGAACTTAAAGAGAAGCGTTTACACTAAAAATGCAGATGAGCTGAAGGCCACTGTCAAAGAAACCTGGGCTTCATACCACCTCAGCAGTGCCACAAACTGATCACCTCCATGCCACGCCGGATTGAGGCAATAATTAAAGCAAACTGAGCCCCTACCAAGTATTGAGTACATATACAGTAAATGAACATACTTTCCAGAAGGCCAACAAATCACTAAAAATGTTTTTTTTTATTGGTCTTATGAAGTATTCTAATTTGTTGAGAGTGAATTGTTGGGTTTTTGTTAAATGTGAGCCAAAATCATCACAATTATTAAACTACTTCAGTCTGTGTGCATTGAATTGTCACAATTTGAGTTGGATTACTGAAATAAATGAACTTTTCCACAACATTTGAATATATTGAGATGCACCTGTATATACATCATAGGCTATAAGGCAAATTTCACACTGGCTTCTAGTTTCAATTTTGCTTTAAATAGTCATGTATGCTTGACATTTAAAATAAATATTGTTTATAGTCAACGCCTCCATATTTAGTATAACTAAACTAAACTCTAACGATTCAGTTTTAATCCAAATGACGCATGCTTGTTTTACTTACTTGTTTGTGACATATCCAACTGAACTACACATTTTCCAGTGATGTCTGTGAGAAAGGGATATCCACTCGAAAAGCTGTCGCGAATACTGAATGTTTAACATTAATGACATACATGCACTTCATCCTTAATCTCTAATAACTTCATTTTGCTCTCAGTTGCTCAGTTGTGTTTATTTGTCTGGACTCAGCATTGTTCACACGCTGTGTGGTATTGGCTTTTGGTACAGGAGCATTTTTATGAGTACAGTAGCAGAGTACCGGGCCCGATACCGGTACTGGTGCATCCCTAATCATAATTATTATTATCAGTCATATTAACATATAAGATCAAAATGGTGGACCAAATCGAGAAGTCCTACTTTCAACCAAATATGAAAAAAAAACTATGAATATCATTATAGTTCCAGCCAATCAAGAGATCACAATCAACTTCTGCTCTCTCCTTTGTCAATACTCATCCAAACTGTACAAAATATGATCTGTAAATGACTCATGACTCCTCCTCTAACTTGCTTGTTCTTCTCTATTTCTCATCTCAAATGGATCAGGAGAAAAACCTATAGTTCTCAAAGCTGACATACCATCTGATTGGGTTCCAGACACACCTGCTAACACATACATCTCAATTACTGGTAAGGAAAAAGATGTATTCAAAAATATGCAATGATTATTTATTTGAAGTTGTCTGCATGATGCATTTAAAGAGAGAAGTCTCTATCTACAGTCATCTGATTACATATCTATATTCCTCCATATCAACAACATAGTTTTTTGTACTTGCAAGTGCTTAATGCTGGTGCTGGTTTGTAATAATTGCATTGACTTTTTTTCAGCTTCTTTTACTTTATTTTTTTTATTGAGCAGATGGCAATTAGATAGCACTTGAACACATTACAAAACAGATTTAAATGAACCCAGCACACATAGTGATCATAGAAATCGTAGATTTTTCTATTCAGAATGTTTGACCCATTCGTTACAATTCCATTTTTTTTTTACATTCAACTACCTAACTTAAAAACATAAGTACAATATGATTCAAGTAACATTTTCTTTTCTTTTTTTTATGCTAAACCAACTGGTTAAAGACAAGTCTATTCCAAGTGCACCACAAATAAAGTGGTCAGCATGGTGTAAATGCAAAACAAATTCCATATTATATGTATTTATAGAAAAGATGCATGAAATATGAAGGCAAATATTGTACAAATTGGTCTTTAGTCCTGTCATGGTAATTACTTATTTCACAGTATAAGCAGGGGTGCAGATGGGATTTTTTAATTGGGGGGGAGGGGGGGCTGTATTTGGAATACAGTCCAAATATTTTCAGTTCCGAAATATCACCTGCTCTTTCAGAGACGATAGTGCACAATCACTATAGTTACTGTTACAGGCACAATTGAGGCAGCTACCAGCTCCTCATAGGACCCCGGGGTCAGGAGCAATGTTCTCTATGCGGCCGCACACACGCAAAAATTCTAGTAAAAGTGAATTTACTGCTATGCTCGGGTAAACCGCTATAGAGTTGATATTGCTATAGCGTTATAACCAGTGATTGCAGTTTACAGGTTTCATAGAAATATGAGTCATTGTAGAAACCAAATCGTTTAATGTCTGCAGACAAAATAGCTCAAATCGACAGCCAATGCAAACCCAATGATAATGTGAACTGAGGCGGACCGTTAGTGAAGTAGTTTTACTCTGCTGTAAAAGTACTTTTCAAGTGTCAGTACTTTACCAGAGTGTTTTTCCAAAGCAGAATATTGTACTTTTTTACTAAATATAATTTAATACTTAATTACATTAGAAATCTATTACTTTCTTTTACTCAAGTACAAATCATTCAAATATTTACTTTTTTAATGATCTTAAGTATTAAAGGTAAAAAAACAACAACTTTGATATAAGAAATGTAGTGCAGTAAAAAGTATGACACTATGCTTTTGAATGTAGTGAAGTAAAGTTTCCCAAAGAAAAACACTCTGATATTTTTTAAATGTACTAGAGTAAAGTAAAAATACTTCACTACTGTCCACCTCTGCATGTGAAATAAAACGTCATTGCTTAAGTGCTGGAAACAGCGGAGGATGGGAACAGATCGGTAAAAATAATCAGAGACATTTACAGTCACACACAGGCAGGGGCGTAGATTGTGGGTGGAGGGGTAACCCTCCAATAAGGTAACCCATGTAAGAGTTCTTCCTTCCCAGATAACATAATTGTGTTACAAGAACGTTCTCCAAAAGTTGAGTGTTGGTTCTGGGAACATAAAAATGTCCAGTTTTCTTGACGTTAGAGGAACGTTTTTAAAAGATATGATGTTCCTCAAACGACTTAAATTTCAACATTCTAGGAACGTTGATTTGAAAGATTTCAAGAACATAAAACAGACAAGATCGGTCATTAGTGTATTTAGTATTTTCTACACTTTATGAGGAGGATCCTTTGTCACCCAATAATGTTTATGACAAAGCTGGAGTTGTCAAATGTTCAAATTATGATAGTTTTAAATTATTTAAATTAATTTCAAAGTCAGAGTACTATTCCTCCTTAAAGAGGCTGTTTGATTGAGATAAATGTTAATTAATGCATTAACTATCAAACATGTATATCTCCCCACCGTTCAGCATTCATAATTGATACTGTTCAATCTGCATACATGTGATGCTCTCCTTCCACTCCCTACTGAACTTTCCCCTCACACCAGAGCACGTTCTCCTTAAATTAAAGTGAAGGATTGCCAGATATCACAAACACAACAACAATCTGGACTAATGAATAAAGCAATATTCTAAAAAATGCTGCTTCAAACTGTTGTGAGGATACTGCCTTTTCTAGTATTTTTGAAAGGAAAGGGAGATTTGAGATTGGTCTTTAGTTAACTAATTTTCTAAGATCATGTTGTGGTATTTTAATTAAAGGCATAATAAAAGCCAGCTAGAATGTTTTTAGGACATATCCAAATGACAATAATGAATTAATAGGAAGAAGATCTACTGTATGATATCTGGAAGCATCTCTTTCAGTGGATAATTGATAATTTAACAAGTTTATACAATTCTTCCTCTCCGATCCACCTTTTTCTGAACGCAGACGCCTCGCCCAACTGTGAAGAATGCTTTAAATTCCCGCTCTCTCGTGTTTTCCAAGCCAATAATATTACATTTAACCTATGAAAATGACGTCAAAAAGCAAATGCCAGCATAATTTCATCATTTTGTTGCAATGACCGTCTTTTTGCAGTGACCATTTCACAGTTTAACGATTGGGCAGATGACATGAAGCAACAGACGGCCTCCAAAAGAATATCCAGATCCACTAAAGGGACAGATTACAGGGACTTAAAAGTCTAAAATCATTAACATTTGCTTGAGCTCTCAGTTCAAACCCTAGTGTTAACAGTGTTGCATAAAGGACAGCTTGTCCCAACATTTCCCATCTGCATTCCTCTTTTATCTCTCCAGGTGAGGAGATCAGTCAGACAGTCGAGCAGGCCATCAGTGGAGACTTCATGGGTCGCCTTATTCGCCAACCCGGTGGATGTGGAGAACAGAACATGATCTATATGACTCTTCCTCTCATTGCCACTCATTATCTGGACAGCACCAATCAGTGGGAGGCTGTTGGCATGGAGCGCCGTAATGAAGCCATTAAACATATCAGCACAGGTCAGCACAATACAGCAGATATAAAGGATTTGAAATCAAATTAAAAAGGCTCAATCAAAGATGTTCTTCCGAACCTTGAAATTTAAATTCATGTGGAATTCAAATGTAATGTTTATGCTTCAAATTGTTTCAAAAGCTGAAATAAATACATTTATAATACAGTAAATATTATGTATATATTAAGGTTATCAAGGTCAGCTGAAATACCGGAAACAAGATGGCTCTTATTCTATCTGGGAAGAAACGCCAAGCAGCACATGGTCAAATATTTTCTTTTCAAAGCATTTTTAAAATTAATTTTTATGTCCACTTTCTCCTGACATATGTTATTATTTAATATTTTATTTCTGATTAATAGTAGCAAATTATTACTTGTGACTAATTTGACCTTGTTTCTGTCTATTAAAGGTTGACAGCATATGTGGCCAAAGTCTTCTCCATGGCCAGTCACTTAATTCCTATAGAGAATGATGTGCTCTGCAGCGCACTCAAGTGGCTGGTTCTCCACAAACAACAGCCAGATGGCTCCTTTAAAGAGGATGCAACCGTACATCAACGAGATGATGGTACGTTCAAGACTGAATTTAAAATCATCTGTGGAGGAGAAATTGCAGTGACATAAAAAAATCACATTTTACATTTTTATTAAACAAAAGAAATTGTGTTTCACAGAGATAATAGAGTGGCTTCTAACCACAAATACATTAACAATGAATATTATTAACTTTCCTGCGTTTAGCTCCAACCCTTACCAAAAAGTAGTATACTTCGAGTTCATTTTATTAAGTATACTTAAGTAAAGTTCAACTATAGTTTTAAGTAAGCTTTAAGTAGTAAGTATAGAAATATCAGCGTGCTAGTAGTATACTCGTAAGTGTACTATTTCAATACTCCTTGGGACTAAATTGGCCCACTTTCTAGTATATAAAAGTACTTTAAGTATAACTGTAGTACATTTTGAGTACACGACTAGTTTACATCGAAGTTTTAGCTAGAACTGCAACAGTACTAAAAGCAAACTTATTGGTATATTGATAGTTTACTAATTAAATACTTGTAGTTGATTTTTTAGTATACTTTGACGCATACTAAAAATGCTACTACAAGTATTTGATTAGTAAACCTATAAGTTTGCTTTTAGTACTGTACTTAAAGTACTTTTATATACTAGAAAGTGGGCCAATTTAGTCAAAGGAGTATTGAAATATTACACTGATATTTAGTATACATAATAAAATGAACTCAAAGTATAATATTTTTGGTAAGGGAACCTTGATCAAACTCCCCTGCCTGTAAATGTCTAGTGACCTTGAATACCTTGACTAGCTTGTTCAGGTTTGTTTGATTAGGGATGGTGCTAAACTCTGCAGGAAAGTGGACCTCGAGGGCCAGAGTTGAGAACATCAGGCCTATGTCGCTATCTTAAAATATTTTAAGTCCTCCATTGATTCAGTTGTTGTCCACTGATTAATAATCTTACTAAAAAAGGTCTACATTTGCTGATTTATTATGTAAACACATGTTTTTTTTGTGATAATCAGTTTATTTGTGCTTTATTCCAGGGTGGTGTGGAGGGCACAGATGCTGAAGCCTCTCTAACAGCCTTTGTCGTAATCGCCATGCAAGAGGGCAGAGTGATCTGTGCTCCATTAGTTAGTGTAAGTATACCTCTTACATCATTCTGTTTGCCAAAACATTAAGATTTAACAGGAGCTTTGTCCACTCTTCCTCTTAACATCATATACACACTTTTATAGAGTCTGCATGAAAGTATCAGGAAGGCTGTTTCTTTCTTGGAAGGTCGACTTCCACGACTGACAAATCCTTACGCTGTTGCGATAACGTCCTACGCCATGGCCAATGAGAACAAACTCAATAAAGACATCTTGATGAGACACTCCACCAAAGGAGAAGGTTAGTCATACCAACTTTAAAAACGTTACAGCATGGCAGAGGTGAAGGACTCAGGGTTCCCACACGTCCTGGAAAACCATGGAAATGGATGACTCATTTTCCAAACACATGGAAAACACATGGAAAATCACAGAAAATGTGACATTTCCCGGAAAGTCTTGTAGTTACACTGGAAATGTTTTATTAAAAAAAATTAATTGTCTTTCCCTTTAGTCAAGAACGAACAGTTCACCACTGGCCCGACACAATTAATATCAGTAGTAGAATATAAATCGGAACCGTTTCTGCTCCAAACACACAACCGGCACTCAGCTGTAAAACATTTATGAAGCTATTATTTCAGCTTTGGGGAATAATTTATTAAAGATTCAATATTGATTTGATTGAAGTGATATTCATCTTTAACTTATGATTTATACTTTATTAAGGACTCGTCCAGTGACCATTAACATCAGTATATATTTACAAATTTTGTTTATCTTGCTTCGTGGCCAACGATAAAAATAAACAAAATTAGTACTTTATCAAAATTTAGCTAGATAACACGATCTTTGGCAAATAGTTTAAAACTTGAAAATCACACAGCCCAAGACATCATTCTTTATCAATGAAACAAGGTTTATTTGCTAACTGTTATTCTACAATACTACGTTAAACATACTAAAACACATATACACACATAAACATACGCACACACATAAGAAGTTTTGCGGTTTGAAGAGAGATTAAAGGCTAACACTCTTTTGCTATCTCAGCGGCGCAGCGCAAATCCATGATTGAATGTTCCAAGAAAAGTAAACTTCAATGGATTTTGCTTGCTCAGGGCGTAGGGAGCAATGAACACGGTGTAGGGATCATATCAGTCAGAACACAGTTCATGCATGTAGTTCTGTTCTAATGAGCTGGTTATCTGAATCAGGTGTGTTAACTACACTCCAAAAACTGCTGGGCTAAGAACAGCCCATTTCCAGAAGAATTGGACCTGTTCTGCAGCTGCATTAGAGCTAATATTAGCATCATGCTTCTAAGACAATTAATGACATTAATAGTACACTTTTACTCCGAACTCACTTCAAACCACCATCGAGTGTTTGTAATACCTTCCTTTTGCAATCACATGTGGAATTTGGTCGTTTACTGTTGTTAAAATATGCTATTTATAGCCTTTTATATCGATGCACAAATTAGCATTTTAGATGTACACATTCATTTCAAGAAAATCACATACAAACCATATCATATCGTAATTGTCTGTTTATTATCTTATATAATCTATAGTGGCTGTTGTCATGTTTATTTGTGTAAAAAAAGCTGTGTAAAAGACTTAGCATGTATGCTCTGGCTGAAACTCACATTGTTTGTGATGTTCCAACCGCCTCTACATTCTTAAGTTGCCAGGTATACATTCCAAGTATAATACACATTAGTAAAAGGATCTATTTTCAGTTTATCTGTCTATATACACTTTGGGCAGCCGCGGAACATTATAAAATTAGCCCAAAAAATCGCAACCCACGGCTCTGTAATTTTTCCCGCGACTGTATTTTCAAAACAGTCAGATTGTTGTGCCGCTTCACTGGCAACACTGGTGTACCCTCATCACACACGACAGATAACCTTCTGCACTGCGATGATGGCAAGAAGTTGGGGTCAAACCATATAATGTGATTAATTTGCATTAAAAAATAACGCGTTAACGTCGACACCCCTAATTTTATTATATATTTTCATGTAACAACACTGATGAAAAAATGACACTTTGCTACAATGTAAAATAGTGAGTGTACAGCTTGTATAACAGTGTAAATTTGCTGTCCTCTCAAAATAACTCAACACACAGGCATTAATGTCTATACCGCTGGCCACAAAAGTGAGTACACCCCTAAGTAAAAATGTCCAAATTGGGCCCAAAGTGTCAATATTTTGTGTGGCCACCATTATTTTCCAGCACTGCCTTAACCCTCTTGGGCATGGAGTTCACCAGAGCTTCACAGATTGCCACTGGAGTCCTCTTCCACTCCTCCATGATGTTGCTGGTGGATGTAAGAGACCTTGCGCTCCTCCACCTTCCGCTTGAGGATGCCCCACAGATTATCTTTACCCTCAGCTTCTTTAGCAAGGCAGTGGCTGTTTTGGAGGTGTGTTTGGGGTCATTATCATGATGGAATTCTGCCCTGCGGCCCAGTCTCCGAAGGGAGGGGATCATGCTCTGCTTCAGTATGTCACAGTACATGTTGGCATTCATGGTTCCCTCAATGCACTGTAGCTCCCCATACACTTTGCCATTTTGGCTCAAATGTCTGATTTCACAGAGAACTATACCGGTTTTCTCCCAATAAGTTAATACAGCCTATTATGATAATGCTGTAAATAAGAATCTGGAAAGAAAGAAGATATAAATAAATATTTTAACGTGCGTGAATAAATCAAACCAAAAATGGCATGATAATTATTAAAAATGCATCCAAAATTCAAGAAACGATGGCAGAAATGGTCCTAGTATGAGCTCCTTTTTTGTTTAGCACTGTGACTTGAGACTTACTTGAGATTAATTTGATGGTAGGAACTTGAGACTTACTTACTTGACTCCAACTCTGCAACATGAAACATGGAACAACAAAATAAACCAGAGAGAAAATTATGAAAGTATTGTGTATCTTTTGCGGTGTCATTTTATGCAGGTCTGTCCTGGACCGTCCCTGGACAATATTATCCCTCAGTAGAGGCGACAGCTTATGCTGTGCTGGCGCTTGTGAAGGCAAAGGACTTTGATAAAGCAGGAGAGGCAGTGTACTGGCTGGCCAGACAACAGTCTTACTATGGAGGATCTCACACCACACAGGTACACTAAGGCCTCATCATTTGACTGTGAAAATAGTTTTACAGACGGTGGCACAAGTATTTTACAGTAATTTGACCTCAAGTTAGGATAAGAATGCACTGTTTTCATGAACAAAAACAAAAATATATGTAAATATTGTAACAACCCGGCCAACAAACTGATGTGGGGCCCAGATGAGTGTCACCTGGGCTATCTAACTGTGGCCCAGACAGTTTTGTCCTCAGTTTCCATGAGGGCCCCACATGGGTCAGCCCAGATGAAACAATTACATGAACACTGCTCAGTATGTATACTAGAGAGTGCTAAAAATAAGACTGAAGCAGCACTGCAGTTCATTAGATAATTAAGTGATTAATCTAGCACTGAATGAGCATTAGTGACGAACATCTGCTTAACCCTCTGGTTGTGTTCGGGTCAAATTGACCCGAAAAAGATTTTATTTTTCCAGAAAATACTAGTTAACGTTATCGCATTGGACTCAAACTTACTGACTTTGTTCACATAGGGTATAAGTACTCCTCATTAATTGTTTAAAAATTTGCAGAATTTTTTGTGGGTTTTATTTCACCTTGTACCACTTGTGGTGTTCCCGGTCAAAAATGACCAGACTCCAAACAACTGCTTATAAATCTGTCATTATGCTATATTATCACCAAATATTGAATTTAATCTTTTTGTCAACTTGTTTTCTTTCATTTAGGACTGGTTTTGTGTTTCTATTTGCATCTGATTAATCGTAAGCCTCATTTATCTGAAAGTAGGCACCTCATTTTTTGAGTGAAAAAAGCATTTTTTATGAATAATTTTCACAATATCATTTTTGATCGGGAACATCACAGGTATGACAGGAGTCCGAACACAACCAGAGGGTTAAGAATAAAGAGACGAGCAGAAACACAACCGCTACTCTTGACTTCCAGCCACAGCTTGCAAAACAACTGCAAATAAAATACATCACATCTCTCAAGATCTCAGCAGAGGATGATTAAACAACTCCACAAACTTTTGGAGAAAACTTTAGGCCACGACTTTTGGGGGAAGTCTCAACGACGTTTGGATTTACTTTGATCTAAATGATCTGAAAAATGTTAATTAATTATGATCAAATGAATTAGTGAAACTGATTTATCCTAATATCCCCACCACAATGAGAAATCATGAAATCCAAACAGAGTCGACTGAGGAAAGATGGCTGTACATCACTGAATTCATGACTGCAGGTAATCGCAGCTGTACCCTGATTGAGCCGAGAAGAGAGTTTATCTGATAGTGAAATTATCTTCCAACCTATATAAAGATTACTCGAGGAAGAGTGGTTTAACACAAAGTGCTAAGAAACTGTTAGCACACATTATCTTTGTCAGTGCGCTCTTATTTTTATCAGACTGAGGAAAAAACTTTCACCCGAGCATGTGGATATGATTGTTTCTCTCAGAATGAATACGTGAAAAATGTAAACACAATGATTATAAGCTGCCTCGAGTATATGTAGCCTACAATCTGTATTGTAATTGAAACAGTCTGCCTGATTTTTCCTTTTGCTCTGCTTGATATTGAATGCTTTTTTTAAGTATTTTTTTGTTGTTGTTTCTTACACATGTTTTCAACCAAAATAAAACCTTGAGATATAACGTAACGTTGTTGTAGAACATTGAGTCAGCGGCTGTATAAACCTTGTTTAAATAAATTAATATTAGACTACACATTTTTTTTATAAGGCGAATATTCAAGCCCAATTTCCCAGTTGATTCTGCGTCACGGTTAGATCTGAACAGCTGAAAGTTAGATGAAGCTGAAACACAGAATGGCAGAGTTTGAAAAAATCATTTTTTTGTCCTGCAGAGCAGAAGGAGTTTGTCCGTTTTGTTGGGTAGAGAGTGGAGATTCGCCAGATGGATGCTAGGCAATGGCATTCTAAATCCGCACTGTCTGAGATTCACGAGCACGCCGGCTTGCTTCCCTTATCTGCGCCGCCTCTGGGCCAATTACTATGTCCAGCAAAACACCTGCATAATCTAAAACTAGTAGAAGATTTTGTGGTGTGTTCTGACGAATATTCAACAGTTCTTCTCTGGTAAAAATGTATTGTATTTGACAAACAAAAAACAGGAAAAACTAACAAAAACACTAAAGCAACTGGATAGCGAAGCACCATGGCTGCCATGATTGGGACCATCTTGAAACAAATGTGTATTTCATCTAAGGCTGTGGCTAAAGTCAGTTGTAGTTCTTGTTTCTCTTTTCTTCAGTGAGGCTGCTTGTTAACAGCAGGTGTTCATCACTAATGCTCAATCAGCACTTAAGTAATCACTTAATTATCTAGGGTTATTTTAATACTATTTTTTAGAGTGAGACCATATATGCTCCGAGCAGTGTTAATTTAACACTCTGGATGTTACTGTGTAGCAGTCTGAAGCCCTGTCTGTGAATGCTTTTCTGTATTTTCTAGTTGACCATCATGGTGTTCCAGGCCGTGGCAGAGTATCGTACGCAGGTAAAGGACCGTGACAACTTCAATCTGGAGGTGGAGCTGGCCGTGAGAGGAAGAAAACGCACTGACAAATGGACCATTCAAAAAAATAATGTGCATCTTACACGGTCAGGCAAGGTGAGTATCTCATCAAAACTGTTCAAAATGTTTCAAGCTCAATATTTCAATTGAAATATTTGTATTGTATTATGGGAGCGTTGTTGTTTGTCATTCATCATTTTTAATTGTCTATGTTCACGTTAATTGTCTAGCATTGTGTTTGGTCAATAAAATCTTCAGGTATCTCGGTTACATCATGGATTTGATTATTCTGATGACTTGAGTATGTCTGTTCACACAACAGGTGGACTTAAACAAGGACTTCAATGTAACTGCTAGGGGAACTGGAAAAGCCACTCTTTCAGTGAGTGTTCATGAGCATTTATAGTCAACAGTAAGATTGAAGTGTTTGAACGTCTGATCTGAGACTTGATGCTGTGTTCAGGTTCTGACGCTGTACTACGCCAGACCTGCTGAGAAGAAATCAGACTGTATATTCTTTGATCTGACTGTTAGAATGGAAAAAGACCCCCAAAGTAAGATTGAATTCATGCCCTTTCTGTGGCATTTTCCATACACTAAAGTTTTCCACACTGCTCTTAACCCACAAATACTTCACTGGTAAATTACTGTTGAACGATCATATGTGAACAGGACCGTTTAAAAAATACAGCTAATTCAATTCTGCCAAATGTACGACTCTGCCATGTATTGCGTGCTATAGTAACTGTAGTATTATTAGTAATTATAATGTGTGTCAGGTTTTTCAAATCAAACGCATGTTCTGTGTGATCTCCTTATGCCTGTCACTAAGAAGTAAAAAAAAGTTATTAGTTTGGCTGATCATTAAACTAAAATGCAGTGCAGATTTTAAGTGTTATTTTCAATAATCGACCTCACACTATTTTTGGGGCATTGGATGGTATGTTACTGGTAAAAAAAAGGAAAGGTGTTGCTTGTGTGAACCGCACATTTGTTTTTACCAGTAAAGTCATTCTCACAGTAATTTACGGTATTATGGTAATTTACCAGGATTATGTGAAAGAGGCTAATGACTCTGGTTATTAGATATGGGTTAAATACCTCTATGTGCTACTTTTTAATTTGGATTATTACGTTTTTATATATTATTTTATTCAAGGGAAGACCTGACAAAATACTTTTGTTTCCCTGTAGAAATGAAAGGATCCACCGAGAGCTACAACTTCATTATGGAATTCTTGTACGTAAACACATCCTAACAAGTTTATTTTTATGTTAAGAAATCATGTGCTCATTTAGGCTGTTTTACACCTGGTTTGATTAATTGGTCGGCGCCCCAAGTTCGATCCTGCCTCATTTTTCCCACATTGGCGGTATGTTTACATTATACACATGAGTACTGGTAACAACTGGTTACCATTGTAACTAAATAATGACTAGCGGAGACTCCAGATTCACTGCATTCTGATGCAGATGCAACTCGCTTTACAAAGACAGTTTATTCAGAGATGAGCAGGTCTGTGTTACTACAATATAATAATTCTGAGATCAAACGGACTCTGTCTAGTGTGAAAACAGCTATAAACACAGACTGGAAACAAGGTAGAAAACTACAAAGCCTGTTAATGAAATCTGCTCTTGCTCTCCATCTTCACAGCTACAAAAACGAAACAAAGGATGCCACCATGACTATTCTGGACATTGGCTTACCGACTGGATTTGATGTTGAAGAAAATGATCTTAAACAGGTATTGTGATGGTAAACTGATGCAGTGATGATTCACGTCTGTAAAAAGAAGAATCTAACACACATCTGCAGACAGGACATAAATAATTATGATCATGTCATGTATTGAGGGTTTTTGTTTTCTTATGTTCTTGTCCTCAGTTGTCTTCAGGAAAGGATAGATACATTCAGAAATATGAAAAGAATACAGTTCTTTCAGAGCGAGGATCCCTCATCATCTACTTAAATAAGGTACTGTATGTCAGCAAACTGTGATGCCTGATAATTTGAAAAACAATATAATTGATTATTGAATCTGATTGGCTGACAGATTTTTCCCAGTCCACATTTACCCTTCTAAGCTATTTGTGATTTTGACAACACTTGCTATTTATAAAAAAAAAAATGGAATGATATCTGGTTTATTTACATTTACATTTATGCATTTAGCAGACGCTTTTATCCAAAGCAACTTACAGTGCATTCAGGCTATAAATTGTTTACCAGTATGTGTGTTCCCTGGGAATCGATGCGTTAGTGTTAGTGTGCAAAAAGTCACACTCTGGAGACCTTACATTGAAATAAATGGGAAAACGATACAATCGATACTTTTCTCTTTCATTTGTCAAAGAAAATCCCTAAATTCACTGCAATGCAAAATATACAAAAATTAAGTGGCAACCCTTCCACATATCCAAAATGCAGAAAGTTTATGCTCATACAGTGGTATGCCCCACCCCTCCAAATATGCCCCATAAATCAATGACCTACAATAAAAATACAGATTTTTACAGAACACACAGGCACCCGGTGTGGTCTTCTGCTGCTGGAGCCCATCTGCTTCAGGGTTCGACGTGTTGTGTGTTCAGAGATGGTATTCTGCATATGTTGGTTGTAACGAGTGGTTATTTGAGTTACTGTTGCCTTAGTATCATCTCTAACCAGTCTGCCCATTCTCCTCTGACCTCTGACATCAACAAGGCATTTTCATCCACACAACTGCCGCTCACTGGATATTTTCTCTTTTTCGGACCATTCTCTGTAAATCCTAGAGATGGTTGTGTGTGAAAATCCCAGTAGATCAGCAGTTTCTGAAACACTCAGACCAGTCCGTCTGCACCAACAACCATTCCATGTTCAAAGTCACTTAAATCCCCTTTCTTCCCCGTTCTGATGCTCGGTTTGAACTTCAGCAAGTCGTCTTCACCACATCTAGATGCCTAAATGCATTGAGTCGCTGCCATGTGATTGGCTGATTAGCAATTTGTGTTACCAAGCAATTGAACAAGTGTACATAATAAAGTGGCCGGTGAGTGTATATACAGTGCTCAGCGTAAATGAGTACACCCCCTTTGAAAAGTAAAATTTTTAAAAATATCTCAATGAACACAAAAACATTTTCCAAAATGTTGACAAGACTAAGTTTTATATAACATCTGTTTAACTTCTAACATGAAAGTAAGGTTAATAATATAACTTAGAGAGCAACATTTTCAGTTTTACTCAAATTAGACAGGCCAAGCTCTCTCTGGTGAACAGCCAGTTCCCTCTGTTCAAATGTAATGTCCTCCCCATAACTCTGATGAGGGACAGGTGACATAAATTAGGCTCCTGTAAGAGGACAGGCAGGAACAGAAAAAACAGGCAAAAACTACACTTCCCAGCAGGACTGTTAGGCATCAGGGAAACAAATTCACGCAAACACAAAATTAACAACATTGGCACTAATAAAATGACATGTGTCATAGGATGTAACAGTTACAATGCAGAAAACACACAAAAACTTAAGGAGTAAAACCATAGCACATCCACATGACCCCCACCCCAAAACCCATTTATTAATTTGCATTTATTAGTTTGGCAGTCACTTATCTAAAGCAACTTACAGTTGAAAAATACAACAAGCAGTCTACTATAAGATGACAATAAACACGAGAAGTGCACATTATACAAGCTTTGTGCAAGGTTTCAGTCATCAAAAAAAAAAAAAAAAATAGATGACCTGAGTGACTCTTTTTACAATATTTGTCAAATAAAAATCAGCTACAATTACACACACATAAATGATGGAGTGACACTGCTACTCATCCATGATGGAGAATGTAAGCACCTAGCGGTTACACGTTTTGTGTACATTGCAGACTGCATATCAGAATAATATTTCACATGACATTGTAAACAGGAGAGAATTAAATGCAAATGTAATATATATATATAGCCTATGACTTTCAGCTATGCAAAACAGAGCACTGTAAATCCAAATACAGACTGTTAAATAAATACAAGAAAGGAACACAAATCACAACATATATGAATTACAATTACTACAATGTTTGTTTTTTACTTCTTATTTGTTGCTTGTGCAAATGTTAACGTGGGCAGCTTACAGTGTGTAATTTCTGTCTCAATAGGTTTCTCATAAAGAGATAGAAAAACTTGCTTTCAAAATGCATAAGACGATTAACGTGGGTCAGCTACAACCTGCTGCAGTCACGATATATGAGTATTACTCACCAGGTGAGCTGTAGGTGCATGTGCACACACACACACACACACACACATTGGCATGTGTAGTTTACGGGGACTCTCCATAGACGTAATGGTTTTTATACTGTACAAACTGTATATTCTATCCCAGTGGTTCTTAACCCTTTTTTCTCCAAAGCCCTTATCTTCTCCGAAACAAATACTGCAAGGCCCCCAACCTTTCTTGTTCACAAAAATCTTTGCTTTCTAGTGTTATTACTTTTCAATTACATGTCATTATTTTTAAACAAAAATGCAAGTGATTCAACTTTCAGGGAGCATTCGTTATAAAAAACTTGCTGTACATTAATTTTGACAACTATGTGAATATACTGAACTGTCTTCATGAAGAAATATGATGTTGTAGTGATCATACATGATTTGTTTGCGCATTAACAATAACAGACACATGCCCACCTAATGCAAAACTCCTGTATGTCACATATGTATATATGTATAACCTGTATGAACACTCCTCGGTTGAGAACCACTGTTCTATCCCCTAACCCTAACCCTAACCCTAAACCTAACCCTAACCCTAACCCTAACCCTAACCTAACCCTAAACCTTCCCCTCACAGGGAACTACTGGCAATCCTTCACAAATATGCTACAATAATGCCACAAATTTAAACAGAGATTGTTATATGATATTTGTTGAGATTAATTCACTTGCATATCGTGACATTATTTACAGTAGCTTTTTTAATCGAATGACCTTGCATTAAACGTTTCTGTATTTATTTAGATAAACGTTGCACAAAGTTCTACCACCCGATAGGAAGACGGCACTCTATACAGACTGTGTAAAGGAGACCTGTGCCAGTGTGCAGAAGGTATCGTCACTCACAAATAATAGTGTAAAGACACCATCTCCTGTACTGCTGCAGTGTTTTATTTCAGCCATCTCATCTAGATATCAGCTTGAATAATAATGTATCTGGTCTTTAGGATTCACAGTATGTACACTACTTCCTTCTTATTGCTGCTTTGCTTTGTTAAAGTTTGAGTATGTTTGCATAGTTCATCAAACTTTTGATTCAAAAGAGCATTGATGACCCTGTTTTATGATAATGGCCTCTTTACATGGATAAACTTAAACATTCAGTTATTTTCATTCTTTATGAATGGGGGAATGGTCTGGCTGCAGACTTGCACTCTTAGACACTTGCGCTTCCGTATTTATTAATCCGTATTTTTGTTCTATTTTTCTTATTTGAATATCACAACATTTTACAACAGTAGCCAGGTGGTGAAGACAAATCGTGTGTGTTACCAATGGAGACAAGACGCTGTAGTGGTGATGAAATGATTCAAACTAATTTAGTACTGTAATGTCAATGTAACATACAAAGTTTTGTGTTAAGCATTTTTCCATATAGAATTAACTGTGTACAACTCTTTTATATCAGTGTCCATCAAGCTACATTACGTGTTTTATTCATAATAATTTTCTATGGGAGGAAAATGTTTAACATGCAATTTAACACGGGCTCATCTGCTTGCCTGTATGTGATCCTATATCACTTAATGTATTTCAATTCAAGATTATTTTTGCGATACAATCGTTGCAAAGCAGCTTCACAGGAAATTAAGTTTCTAAAATAGATTTATATTGTAGAAACTCAATATAATTAACTTATGGCACAATGTGGTTAATTCAGTATAATCGCTGATGGTTGGCTTCCTCTGAGGTCCTCCGAGGGGTTGTCATCATCTCTTCTCAGGTGTTCGGTCATATCAGATCGTTTAAGGGTTGGATCCAGACTGAAGCTTGTGTAATTACTAGTTACCACAGGATGTTAATCCAGAAACAGAGAAATAAAGACAATTAGTGTAGATGTTGTTCCATTCAGGAACAACCCTGGATGAAATTATCAGTTCAACCCAAGCTAAAGCATAATAATGTGCGTTTGATCAGATATACCTGCAGTACTAGATTGTGAGATGCATTATATGAATGCTTGGCTAAAGAGATGTGTCTTTAATCTAGATTTAAATAGAGAGAGTATGTCTGAAACACGAACGTTATAAGGAAGGCTATTCCAGAGTTTGGGTGCCAAATATGAAAAAGTTCTACCTCCTTTATTTCATAATTGCATATCTGCTGGTGTGTATATACATTGCTTCAACAACAAGACTTATAGGCTACTGAGTTGTCTTTATCACAGTCCATTATTATGCCACATTAAGCATTTTGCTGTATGGGAGGACAAGTGAAAGTTTGCACATTGTGTTCATGGCCATCTGCTTGCTTTGTGGTACATTAAATAATGGCCACGTTTACACAGCAGCAGAATGCGGTTGTCAGTAATGTATTTGAGTCCTTAATACGGTCATATTCACACACATTTTGGTTATTTACGGGTGTGACGACCGCATTCTGTAATTGAAGTCACACCTGTAAATTTTAAGGACTCACAACCGCATTCTTGGAACACACGCTGTGTGAACGGAACAGGACGGGACAACTAGTTGTCTGTCACGTCATCCAGCGCAAGAGAGAGAGCCGCTCAGTCTACTGTATGTTTCAGGTTTTCATCTGTTTACGGTAACTTACAGTGATGGAGAAATGAGCTGTATGTCATCTGAACATTGTAGATCCCGTCATTTTTCCACCAGAGCTGCTCCCATCAGTTTTATGTTCTGCACGTGATTCAAATACTCTGCTCTCCACACAAATTTGCAAGTTGCCATTCGGTTAATGAAGATTTGATGAATGAACTTGCAGCTCGACTGGACTCTTGTCGTGTCAGAAAGTGATGCATTTTTGGACGGCACCATCTTTGATTTGACTGGTGAGGAATACGGGCTTGCCTTCCATTGCACGTTCATAAAGACAATATTCCAAACACAACTGTAAGCTGCTGTCTGAACAGGACATTTCGAGACATGTCAATCCTAAAAACCGACAGTGTGAACGTAGCCAATATATCGAATTTGAATTTTTAATTGCTCTTAATGTATCTTAATACATTAAGCCATATTAAGCGTTTGTTTTTCTACGAGAGGAAACCGCTTAACGAGAGACTTTGCGCATTGCGTTCATGTTCTGTGGCCACGAATTTGCATGTCTTGTCTTTTTCTTGCAGGACCCTGTGCGTTGTAGAACTAAATTAGTTTTAATCATTTAATCACCACCGCAGCGTCTTGTCTCCATTGGTAACACACATGATTTGTGTCGATTGCAAGTGACGTTGCAAGGGTTATTGCAAGTGACGTTGTAATTTAGTTTCTCTTTTCCTTCATCAGCTGGCAACTGTTTTAAAATGTTGAGAGATATAAAAAATAACAAGTTGAATAAATAAAAGACTGCAAGTGATCAAGTCTGCAGCCAGACCCTATTGGGGAAAGTGTGTGTGTGATTACAAGTGTGTATGACTCTAACTTCTCTGAACACAGAAAACTGCACTTTCCAGAAGAAAAACAAAACCAGAGAAGAGGATCGTTTAAATAAAGCCTGTGAAGGTGGAATGGATTATGGTAAACACATTAAGTTCATAACTGTCATTCTTCAAGGAATTAAGATTCATTATTTACTCACTCTCATTTTTTCAAGCACTTCCAAAATCTTATATACAACCAAAAAATATAAATCATAAACCATTTACAAAAAAAAAGTCGGGGCACTGCTTCTTACTAAACAGTTCACCAGACGCAGACACAGACGCTCTTTACATTGTGACCATGTTAAGCTCCAAAAATGGCAAACACATCACAGGTGACTTGTTCAAAGTCTCCACAAGCCAAATGTGAAGTACAGACCCAAATTTAAGTTTGTCACTGTACATCTTCCTTTAACCCTGTTAAAGGTACGATATGCGATTTTGGAGAGGCTGGTACTAGCAAGCTAGCTTTGAAAGCATAAGATCCCACCCTCCCTAAAAATCACTTTCCAAAACCACGCCTCCTCCGAAACACTTGAACGTACACCTACAGTCCAGAGAGATGATAGCCGGTGTTGGTAGAGGGTTTAATGCAACACTGTCAGTTCATGTCTCATTCACCGTGAGAAAACATTACGATACAAAGTGTATAATATTACCATAATAAAGCCTTCCATTATCGCTCAGGCTGCAATAGCGTAATGGAACATGCTGATGACGATTATTCTCGCAGAGCCGATCCTTAAATGCAGAATACGCAAGCTGTGTAGGGCCCCGAAACACCAGGGGGCCCCCTTCTTCTCAAAGATGATTTAATTTAATTTTAGTTTCGTTTTTGAATCTGGCCAGCGGCTCTGAAAACATAATGTGCATTTATTTTAAATGTCATGCGCTGTCATGCTCTCTACGAAAAAATCAGCCAAATCATGTAACATGAATGTCGTACAGTCTCTTGCTCTTACAAAATACAAAAATAAAATAGTGTTTTGAGTTGAAAGCAAACCAAATCGTGGAAGAGATGCTGTTTCTGTAGCGCTTTCCGTGAGCGCGATTCGAGGTGGAGTGAAACAGACAATTTTGCCCAGGGCCCCCAGAAGTCTAGGATTGGCACAGGTTCTGCACAAACTGGGTGTGTGGAGGTTTGACAGGCAGGCAGCATAACGAAAAAGTTTTTGAAGCAAATTACCCTGCCTTTAACTAAAGAACCACTGCAGGTGAATTAGTCAGTGAGTGGTGAAATCACACAAATGCTTCAAAGTCATTTTTATGGAAAATCTCTTAGTTTGTGTTCTTCAGAAGTAAGTTATTTATTTAACCCTTGTAAAAATGCAATACAAATGTTTGGCCTGAGCCTTATAGTTCTACATACAGATAACAATATAATACGTTTGACAGTTTATAAAGCCACAGTGGTGGGGATGGATCTGAAACAGGACTCTGACATCTACGACTTGAAAGTGGACCAGGTACTAAAAGAAGGTATGGTTCATTATTCCCTCCATGCTTCTCTGCTGATCATGAAATGCATTTGAAATGTTTCTGATTCCTGTTAAATGCAGCAGTCCTTCTCCATTAATGCTCTACAGAAGGCTACATTGCACTGCAGTAGAATTGTTTCCTAAAGGCTGTTCTGTCCTGTAGGCACCGATGAGGATGTTGAGGGGAAAGTGAGACCATTTTTGGCTCGTCCCAATTGCAGAGAATATTTGGGATTGGTCGAAGGCAAGTCGTACCTCATCATGGGCAAATCTGTTGACCTGCCCAAATTCGGCGGAAGGTAGGTGTCCACTGTGTGTCTGCAAATAGCAGGATTTACCTGAGATTTATGCATTTAAAATCTCTAAAGTTTTTTCATGGCTCAATGATGTGACAGTTGTTTTCTATCATAATGCATTTTAGTAACCAACAATAGACACTTGATTAAAATAAAAAACACAAATCTTTCAAATAAACATATTTTAAATTAAACAACACATACATGACCAGAATGAACTTGTGTGCTGTAATTGTCTAGAGATTAAAGGGAAGAAAAGTTTGTAATGCTTGTAAAAATACATATTTAAAGCTATTTTATATTTTTTTTAAATCAATCTATGAAAACAAATGTATCTGCTAAAACAAAAGGCTGTTTGACATAACCATCATGCAGGAAACCATTTGTTACAAGAAAACATAAAGCAGAGAAGACCATTAAACACGGATGATGATATATCACAGCTGTTATTAAAACACATGATTGCTCAAGTGAAACTGAAAGTGTATCAAATGTTTATCAAAATATATAAAAGGCAACAGGAATATAAATATTTTTTAAAGTTTTTCTTTTTATCACCTTGAGCATCCTTTTTCTTTATTGATCCTTGCACCTTAAATTATGCATGTGCTTCATAAATGCACATAGTGTAGCTGAGACGAAGTCAGTCACTGTGTCTGCTTTGACTTCACTTTCTGTTGTGTTTAGTCTGCAGCACATCTTTGGAGAGCAGACCTGGGTTGAATATTGGCCTACAAGAGAGGAAAGCCAAACTCCAGAACACAGGGATCGATACATCGGCATCGCTGAGCTCCAGAACAGCCTCAGCAATTATGGATGTACTACATAATTATATAACGCCTATTCGTTAAATACAGAAAATTAAACATGAATCTATAGCATGCTATCATTAAATCTTAAATAATATTGTTTGAGCCAAAATCGTTTGTTGTAATTTTGTAAAAAATGGTGACTGAATGAAACTTGTAAATGTTCATTTTAGACTCCTGACTAATTAATAATGGTGTTATAAAGAGTGCCTTGCAAGAGCATACTCATTATTCTGATGATTTATTCTGAATCACAAACCCAACACTATAATTCGTTTTGTGGGATATTTTGAATCTGTACAATAATTTGAATAGCTATACGAGATGTATGAAAAGGATTACTTTTGGATATCTGAATTAATAATCTGAATGCAAATTGGGGAAATAAAGGCTAAACATTATGCAAACGAGGAAAAAAAGCAAAATAAAATGTATTTAAATTAAATCAAATCAAATAAACATGTCCAGATGATTATTCCTGACATTTGCTTTCTGACAGGATTTGATGTGGATGAAAAAAATATATTGTTTTTAAAGATGCAGTGATGCCACACACGACTAAATTACTCTGTTCTAGAACATTCAAGAAGGAGAACCTCATGATCATTGTGCATGAGGAACGTCTCAGATCTTGATGCTTATAGAGAGAAGGGGAATTTAGCACACATCACACAGACAACATATAATGCACTTTGATCATATAGGCTATTGTTTATATATATACATATTATTGCTTATTGCCTTTAGTTGGCCAAAGGGAATGAAGAAGAAAGTTGGACATTCATAAATATAAGTTGGACAAAGGGCTCTCACAGATGTTAAATGCAGGGGCACCAGCAGCAAAGCAAAAATGATTTTGATCAACCCAAGCTAAAGCATAATGATGTGCATTTGATCAGATATAACTGTAGTACAAGATTATGAATGCTTGGCTAAAGAGATGTGTCTTTAATCTAGATTTAAACAGAGAGAGTGTGTCTGAACCACGAAGGTTATTAGGGGGGCTATTTAAGAGTTTGGGAACCAAGCAAGGGCGGATCTAGAAAATAATTTTTAAGGTGGCATGGACTGGCATGGGGTCAATGTGGAGTGGCAACACCAAAGCAAGCTCCCATGCATAGTGTTTGGGGAGTTATTGTCTGACATGCACAGTTGTGTTCACAAATATTGCGTTACCATTAAGTAATCTTCTATACTGTTTAAATGAAAAATAAATAACATTTCAATATCCATCATGGCACCAAGTCGATACACAACATAAAAAACCTCAACAGGTTATAAATGTTTCTGAGCATGTATCATTAAAGAAGACATGCGGTTCTATTAATATTACATAGGCTACTTAGATGGCACAAATCACATTTTAGTGCAAGTTGAAAAGTAACACTATAGTAATTCTTTCTAATGTTAAGAATTTCAAAAATGTCAAAGCACTGAAACTGGATCAGTCTTGAAAACAATGTTTGATTTTCTCTTAATACCAGAGATGGGAATGTCTGTAATCACCCAGAACAATAGCAACACCCCAGCAAGAGCATAGCAACCACCCATAATATCCTAGCAACCAACTAGCAACACTTTAGAAAACATCAAATAAATCAAATAACTTTTATTGTCACATGACCACAGCACATGTGCCTTGGTGAGTGGCTTTAATAACAAAATAAACAAACACAAATGAAAAGCGGCAGCCCTCACGGACGACTGCCGCACACAAAAACACAAACTAAAATTCCAGGCCTGGTCTCTCTCGTCTTCTGTTGTCACTCCTCCTTTTATTCCTTCCAAGCTCCTCCGTGGGACTCGAGACCGGTGAGTGGCGCAGGTGTCGTTCATTATCATTTACTCCATCGGCCTCGCTCCGTTCCCCACGGCTCGGCCCCGCCCACTCGTCACATACCCCCATCGCCTCGCAGGCCGGGGTACTCCCGAGACTGCGCTCTACTCCCTCCCTCTCTCCCGGGGAGCCGTCAGGCGGCCGCGGCATACCTGGGGGTAAGGACAGACGAGGCGAGAGAAAAGGAGACGGAAGGATGAGGAGTGACAGAGATGAGAGAGAGAGAGAGGAAAAAAAGAATCTCGGTCCGGTTCCCGGACACACTGCCGCCGGTCCTCAACCAGCTGAGCGGCTCACTCAGCTGATGCCATGCAATGGTACTGGACCTCTTTGGTGGACGGCCCGATGCTCATCCGCCTCCTGGCGGACGGCGATGGCTCCTCCGGTCGAGGGCAGCCGGCAGCGAGTCCCCCGTTCCCTGCTCCTCCCCAAACATGGCGGATGGCAGCAGGCTTCGGCCTCCAGGCGAACGGGGCCGACTCCTCCGCTCCCTCTCGGACGGCAGCCACCCCTCCTCGACCCAGGAGCACGGCAGTGAGTCTTCCGTCCCACCTGTTCTTCTTTTGCTCCAGCACCACCGCTTCGGGCAGCCACTGGCGATCTCCGCTTCTTCCTGCTGCCCGATCTCCTCAGCACCGCGATCCCCCTCAGCAGCGAGGGCTCTCTGACAGCATGTCCCTCCTTCCTCCCGGGTTTCGGCACCAATGTAACGAAGTTGATAGATACGGGAAGAAGGAGGCGGGAACCGGCGAACATTTAATAACTTTAATAATAAAATAAACAAACACAAATGAAAAGCGGCAGCCCCTCACGGACGACTGTCGCACACAAAACACAAACTAAAAATCCAGGCCTGGTCCTCTCTCCTCTTCCACTGTCGTCACTCCTCATTTAACCCTTCCGAAGCTCCTCCGTGGGACTCGAGACCGGTGAGTGGTGCAGGTGTCGTTCATTACCATTTACTCCACCGGCCTCGCTCCGTTCCCACGGCTCTCGGCCCCGCCCCACTCGCCACAGTTACATTAACATTAAAGCAAAGTTAAAGTTAATGAGTCTTTAACTTTAACTTTGTTACTGTTAACAGGATTTCTGTAAGCAAATTGGAAGAGATGCTCCTTAAACAATATAATCATGACTTTAATGAGAATGCTGCTGAGAAAAAAGGAAATGTCAAGAGAAGATCATGCATTTATGGAAAAGGTAAGCAAGTCAATTGAGCTTCGAAATGGACATTACAAAATGAATCTTCCTTTCAGGATGGAAAACCCCATGTTGCCAAATAAACTTTGTGTGGCTAAACAGTGCTTAATTGGATTAAAAAGGAAATTTGACAGAAACAATGTTTTCCATCAAGAATATAAAGATATCAGGTAATGAAGCAAGGTTATGCTGAAAAGGTACCATTTCATCAGATAAAACAGGATGAAGGGAAAGTTTGGTATATCCCTCACCATGGGGTTTATCACCCCAAGAAAGGAACATTGAGAGTGATATTTAATTGTGGAGCTGCCTTCAAAGGTACATCTCTTAATGATCAACTTCTACAGGGTCCTAATTTGACAAGTTCACTGTTGGGAGTTCTTGTGAGGTTTCGACAAGAGCCAATCGCATTTATGGCTGATGTAAAGGCAATGTTTCACCAGGTCAAATGATCTCATGGCTATTTGTTTAACAGGAGGTTTTCAGTTAACAAAATGGGTTAGTAATAGCCATGCAGTGCTGCAAACTGTACCTGATGAACATAGAGCCCATGGCATTAAAATTATGGATCTGGACAAGGATCAACTACCAATGGAAAGAGCTCTTGGTTTGTGATGGTGTGTTGAATCAGATACTTTCAAGTTTAAAATTGCTATCGACGGTATGCTCTGTATATGACCCTTTGGGATTTTTGGCACCATTCACTCTCACAGCTCTCTCAAGATGTGGCTGGGATGATCCGCTACCCTCACATCTCCAAAGACAATGTTTTTATGGTTGAAAGAGCTTGGGAGGATTGCAGACTTCAAGGTGGATAGGTGTCTAAAACCAACAGGGATGGACAAGTCTATCAACGTTCAGCTGCATCATTTTGCAGATGCAAAAACACTTGGATATGGCACTGTAACGTATCTTAGAATGGAGACAAAAAGTGATGTCCACATAACTGTCCTACTCAGCAAAGCTAGAGTAGCACCTTTGAAACAAATAACCATTCCACGTCTTGAATTGAATTGATTTGACGTCTGTTGTACTTGCTGCTCGAGTGGACAAAATGTTGAGGGCAGATATACAGTTTCCATAGGTGGACTCAGTGCTCTGGACAGACAGTACGTCTGTCTTAAAATACATAAAAAATGAGGACAAAAGTTTTCTTACCTTTGTGGCTAACATAATCTCTGCAATAAGAGAAATTGCAACACCGTTACAGTGGAGATATATACCTACATCTCAAAATCCAGCAGGCTGTTGCTCCAGGGCTGTTAAAAAACTGAGAATGGATCAATGGACCAAGTTGTCTGTGGAAACCAGTGAAAACAATATTTGATTCTACTCTTAAAACGGATGATCCTGGGGTAAAGAGAAACATGTGTGTAAATAGCACCATTGTAAATGAAATGCCAAATGCAACAAATGCTACTCATAGACTGATTACTCATTTTTCAGACTCGACAAAATTCTAAGAATATAGAGAAAGAGCTTCAAAAACTAACAGGCTCTGTGATCGTACCGAATCTAACTTTGGAGGACCTGAATGAAGCTGAAGCAGCTATTGTTGCATTGTCAACGGCAGCAGTTCTGAAAGGAAATTGCTGCTCTGTCGTCTTCACGTTTCAAAAATAAAAAGAGAAAGCAAGTTGTATAAATTGGATCCTATCTGTCAAGACGGTCTTTTGAGAGTTGGAGGACGATTGAGGAATTCTGCTATGCCTGAGGAAAGAAAGCATCCGATTATTTTGGCTAAGGATCAGCATATTGCCACACTCATCTTGCGGCATATACATCAACAGTTAAGCCACAGTGGAAGAAATCATATGCTTTCAAGCTGAGGAAAAGATATTGGATCTCAAAGGGTAACGCAGCTGCCAGAAAGATCATATTTAGTTTGGGCCATTGTAGACGTTTCGGAGTTAAGGCGAGTGAGCAGAAGATGGCAGATTTACCAAAGGAGTGCCTCCTTCCAGATCTGCCTCCATTTACAAATGTCAGAGTGGATTATTTTGGTCCTGTGGAAGTTAAAAGAGGACGTTCCTTTGCAAAACGTTATGGAGTCATCTTTACTTGCATGGCAAGTCGGGCAGTTCATCTGGAAGTCAGATTTCTTTGGGCACGGATTCATGCATCAACTCTCTACGAAGATTTATTTGCAGACAAGGGCAAGTAACTCACATATGATCGGACAATGGTACGAACTTTGTTGGACCCGAAAGGGAGTTAAAGGAAGTGCTCAGTTCATGGAATAAAAGCAAGATTCAAAAGGCAATGCTCGTCAAAAGAATTTTGAGTTCCATCTTACATCAGCAAACTTTGGATGATGAAGGATTCATACTGTGCTGTGTGAAATGAGGCCATTCTGAAAGATCGCCCCAATAACCAAGCTGTCAGAAGACCCTAATGATTTGGAGCCACTTTCTCCAAACCACCTTCTTCAGATGAAAGGTAAACCAGTATTAGCACCTGGACTATTTGACAAATCTGAATTATACAGCAAGAGGAGATGGAAACAGGTCCAGTATATGTGTGACTTCTTCTGGAAAAGATGGACAAATGAATACTTGCCTTTGCTTCAGGATCGGCAGAAATGGAATAAGGAAAGGAGAGACTTTGTTCCTGGTGACATTGTTGTCATTGTGGATTCAACAGCTCCACGTGGATCTTGGTTGATGGGACGAGTTCTGGAAGTCTTTCCAGATAAAAATGGACTTGTACGTTCTGTGAACTAAAACCAGTGTACTCGAGAGACCTGTGACAAAGCTTTGTCTGTTGTACGACAGCATGGAAATTGAATGGACTGATTGCAAAGACTTTAATTTCTAACCTGCAGATGACTGATTAATGCAATGTTTACAGTGTTGCTTTGGGCTTTAATGGCTCTTTGTATTTATATTGTGTTGAATTGTAATGTCTACCTGCCATGTACAATTAGGGGGGGGGGGGGGCTGGGTGTAAGAGCCATTACATTATATCTCTTGTAATTCTGTTTTTGACCACTGGGTGGAGTGTGGGCCTTATTGAGTATGTAGGTAGTCAAAGAAGAAGAAAGTCAGGTGTGTATTTAGAGGGAAACGCAACATTTTTTGACCGTGTCTGGAGGTAAATATGTGAAGGCATCCGATGGGATTTTATGTGCATTGTGCAGAGGAACTGTGAGTTAAAATGACCTGTATGAGCTGTGTGATGAATAAATCTGATAAAGCAGTAGTATTTGGAGGACGATTTTTCTTGCACCCTACAACACCTCAAGTGACAAAATGGCTTTTATGTTACTACACCATCCTCATGGGGACTCTACATATAGAAGCATAATGGTTTTATACTCTCCACACTGTATTTTATATACCCTTACCTAAAACCTAAAAAAATAAACAAACATTCTTTATGATTTGTAAGCTTTTTGCCCCATGGAGAGTGTGGCAGCGTTGTTTCTCAGCAGCGGAAGTCATCTTCAAGAACAGATATATATATATATATATTTGCATTCCCATTTGTGCAAATAGCAAAAGACGAACTTCACTGTAGTGTTTTCACGACTGGGAGAACTGGGGGGGGGACTGATAGAGTTTAAAGAGAGAACAATATCAAATGTACAGTTCCTCTCATAGACACTGCATTAGAAACATTAGAAATCAACTCTTTTTTTGTTTGTTTTTTATGCAAAGGTTTCACAACATTTTACAAAAACCTGAAAAGTATAAAATGTGTCAGAAGATAATAATAAAGTATTATATTGAACAATATTTTAATGAATGATTTTTCAAATTGCACACTTTCATGTTTTATGAGTTTGTAGATTAATAAACAGTGAAATGTTAATGCAGAAAACTGACATTTACCTAACTGACATACTGATGTTGCTTTCATCAATATAGTAAATCATTATTTATAATTATACTGTCCAGGTGAGATGCATATAAAAAAAAAATCAAAACACTCATATAAACCATGTGGGGCCAGTTCAGTACCCATACTGGGCCCTAGTATGTCCCACATGTGCTTCATAAGTGGGACCAATATGGGTCTTATATGTGTTGCCCAGTTGGGCCCCACATTAGTCCCAGTCAGGCCCACTATGAGATTCAGATGGGGCCCACATGGAACCCATGGACAAACCCATGTAGGGCCCATATTTACAGCCCACATGGGCCCCATGATAGAATGTTGGCTGGGGTGATATAATAATATTTTACAATTTACAAGTTTTACAAGTACAGTTTCTCAGTAAATTTCCACCACTGAACGCCACTTTGACAGTAAACATGTAATTTAAACATAATTAAAATGTTTCCTTTTTTTAGCCATTTTTACATTAAAATTAAATGAAGCGTTGTTTATTTTTATTTACCACAATATGTAATTTATATTTATATATATATATATATATATATAATTATTATTGTATATATCATAGGACACTTAGGGATAAGTTAGTGTGAACTCGCGCTTTGGGGAAAAAGGGGCGTGGATTCTTGAGCGCGTTTCACCTGAGTTTCGTGAGAGGAACAGGTACAGTGAGTTGACGCGCTTCCAGACGCAGGTGCGAGAGTTGCCGTCATGAACGCGCGAATCAAAAGCGTCTGCCTCGCGCTGTTCGTTTGGACGCTGAGGTCTTGATCGTTTGGGATTAAACATATTAACAACAACAGTTCCTCCGCAGACATCACAGCAGTTTATCAGGTGAGCTCAGTTTCTCTTTCAAGCGGATGTTAGTTCGTCTCGGTGTGTTTTAAAAACAGCTCGTTAAACCGGCTCCGCCAGCTGCATTCCGTGACTGACTGACCGACTCATCACGAGCTGATAAAGCTCCCCTCACTCCAACCCTGACGCTGCTCTCCGGCAAATAGCAGACTCGGAAGTCAAATCATTTGAGAAGAATTGATCACCAGTATAGTCTCACATAAAGCAGCTGACTGTGTGGTACTTTAACATAGGGCAGTGTATACCATGGTATATGACTGTGAGGTATGTTTATGTCTAAACTTCAACTTTGTTTCTCATGATTTTAAATTGATTGTAAATGCCAGTTGAAATGTCTGATATCAAGTTTGTAGATTAAATCGTGTTTGTGTATGAGTTTGCCAGGATTCACTTTAGAAATGATAAGCACCAAATCACCATTCATTGTCATTGTATAATTTAAATAGCCTACTTCAGTTGTTTTTATTTAATTATCTTTGTTTCTCTTACAAAATGTGAAAGGGGAAAAATGTGTGTGTGTGTGTGTGTTTACGGGGAAAAAATAAACTGTCTGTGTGACTTATTTTGAAGAATTTTACTTCAAATGAATGAGCACTGTGACTTATTTTGAAGAATTGTACTTCAAATGAATGAGCACTGAATGTGTCATGCTTCAAAATGACACACAAACGACATTAATAATTAACATCATCTGCTGTATTTCCAGGTCTTTTAGAGTCAAAAATCGTTCAGATTGAGGAAAAGACACCAGTTTAGTTAATTTACTGAAAGCCATCCAGCTTGGGAACGACTAGCGGGTGAGTTCAGTTCATGTTCAGCTGCGTGTTAAGTGTTTTTCTGGATGTCCTTGTAGTTGTAGGTTAGTGTTGTTCTCCCAGACTAATAATTAACCCCATCAGTCCACAGCCGAACAGTAGACTCTTTTGAAATTATCTTCTCATCTGTGAATGTGTTTGAACTATTCACGACTCACTTTTAACTTCCTCCTCCACTAGGTTAAAGTTCCCTTCCAAAATGTAAAAGGATGACCACTGTGTAGTCCCAATTAACAGGTACTTCATTCTTTCACACACACACGGATACTCACCTCTTGACACACCCTTGGACCACTGTTACACACTAATTCTCAGTCTGTGTTTGTCTTCACATGTGTGGAGCATCATGAGTTTGGTGAGCGTGTCGGGTCTGTTCCTGCCGGTGTTGTTCCTGCTGACTCTGGCCCTGGTTCTGTTCTCGTGCGTCCTCCGTAAGAGGCGGCAGATGGAGGGATCATACCAGCCCAGTGCGGAAGAGTGCAAACAAGCCAGGAGCAACGGAGTCGAGAGACCCGGGCTTGCTCTCCCGCTGCCCAAAGAGGAGAGACTGATCTGAACGATGCTGAAACCACACCACTGTTGATCGGGTTAGACCTAAACAGAACTATCATTAGAACTTAATATTGATATGTATGTGGAGTCCACACACGTGCAGTCCTGACAACAAGTCAAGGGTCATGGATGAGAACGGTTGAAGTGGTGGTGAGTATTTATCTGCCATTTTTGAGAGAGATGTGAGAATGCTTTCACATCGCAAAGCACTGTTAAGGCTGACAAATCAATTCAAGAACGCCTGAAGTGGTTTTGCTAGCACACTTGGGATATCTGAAGAACCTGGGAAGGGCATTTGTCAAAAGTAAAAAAGCCAGATGGTTTGCTTGGACAGCCAAACCAGTTTGACTTTGTTTACTTCAGCTGTACTTTAAGTTTACTCACTTTGAGAGTGAAGGAGTCATATGGCAGCTTTAACTCTAAAATAGTTTACCATTGTCTTTAAATGGCCAAAGACGAATGTTATGTTGCAGGTGGAGAGAAAAATATATATTGCACTTTGCCAAATGTTGTTTTGTATTAAGTTTGTATTTCTGTAATGTCTTTAATGCATACATATTAGCACTGATGTTGATCATAACATGATGAAGTGGATGATTAATTAAAAATAACCTAGTCCTCAGTTTCGTGCTCTGTTCAGAGTGGGTCATTTGAGTTTTTGTCAATATTTGCTCTGAGTTAACAGCTGGTTAGCTTGGACTTTCTTTATTGGTCAGAATTGGTGCATTTATCAGTTTATTCTGATAACATACTGTATTTAGTTTCAATGAAAGTTAAAATCGACCTGATTTACTTTAATGCCCGTTCAGTGTACATTATTCCAAAGGGAAAAATAATCCTTCACCAAACTGGAATAACTTGCATTGCCTTTGAATCTTTTTAATGACATTCAGTGTTAAGTTTGAACCAACAGGTGCATGAGACAAATAACCTCCCACAATCTCAAAGTGAAGCATGGAGCGCCAAACTTTCACAATCCAATTAAAACACAATGGATCATTTTATTTGACTCAGCAATGTTAACTCAAACAAGGGGGGGGGGGGGTACAATTCATGTAGATTTGTAATTGACAATATAATGAAGTTAGTCAGTATAGTTTCGCTTCAGTGTGCTTGATTTGTGATGATCTAATGTTCAAATTTCTTCTTCAGCTCTGAGACCTTGATGGGAGCCTGGGTTGGTTTTTCTGGTGTTGATGAAACCGGCGGTTTCGTTCTTTGTTCCTCGGTCTGCAGGCCCGTCATTGGTCTCACATTGATTGTGTGGGTTCTGCTGGAGGTTTTTAGAGATTTATCCCACCCTTGGGAACCAGAAGAGTCAGCCGAGGACTTGGACTGGAGCAGAGCTACAGCAGATAAAATGTTCGGTGATAGAGGTTCAGCGCTCTTCTTTTCTAGCTCTTCTCTTTTGTCTATCTTTACATTGAGAGCAGAGGAGATTCCTTCATTTGTTGGTACGTTTGGGCCCAAGTCATTTGTCGTCTTATGCTCTTTCTGAAGTTTTTCTTCTTTGTCAGGTTGCATCTCTGTCCTCTCTATAACTACTGTCTTGGTTTCCAAGCTTTCCTCCATTGTTCCGTTCATTTGTCCATCATTATTTGACGAGTTGTCCTCTTGCTCCTCCTGATAGCCCTCTTCGGGATTCAGAGATGCATCTTCTAGAATTTGTAGATCTGAACACAGATTTTCTTCTAACTCCGTTAAGTCCTTCTCTAATTCGTTAAGCTCATTTTCTGGCCTGTCAATCAGGGCATCAGGCTCCTCCCCCTCACCACAAGGCCCCTCCCCCTCACCAACAGGCCCCTCCTCTAGCTCCTCCTCCCAGCTCACGAGACTCTCGCTGTTTCCAAAAGAGGGACTCAGACTCTCCTGACTTGGGTTGGTCAGACTCTTCTGAAAGAGAAATGAAATGGTGAGAGTGTGTGGCCTTTTCCACCCATCGATGGATTCCCGGTGCTGGACTATTTGTCAAGTTTTCAAAAGCAGCAGTGAGGTAAGACTGACACAATACTAAATCAATGAATTAGTGAAACCTTTCTTGTTCATGTAGTTTTCATGCAGCAAAGCCATTTTTTATATATATAATGATTATATAGTTTTTATTAATCTGTAACTTGCAAATTAGTACTTTTAGTTCTTCCTGTTTTGGCAACTTTAGCTGAATAATTATTTATATATATATGTATATGTACTGTTACGATTTTTGAAAGTGTTTAACATGGTAATCATTTCCTCAATTAGGATTTCAAAGTGTAAAAATTTGCACATTATTAAACTATTAATATTAAATCAAGCAGAAATTGATCATTTAAAAAGGTCCCATTTTCCATTGTAATACAGATTGGCTATTTCAACAATTCCCCAGTTCCTGAACAATTTCTTCTAATTATCAGAATAAATGTCGCTATGTACTATTATTAAAGCTATTTAATGTCACAAATCATGTGTGGAAAATATAATGCACACTATACAGGGTAAATATCTTCTGATTGTGATGCCAGTGATGTAAAGACATGCTCTTAAGGCTGAATGCAGCGTGTTTGTTGCAGGTCATGCCAGACACCGTCCAGCACCGTTTAGATGTCATGTGTGAGAGGATCCAGGCCTTACATCTGAGATGAATACACAGCTGTCAGAGCTGAAGAAGTCGAGGCTGCGTGTGCCGTACAGTAAACCCGGCTCTCTGGAGCTCTGCGCGCTCAGCGTGTCGAAGATCTCACCGAGCAGGTCCATCTCCTCCGGGTCGGCCATGAGAGAGAGATCATCATCTTCCTGTAAGTCGCTGGTGCCTGAGCACTGGTCAGGGCTTTCTGGTACACTGGAAAGGGGAATTAATTGTAAAAATAAATACATAAACCGCAAGGTGTCCATGCATGGGAGTGCTCTCATCTCACCTGTCCTCATAGGGAGTGTTGTCGTCCTCGGTCTGTTGTTCATTGCCGTGTTGGCTGGGATGCTTGCGTGCCGGCCGGCGTGGTCGAGACTGAAAACAAAGCAGCATAGAAAGTAGAAAAACAAACCATATTTACAAAGTAAAGTGAATCTGTTGTATCGTGGTTGAACACAAGGTGGAGCCAAACTGCATGAATTATGTACATTAGCCCAGTGTATGTTAGTTAGTTTAAAAAAGAGGAATTATTCAACAAGCATGCATTAAATTAATCAAAAGTGAAGACATTTATAATTTAACAAAGATTTCTATTTCACATAAATGCTCTTTTTTTAACTTTTCTAAAATTCTGTTCAGTTCTGAAATTGCAATGTTATACAATAATGCTGATATTACTGTATTATTTTAATTAAATAAATGCAGCCTTGGTGAGCAGAAGATACTTCTTTCAAAAACATAACAAAATCGAGCCCAAACCGATATGTTTAGCTTCATGGCATCATTTTTGTTCAGTTTAGTCAGGTGTCACTCACCCTGCCAAAGTGCTGTGTGATTGGTAGACGATTCTGAAGGCAGTCTGATTGGATGAGACGATATGTGTGCGTCCCACACACTGACCCGCCCCTCTGTAGCGTATGAGGTTCACTTTGGTTCTGAAAGGGGAAATGCCAACAATTAAACATAAACACACACGGATGTGCATTAAATCACATGTTTAGTGCACACAGAGGAAGCAATATGAGCTCACCTTTGATGACAGGAGGTTTTTCAGCCCGTATTTGTTGTGATATTTGGTCTGAGATATAAAGAGAAGTATGTCATGCAAGAACAATCAAAATTAAAACTGTATACATGTAATGTGTCATATTTAATAATGCGCAACAGCACATTACAAATCAATCGATTGTGTTAAACATATGATTTATATTATACTTTTCTTTAAAGAAATCAATACTTTTATTCAGCACAGACAAAATGAAAAGTGACAGTAAAGACATTTAAAACATATCCATTTTAAATAAATGTTATTTTGAAAGTTGTATTCACCAGAGACTATTTAAACATTTAATAATAACTATAAATGTTTCTTGAGCAGTAAATCAGTATATTATTATGATTTCTGAAGATCATGTGACACTGAAGACTGGAGTAATGATGCTGAAAATACAGCTGCGCATCACAAAAATAAATTACATTTTAACATATATTCACATAGAAAACAGCTATTTTCAACTGCGATAATATTTCACATTTTATGACTGTATATATAACGACATACAGTATTATAAATTGTCAACATATTTGCCAACAGTACTGTTTTCACTGTATTTTTGATCAAATACTGTAAATGCAGCCGAGGCGAGCAGAGGAAACTTCTTTCAAATGCATTTGGAAAAGCTCAGCGACCCCAAGCCTTTGAACAGTACTGTATAATACTCACTGCTTTGTTCGCTGTAGTCTTCCATGTCACGATCAGAGCTCCACCCCCTTTCTGTGGGGAGGGAAAGCAGCTTTTTATCCAATTCTTTTGTGTGTCTAATTGAATTATGAGTGATGCAGAAAGACAAACATGTTTGATGTCCATTCTAGTTTATTTGTCTGACTGGAAATGGAGGGTCGAGCATGTTCTGCTGTAAACTGAACATTACTAGAGCTTGTACATAATCTGTTTACACTCTTAAAAATAAAGCCATACAATAAACTCTTTTGTTTAAATAGTTCCATTAAGAACCTTTCTGTTTCACGAAAGTTCTTTGTGACGAAAGAAGGTTCTTCAGATCATAAAAGGTAAGAAGGAGATGGTTTACAGAACCTTGGACCGCATGGTATTTTGTGGAACCAAAACTGGT
This sequence comes from Gymnocypris eckloni scoliostomus, assembly GCA_027564155.1. Classification (NCBI taxonomy): domain Eukaryota; kingdom Metazoa; phylum Chordata; class Actinopteri; order Cypriniformes; family Cyprinidae; genus Gymnocypris; species Gymnocypris eckloni. Next base: position 36,847,248 of record CM050416.1, read on the forward strand.
TCTTCTATGGCATCGCTGCTTTGAGTGTATACTGGAAATAGTGTGCGCTGTATGCAAACTCTAGATAAATGAGTAGTATGGTTATCTTCCAGAGTTGCATTTTAAATAAATTGCATTACCTTTAAATTCCCCACCCATTGCCGTCGCAGTTTAGAGCCACCTGAGAGGAATCACGAACAGAGGGGTGTTAAAATGAGCAACCAAACAAGCAAGTGTAATTCTGTGATGAATGTAAACGCACCACACTGAAGCACCTCTTCCTCAAACACATCATCCGGCTCTTTGCCCTGGTCCAGCATTTCCAGCCGGCCGTCGATAAACTGAGAACAAAAGGACATTATAATGGGAGAAGCATGCAGCGGTTTCTGCATATGTAAGACTGGGAAAGCACTGAATGCCATTGGTTCACTGCATATTTATAACCAGTCACGTGAAGTTAGAATACGTGCATACTCAAGTGGTCAATGATTTCTTCACACTTAATGGAAGAAATCATTAAATCAAAATTTTTTGGAATCTGTATTTAAATTCACTTGGATATAAAATCTGAGCGGGCACGACGCCTCTGCTTGAAGTTAAACTAAAATGAGAAAGTATGAAATGTTATTCATATTACAAGTTTTAATTGCTAATGATAATAACCCGGTTTCTTCTCAGTTTAATTTAGAGAAAAAAAGCCTTTAAATATATGTACTTTACGTTAAATCTGTATATACAAATAGAAAAAGTACACACACACACACTTTTCTGCAAAAACATATTATTATAGAAGCAAAACAGCCGTCAGAATTGACATTGCATGAAATAAAGAAGCTTTTGCCTGTAGTGTCTTGCCTCTTGATAACTTGTGTTTGCAGTTACCTCTTTGAAGCACTGCAGGTGAACCGCGCTCTCCAGAAACTCCCGCATGCTTTGAGACTTATGACTGAGAAACAGCTCGTTGCAGAACACCACTGGCCCTTCCTTCAACACACGAGAGAGGAGCACTGACGTAAGCGTTTAGAGAACTCAAGGTGATGTTTTCACGTGAACGTCATGTGTCACTCACGGCAGGCGACTGTAAGGCGTCCCTGTATCCTCCGAACAGCAGAGCCTGCGCTCGGAGGAACGCGTGCGCGACCCCTGACCCGGCCGAGGCCGCCTGTCTCTTCAGCCTGACCTTCAGTCCCGCCACCTGCAGCGACAGAGTTCACCGTAAACGTTCAATCTCCGTGAGTCCGAGATCTGCGAGGAGTCAGAGTCTCACCACGTCAGCCGGGATCTTTTTCAGGTCCTCGTGGGGCGACTCCAGGATGTTGGTGTCCACGTTCAGTATGACCACGTCCTCCAGAGCTGCACTCCTCGCTCTCTGCCGCACACAAACACACAGAGAGAGCCGCGGCGTGAGCGTTTGGTGAATAAGTGCTGTGTGAAAGAAAACCCTGGGACGAGGGAAGTGTCGTACCTCTGCCAGGCTGGAGTGAATTCCAATGAGGTACGGCATCGGTGCGCTAAAAACGGTACATGTGAGATGAAATTAGACGGCGTTCACACAGGACAGGTTCATCTGCACTGCTTTAGTCATTGACCTAATGACCTTTTCTAAATTCATATAGCTTTTGACACTCGTTGAGGCTGATACTAGTAAATAGTCTTTCTTATTCTTATTCATAACCATGTTATTCAAACATTTATTTTGTCATTTTTATTCTTGTTAATTGAAGATGCTTTTCCAACTCAGTGGTTCTTAAACTCTTTATTTAAACTCTTTAATATTAATTTGTTATTAGTAGACAAACCAAATGAAGTGCAAATAGTAATAGTTCACAAAAAAATGATATATTGTAAATAATATTCAATATTGTTTTTATTATATATGGATTGTTATTAAACATTTAATTGTGTGTTGAACAAAAATATTTTTTATCTAAAACTCAATTCGATTTTTAATTTAGCACTTCATTTTTTTTATGCCTTAATAAAGATATTAGTATTAATTGTAGATAAACCAACGTGTTTTAGTAGCCAAACTAAACTAAATGTGATCAATACTGGTTCACACAGACATCTTTTCTTTAATATGTTTTATTCTTATGTTAATTAATTGTCATTTTTGTAAGGTTTTCTTAGTTATTGAAGACATTGTTCAAGCCTTGGTGGTTTTTAACCCCTTTAATTCAAAGTCCCCCATTGCTGAGCACAATAAATAATAATTAGCAATAAATAAATAATAATAAATAATAATACATAAAAACAATAATAATAACATAATTACTGTTTCTTGATTTTGTAATCAAGATTGTATGTGTTTCTAGTGCTTTTATTAAGTTATATTATTGTAATGTATTAATAATAACATGTCTCACCAGCAGTAGTCCAGCAGATGAGGAGGCAGCACTGGGATGAAGATGTGCTGCCAGTACATGGGGTACAGCATCCCGTTACACGCGTGTATGCAGGCCGTCAGCTGAACACACACACACACACACACACACACACACACACACACACACACACACACACACACACACACACACACACACACACACACACACACACACACACACACACACACACACACACACACACACACACACACACACACACACACACACACACACACACACACACACACACACACACACACACACACACACACACACACACACACACACACACACACACACACACACAGACACACACACACACACACACACACACACACACACACACACACACACACACACACATAATCAATTGCCATTTGGTGCATGTTTAATGAAGCTGCCTCCTGACTAGATGCAACACAAGACATGTTTAGTGTCAAGTGACTTATCTGCACTCAGTGAAGGAGGAGCATGCCACATCACATGACACATTTTTAACCAATCAATTAGTTTTTGGAATATAAACCAAACAATGTGCTGCAGCTGGTTGGGATAAAATCTGTGGTTTGTAACTGTGTAGATTCATTTCATCACTCCTGGTTAGATGTTAAGGCGTTTTCACACTAGGGTTTGAGATAAGGAAACAAATCCATTTGACCATTTTTTTTTTTACTTGTATGGTTGGTGTGAAAAACCACACCACAGTGTGTTTGCGCACAGTACGTATGCAGTTCCCAAATGGTCATCGAGGTAATGATGTGCAATGTGCTTGTTGTAGCATAAATAAAGTTTTAGCCTGTAATGATGTGTTTTAATCGAAAGTGAGTTACACTATATTGAAGGTGTGCGTTTCAGTGCATGCATTCCCTTGGGAATCGAACCCATGCTGCAAGAGTTTAAGTGTTTGCCTTGTGATTCACAAAGGCCCGCTGAACTCACAGTGCTGAGTTTGCTGCAGTAAATGAGGATCCGTCTCTCAAACAGCATGCTGGCGAAGAGCTGTAGCAGGTTTCCCACATCCACCGCCACCACCAGCTCCGTCAGGTTCCTCTGATACACACACACACACACACACACACACACCGGTCAGACGTTTGGAAACATCTGATGAAAGAAGACTCTTCTGCTCACAGTGGCTGCATTTAATTGATCAGAAATACAGTAAAAACGTTATAATGAGAAACATGATTGTATTTGAAATATTATTTATTATTTCCGTGACCAAATCTGTATTTCCAGCATCATTACTCCAGTCTTCAGTGTAACGTGATCCTTCAGAAATCATAATAATATGCTGATTTGCTTCTCTAGAAACATTCCTAATTATTATCAATGAAGAAAAAAATGTGCTGCTTAATATTTTTGCAGAAACCGTAATAGACTAATTTACATTTAGTCATTTAGCTGACACTTTTATCCAAAGCGACGTACAAACGAGGACAATAAAGCAATCAAAATCAACAAAAGAGCAACGATACGCAAGTGTTATGTAAGGCCTCAGTTAGCTTAACACAGTACAGTAGCAAGCTATTATTATTATATAATAAATAACAAGAAAACAGATAGAATAGAGAAAGCTAGTGTTAGAGGCCTTTTTCCTTTTGTTGTATAATTAATAAAAAGAAAACAAACAGAATACAAAAAGAACAGAGAAGCTGGTGTTATTGTTATTGTTTTTAAGAAAACACTGAATAGTAACTGAATAGTGTGCAAGTCCAAAAGGGACACGTTTTATTTCTAAAGGATCACGTAACACTAAAGTCTGGAGTAAAAATGCAGGAAATTCAGGTATAAATGATAGAGGTGTCGAATGAATCCTTGCATCGATCCGATACAGACTTGGACAATTCTGCACCAATGCAGTAATAGACAGTGATCAATAATTATCAATAATAATAGACAGTGATCAGTGATCAATAATCAGCTGCAAATAGACAGTTATACAAATAATTCAAGATTATTTGTGTAGCGCTTTTTACAATACAATCGTTGCAAAGCAAAGCAACTTCACAGGAAATTAAGTTTCTAAAATAGATTTATATTGTAGAAACTCAATATAATTAACTTATGGCTAAATGATAACCTATGGCGTCATGCGCATACGCGCTTGTCACGCGAGTATTAAAAGTGCACGCTCTATTTTAAAATCTGAGCTTGGCTTTTCCTGCATATAGCGCGTGTGTGCGCGCGAGAGACAAACTTATTTTAGTCTTTTACTTTAGATATGCTTGTATTTCTGCCGTTTGTGATGCAGTCGTATTAGATGCACAAACTCACGTACGGACACTTTCACGCGCGCTTCGTGTGTGTGTCCTGAAGCTCGCGGATGCGGTTAAACGCACTCGCATCTACTGTTATGATACGAAACTGATGTAAACACAGTCAGTTATGTTTTCAGAGCATCTGATATGTGGAAATAGATCTGTGCATTAGTGTGGACGCAGTCTATTAAAGCTGACACGGTCTATGATCATCAGTAATAATCAAATGACAATAATGCTAAAAAAATTAAAACACATAACTATGATTATCTGTAAACTTTCAATACTTAAAGCACTCCCAGATACTGAAAGTGCTTTTTGTTTATCACTTGCAATTCCCCCCCCCCAAAAAAAAACACATTGATTGTATGTTTTGAAGCTATATTTACTTTGAAATCTTAACAATAATTAATCAATTATATATTAATAATTAATATATACATAAACAAATTAATTAACATATTTTTTTCAAAAGTAGCCTGCTTATATAATTTAATCAAATGCACAAAATAAATGTTATATAATTGTGATGTATCGTGATATCGAATTGAATCGTATCATTGACATGATAATCGTAATTGAATTGACTCATGAAACCAGTGCAGATTCACACCCCTAAAAATGATAAATATGTAAATAAAACATTATTTTATATTGTAATAATGTTTCATAATATTTCAGTTTTACTGTATTTTCTGATCAAATAAACGCAGCACATTTAAGACTTATTTTTGTTTCATACAGTAGTGTATAAGAACCGAGGATTAAAACAGAAACAAATACAATCTACACAAACCTACAAAGAAAACCTGAATGGAAACGATGGAAACACTCACACTCTCTGGGATAGAGGGCAGGGCTTTGGGATCTGGAGCTATGAAGTATGGGATCTGATGGGGAGGACACATTATTTCACACAAATAATCAGTCAATAACATAAAACCGTGAAAGTATTGCCTTCGAGTTAGTCTGATCTCAAGGGTCTTAGGATGAATGCTTTGTTAATGATGTTTTCAAAAGACCCATTAGTGTTTTAGTTAAGCGTTGTTAGAGATCCAGGGTTAGTTTTGGCCGCTGGATTAGCTTGATCTCACATTATGGACTGTATTAGGATTTATTAGACACTGGAGTGAAGGTTTAGTCCGGTCGGCAGGTTTTAATGCTGATCGGGGACTCACCCCATCGGACTCCTCCCCTTTAGGGGCGTGTCCACAGATGCCAGGCATCTTGCGTCCAATCATTAGCTTCCCTCCCTCAGTGAAGGAACAAACCAATCTGATTGTGATGTCACACGTGATATCATAAACGGAACTTCCACCAGCCAATGAGCACTTACCATCTGCAGCGTGATGGAGCCATTGGCCGGAGGCACGGGGTGCTTGTAGAGGACCGAGAGCAGGTCTTTCATCTCGTTGGTCTGGTTCAGATGAATGAAATGGTGTTAAATAAATGGCTTTTCAAGTGTAGATAATTAGAAGACCGTTCAAATCATACCTGTCCTTTTGTTGAGTAGTCGGCTAGATTATTCAGAAGTTTGTAGAAGACCTCAAACCAGGGCAAATAACTGTGTTGAGAGAGAAATCAGACTTTAGTCAGGTCAAATAGCTGGTTTTATGTGTAGTTACAGCTAACTGTTCAAACTTCAAACCAGGTTATAAATATACCATACTCCTTATAATGAGAGCTGAAAGTGATTGTGCCCATGAGAAGCAGACTGAATGAGTTGAAGGGGCTTCATCAATGAGTATCAATCAGTCATTTGTTTTTGGGTGTATTTTGCATGTTTGAGACCTGAGGATGCACAAGCAGGTCTGAGAGCTGGACGTGAGTCTGCAGAAACCGAAACGCTGACATCCTTCCAGATCGGTCAAGACGAATGTGAAGTGCTGCACGGCAACAGTGTCCTTCACCCTGTCCACCAACCAACCAGCCACAGTTAATCAGTCGTAACATGTAAACAGGCTTGAATAATGAATGGATGATTTTCACCTCTCTATGTCATAAGGGAAGCAGAAGCGAGGCAAGGACTGCAGAGACTCCTGTGTGAGAATAGAAGAAACACCATCAAATACAGGTTCAAAGCAAGGCTTTCACGGTGAGGCTGTTGGAGAACAATGTTGGGTTCCTCCAAAGATCCTTTCAGTGAACAGTTCTTAAAGTGCATCTTAAGATCATTTACAAAAAAACATGGATGTTAAAGGTTATTCATGCTAATAGAGAATGTTTATTTTTAAGAGTGCACCTGCTGATAAGTCAGCTCAAAATCAATATCTGTGCCAATATTCCTTTACAGTCACAAGCCATTTTACTTGCATAATGTGAGCTATTTCTGAGGTAACCATTTACATTTATCAGACGCTTTTATCCAAAGCGACTTATTCAGGCTATACAGATTTTTTGGTCAGTACATGTGTTCCCTGGGAATCGAACCCACAACCTTTGCACTGCTAACCCATTGCTCTACCACTGAGCCACAGGAACATAAACATGAATAATCCACCAAGCCTTTACTGGATGATGAAAGGTGATACCAGAATGGGGGTTTTGGACTGTGGACACCACAGACGTATGTGGAGACTGAAGGTCAGGTTCACCCTCCAGAGTTTCTCTATTTCAAATCTGTCCTTATTTAATGTCATAAACTCTATTATATTTACGTTAACGTGTTAAATTACTGTTAGCACCGTTGAGAGCAGTTTAGAAAGTCTAAAACAATAGCCGTTTTATTTGACAATTGATTGACATTCATGCCAGGTGCCCTCACTGTAAATTAACTAAAGTGTTATTGGTTATTATATTTTGATGAAAGATTATATATATATATATATAGTAGTCAACATTTGAAGCGGATCAAAACCTTTCATCAAAATTGTCCTAACACCTAAATGCATTCTTGTCTTAGGACAACTTTGGGGAACTTTTTTGATCCACTTCAAATGTTGGCTACTGTATACCTGTGCATATAGATAATAATAATTATATATATAGTGTTTTTCTTTTTTTATATTTTTTTAAATAAAATGATTTAGAAATGCATATCTATAAATGAAAACACAGTCACTGGTTTTAATGCTGATCACTCAAGGGCGTGTCCACAGATGCCATCTTGCGTCCAATCATTAGCTTCTTCAGTGAAGGAACAAAACCAATCTGATTGTGATGTCACACGTGATATCATCACTTCCACCAGCCAATGAGCACTTACCATCTGCAGTGTGATGGAGCCATTGGCCAGTGTGTGCTTGTGAGGACCGAGAGCAGTGTCTTCATCTGTTGGTCTGTGTTCAGTGAATGAAATGTGTTAAATAAATGTGCTTTTCAAGTGTAGATAATGTGAAGACCGTTCAAATCATACCTGTCCTGTGTGTGTGTGTGTGTGTGTTATTCAGAAGTTTGTGTGAAGACCTCACCAGGGCTGTGTGTTGAGAGAGTCAGACTTTAGTCATCATTCTGTGTGTGTTTGTGTGTGTGTGTGTGTCTGTGTGTGTGTGCGTGTGTTAAATATCCATCTGTGTGTGTGTGTGTGTGTGTGTGTGTGTGTGTGTGTTTATTCCATCAGTTAGTCAGTGTGTGTGTGTGTGCGCGTGCGTGTGTGTGTGTGTGTGTGTGTGTGTGTGTGTTACTCACCTTTACCTCTGGCAATTGGACATGAGGCTTGAAAGAACCAGTAGAACGTTTTTTCAGGGTTTTCTCTGAAAACAACAAAACCATGAAAAACAGTCATCATAACAAAACTGCCTCTACAGTTCCTCCAGGAACACATTGCACTCATCTGATGTGTGAAGCATTAACACTGTAAGACGCTCATCACTGTCTTACTCTGCTATAGTACTGAAGCATTGAACACCTTAAACATGGGCACTGATGGTTCCATGAAAAACCTGTAGCATCCATGAAACCTTTCCAGTGCTCAAATGGTTCTTTATAATGTAAATGTGTTCTTCGGATTATTAAAGTTTTCTTCATAGTAAGAAAACATGGTTCTTTTAAGAACTGTTCACTGAAAGATTCTTTGGGGAACCCAAAATGGTAGTTCTGTTGTATCACTTTGTATCACAAAACCCCTTTTTGGAACTTTTATATTTAACAGTGAAGTATTACCACAAGTTATTCCATAACCACATGTGACGTGTTATTTTATATGACACTAAGAAGAGGTAAGGAGAAATCTGCCATCTTAATGCACTTAAGCTGAGTAAAGGAAGTGGGTGCAGTTATTTTTAAAGCAATTAAAGGCACCGTTAACTCTTCTGCCTCACAGTATTACTATACTAATATACTATACTAATAATATGATATACAGTAATACTGTATATCATATATCAAGCCTATGGCTCTCAGTAAACTTGCTATTGCCATAGTCAATAGAAATACACAAAATGTCATTTTAATAGAAAATATTAAGGTTCTTTTAGCCTGACATGAATGTTTAAAAAAAACATTTATTCTGTTTAAAGTCATGGATAATCGAGTCTAATCTAATAATTGATTCACTCCCGAAGAGTCTCAATTTGGTGTCAAAGTTAGTACAAAATCTGATTCAGCATACTTAGTCTATAAATTCTTGAAGTGCTTTGTTTGCACACTATATCAAAAAATAAATAGCTCATATACAGGTGAAATGTAACGTTTGTATTCTGGTTTTATTTTATGAACCTTCCCAATAAGTATGGCTTTTTATTTGTCCTCTTTCCTACTGCTTGTTTCACTTCTGTTTGGCTTGGTGTCATGTCAGAATCATTATTATACTCATAGCTTTTGTTGTTTTAATATTTAGAATAGTTTTTAGCTTTTTTATTTTCATTTAAATGTTTAGATTTGAAATGTTGTTGTCATTTTTATTACATTTCTTTATGTTCTTAAATGTGTGTATATAGTATTTATAGACTTTTAGTTACTTTTTCTTGTTTGTATAAAAGCATCTGCTAAATGACTAAAAGTAAAGTAAAAGTAAGAAAGACCAGCGCCTGAACGTGATCGGCTCTGAATCATTCTCTGCTGTTCTTCTCACAAGGTCTTAATAAGGCGCTTCAATGGTGGAGCAGGATGTGGTTGAATACTAAATTAGAAGAAGCGCATCAACAGAACATATTTTCAGTTATGAGATTCTGCAAATTATAATGATCCTAACATAATGTTTGTCTGATAAAACCAATCAAAGGAGATTTTTAAATGACTAAATATCAAGAATGTAATGAGAAATGTTCAAATTGAGATCTTTAATGACAGGTTTTGGCAGATCTGTTGCTTCTCAGGAGAAAAATCAGACTCCATTTGCAATTTAGTTGTAAGAGATCGTATTCTTTGTATTGTTCTCTCGTATTGTTCACTCCCTAGAGATGTGAAACCAGTAGATGTAGTGTTGAAGATGGTTACATGTTGATAGTTAATGTGATCCGCCACACCTGCTTGAGAACTGACTTCAGACATCTACTAAAAATGACCAGAACCGCAGCTGATTCAAACACATCGATACTTAAGAACTGATGAAGACAAGTGCATTGAGGTACTTGATCTGATAGGTTTTGTTTTTTCTAATTCAGTGACATTCAGACTTAACCAGCTGAGATGAAGCAGAGAGAGATGGTGCTTCTGCGTGGAAACGTGTCCAAATTCTCCATCTCTTCTCCTGCAGATGTCAACTCAAAACTCTCCAAATGTTCCTGTTTTTATCTGAGTTTAATCATTGAATTGTGACATGATAGAAAGACTTGCATCCGAGAACGACAGAGCGAGGAAGAGGAAGTAAGCAGCAGACCACAAAGTGAGCAAACCGAGAGAACTCGACAGACAAACGGAGAGATTCTTACTTTATCCTGGAGCCCATGATGCACTTGAATGTTGGGGCCCATTCGGGGGTGTTCAGGTCATCAGCAGAACAAAGTCATTAGATCCTTTATTAACATGCATCGACACACACACTTCTGCACACACACATCCTCACATCAAACAGCCAGTTCCGCCGACTAGCACACAACTTAAGACAGCACTTCCTGATCTCTCTGTGTGTGTGTGTGTGTGTGTGTGTGTGTGTGTGTGGTTTATGAGGACACAAATGTGTATAATGACTGGGGATGATAGGTATTACAACGAGAAGGTGATTTATGAGGACATTTTCACTGTACCCATAATTCAAAAGGCTTATAAATCATACAGAATTCGTTTTTTTGAGAAAGTAAAAATGCACAAAGTTTCCTGTAAGGGCTAAGTTTAGGTGTAGGGTGGTAGAAAATACGGTTTGTGCAGTATAAGAACCATTACGCCTATGGAGAGTCCCCGTTAACCAAAACAACCAATGTGTGTGTGTGTGTGTGTGTCTATACATTCTTGAAGTGCTTTGTGTGTGCTCTATAAATAGCTCTCTCAGGTGTGTGTGTGTGTGTGTGTGTGTGTGTGTGTGTGTGTGACCTACATGACGTTTGCCGGCCCGTTGATGCTATAATATTCACTTTTTAATCCCATATTCTCAATAAGTACAATATTTTGCCCTTTGGTTGAACAAATCTAATCTTTAGGTTCAATCGTTTCAGAAACGTATTCATTTTAATTATGCTCACTTATTTTTATATGTAACATTCCATGCACTGTTTTATATTTTATTCTATGTTGTTCTTACAGTTTATTATTATTTTGAACTGGCCTGTCAGTCACTAATATGTGTTCATTCATACATTATAGGCCAGGGATCCTCAAATCTGTCTCTAACCCTAATCAAACACACCTGAGCATGCTAATCAGTCTTCAAGATCATTAGAGAATCACAGGTAGGTGAGTTTGATCAGTGCTGGACTAAACTCTGCAGCAGATCGGCCCTCCGGGGAAAGATTTGAGGAACCCTGGATAGGCTAAACTCACACTTTCACCTAGTGATGGTTGAAAACACATACACACGTGTTATGGGAAACACTGGAATGGACTTCCTCTATTGTGTCACTGCTTTATGCTCTCGTTGCTCATGTGTTTGCACGCTCTCTCTTAGTCCGGATGTCTTATTTACACAAACACACTGTTAAGACAGCTCCTTTGACTAATATTGTCATAGCAATGAATGCACATCCAATTCTTGGTACCAACAGTTTCGTGCGAAATGCTTCTCTCTAGCGTTGACTGGAGGAACAGCATTATAGTTGTAGAAGATGTCCGGTTTTCTGAATGTGAGTAGTGTTATTTAACGGTTAGGACTCTATGATATCTCTGATAATGTTCTCAACTTTGTGTGGAAGCCCGTTTAACCTCACAGTAAAACATACTAAGATAATTACGACTTTGTTCTTTATATCCTACAGTTTCTTACAATAATGCCTCAGTCATATTGTGAGTCTATTTGGTAACACTTTAGAATACTGTTTATTACTTACTGCGTAATTATGCATTAACACTTAACTCACTACTGTTAACTATTAAGGAAGAGGTGTTAACTAATCAGTATGTAATACAATTGTATGATTGTGTTAAGTAACAGTTAGCTAATCAATAACTAATATATTCTGTCATACCTCCTGAAGAACTACTATTGATTATCTACTAGTTAAGGTTCAATACAAATAACTATGATATGAAATAACTACTATTGTACACTTATATGCAAATAGTCCCTTTATTAATCAGTTTGTGGCCCACAAATCAAGTAGGCCTACTTGAGTAAAAGTGCATGTACCCCAATAAAATATTACTCCAGTAAAATGATAAGGTCTATTCATTTTCAAAATTACTTGAGTAAAAGGACAAGTACAAAGTACTGCTACAGTAGCAAATGTGTTACAGTCCACTGCTACTATTATTAGCCTATGATGGAAATTAATATTTTGCTGCACACCAAAAAGGACGCATTACTTTAATTGTACATAACGAGAACAATTGCTAATCATGTCACGTTATATTGCAATGCATGAGTTATGCATGCGTAATGAGTCAATGTTTTAAATGTATTTAATTTTTTTATGTGTGGGGGTGCTTTGGTCATTCTTATGGGTGCTGGAGCACCTACTGGACCCTCCCTGGCACTGCATGTTTATTACGATTATAAAAAATATTTCTACATCTATTTTTAGGTGTATTACCTATTACATCTATTACTGTGGGTGGCACCTGTGGCAACGCTCCTGTGTGGAATATTAAAATAATAAGAGGTTTGTAATTGGTCTTTGTTGTGTAATTGGTAATATATTTTGTAATGTTTATATTATTTTTTTTAATTCCCTCGCTATCTGCCACAGCTGCTGATATCCAGAAAGAGAGAGACGCTACCCAGCACACCGTGCGTAATTGTGCAAGGCATGTTCTTCCCTTATTTTGTTAAGGTTTATTACAGGGCTTAAGGTTTTTCAGCATTGTGCCAGAATTCTGGCCGTTGTAGATTAAAAAGATAAGTATGAGGTAAAATCAAAGTATTGAGACTGTGACTATAAAAGCTCAAATATACCTGATTTACTCGTGGCCACTATCCCCTTTGAAGTGGTCTCCTTGTCCAGTGATACACAGCTCCCAGTGCTTCTGCTTCAGTCGAGACGCTCTCTGGAACGTGTGTTATTTCAGAGGATCTAAGCATGTCCAGCGTGCTCCAATGTGACAACGCTCACAGCGCGTGGGAAAATGTGCAAGTTTTCAAAAAATGAACCATTTTGACACAGTAGAGGAGATCCAGAAACACATCTTAGATGGTGCTGGACAGGCTTAAAAGCGAGGCTTACAAGAAAGCCAGGAGTGTGTACTGCACAAGGAGACTACTTTGAAGGGGACAGCAGCCAAATTCAAATATTTGTTATAAAAATAAAATAAATATATATTTTATACGCGCACTGAACTTTTTTTTTTTTTACTGCACCCTGAACATATTTCAGGCACAGACAATTTCCTTGCTTTACACCCTGTTCATAGTTGTTACATGGATATATGTGTACTTAAATTCATCTTGAATTTCTTCCATTTTCTAATAATTGCGCTAACATTTGTTTCCTTCCCACCAAGCTGTTTACCTATTGTCCTGTAGCCCACCCCAGCCTTGTGCAGGTCTACAATTGTGTCCCTAGTGTCCTTAGACAGCTCTTTGGTCTTGCCTACAGTGGAAAGGTTGGAGTCTGATTGATTGAGGTTTCTTTTGTACAGGTAATGAGTTCAAACAGGTGCAATTAACGCAGGTAATGAGTGGAGGATACGAGGGCTTCTTAAAGACAAACTAACAAGTCTGTGAGAGCCAGAATTCTTGCTGGTTGGTAGGTGATCAAATACTTATTTCATGCAATAAAATGGAAGTTAATTATTTAAAAATCATACAATGTGATTTTCTGGATTTTATTTTAGATTCGGTCTCTCACAGTTGAGGTGCACCTATGATGAAAATTACAGATCTCTCCATTCTTTGTAAGTGGGAAAACTTGAAAAATCGGCAGTGTATCAAATACTTATTTGCCCCACTGTGTGTGTGTATGTGTGTGTGTGTGTGTGTGTGTGTGTGTGTGTGTGTGTATGTAGTACAGCTTTCTAGTGCTGTTTTAGCTATCATATTATGTTAATGTATTTCAGGAGAGACACTAAGCGTAGACAAGTGGATGATGTCTCTGGAAGGGACGATTGTGATGGACCTTCGCTGCTTACTATGTGTTCAGCTTGCAGTCTCCTAAAGATGACTCAAGCACTCTTGAATTTATCCAAAGGTATGTTTCAACTGTTATCACACTAATTAAGAAAATAAACCCATCATTCTGATATGGATCGTCCATTTATGTCTGACAGACAACAGTTTAATATCACGACTTTCATTAATTAAGTCAAATTTTTATATGATTAAGGTATTTTGCATACAGTATAGTGCATACATACATACAATGGCAATATATATTTAATAAAAACAATGGAAAAGCCCATGTAATTCTAAATGTTACGTTGGTAAATGTGTTCATGTTACATACATAAAGGTCATTTTCTTCTATGAGCAAGTAGGAATAGGTTACGGTTTATGTTTTGTACACAGTATTCATCATTAACAGATATGATAACTTGTGTGACTCTCTCTGTTTCAGAGGTTTTTGTTGTCTGTCTGCACGCTCTTCAGAAAACTGCTGGACTTTAGTGGATGGGCTAGTATTGATGAGGATGATTGATGATCTCATCTGAAATAAAGATCGTAAACACGTTTTATGATTATTTTGTAGATTTTTTAGAGCGTAAGTTTGATTTGAGACAAAATAATGATTATTTACTCCAGGTTCTAAGTATTTCATGCGGAATTATATTTCTTTATTAATTACTAAAGGTTTCACTATAGACTAGGCCTACTGTTTCAGGTTTGAAATAAGTCCTGCAGAATTCTTTATTAATTACTAATGGGTGCCTAATATTTTCATGAGCCGGGTTTGACTCTAGATTTCTTTTCCTCTCTATTTCTTGCGCTGCTATCCCAGAGACGGCTGTCCGCGATCACAATCAGCGCTCCTCTGTTTCTCTCTGCGTGTTTTGCCAGATCACTGTGCTTCTGTGTCGGTCTGCCAGCTCTCTTTCTAAACCTCTCATAGCTCCGTTGTGTCCAGAACTGCCCTGTGTTGTCAAGTCCAGAACTGCCCTGTGTTGTCAAGTCCAGAACTGCCCTGTGTTGTCAAGTCGAATCCCGTCGAGTGTTTAGCAGAGTTCTGCCCGGTCTCCTTAGTTACCTGCTGCCAGTGGTTCGGGTTCTGGTTCGTTCGCCTCCGGACTGTAACGTTACAGCCATCATCACAGATGCACTGTGGTTCAGGTTTAGAAAGAGAGCTGGCAGACCGACACAGAAGCAGTGATCTGGCAAAAACGCCTAGTAACACGCAGAGAGAAACGGAGGAGCACACCAGCGCCAAAAAGAACGAGCGCTGATCGCGAACAGCCGTCTCTGGGATAGCAGCGCAAGAAATAGAGAGGAAAATAAATCTAGTCAAACCCGGCTCGTGAAAATATTGGGAGGTTCGCCGCTCGTGGTGATGTGCCATTCGACCCCCTGCGAAATGATTACCCCATCGTTGAAATAGCTATATGATTGCCTAATCCTACCCCACCCCTAAAACCTAATTTATACTTCTGCGTCGTCGTCGTTAACGTGCAGTACACGCGGACCGCTAGTCTGCAGTGTCCACGGGCATGTTACTGGAGTAACCCGCGGTACCACAGTCAAAGCCGAAGAAGAAGCGGCTCGTCGGAGAAGCATTATAGTCGGCAAATATATATCAAATCATTATTTAAAACTACAGTAAGGAGACAACAGCTGAACACGAGAAGATGGCATTCTTTCAATCTCTACAAGGACGTGTACCTCGGCAGATCAACGCTGTTAGTCGCGGACAACAACTGATGTATAATGCTATGTAGTATAATAAACGATAAGACACTTGTTCTTTGCTTTGTTGTATTTTAAATAAAGAGTAACATTAAATATGTATTACAGTGCTCATAAACGCACACAAAACTCAAGCACACATCACGCGCTTGCGGTTTGCGCGCTGTTAGATTTTGGAGAAGTGCACGTCATGTCCGGCGCAGGCTCGACGCACAAGTATAAATTGGGTTTAAACCTACCAATACTAAGGGGGTAATAATCTGGCAGGGGTCAGAATTGGGCACAACCCCGGGACTGCACTCACTCTGCCTGAGCTCGTGTTGTGGACAATACATCCTGTTTGACTTGCCTTTGCCTCTGGGTCCCTTTAATGTGACAAATATTTTCACTTTAGAATAGGCCTTCTGTTTCAGGTTTGAAATAAGTCCTGCAGAATTATTTGATAATTCTTTATTAATCACTAATGGGTTACCTGTATTTTCACTTTCCCTCAGTCCTTGCCCTACACACAGGGATTTAATTAATGGTAATATGTTAAATGCTGAGGAGGCACACATACAGTACTGTATATAAAATATACAAACTAAGGTAAGTTATCGCATGGCACTGGAGGTGTGGTTGGGTTTCTATCCGAAGCTGAATTCTTACAAAACACTCACAAAATTCACTACACAGACAAAACCTCTAAACGGTTTGGCATTTGCATACTACTACTGCTAATAACATATGAAAGGGTAACAACTCAATGTAATTGTGTATAACTGCTTATTTGTAATTATTTTTCTTGAAACTTAACTAGTAGATAATTAATAGTTTAGAAGGTATGCCATAATACATTAGTTAATGATTAGCTAACTGTTACTTAACACGATCATAAAATTGTATTACATACTGATTAGTTAAAACATCTTCCTTGATAGTTAACATGTTAATGAATTAATTACCTGTTAGTTCTTCAACAATTCCTTAGTTATGCAGCAATTAAGAAACAGTATTCTTAAGTGTTACCCTCCACTTCGTATTTCAGACATCAGATTTATTTTATGGAATTGGAAACATTAAAAACTGATCCCGTTTGTAGTCTTAGCTTATTACGGTCAAAATTAAACATTACATGAACTGTAAAGCCCACCTTTTTAATTTTGACTGGCCATTTCAAACATTGACAAGCGCCCTTAGACTAAGAACAGCGTGTTGTGCAGTCGCATAACTAATGTACTACCACTACTAAACAAAAATACTGAAATTAAGATATTTATTTAGAAAAAGTATTTTCTTAAAGTCACACAGAACAACTTTTTTCAGTTTAGTCATGTCTTTATTCAGTGAATCCATGGTAATTTTAGCAAAATGACAAATGCACTTTAATGAGAAGCATACAAGAGTTTGAATGGACTTTAACAGAACCGGACTGAAAGGAGACAGATGATGTGGCATATGAATCAAAAACAAACAAAATGGAGGAAGCTAAGGTGGTAGAGAGCGATTAGGCGGTCTCCTCTTCACCCTCCTCTTGAATTCTCCCTCCTCTGCGGTGGCGTCCTGGTACTGCTGGTACTCGGACACCAGGTCGTTCATGTTGCTCTCGGCTTCGGTGAACTCCATCTCGTCCATGCCCTCTCCGGTGTACCAGTGCAGGAAGGCCTTGCGGCGGAACATGGCCGTGAACTGCTCTGAAATGCGTTTGAACAGCTCCTGGATGGCGGTGCTGTTGCCGATGAACGTCGCACACATTTTGAGACCACGAGGTGGAATGTCACAGACGGCGGTCTTGACATTGTTGGGGATCCACTCCACGAAGTAGCTACTATTCTTGTTCTGGATGTTCAGCATCTGCTCGTCCACCTCCTTCATTGACATGCGGCCACGGAAAATGGCGGCCACGGTCAGGTAGCGGCCGTGGCGTGGGTCGCATGCGGCCATCATGTTTTTAGAATCGAACATCTGCTGGGTGAGCTCTGGGACAGAGAGCATGCGGTACTGTTGGCTCCCCCTGCTGGTGAGAGGAACGAACCCAGGCATGAAGAAGTGCAGACGAGGGAATGGCACCATGTTGACCGCCAGTTTGCGAAGATCGGCGTTCAACTGTCCGGGGAACCTCAGGCAGGTGGTGACGCCGCTCATGGTGATCGAGACGAGGTGGTTGAGGTCGCCGTACGTGGGCGTGGTGAGTTTAAGAGTGCGGAAACAGATGTCGTACAGGGCCTCGTTGTCGATACAGAACGTCTCATCCGTGTTCTCCACCAGCTGATGCACAGACAACGTGGCGTTGTAGGGCTCGACCACGGTGTCTGACACTTTGGGAGACGGCACCACGCTGAAGGTGTTCATGATGCGGTCGGGATACTCCTCGCGGATCTTGCTAATCAGGAGAGTTCCCATGCCGGAGCCTGTTCCTCCCAGCGAATGCGTGAGCTGGAAGCCCTGCAGACAGTCACAGCTCTCGGCTTCCTTACGGACCACGTCCATCACCGAGTCCACTAGTTCGGCTCCCTCCGTGTAGTGACCCTTAGCCCAGTTATTACCAGCTCCACTCTGACCTACCAGCAGGACACAAAAGACATTTACAACAGTACTTCGTGACCCTAACATATTAACTAAAATACTGCATATAATAAAACTGCATTATGCTAAAGTGTTTGAAAACCATACATGTTAGAGTCCTTAATAAACACTGGGTTTCCTAGACTAGTCACCTTGAACAGGAAATGCTCAAAACCTCTGCCGGAATGACAACAGGTAATTACGCAAGTAAACACGATTCCATCCACAACAAATTCTGTAAATGTTGGGACGTTTTTAAATTTGAATAATTTAAACTAAAAGACTCAAATCACATGAGCCAATGTTTTATTCACAATAGAACAAAAATGTTTAAACGTAGAAATGTTACACGTATCCACTAAATGAGCTCATTTCAAATGTGATGCCTGCTACAGGTCTCAAAAAGCTGGCACGGGGGCAACAAAGGGCTGAACTAGCAAGACATTTTGAAAACATTCAGCTGGGAGAACATCTAGCAACTAATTAAGATAATTGACATCAGGTCTGTAACATGTTTACTTCTGAGAGACTCTGCCTCTCTAATACATCCCTTTTATAGCTAAAGATGGGCAGAGGCTCTCCAATCTGTGAAAGGGTGCATAAAAAGATTGTGGAATACTTGGAATAAAATGGATAATCTCTGCGCGTAAGGGACAAGGTTGAAGACCTTTGTTGGATGCCAGTGGTCTTCAACCTCAGACGACACTGCATCACTCATCGGCATGATTCTGTCATTGACATTACTAAATGGGCCCAGGAATACTTCCAGAAACCACTGTCTGTAAACTCAACCCACCACGCAATCTGCAGATTAATTAATTAAGTTAGATTTATATTGTGCTTTTCTAGACACTCAAAGCACTTTAAATAGTAAGCGGGGTATCCCCTCATCCACCACCAATGTGCAGCATCCACCTGGATGATGCTACGGCAGCCATTTTGTGCCAGAACGCTCACCACACACCAGCTTATTGGTGGAGAGGAGACCGAGTGATGCAAGCCAATCAGTGCATGGGGATGATTAGGAGGCCACGGTGGTCAGAGGACAATGGGCGAATTTTGCCAAGATGCTGGGGTTACACCACTACTCTTTTTCGAAGGACATCCTGGGATTTTTAATGACCACAGAGAGTCATTGTGGGAAAGTGTTCTATGAGCAGACGAGCCCAAATTTGTCATTCTTATCGGAAACCACGGACGCCGAGTCCTCCGGCTAAAGAGGAGAGACCTTCCAGCGTGTCATCAGCAATCAGTTCAAAAGCCAGCATCTCTGATGGGATGGGGGTGCATAAGGTATGGGCAGCTTGAAAAAAGTTGCATGTTTTGGAAGGCACTATGAATGCTGAAAGGTATATAAGAGGTTTTAGAGCAACATATGCTCCCCTCCAGATGACGCATTTCAACAGGACAATGCAAAACCACATACTGCAGCTATTACAACAGCATGGCTTTGTAATAGAAGAGTATGTGCTGAATTGGCCTGCCTGCAACCCAGATCTTTCATCTACAGAGAACATTTGGAGCGTCATTAAACAAAAAAATACATCAAAGATGACCACGAACTCTTCAGCAGCTGGAAACCTGTATCAGGCATGAATGGGAACAAATTCAAACACAAACTCCAGAAACTCATAACCTCGATGCCCAGACTTCTTCAAACGGGTTTGAAAAGAAGAGAAGATGCTACACAATGGTAAACATACCCCCGTACCAACTATTTTGAGACCTGTAGCAGGCATAGAATTTGAAATGAGCTCATTTTGTGGATACGATTTAAAAAGCATCCCAACATTATTTTCAACATTCAAAAGTAAATTGTTACTGCATAACAATACTCCATCAGATTTTGCATGCAATGAGATGCAAGCGAAAGATGTTTATTTACCAAAAACGAAGTTGTCAGGTCTGAATATCTGTCCAAAAGGACCGGAGCGGACAGAGTCCATGGTTCCTGGCTCTAGATCCACAAGGATGGCACGAGGGACGTACTTTCCCCCTAAAACAGACAAACAGAAAACACACCTCCAACATTAGGGTTTGTTTGTATGTTGTACTTCTTTGTTTGGAGATTATGTATCTGTAAGTATATTTGCCGGGCTTAACTAACAGATAGTTGATGTTCCCTGTGCTAAAACAGTGTTATGTTCCTACCAGAGGCTTCATTGTAGTAAACATTGATGCGATCCAATTGCAGGTCATTGTCTCCATGGTAGCTGCCAGTGGGGTCAATACCGTGTTCATCACTGATCACTTCCCAGAACTGAGAGAGAACAAGAAACAAACCAAAAAATAGTCTCACTGTCTGATACCGTGTAATAGGGCAAATTTTGAACAAAGCTTGGATGTTCTCAGGACAAGGGTAATTTAGATGTCATGTTGTCATGACACAACACACACAACACATTTAAATTCATGCAGCTGAACAATGTGTTAAATGGTATGTGTATGGACTCGTTTTTGTTCTACATTAGCTTCCTGTTCACTAATTTTTGCCTCTCACAAAAGCCACAAAGCCTTCTAAGAAGACCGTAAAGGCTTGTGTCATGCTTGAGCTTTAGGTAGCATCAAAGGTGGAAGTTGGAAAATGTTTAGGTTTTATAATTATAATTTTTTAATACTATTATTTTGATTTATATCTTAGTTTTAGGTTGTACTATGTTTACCTTAATAGTATTTTTTATGTGATATAGTAATTGCATGCACTAAATAGGTTTAGTTCTCAGTTATGTAAACAAAATGTTTACATTTTTCTAAAAAGGAAACAAATTACTTGTCCATTAAGAGACCCATCTAACTTTCTCTTGTATATTTAGGATTGCTCTTTAAAAAGCTAGTTTTTATCCGATTGCTTGATTAATCAATGTAATTTTCAGTAGAATACTCGATTACTAAAATATTCGATAGCTACAGCCCTAATCGAAACGTTGTTTTTATGCATATATCTCAATTTAAACAATAAAATGTAATATACAGGCAGTGATGCATGTACACTAATATTAATTTGCATAGTACTGATCTACCGTCTTAATATAATATACATACATTATAACAATACAATTTATTCTCAATCATAATAGGATTAGTTTGTATTAATATCAAAGACTGTGCTTTATATGTATCTCTTGCTTGACACATTTTGTATTGGGGTCCCTGTCACCTAAGGGGTCCTTACCCTGAAAACGTTGAAGACCCCTGCTCTAAACGGACTAGCAAGGAGCAGTTAGAGTCGATGAGAAAGTGAGTCCAGGTAAATGTCTGCACTGACCATGATTACACCATATAATATAATCTTTTCTGAGAATATTAACTGAAGAGACAAACTGATTTTCATTTTTGGGTAAATTAACGCTTTAATTAGGATGATACACACTTTAAACTTCAATCATACTGGACACAGCCACTTAATGTGCTAGAATTAAATGGGTAAATAATAATAAGTAAATAGTCTTTCAAACAACATGGGCTTTAATACAATACATGTATTTAATTTCATTCAGTTTGGTGAATTCAGTAAGACCTTTAGTAATATACACTGGAGCATTGTTTGCTCTTTACAGGTGCAGAAAATCAAAGCTCGAGTATTGAACTCGCTGGACTTGATTTGGTTAGACATGCGGTACAATGACCGACACAATGAGCAACAACCAGGAACAGTATTCACGGATTACCTTTAAATTATTCATAGTAACAATTAGGTAATAATTTTATTTTTGTTTAAGTACTAAATGTTTCATTCCAAAACTTCCCCATTTACCAATGTGTTTTTCTAAACACCTTTTAAATTGTTCATGTTTTAACCTTTATTTATTAAATGTTACAGTCCAAGTGTAATTATAAATGCTATTTTCCTCATGCCAGCTTCATTAAGCTATTTAATGGACTTTAAAATTGCCTTCATAATACTGAGGTGTTTATAGATTTAAGTCGTGTTATTTGTGTATTATAATCTATATAATCAAAATTAAAGTAAACGGCTTGTCTAGGTAACGTTATCCATTTTAAGTTATATGCATATGAACAGGGCAGTAGATACACAATCCCTGATAAGAGAGAATGTAGGTCGAGTCCGGTGTCCCGACATCTTATCTTACTAGATTTTCCTATCAGGGCGGACTGCGCATGCGCACACCAATATTGCGCCCTTTTTTCTCATGCTGAACAACATTATTTAATTTATCTGCATTACTGTACGGGTAGGTTTAGGGTTAAAAAAATAGGTTGAAAAAATAATGTATTGTTGGTTTCTGGTAGCTGTATCCCTTCAAGTCAAAACCGTGAATATAATACATAATTACTGTACTTGCATTACTGAAACTGGCCCGAGTGCATGAGGTAACGTTAGATGTCTATCAGCAAACGTCAAATTGCTAAGTTTCCACTAGACGTCCTCTTGACAATAAACAAATATCTAATCCTAAATTATATGTTTGGGTTTTTAAATACAGTTGTTTTTCGTTGTTGGTGAAATGTTATTTTGGTTTCCGATCACAAAGAAGAGGCAACGCAAGATCCTAAAGATGGCGGCCACAAAGATTAGGTCACGTGACTGAAGCCCATGAGTAGGCTTATACAGACGGCGAGCACCACACCTCAAAAACAATACATGGCAAATGTCGCAGTTAAATGAACGCTGAAAAACAATACAAACATACAGTGATATGTTCTATGAAACCGGTTGTTATTTTAGCTTATTCACAATATTCGTGCGCTATTTTGATGATTGTAAACCGAGTCCGTCACACCCTGAAATCAAGATGCGCATCTCAACTATTGTGCTGTAATGAAAAACCCTTTCGCCTTATTACAAAGCGATTTACAAATATAGACATAGGAGACTTAAATCGTTGATTTTGCGACAGTAAAAGCACAAAATAATATTTTGATCATTATAAAAATGAATG
The DNA here is from genome assembly GCA_027564155.1 of Gymnocypris eckloni scoliostomus. Taxonomy (NCBI): domain Eukaryota; kingdom Metazoa; phylum Chordata; class Actinopteri; order Cypriniformes; family Cyprinidae; genus Gymnocypris; species Gymnocypris eckloni. Next base: position 36,870,619 of record CM050416.1, read on the forward strand.
GACATTTGTTGAAAAAACAGGCTCTTTATTGTGTATTACCTTCGACCCGATCTGGTTGCCGCACTGGCCCGCCTGCAGGTGCACGATCTCACGCATGATGATTTCAAAGCGAAGGAAAAACGACGAGGAGAAACGGTCAAATCTCTCTGGTAGACTGCCTCGCTGAGACTAGCGCGCGCTCCCGTCCCACAGCCATATACTGTTCCGGGTCTGACGTCATCGAGCAGGGCGTGGTGTGTTCGCTACGAGCATGCGCAGTTTAAGCGCTCCGTGAAGCCCGCAAACGCGTGTCAGCGGCACCATCTTAAAGTCAAAATCAGCTTTATTGTCAATTCTGCCACATGTTCATACAGATAATTGAAATTGCGTTACTCTAAGACCATTGGTGCATACAGATAACACTAAACACTAACAGTAGGATGTAAATACAGATAAATATGGTCCCATAAGAGTGTCACAAACACTGGTGATTAGTCTTTATAAAGCATTATCCCTCACTTTTAGCTCAGGAAGTCCCTAAGGGACATATAATGAACACCCAGGTTCAGTTATGTGACAATGTGTGCATTTTATGTTGCCATGACAACATTTCCAAAATGGTGTCCTGACTGGTTAGCACATGTTCAGGGTCAGCAATTTTTAAAACACTTGTTTTTGTTACTAAAGGTATGTTTCAACCCATGCAACAATTCTAATATTTTAATAACATAGATTACGCTTAACCTAGATTTTAATACATTTCTTGAACAAATTGACATAACAAAGTTACAAAGATATTGTGGTGAGATATATGTCACATCGGGCTATTAACCTTATACAAGTAGGAGGAATTTTGATGTGATGTATTTGTCACATTAACCAATGTGTTTGCTGCTGACCTTTGATGATCCAGTTCAACCATACTAATAAGCAACAATGACTTTAGATAAACTAATAATTGTGCTTCATTGTGTTTTATTGCTGAAGAGTGTTGAACTTCTCCTGTGTTCATCTGTACAGACGTGATTTACTCGTCCTTCAGTCTGAGGTTTATTCATTACACTTTTTGCTGTGAAAGGCTTTTACATTTGCTATAAATATAACTTTTTGTATTAAAAACAAACAATCAAGCCCTGCTCATATTTAAAAAGTAACGTGAAAGTAACGCAAATGTAATGTAATGCATTACTTTCCATAAAAAGTAACTAAGTAACGTAATTAGTTACTTTTTTAGGGAGTAACGCAATATTGTAACGCATTACTTTTAAAAGTAACTTTCTCCAACACTGTATATAAATACATATATAGAATACAACTATTACAAATATCTAAATGAGGACATGTAAAAGAAGATAAAGTAGCATAAGGCATATGGCAGATTGAGTCAAACCAGTGAAATAAACTAAGTGCAGATATATTTGGTGTAGTGCAAAAGAGCTTATCAGTCTGTTTAAAGGGACAAAAGCTCATAGAGCAGTCTTTATTCAAACTGTCACGAGAGGTGGTTGAATGCGGACAGTCTCGAGCGATGGTTTCGCCGTATGTCGCTCTAATGTTATTGGTAGACCGCACGTCTGGACATAGCTCATATAAATAACAACACGAACCATAAATGTATGACTCAACCTCACTTTAGACTACCAACAGTTTATTTTCCACGCATCCTTTTTATGTCGTTGCAGTCCAATCATTTAAAACAGTCATTCAGTGAGATCGCTCCGGAAGTCGGTCCTGTCTTGCGTGCGCTCGAGACGGTGACGCGGGATCGCCGCTGACAGATTCTTCACTCCTATTGGTTGTGGCTCGCGAAATTCGCTGCTCATTTGCATAAAGCTAAGGTTTTGTTGCTTGACCCGCATCGCTTGACACGCCCACATCCCGTCGCCAACTGTCGCCGTTAGTCACCAGCTCTCTCCATTGAAAATGAATGTGATCATGTCGCTCTGTGTCGCTGGCGGTGTGAACGTGGCTTGATGCTGTAAAAAGTGACTGTTGCTGGTCTGTGTGTGTGTGTGTGTGTGTGTGTGTGTGTGTGGGGTGGGGTTCAGAGAGTGCGTGGGCAAAAGAAAGGAGGGGGGGAGAGTTGAGCTGATGTATGAAGCTGTCCTTCAGTCTGCTGGTCCTCGTCTGGAGACTCCGCAGTCTCCTCCCTGATGGCAGCAGACTGAAGCTGCTGTGTGTCGGTGGGTGGGATCAGCTGCAATGCAGAGGGCTTAGCGGTTGAGACGGGTGCTGTAAATGTGCCGGAGGGAGGGGAGAGAGACACAAACGAGCTTCTCAGCTGCTCTCACTATGCATGGGATGGTCTTGTGGCAGGACGCGTTGCAAGCAACATACCACACAGTGATGCAGCTAGTCAGAATGCTCTCGATGGTGCCTCTGTAGAAGGCGCACACAGACCGTGTTTTGGCTAATCGAGAGGTGCCGGTGTTGTCATGCCACTGGGTTGAAATATGGATGTTGTCCCTAGACTGCCTGCATAGCAGCCCCACTCTTTTTATATATTATTTTCTCGCAGCCCATATTATTATTTTAACCAGACCATATCAATAATAAATTCGCAATGGCTAATCAATCATTATTTTTTTGCGCAAGTCATTGTTTATTTATTGTGAACGCAGCTGTTTGATGAAAGGCTTTAAGACCAAGCGGAATCCTCTGACGGTGACTTTCACTATTTTCTTAATTTTTCTGTGTTCTTTTTTCTTTAAATGCTGTATCAACACGGATTGTTAAAATATGCCTTAAATGTTTGTATTTGAATAATGTAAAAAAATAACACTTTCACTATCCGCGTATTGATTGTGCCATGTCAGTTAGGGCGAATGCAAACAACGTATTGATCATGAGCCCAACATCCAGCAAGGCAGGACAACATTCAGTCTACCTGAGGAAAGACGTATTTCATTGTAAATTAATGCTGTTAATTAGAGAGAAAAATACATTTAAAAAAGACAATTCTAGCGTATTCAGAAACTTGGACCTTATTATTGAAGTGCAAATCCAAGCAGCAGAAGCAGGCCACACTCTCTAATTTTCCTCCATTACATTTTTTTTCATTCATTCAAAGGCTATATGGGGGAGTGATAATGGGTTGCTATATAATATTTTAAGTGCCATTGTTTAAGAAAAATTAGTGATTGACTGATGTTTCATACACCTTCAGTTTTTACGCTTTCAACTTTCATGCTATTTGTAATTTCACGGTATTTTCACTTAATTACTAAACTTGTGAAGTCACAACTCTATAATGGTACAATTTACTCAGGCCAGTTAAATATTTTTTGTATGATATTAAAATTATTTTCAGAATAATTTTACATGAATATGTTGAACAAAACCATTGTGATTTATTTCTGAGAATTTTTTTTAACTGCAGGTAGACAGCAATAGTATTATTATCAATAATTTTCTTAAATAATAAACCCTATTTTCTTAAAGAATAAAAGCGAAAGAATCACAATTGTCCCGTATTTTCCATTTCTGAAGTTAATTGGCAATGACGACATAATTATCGTATGACTCCGCTGACAGCAGCACCTTGCTAAAAAATATACAAATAAAATATAGATATGTGAGCAAATAAAATAATAGGTAAATGTGGATAATAGAAAGCGCAAAGGCAGCACTGAAAAGGCCAGTAAAAAAAAATAACAGGTGGGCCGGTCTAAAGGTGCGTTCACACCAGACGCGAATGAAGCGCGCTATTCGCGCGTAGTTGGAAGATGTATATACAGCTCCGGGTACCCACATACAACAACGATTAATTTGTCCTCCATTGTTGTTTCTGATTTTCTGCCTCCGCTCGTAATGACGTCACTGCTAGAGCAAGCTCCTGATTGGTTAACACGGCGTGAATATCCGCCAAAGTTCAGATTTTTCAACTCATTCGCACCGCCTCATTCACGCGAATAGCGCCGTAGGATTGTCTATTGCGTCTTTGCATTGACTTAACATGTAAATCATTCGCGTGTAGCGCTTCATTCGCGTCTGGTGTGAACACACCTTAAGGCATGAAACTCCAGGGCTGTAAATGAGTCCCACTCCGGCCCTGGGTGTACGTGAGGGGCAGGTGCGCCTTAAGAGATAATCAGAGGCTGCTAGTGCATTACGATCGGCCCCCTATCCCAGAAAACCTTTTATTTATATATACATTTTTTTACCTTCCTGATAATTATTTGTCAAATTTCGAACCCTGTCTTCAACCCTGCTCCTGGGGACCCACTCTCCTGGAAAGTTTATTTCCAACCGGCTTCAGCACATCTGCCTGCAATTTTCAAGCAGTCTTGAGGAGCTTGATTGGCCGCTTCAGGTGTGTTTGATTAGGGTTGTAGCTAAACTATCAGGATAGTGGGTCCCCAGGAGCAGGGTTGAAGACCTCTGGTCTAGACAAGAAGTTAAAGTGGTGCACAAAGTGTCAGTTGCAGTGTTCACATCCAGAGCTGAGAAATAGGTAGGTGAGAGAAGAGACGAGGACACTACCGAGGTAAGATGTGAGGGTGAAAGGGAAGATTTCGCCTAAAGGTGACTGGTAGAGGTGTTGGTGGCTCGGAGGTAGCAAGATGTAGATGTGATGTTTAACCCATCCAAGTGCACACACACCTGGAGCAGTAGACACACACACACAAACACACACACCTGGAGCAGTGGGCAGCCGAGGAGCAGTTTGTGGTTCGGTGCCTTGCTCAAGGGTCTCACTTCAGTTTTCTGTTTCAATTCCTGATTCAAGATATAAATATATTCAAGATGTGACATAAAATTTAGCCAATCAGCGTCCTCAAATCTTAACTGAAATGGGCGATTTTTCTATCGCCCCAAGCTGCTATTATCAAGGCTGGTCTCGTGGTCTGTAGCGGCGCAATTTTCAATTACGTGACAATGACTCAGGTGTTATTAATTCCGGACACGAACCTAACTCTACAATCTCTACTCCAATGTCCGTTTGAGAGGAGACCTTTGGCAGAAAGACTGAAGGTAAAGGAGCTGGGTCCAGATCAGCCTGACGGTTTGATTTACTGTGAAGAATTGTTTGCTGTGCCGGTGTGCCACAGCCCCACCTCATGTTTCCACCAGCCGCCACTGCCTAGCTGTATGAAGGCCCACCTCATCTCCAGCTCTGAAGGCAGTATTTCAAGCCTTCAGGAGGCTGTAGACCTCTCCTGTTAGCCACGGCTTCTGGTTGACCCGGACAGTGATGGTCTTTGGGACTGTTACATCATCATGCACTTGGTGATGTAGGCAGTGACAGTCTCTGTGTACTCCTGGAGGTCTGTGTTGTTATTGTATGTGGCCGCCTGCTTAAACATATTCCAGTCAGTGTCTCTGACGGCCCTTCCGGCCACACTTGTATGTGTTTGTGAACTGGTTTGGTGAGTTTAACGATCGGTCTGTATGCAGGCATTAGCATTACAGTGATGTGGTCTGAGTTGCCAGGATGGGGGAAGGGTAGGGCTTTGTAATCTCCTCTCTGGGTGGTGCCAGGATGAGAAAAGCATCTGCGTGGGCTGTCTGCTGCTCACTGATGTGCTGGTAGAGTTCCTTCAGTGCCTCACTCCTGTTTTTGTGTTTGGAGCTGGGAGGGATGTATATAGCAATGAGCAGATCTGTGAAGATCTTGTTGAGTTGGTATCATTTTCTTGCATTTCTAACACGAATATCACGTCTAATAGTAAACAGTGCGGAAGGAACAAATAAGACGAAATTAATAAAAACTCATGTGGTACATTATTGATTGAGAATGTTTTTCATATGACTGTAGGTTGCAAACAGACACTGTTGCTTGTTTGTTGTCACACGCACACACACACACACGCACACACACACACACGCACACACACACACACACACTTTTTTGTATTAAAAAATGTTTATAACATGTAATTATTTAAAAAAAAATACATATACATTAGTATACATACAAATGTTTTATATATATATATATATATACACACACAATACTTATATAATTTGTATATTTTTATCTTATTTTTATAGCTAATATAAAACTTACAACTTTCTAAAAAGTTTTTTCTAAAAAAAAAAAATATATAAGTTTTTAACAGTTTTATACTTTAATGCTTTAATATTAGTTTATTTCTGTGATCAAAGCTGAATTTTTCCAGTCTTGAGGGTCACGTGATATATTTGATGCTCAAGAAACATTTCTGATTATTATCAATGTTTTAAAAACGTTAGTGTACAATTTTTTGCATGATTCACAGATGAATAGGAAGAACAAAAGAATAGCATTCATTTGAAATTTCCATAGTTTGACTCCGAACACAATGTTTCCCATCATTTGAATTTCAATCATTTGAATGTCGTGACCAGTGGAAACAACTTTGAGTGTCATGGCAAAGGCTGTGAATACTTATGTACAAAGACTTCTAACAAACTTCTTTCTCATTGTCATTATGGAGTGTTGTTAGAATTCTGTGGAACATAATTAATTGAATCTACTTTGGATTGGAATAAGGCTGTAACATAATAAAATGTGGTATAATTGAAGCATTGTGAATGGGTACAGCGGTGTTGTATGTTGGTGGAGAACCAGAGCCTGTGTGCTTCAGCGCCATCTCCATGTGGAGATCTTGAAAGAGGTGTGGGCCAGAGGCCAGATATTAATATACACTAGCCACACAAGTAATACGTTTTATTTTGATGACTATTCAGTCAGTCAGAATGGTTCTAATACAATAGGCTTGATTGTTGTTTTCTTTAGTTCAACTCAGTTCAATTATCTGTTGTCTCACATAATAAAACAGATTTATTTATATAAATTAAAAAATATCATAAATCCTCCCAAAACTACATGAATGTGGAGTAAAAACATTAATACAAAATATTTTCTTTTAATAAATGAATAGTTTTAAAATTAAATTTTATTGCCTGGACCTAAAAACCATAAGTGCGTTTTTTTCACACGAACATAATTTCAAGATATCATTCCAAATAAATGTTTTTTGTAGATTTAGAAGGTGTTTACCACCATACAAAGTATCATGGCATTTAGACAAAGATAACGTTTTTTTTTGTTCAGCAATTGTCAATTGTGGGTCAAAAAGACCCCGAGAAACGCGTAAAGAGTTAAACTGCGCATGTTCCTATCGATCAAACCACGCCCTGCTCGATGACGTCATGCGCGGAACAGTATATGGCTGTGGGACGGGAGCGCGCGCTAGTCTCAGCGAGGCAGTCTACCAGAGAGGTTTGAAAAGGAGCCGTTGAGATTTGACCGTTTCTTCTCGTCGTTTTTCCTTCGCTTTGAAATCATCATGCGTGAGATCGTGCACCTGCAGGCGGGCCAGTGCGGCAACCAGATCGGGTCGAAGGTAATACACAATAAAGAGCCTGTTTTTTCAACAAATGTCCATTCATTTTGTTGTTTATAATGATCAAATATTATTTTGCGCTTTTACTGTCGCAAAATCTTATTTAAGTCTCCTATGTCTATATTTGTAAATCGCTTTGTAAATAAGGCGAAAGGGTTTTTCATTACAGCACAATAGTTGAGATGCGCATCTTGATTTCAGGGTGTGACGGACTCGGTTTACAATCATCAAAATAGCGCACGAATATTGTGAATAAGCTAAAATAACAAGCGGTTTAATAGAAAATATCTTTGTCTATGCTTTGTCTATTAGCATTGTATTGTTTTTCAGTGTTCATTTAACTGCGACATTTGCCATTGTCTGTGAGGTGGGGTCGCCTTCTGTATAACGTTAAGCCTGCTCATGGGCTTCAGTCACGTGACTTAATCTTTGCGGTGTTCTGTCGATTTGTGCTACCTCCCATTAAAACAGTGGATATACAATTCGACAACGAAAAATGCTACCTGTCAAATTATGTTTTATTAATATGTACACCTAACACAACCCTAAGCCATACCCTTACATTAATTCACATACAGTAATAATTACGTGTTGTATATTCTACCTATTAGATTGTGTTTTATTAACATCTAACGTTACGCCTACCCGTGCAGTAATGCAGATACATTAGATCTTGTTCAGCATGAGAAAAAGGACGCAATGTAGATCATGTGCGCATGCGCAGTCCGCCCTGATAGGAAAATCTGACGAGATAAGATGTCGGGACACCGGACTCGACCCAGTTTCATTCTCTTATCAGGGATTGTGTGTATCTACTGCCCTGTTCATTTGTATTTAACTTAGAATTGATAACGTTACCTAGACCCAACGTTTACTTGGATTATAATACACAAATAACACGACTTAAATAAACATATCAGTATTATGAAGGAATTTTAAAGCCCATTAAATAGCTTGATCAAGCTGGCATGAGGAAAATGTATTTACAAAACCATGCAATTACTCTAAAAATAGCAGTTATACAATAAATATAGATAAAATATCTAACCCCTTTTAAAATTACCCATGCTTTTAATTTAATGAATGCAGCATTTATAATTACACCTGGACTGTAACATTTACATTTATGCATTTAACAGACGCTTTTATCCAAAGCCACTTACAGCGCATTCAGGCTATACATTTTTTGTTCCCAGTAGATCAGCAGTTTCTGAAATACTCAGACCCGCCCGTCTGGCACCAACAACCATTCAACGTCACTTAAATCCCCTTTCTTCCCCGTTCTGATGCTCGGTTTGAACTTCAGCAAGTCGTCTTCACCACATCTAGATGCCTAAATGCATAGAGTTGCTGCCATGTGAGCAATTTGTGTTACCAAGCAGTTAAGCAAGTGTACCTAATAAAGTGGCCGGTGAGTGTAGATGGATAGATATTCCGTTTTATTTCTTTCTAAATTCATTTTTTTTCTGTAAAAAAATCACGCGCTTACCAGCAAATCCCTGAGAATGCGCTACAATCCCGACGAGTCATAGCAAAAGAGCGGAGGCCAAAATCTTATATCATGATATGACACTTTTTATATCATGATATAGTGATATTTTTTCTTTTAAAAAGGTTTTTATATTACATTAAAATTTCTGATACCATATCATTTTCATAATCCTTTTAATTAATGTCAATTTCAAACTAATACAAGCCTAAAGAGAGAGAGAAAAAACAACTAAATGTAGATCAGAAACTTCTTGTCACATCGGGCTTGAATAGTCAGAGTCATATCTATATTTGCAGCATTGTTTTTCTGCTGTATTTTAGTGAAAGTAAGCTATAATTTTGCTGCTCACCATGTCATCGCAGCTCTTGAACTTGGCGCCGACGCACGTCCGTGGAGAAAGAGGCAGCACATAGAGATGAAAGAGCTTGAATAAGAGACACAGAGACCGCTGCTGACATTTTCTCAAAAGTGCACATGACTTGTAGTGGGCAGAAACCTCACAATAAAGCACACATTAAATCAAGTAAAACAAAACACAGTCAATTCATATTAATACAGTGAAACTATAAACTTAAGTGATCAATATTTTACATATTTTAGTTTAAAGGACACACAGTAAGAAACGGATGCAGCCCTAAAATGGCGCCGCTACACACCTCAGCACAACACGTGTGCCAGTAGCTAACATTCAACTATGGCTGATATTATTTTAACTCTGATTATGACAAAACGCATGCCTGGGACAAACACGACCAAAAGGCTGGTTAGATTAAATTGCATTGATGTTGCATGAGAAGTCTTGGTTAAATGAAATAAACCGAGGTTTGGAGTTCACATGCAGGCCAATAAACACACATTTTATCGTCACAAATAACTTGGAGACAAATGTAAACTTGTGTGTTGTTTAAACTTGGGCTTGAAAACAATCCAAACTTGTTTTTTTAAGACTGAGCAATCATGATGCGACTTACCAGATACTTTGCTGCCAATGATGCAGCTCCGCCCTGCAGCATCATGTGCAATGAGTGATGCAACAGCCAATGGCGAGCCTTCCCAATTTATGCAGAAATTTAACTAATGATTTTAACTCCGTTACACACACACACACACACACACACATACATATATTGTATGTTCATGTTTAGATTCTTATTTGTGTTAATATTAATATAGATCTGAAAAAAAAAAAATGTAGCAGCTGGAATGGTGCCCCCCCTGGGAGTTGGTGCCCTACACAAACTGTGTACTCAGCGTACAGGGAGCAGCGGTACTGCCCATGACATTTACAAATGTAAATATTTTTTAAACCAAATGATTAATTACACGATTAATTAATATAATTAATCGCAAATTAATCACACATCTAATTTGGCTGATAAATTACTCAAAAGATAATTTAAAGTCATTGTTGTGTAAAGCATTAAACAGACTTTACAAAAAGTAGCTTCAGCAAGAAATATTTAGTTTGATAAAATGTATTACATACTCTTTGGGACCATGAGGGTGAGTAAATGAAGACAAAATTTTTGGGTTGGCGAACTATACTTTTTATACTAAACTCCGATACAGGGAGAGAATTAAGTCACATTTTCAGCTCAATGACTCTCGACGCATGTGGCAGGGACTGAAGACCATCTGTTCCTCTGGAAATAAATCCACCACAGAGCTGAGAGCAGATCCGTTGTTGGCCGACGAGTTAAACATCTTCTACGGCTGCTTTGAATGTAATGTGCGACTCTGCCGAGCAGTGCGTCAGGAAGCAGCAGACAGAGCTGCGATGATTATGTAATCACCGTGTCGGAGGACGAGGTTCGGAGGGAACTGAAGAGAGTGAATGTCAGGAAAGCAGCCGGACCCGATGGGATTACTGGCCGTGTTCTGAGGTTCTGCGCTGATCAGCTTGCTGGTTTGTTTACTTCAATCTTTGAGGAGTCCCTCGCTACCTCTTTGGTTCCCACCTTCTTTAAAAAATCTGTCATCATCCCTGTGCCCAAGAACAGTAAACCCTCTTGCCTGAATGACTATCTAGTTGCCTTTACATCAATAGTCATGAAGGCTTGACTAGACTTGTAAAGAACCACATTTGCTCCTCCATCCCTGTTACTTTGGACCCTCTTCAGTTTGCCCAAATAGATCTACTGACGATGCCATCTCTTACCTCACACATACATTGACTATAACAATGGGAACCATGTAAGGCTGCTATTCATTGACTATAGCTCAGCTTTCAGTACTATAGTCCCCATCAAGCGAGCTTTTAAACTCACAGACCTTAGGTAAGTAGGGCAGTTCATCTCCAACTCCATCACCCTGAACATAGGAGCCCCACAGGGCTGTGTCCTGAGTCCCCTACTCTACTCTCTCTAAACACACGACTGCGTGTCCTCTCACAGCTCCACTTCTATTGTTAAATTTGAATCAAGAAAGCCAGACAAAGACTGCAGCATCTGCGACAGCTGAGGAAATTCAGGGTCTCGCCAGCAATCCTGAAAACTTTCTATTCAGGGACCATAGAAAGTGTATTGACTCAACATATCTCAGTGTGGTATGGAAACCTCTCCAGTCAGGACTGCAAAGCTCTGCAGAGAGTCGTGCGTTTAGCTGAGCGCATCTCAGGGTCTGCTCTCCCCTCTCTGCAGGACATCTACCTCAAACGCTGCATAAGCAGAGCTGCTAAAATCATCAAGAACGCAAATCACCCGGTAACCATCTCTTCATTTTACTGCCATCTGGCAAGCACTTCAGGAGCATGATGGCAAAAACTGAGAGACTTTGGAGGAGCTTCTTCCCCAGGCCGTCAAGATCCTAAACTCAAACTCAGTCTCATAACATCAACATGACTCCATTTTATTAATCACTTAATAATCCATAATATATTCATTATTCTCTACCATTCATGATTGCTGCTATGTAAATACCCTGTACAAATTGTTAGGCACATTCTTCTTGCACATTCCTGCTTATATTATTATTTATTAAGTCTACAGTATACTGTCCTGCACATTATTTTATTGCACTTTTTATTTAATTTGTTTTATTATTTATTCTTACTTTCTACTTCATTTTTCTCCCATACCTATATTTATGTATATTCTGTTTTATATTTCATATAATTGCACTGTCCATGGAGTGGACGTGACTTACGTTTCACTGCTGATTATATTCTGTATACTTGTGTTTGTGAATAAAAGTCTTGAATCTTTATGAATGGTTCATTGAATCATTAGGCTTGTTTGACTTGAATCGGATCATCATCAGATCGATCAGTGTGTGACCTAAAAGTACCACGAGAGCAGACGATTCCTTATGTTTTTGAATTGCTCTCGCGGTCCTTCAATGTCATACATTGATCGATCTGATGGTGATGATGATCCTCTTCAAATCCAACACGCCAATGATTCACCCAAATCGTTCAAAACATGCATTAAGAAATTTTATTCAGCTGCATGTTGCTCGGAGAAGAACAGTTCTGTCTTTATATTTTCGTTGGCAAAATTTAGCAAAACCGAAAACATTGTCTAAAATAACACTATATTAACGCCTAACTTACTGAACTGTTGGAAAAGATCAGTATCACATTTGGACCTGTGTGATATTGCAATTAGCTTATTGCTCGTGTGATATTGCTTAAATATATGAGACCACTGAAACAGGGACATTTTTGCCCCATATCTTGAATTTAAGGGACATTCCAACTACGAGAATAACCCTATCTGATGTGAGCATAAGTATTGGAACAGTTGCCTCACAGGTCTTTCTGCTGTGTCCTGTTGCATTAATTCTCCAGGTATTAAAAGCAGGGAATATGTCATATCGGTTATATCCATTACTTCTGCATTCTGAATCTTGCATTCGATGATGACACACACAAACCAAGATGAAGATGATGAGCTGACTTTGAGAGAAATGTAAGCAATTTGGATGCTAAAAGAAAAGAGGAAGTAAATTAGAGCTATAGGAAAAACAAAGGGCATGGAGAAATCAAGAGTTTGGAAACCACCAGGAAACCAAGAACTACCTGATCGGCTGAGAAAACCACAGTAGTTGATGACCGACAAATCATAAAAGCTGTAAAAATGAACCTTTAATAAAGACGTGTCTGTAAAATCACCAACAACTTCCAGAAAGCTGGGGTGATGCTCTGACAATCAACTATCCTCAGGATACTTTGACACAGAATAACAGATGCTACACCGCAAGATGCAAATCTCTGACCAGCGCCAAAAATAGATAGGCAATATTAGAGTTAGCAAAAAAGCACAAAGGTGAACCAGAAGGGTTTTGGAACGGTGTTAATGGACCGATGAGTCAAAGATGAACCTTTATCTAAGTCATTGGTTTCAAATTCAATTCCTGGAGGGCCACAGCTCTGCACAGTTTAGCTCCAACCAGCTCCAAATCACACCTGCTTGGAAGTTTCTAGTGATCCTGAAGACCTTGATTAGATGAATCAGGTGTGTTTGATTAGGGTTGGAGCAAAACTGTGCAGAGCTGTGGCCCTCCTGGAATTGAGTTTGAGACCAATGATCTAAGTGATGGGAAAGCAAAAGTGTGGAGAAAAAAGGGAACTGCAAATAATCCTAAGCATACAGCCTCATCTGTAAAACATGGTGGAGGTGGTGTCATGGCATAGGCATGCATGGCTGCCTCTGAAACAGGCCCTCTCAACTTTACTGATGACTTAATGTATAATGACAATAGCAGAATTAATTTGGAAGGGTACAAAACCATCTTGCCTGCCAATATTCAAGAAAATGCCACCAAATTCACTGGGAAGTGCTTCATATTGCATCAGAACAATGACCCAAAACACCCTGCCAGAACAATGACCCAAAACACCCGGCCAGCTCAGTAAAGGAATTAATGGAAGGAAATGGAAAGTCTTAGATTGCCCAAGTCAATCTCCAGATTTAAATCTGATTAAACATGAATTTCACCAGCTGAAGAGGAAAGGCAGAAACTCCCCAAAACAAGCAACAATTGGAATTGGCTGCATTAAAGGTTGGGAAAAGTATTTAAAAGGATGAGGCCGAGAGTCTGGTGATGTCTATGGGTCATCTGTAAGGGATCTGCAGCTAAATGTTTTCTTTTACATCTGCCTTATGTTCAACTGTCCCAATATCTATGCTCACATCAATGAGTGGGATGAACTCTAAAAGTGCTGTTCTTTTTATTTGGTAAAACATGCATGTGTTGAAACGGCTAATAAAAAAATGTGACATTCTGTAGTTTTGTCTCATATTTGCAAATGTCTTGACTCCACAGCCAACAGCAATTTTATCTTTACTGTTCTAATACTTATGGAGGGCACTGTATTTGTATATTTGTGTGTATGTGTGTATATATATAACGGGGGTGTGAATGTGTTTAAAATGTGACAAACTGACATCTAAATTACCCTTGTCCTGAGAACATCCAAGCTTTGTTAAAAATGTGCAATCCTATGGGGCCTCATCTTAATGTAAATCAGTGGCTTAACTGTGATCACTTGTTATCAGTGCAAAAATATTATAGTGGAATGCAAGTTTAATTTTCTTTACAGAACTAGGCCTTTTTAACCAATTTAAACTGTACATTGAAAACCTGTGTCTAAACGCTAAACCTTGTGTGATATTCATTATATTTGAGACAAAAGTGTGACAAGTCGCCCTGGCCCTATTACACAGTATCAGACAGTGAGACAATTGTTTTTTGGTTTCTGTTTCTTGTTCTCTCTCAGTTCTGGGAAGTGATTAGTGATGAACATGGCATTGACCCCACTGGCAGCTACCACGGAGACAGTGACCTGCAATTGGACCGCATCAGTGTTTACTACAATGAAGCTTCTGGTAGGAACATCACACTTGTTTAGCACAGGGAACATCAAATATCTGTTAGTTAAGGGGAACGTTCAGCCCCGCAAATATACTTACAGATACATAATCTCCAAACAAAGTAGTACAACATACAAACAAACCCTAATGTTGGAGGTGTGTTTTCTGGTTGTCTGTTTTAGGGGGAAAGTACGTCCCTCGTGCCATCCTTGTGGATCTAGAGCCAGGAACCATGGACTCTGTCCGCTCCGGTCCTTTTGGACAGATATTCAGACCTGACAACTTCGTTTTTGGTAAATAAACATATTTCGCTTGCATCTCATTTTTTATCTATATTTTATGGAGTATTGTTATGCAATGATTTACTTCTGAATGTTGAATATACCTCTGATAGATTAGATAGATAGAAAGAACCTGAATTCCGGAAATGTTGGGACATTGTTTGAATTTGTTCCCATTCTTGCCTGATATAGGTTTCCAGCTGCTGAAGAGTTCGTTATCGTCTTTGACATATTTTTTGTTTAATGAAGCATCAAATGTTCTCTATAGGTGAAAGATCTGGACTGCAGGCAGGCCAATTCAGCACATAGTTATATTACAAAGCCATGCTGTTGCAATAGCTGCAGTATGTGGTTTTGCATTGTCCTGCTGAAATACGTCATCTGGAGGGGAGCATATGTTGCTCTAAAACCTTTATATACCTTTCAGCATTCATAGTGCTTTCCAAAACATGCAAGCTGCCCATACCGAATGCATTTTGCACCCCCATACCATCAGAGATGCTGGCTTTTGAACGGAATGCTGATGACATGCTGGAAGGACTGCCTCCTCTTTAGCCCGGAGGACACGGTGTCTGTGATTTCCAACATGAACTTCAAATTTGGACTAGTCTGACCATAGAACACTTTTACACTTTGGAACAGTCCCTTTTAAATGAGCCTTGGCCCACAGGACACGACAGTGCTTCTGGACCATGTTCACACATGGCTTCCTTTTTGCATGATACAGCTTTAGTTGGCATCTGCAGATGGCACAGGATTGTGTTTGCTGACAGTGGTTTCTGGAAGTATTCCAGGGCCCATTTAGTAATGTCAATGACCGAATCATGCCAATGAGTGATGCAGTGTCGTCTGAGTGCTCGAAGAACACGGCATCCACCAAAGGTCTTCGGCCTTGTCCCTTACGCACAGAGATTATCCAGTGTCTCTGAATCTTTTGATGATGTAATGCACTGTAGATGAGGAGATTTGCAAAGCCTTTGCAATTTGATGTTGAGGAACGTTGTTTTTAAAGTATTCCACAATCCTTTTACGCACTCTTTCACAGATTGGAGAGCCTCTACCCATCTTCATTTCTGAGAGACTCTGCCTCTCGAAGACATTCCTTTTTATAGCTAAACATGTTACAGACCTGATGTCAATTAACTTGATTAGTTGCTAGAGGTTCTCCCAGCTGAATCTTTTCCAAATGTCTTGCTGTTTCAGCCCTTTATGAATGGTTCATTGAATCATTAGGCTTGTTTGACTTGAATCAAATCATTGCCCCGTTCCAACTTTGAGACCTGTAGCAGGCATCACACTTGAAATGATTTAGTAGATAAGTGTAACATTTCTCCATTTAAACATTTGTGTTCTGTTGTGAATAAAACATTGCCTCATATGATTTGAAAGTATTTTAGTTTTATTCAAATTTAAAAAACGTCTCAACATTTCCGGAATTTGGGTTATATATATATATACACAAGATGGAGACAAACACTTTAGCATAATGCAGTTTTATAATATGCAGTATTTTAGTTAATATGTTAGGGTCACGAAGTGTTGTTGTAAATGTATTTTGTGTCCTGCTGGTAGGTCAGAGCGGAGCTGGTAATAACTGGGCTAAGGGTCACTACACGGAGGGTGCTGAACTAGTGGACTCGGTGATGGACGTGGTCCGTAAGGAAGCCGAGAGCTGTGACAGTCTGCAGGGCTTCCAGCTCACGCATTCACTGGGAGGAGGAACAGGCTCCGGCATGGGAACTCTCCTGATTAGCAAGATCCGCGAGGAGTATCCCGACCGCATCATGAACACCTTCAGCGTGGTGCCATCTCCCAAAGTGTCAGACACCGTGGTGGAGCCCTACAACGCCACGTTGTCTGTGCATCAGCTGGTGGAGAACACCGATGAGACCTTCTGTATCGACAACGAGGCCCTGTACGACATCTGTTTCCGCACTCTTAAACTCACCACGCCCACGTACGGCGACCTCAACCACCTCGTCTCGGTCACCATGAGCGGTGTAACCACCTGCCTGAGGTTCCCCGGACAGTTGAACGCCGATCTTCGCAAACTGGCGGTCAACATGGTGCCATTCCCTCGTCTGCACTTCTTCATGCCTGGGTTCGTTCCTCTCACCAGCAGGGGGAGCCAACAGTACCGCATGCTCTCTGTCCCAGAGCTCACCCAGCAGATGTTCGAAGCTAAAAACATGATGGCCGCATGCGACCCACGCCACGGCCGCTACCTGACCGTGGCCGCCATTTTCCGCGGTCGCATGTCAATGAAGGAGGTGGACGAGCAGATGCTGAACATCCAGAACAAGAATAGTAGCTACTTCGTGGAGTGGATCCCCAACAATGTCAAGACCGCCGTCTGTGACATTCCACCTCGTGGTCTCAAAATGTGTGCGACGTTCATCGGCAACAGCACCGCCATCCAGGAGCTGTTCAAACGCATTTCAGAGCAGTTCACGGCCATGTTCCGCCGCAAGGCCTTCCTGCACTGGTACACCGGAGAGGGCATGGACGAGATGGAGTTCACCGAGGCCGAGAGCAACATGAACGACCTGGTGTCCGAGTACCAGCAGTACCAGGATGCCACCACAGAGGAGGGAGAATTCGAAGAGGAGGGTGAAGAAGAGATCGCCTAATCGTGGTCTCTTCCACCTTAGCTTCCTCCATTCTTTGTTTCATATGCACATCATCTTAGTCTCCTTTTAGTCCGGTTCTGTTAAACAGAGAAAGTTCATTCAAAGTGTTGTGTGCTTCTCATTTTAGCACATTCATCAACTTAATGTTAAACTTACCAAGGATTCACTGAATAAAAAGACCTGATAAAACTGAAACCGTTGTTCTGTGTGACTTTAAAGGGGTAATCAGATGTGAATTGTACTTTTACAAATTGTTTGATCTGAAATGTGTGTCGGCAGTGTGTACACAACCACCCTATCAGTGTTGGGTAAGTTACTTTCAAAAAGTAATTAATTGTAGTTACTAATCGCTAATTAGGCTACATCTTAAAATCCATATAAACCTTAATAGAAATGAAACTCTTTATTCTTTCAATTTGAGTCAAACATATAATAGTTTAGCCTTTTAGCTTTAAAACAACTGTATTGCTTAAACTTTTTTTTATATAAAAAAATTGAACCTTATTAGGTTAACAAATAGAAATATTCTGTAAAATAACTTTATAACAAAAAAGCTTAAGTTAAACAATACATTTCAGTTTGGCAAGATGTTCAGGAAAAGCCCGACTAGTAAAATCCATACATGTTAAAAATATGTAATATGTAAAAATAAGTTGACTAAAGTAGATAAGAATAAATTATCTTCTCTGCTGAATAAAGCCATGTCAGATTGCGCTGTTCTTATGAGGTGAATTCCTCATATAGGTCTTTCAAAAATGATGAAAACGTTTTCAATCATATACAAATACGCGGACGATATGTCATTTGTTGGCGGTTTAGTAAAGCTGGAACAGAGGGAGATACGCGGTATTATAGTTACATAAATTTGCTTCAAAATTGGTGTAAACTAAGTGCACTGGAGATACATGTGAACAAAACCAAGGGATTGGTTATTAGTAGGAATAAATCTGATTTTATTGAAGGGATAGAAACTAATACTTGATGGACATCAAATAGAGATGGTTGGAAGTTTGAAATATTTAGGAACGTTAATTGATAGTAAATTGACATTTGCTGGTAATGTGGAGTATGTTTAAAAAAAAGCAATGCAGATCTTATTAGGTTACAACATTTTGTAATGAGTCAACATATTTTAGAGATGGTTTATAAGAATCTTGTTGAGCGTGTTGTATGTTTTAACATGACCATGTTGGAATGGACTATTGCCAGTTAAACAAAAGCAAAAACTGGGTCGAGTAATTAAAATTGCTAGTGCAATCGTAGGGACAACCACAAAGACAACTGAATGAAATCTATCAAACAAGAGTCAAACAATACGCACAGGTTATTATTGAAGATTGTTCTCATCCCTTGAATATTAAATTCCAGCTTTTACCATCAAAAGACGTTTTAGGTAAGGAAAAATGTGTACCAAATGTCATTTTTGCCAACTGCTGTTAGGATTTTAAGCTGAGATGCTCTTTCTGCAAACCAGTTAAGTTTATTGTTTTAATTAAAATTTTAAATGTATTATATTTCTATTTTTATATTGATGCAATTTCTAACACTAATAGTATTATGTAGTTAGGTATTTTATTCTATTTGTAGTTATTTTGTTTTATTTTAAGTTGTATTGTATTTTAAGTCAAGGTCTTCACTGGGGATATGTTCCAGGTGCTCATCCAGGTGTCCTGGCCTCCGCCGACATCATCTGATCCGGACACGGACTGAGAAACAGAATAAGAAAGTCACTTTATTGTCCACAAGTTGAAATTTGTCTTTGGCTTCACCACACAAATACACTTAACACCTTAACACACAAAAAAAAAAAAACAAGTAGCACAATCACCCCATCTCACACTTAGATCCCAGCATTTAATTTATTCTTATTTACAAATAATAAAGTTCTTAAAGGGAGACTCACCCCAAAAACATTTGACAGATGACAAAATGTACTAGCAGTAACTTTCTCAAAATCAATGCTTTACTGTCGAGAGCTTTTCTATTTGACAGAAATGCAAAACTAATCTCACCGATTTCACTATTTCAAATTTGAAAAGCCCTTTTTCTTTTGAAAACCTACATGGAGCGACTGGAGCACCTGTTATGTGGCATTTGTTATATTTAATTGATCTTTGCAGAATGCTCTTGCTTTACCAGAGACGCTATGCAGTGCAAAGAGGAAGCTTGTGTACCACAAACTGAAGTAACATTCATTAGGTCCTCAGTTTCAGCTGTAAAATATTTCATGTGTTCTGTTATTTTTCCTCTTTTGGTTACGAGACCAGTGACCATGCAAGTTTCACATTTTAGGGAAAAATTCATAAATGCTTCTTTAAGGCAACATACTTGATTTAGTAATTTCTATTTTAAACTAAACTGCTTAATCTTCTCAAAAATATGTTGATAAAACACAAAGGTTTGTATAGTGGAGATCAAATTTAGACAACAACCTACAGTTTCCCATTTCAAGGTCTGCTTAGTCCTTTTTGAAGTTTTCCTAACAAGAGTAGAAGGGCTGTTTTTTATGCATGTGTTGTATTCTGAAGCGCAGTATAAAACATTATTTTGAGTTATTTTCACACATCTCATTTGAGATATAATTGGTGTTAATCTGGTACCTGGTGCTAATTTCCTAAATTATGACAAACCCTGTTTAACTGGCAACATTCCTCTAATTTTCACTGAGATTGCAAGATGGCTGGCTGCTCTATAAGGTTACGGAAACCCTGCGACTGGAGATTGCCCAAATGAAGGCCAAAGGGAAGACCCAATGCAAGAGAAATTGGACTTGCTTGTTGTCAAATATTGCAGCTTTTACAATGACATTGATACTTTAAAGTCCCCCAAAAGGGCTGGTCATCCACGTACAATAAATGCACAACAAGACAGGATAATGCAGAGAGCCTCAGTGGGGAATATTTATACCAGTTCAGCAATGAACCGTGTAAGAATCTGTTTTGATATGTTCAAGAGAAGTCGGAGTGAAAGTGCACTTTGCAGGGATGCTTCTCATCAGCAGAAATAATCAAAACTCACCCTTGCTGAGGTTGTATGTGCTATTACCCTAAACCTAACCCTACCCCTTACAGAACACTTTGTGCTATTTCAGATTTTCAATACACTCCATTCTGTGTGATTTATTAGAGTTTTGAAAAATGGGGACATGGAGTAATGTCCTGAAAAGTCTAAGCATCTATCAGTCTTTGCTTTCATCTTTCTCTGCTGAAGTACACACTGCCAAGGCTTCATACTTCCACAACAAGATCAACAGCAATCTCTTCAAAACATTAAATTCTCTCCTCTGTCCCCCTCCACCACCTCCTTAACAGCCGATGACTTTGACACTTTCTTCAAAAACAAAACTGGCTCAATCAGTAGCCAGTTCTCAGCTCCACACACGCAGGAACTCAAACCAACCACATCTATTGCTAAAACTCCCCTCTTCACCTTCTGTCCCTTCACTGAGCCAGAAGTATCCAAACTTCTCCTCTCCATCCATCAACATGCCCTCTTGATCCAATCCCCTCACACCTTCTCCAAGCAATCTCTCCCGCACTCTTACCAGCACTCACACACATTATCAACACATCTCTCCTCACAGGCATCTTCCCCACTGCATTCAAGCAGGCTCGGGTTACCCCACTGCTCAAAAAACCTACATTAAACACTTCTCTTATAGAAAACTACAGACCTGTCTCTCTCCTTCCATTCATAACGAAAAGCTTGAACGAGTTGCTTTCAACCAGTTATCCTCATTTCTGTCAAAGCATAATCTACTGGACGCTAACCAATCAGGATTCAGACGTGGACATTCAACTGAGACGGCGCTACTCTCAGTCACTGAAGCCCTGCGAAATGCAAAAGCCGACTCCAAATCATCAGTCCTCATTCTGCTAGATCTCTCTGCTGCTTTTGACACTGTTAACCATCAGATCCTCCTGTCCACCCTCTCATCACTGGACATCACTGGGATTCAGCTTCTCTGGTTTGAATCCTATCTTGATGGCAGGTTTTTCAAGGTGGCCTGGGGAGGGAAGGTATCCAAAGCACATCAACTAGTCACTGGGGTTCCCCAGGGCTCGGTTCTTGGACCCCTCCTCTTCTCCACATACACTACATCACTGGCTCCCATCATACAGGCACATGGCTTCTCCTACCATTTCTATGCTGATGACACACAGCTCTATCTCTCATTTCGACCAGATGATCCAACGGTAGCTGCACGGATCTCAGGCTGCTTGGCAGACATCTCGGCATGGATGAAAGAACATCACCTACAGCTCAACCTGGCAAAGACTGAGCTTCTTGTCTTCCCTACAACTCCAACTCTACAGCATGATTTCACGATTCAGTTAGGTTCATCAACAATTACCCCATCAGCTTCGGTCAGAAACCTTGGTGTGATCTTCGATGACCAGCTGACCTTCAAAGAGCACATTGCAAAGACTGCTCGATCTTGCCGGTTTGCATTACACAACATCAGAAAGATCAGGCCCTTCCTTACACAGCATGCTGCACAACTTCTTGTCCAGGCCCTTGTCATTTCTAGACTGGACTACTGCAATGCTCTTCTGGCTGGACTTCCATCAAACACAATCAAACCTCTACAAATGATTCAGAATGCAGCGGCACGACTGGTCTTCAACGAGCCCAAAAGAGCCCATGTTACACCTCTCTTTGTCTCCTTGCACTGGCTACCAGTTGCAGCTCGCATCCAGTTCAAGACACTGATGCTTGCATATAGAACAACCACAGGCTCAGCACCCCCCTACTTCCACTCACTATTACGAACTTACATCCCCTCCAGAAGTCTGAGATCTGCTAGTGAGCGACGCCTCGTTGTACCATCACAGAGAGGCTCAAAATCACTCTCAGAACATTTTCATTCACCTGAAAACTCATCTCTTTCGTCATCACTTGACTTCATCTTAAAAAAAACTTTGCTCTCTTTTCCCTAAACTCTCACGGTCTGGCTAGAATTATCTCTGAACACTGCCTAGACATTTGTATCACAAGCACTTCCTGTGTCTGTTTGCTTCTTTATAATGTATCGCTTATTGTATTCCTCAATTGTAAGTCGCTTTGGATAAAAGCGTCTGCTAAATTAATAAATGTAAATGAAAGTCACCTTGTAATATCTGTCATACCCTTGTCATTATCATAAATGTATGTCCTCATTTGTCACAAAAATGCGCGCACACATACATAAACACATGTATATAAACAGTTTTGTATATAACAATTATTTGAGTTTTGAATTTTTTGTAACATAATTTTTTTTACCGTCACTTTTGATCAATTTTATGTATTCTCGCTGAATAAAAGTTAATTAAAGAAATAAACTTACTGAACCCCAAACGGTGCCTTGCTCAAGGGTCTCACCTCAGTCGTGGACAATTCCTGCGGAGCCGGATTCGAACCCACAACCTCGGATTACAAGTCTGACGCTCTATCAATTAGAGCCACGACTGCCCTGGATTATTGATAATAATCAGAAATAATTCTTGAGCATCAAATATATGAGAATGATTTCTGAAGATCATGTGACACTCAAGACTAGAATACTGATGCGGAAAATTAAGCTGCACAACACAGCAATCAATTAATATTAAAACATTAAAATAAAAACTTTTTTAGAAAAACAACATTTTTTATAAAGTTATAAGTTTTGTATTAGCTATAAAATAATATAAAACAATACAAAGTATACACGTATTGTGTGTATACCCAATTATGTATATATAGACACATTTTAATTTATACGAATGTATATGTACATTTTAGAATATGTAATTACGTTATAAAAATCAATGTAATAATTAAAAAGTGTGTGTGTGTATGTGACAACAAACAACCCTGCTAACATGCAACAGATACGTAATTGTGTTAGCTGGGAAGCAACAGTGTCTGTTCCTTCCACACGGTTTACTATTAGACGTGATATTCTTGTTAGAAATGCAAGAAAAGGAAACCAACTCAACAAGATCTTCGCAGATGGTGCCGCTGTCCGGGGCCGTGCACAGACCTTTGGAGGGGCAGGTGCTCAAAGTATAAAAGGGGCACATTGGAGCATGGCTTTTAATAGAGCTGTGCTTCTTGCTGATATGCGTATCGTAATGGATGCTTCTGTATTGATACAGCAGCAAATGCCATGAAGCAGGTTTGAAAATACAATTTTAAGTTTAAACGTTAAAGACGTGTTTTGCACCTCTTAATTACTCTGGAATGATATTATTATTGTTGTTGTTGTTATTGAGTTTACAGGGTATGGTGGTTTTGCTGTTGTAAACATTACTGTTGTTGTTGTAGAATAAAAATATTCCTGTCTTATCTAAAATATAATTCTATTCTAATCCTGTTCTGAATTTATGCATTTTTGAATGATATGATTATAAAAACAGGATTGATGAGTATAATTTGGATGATGAGAAAATCAGTATAAGCTTGTTTTACCAGTGTTGTGATAATAATTTATGTCACTCTATGTTTTCAAAAAAATAATACAGTAATAATAGTTCAATAGTTTTTAGTCAGATAACATAAAAAAGACAAGACACATCGAAATTGTTCCCAATTAAACAGCAAGAACGAAAGAGAACAAGCACCTTTGTTTTTATAGCTGTGTGTAGAAATACGTTAGCAGCATTTATTATATTTAATGTTACTTTTAATAAAATGTAAATTCGTCCCCGCACTTCATTCGAGCGCAAGCAAGTGTTTTCATGATTTCTAGATTTAAATAAAAATGACCTGACGTTTTATTCGTTTCCAAAATGAGGAGATGTGAATATCAGGAGAGCTGAACCCTCTCATGCTGCGCATGTTTCATTCATACTCGACGCCAGAGGAGCTCTCGCGCTGAAACTAATATGGACAAACGCACACAGCTGTCGCTGTAACGTTAGGCCCTGTCCCAAATGGAACAATTCATGTGCACTTGCGGTCTTACGGACTTACAATGGCCGCCGCGTGCGCGTGTCCGTTAAGTCCACGA